>OY776111.1:275366018-275991018 GCA_963675035.1 Allygus modestus | reverse complement strand
TCTATGCAATCGTGAGCGGGCGAATGCCAGCACAACAGAGGCCAGTCATACTCCGCACAGTGTGTCGAGACACCTTTACATGATCGAGAGGTGGTTACATGCACCTGAGAGGTCAGCTATATGCCGTTGGTCTTCGTGGAACTCTACGCAATCGTGAGCGGGCTAATGCCAGCACAACAGAGGACAGTCATTCTCCGCACAGTGTGTCGAGACACCTTTACATGATCGAGAGGTGGTTACATGCACCTGAGAGGTCAGTTATACGCCGTTTTGGAACTCTATGCAATCGTGAGCGGGGGAATATCAGCACAACAGAGGACAGTCATACTCCGCACAGTGTGTCGAGACACCTTTACATGATCAAGAGGTGGTTACATGCACCTGAGAGGTCAGTTATACGCCGTTTTGGAACTCTATGCGATCGTGAGCGGGCGAATGCCAGCACAACAGAGGCCAGTTATACTCCGCACAGTGTGTCGAGACACCTTTACATGATCGAGAGGTGGTTACATGCACCTGAGAGGTCAGTTATACGCCGTTTTGGAACCCTACGCAATCGTGAGCGGGCGAATGTCAGCATAACAGAGGACAGTCATACTCCGCACAATGTGTCGAGACACCTTTACATGATCGAGAGGTGGTTACATGCACCTGAGAGGTAAGGTATACGCCGTTTTGGAACTCTATGCATTCGTGAGCGGGCGAATGCCAGCACAACAGAGGACAGTCATACTCCGCACAGTGTGTCGAGACACTTTTACATGATTGAGAGATGGTTACATGCACCTGAGAGGTCAGCTATACTCCGTTTTGGAACTCTATGCAATCGTGAGCGGGCAAATGCCAGCACAACAGAGGACAGTCATACTCCGCACAGTGTGTCGAGACACCTTTACAAGATCAAGAGGTGGTTACATGCACCTGAGAGGTCAGTTATACGCCGTTTTGGAACTCTACGCAATCTTGAGCGGGCGAATGTCAGCACAACAGAGGACAGTCACACTCCGCACAATGTGTCGAGACACCTTTACATGATCGAGAGGTGGTTACATGCACCTGAGAGGTCAGGTATACGCCGTTTTGGAACTCTATGCAATCGTGAGCAGGCGAATGCCAGCACAACAGAGGACAGTTATACTCCGCCCGCACAGTGTGTCGAGACACCTTTACATGATTGAGAGGTGGTTACATGCACCTGACAGGTCAGCTGTACTCCGTTTTGGAACTCTATGCAATCGTGAGCGGGCGAATGCCAGCACAACAAAGGACAGTCATACTCCGCACAGTGTGTCGAGACACCTTTACATGATCGAGAGGTGGTTACATGCACCTGAGAGGTCAGTTATACGCCGTTTTGGAACTCTATGCAATCGTGAGCGGGTGAATGCCAGCACAACAGAGGTCAGTTATAGTCCGCACAGTGTGTCGAGACATCTTTAATTGATCGAGAGGTGGCTACGTGCACCTGAGAGGTCAGCTATACGCCGTTTTGGAACTCTATGCAATCGTGAGCGGGCGAACACCAGCACAACAGAAGACAGTCATCCTCCGCACAGTGTGTCGAGACACCTTTACATGATCGAGAGGTGGTTACATGCACCTGAGAGGTCAGTAATACGCCGTTTTGGAACTCTATGCAATTGTGAGCGGGCGAATGCCAGCACAACAGAGGTCAGTCATACTCCGCACAGTGTGTCGAGACATCTTTACATGATCGAGAGGTGGTTACATGCACTTGACTGGTCAGCTATACGCCGTTTTGGAACTTTATGCAATCGTGAGCGGGCGAACACCAGCACAACAGAGGACAGTCATACTCCGCACAGTGTGTCGAGACACCTTTACATGATCAAGAGGTGGTTACATGCACCTGAGAGGTCAGTTATACGCCGTTTTGGAACTCTATGCAATCGTGAGCGGGCGAATGTCAGCACAACAGAGGACAGTCATACTCCGCACAGTGTGTCGAGACACCTTTACATGATCGAGAGGTGGTTACATGCACCTGAGAGGTCAGGTATACGCCGTTTTGGAACTCTATGCAATCGTGAGCGGGCGAACGCCAGCACAACAGAGGACAGTCATACTCCGCACAGTGTGTCGAGACACCTTTACATGATCGAGAGGTGGTTACATGCACCTGAGAGGTCAGCTATACGCCGTTTTGGAACTCTATGCAATCGTGAGCGGGCGAACGCCAGCACAACAGAGCACAGTCATACTCCGCACAGTGTTTCGAGACACCTGTACATGATCGAGAGGTGGTTACATGCAACTGAGAGGTCAGCTATACGCCGTTTTGGAACTCTATGCAATCGTGAGCGGGCGAATGCCAGCACAACAGAGGACAGTCATACTCCGCACAGTGTGTCGAGACACCTTTACATGATCGAGAGGTGGTTACATGCACCTGAGAGGTCAGCTATACGCCGTTTTGGAACTCTATGCAATTGTGAGCGGGCGAATATCAGCACAACAGAGGACAGTCATACTCCGCACAGTGTGTCAAGACACCTTTACATGATCGAGAGGTGTAACATGCACCTGAGAGGTCAGTTATATGCCGTTGGTCTTCGTAGAACTCTATGCAATCGTGAGCGGGCGAATGCCAGCACAACGGAGGCCAGTCATACTCCGCACAGTGTGTCGAGACACCTTTACCTGATCGGGAGGTGGTTACATGCACCTGAGAGGTCAGCTATACGCCGTTTTGGAACTCTATGCAATCGTGAGCGGGCGAATATCAGCACAACAGAGGACAGTCATACTCCGCACAGTGTCAAGACACCTTTACATGATCGAGAGGTGTTACATGCACCTGAGAGGTCAGCTATACGCCGTTGGTCTTCGTAGAACTCTATGCAATCGTGAGCGGGCGAATGCCAGCACAACAGAGGCCAGTCATACTCCGCACAGTGTGTCGAGACACCTTTACATGATCGAGAGGTGGTTACATGCACCTGAGAGGTCAGCTATACGCCGTTTTGGAACTCTATGCAATCGTGAGCGGGCGAATATCAGCACAACAGAGGACAGTCATACTCCGCACAGTGTGTCAAGACACCTTTACATGATCGAGAGGTGTTACATGCACCTGAGAGGTCAGCTATACGCCGTTGGTCTTCGTAGAACTCTATGCAATCGTGAGCGGGCGAACGCCAGCACAACAGAGGACAGTCATACTCCGCACAGTGTGTCGAGACACCTTTACATGATCGAGAGGTGGTTACATGCACCTGAGAGGTCAGCTATACGCCGTTTTGGAACTCTATGCAATCGTGAGCGGGCGAACGCCAGCACAACAGAGCACAGTCATACTCCGCACAGTGTTTCGAGACACCTGTACATGATCGAGAGGTGGTTACATGCACCTGAGAGGTCAGCTATACGCCGTTTTGGAACTCTATGCAATCGTGAGCGGGCGAATGCCAGCACAACAGAGGACAGTCATACTCCGCACAGTGTGTCGAGACACCTTTACATGATCGAGAGGTGGTTACATGCACCTGAGAGGTCAGCTATACGCCGTTTTGGAACTCTATGCAATTGTGAGCGGGCGAATATCAGCACAACAGAGGACAGTCATACTCCGCACGGTGTGTCAAGACACCTTTACATGATCGAGAGGTGTTACATGCACCTGAGAGGTCAGCTATACGCCGTTGGTCTTCGTAGAACTCTATGCAATCGTGAGCGGGCGAATGCCAGCACAACAGAGGCCAGTCATACTCCGCACAGTGTGTCGAGACACCTTTACATGATCGAGAGGTGGTTACATGCACCTGAGAGGTCAGCTATACGCCGTTTTGGAACTCTATGCAATCGTGAGCGGGCGAATATCAGCACAACAGAGGACAGTCATACTCCGCACAGTGTGTCAAGACACCTTTACATGATCGAGAGGTGTTACATGCACCTGAGAGGTCAGTTATACGCCGTTGGTCTTCGTAGAACTCTATGCAATCGTGAGCGGTCGAATGCCAGCACAACAGAGGCCAGTCATACTCCGCACAGTGTGTCGAGACACCTTTACATGATCGAGAGGTGGTTACATGCACCTGAGAGGTCAGTTATACGCCGTTTTGGAACTCTACGCAATCGTGAGCGGGCGAATGTCAGCACAACAGAGGACAGTCATACTCCGCACAGTGTGTCGAGACACCTTTACATGATCGAGAGGTGGTTACATGCACCTGAGAGGTCAGCTATACGCCGTTTTGGAACTCTATGTAATTGTGAGCAGGCGAATATCAGCACAACAGAGGACAGTCATACTCCGCACAGTGTGTCAAGACACCTTTACATGATCGAGAGGTGTTACATGCACCTGAGAGGTCAGTTATACGCCGTTGGTCTTCGTAGAACTCTATGCAATCGTGAGCGGGCGAATGCCAGCACAACAGAGGCCAGTCATACTCCGCACAGTGTGTCGAGACACCTTTACCTGATCGGGAGGTGGTTACATGCACCTGAGAGGTCAGCTATACGCCGTTTTGGAACTGTATGCAATCGTGAGCGGGCGAATATCAGCACAACAGAGGACAGTCATACTCCGCACAGTGTCAAGACACCTTTACATGATCGAGAGGTGTTACATGCACCTGAGAGGTCAGCTATACGCCGTTGGTCTTCGTAGAACTCTATGCAATCGTGAGCGGGCGAATGCCAGCACAACAGAGGCCAGTCATACTCCGCACAGTGTGTCGAGACACCTTTACATGATCGAGAGGTGGTTACATGCACCTGAGAGGTCAGCTATACGCCGTTTTGGAACTCTATGCAATCGTGAGCGGGCGAATATCAGCACAACAGAGGACAGTCATACTCCGCACAGTGTGTCAAGACACCTTTACATGATCGAGAGGTGTTACATGCACCTGAGAGGTCAGCTATACGCCGTTGGTCTTCGTAGAACTCTATGCAATCGTGAGCGGGCGAACGCCAGCACAACAGAGGACAGTCATACTCCGCACAGTGTGTCGAGACACCTTTACATGATCGAGAGGTGGTTACATGCACCTGAGAGGTCAGCTATACGCCGTTTTGGAACTCTATGCAATCGTGAGCGGGCGAACGCCAGCACAACAGAGCACAGTCATACTCCGCACAGTGTTTCGAGACACCTGTACATGATCGAGAGGTGGTTACATGCACCTGAGAGGTCAGCTATACGCCGTTTTGGAACTCTATGCAATCGTGAGCGGGCGAATGCCAGCACAACAGAGGACAGTCATACTCCGCACAGTGTGTCGAGACACCTTTACATGATCGAGAGGTGGTTACATGCACCTGAGAGGTCAGCTATACGCCGTTTTGGAACTCTATGCAATTGTGAGCGGGCGAATATCAGCACAACAGAGGACAGTCATACTCCGCACGGTGTGTCAAGACACCTTTACATGATCGAGAGGTGTTACATGCACCTGAGAGGTCAGCTATACGCCGTTGGTCTTCGTAGAACTCTATGCAATCGTGAGCGGGCGAATGCCAGCACAACAGAGGCCAGTCATACTCCGCACAGTGTGTCGAGACACCTTTACATGATCGAGAGGTGGTTACATGCACCTGAGAGGTCAGCTATACGCCGTTTTGGAACTCTATGCAATCGTGAGCGGGCGAATATCAGCACAACAGAGGACAGTCATACTCCGCACAGTGTGTCAAGACACCTTTACATGATCGAGAGGTGTTACATGCACCTGAGAGGTCAGTTATACGCCGTTGGTCTTCGTAGAACTCTATGCAATCGTGAGCGGTCGAATGCCAGCACAACAGAGGCCAGTCATACTCCGCACAGTGTGTCGAGACACCTTTACATGATCGAGAGGTGGTTACATGCACCTGAGAGGTCAGTTATACGCCGTTTTGGAACTCTACGCAATCGTGAGCGGGCGAATGTCAGCACAACAGAGGACAGTCATACTCCGCACAGTGTGTCGAGACACCTTTACATGATCGAGAGGTGGTTACATGCACCTGAGAGGTCAGCTATACGCCGTTTTGGAACTCTATGTAATTGTGAGCAGGCGAATATCAGCACAACAGAGGACAGTCATACTCCGCACAGTGTGTCAAGACACCTTTACATGATCGAGAGGTGTTACATGCACCTGAGAGGTCAGTTATACGCCGTTGGTCTTCGTAGAACTCTATGCAATCGTGAGCGGGCGAATGCCAGCACAACAGAGGCCAGTCATACTCCGCACAGTGTGTCGAGACACCTTTACCTGATCGGGAGGTGGTTACATGCACCTGAGAGGTCAGCTATACGCCGTTTTGGAACTCTATGCAATCGTGAGCGGGCGAATATCAGCACAACAGAGGACAGTCATACTCCGCACAGTGTGTCAAGACACCTTTACATGATCGAGAGGTGTTACATGCACCTGAGAGGTCAGCTAGACGCCGTTGGTCTTCGTAGAACTCTATGCAATCGTGAGCGGGCGAATGCCAGCACAACAGAGGCCAGTCATACTCCGCACAGTGTGTCGAGACACCTTTACATGATCGAGAGGTGGTTACATGCACCTGAGAGGTCAGCTATACGCCGTTTTGGAACTCTATGCATTCGTGAGCGGGCGAATATCAGCACAACAGAGGCCAGTCATACTCCGCACAGTGTGTCGAGACACCTTTACCTGATCGAGAGGTGGTTACATGCAAATGAGAGGTCAGCTATACTCCGTTTTGGAAATTTTTTTATTGGACAATCGAAAATAAGTGAACAGTATCCTCATACCCAACTTCAATGCTTGTACTGCTAACGAAAGTGATTCAAAATGGAGTTTCTTTACGCACAATAACTCAAAAACTCTTCGACATATCAACATTAAAATTGTCAACAAAATTCTTTACTACAAAATCTTGGTTGATTTTGGTATTGGAATCACTCTGTTCATTTTTATTAAAATTAACTTGCAAACAAATTTACTTTTTTCTCCCATAAGAATAACATTGGAAGCCATTATAGTGGTGCTCGAGTCATTGAACAATTTAGCCAACGTCTATGCTTCACCAATAAAGTAACATGAATAACTTCATTTGAGTATTAATTTTTATGCTGGAGTAGGCAATTTACATTTGTAAAGAGTACAAAACCTTAATTTTTCCAAACAATTACGACCATGGCAATACAACGGTAATTATGTAACCAAATAAGACGTTTAGTTATCCCTAACTTAATTTTGTAGATCATTTTTAATTTTCCAGATAATTGTTTTACGTTAGATTGGTAACAAAAACAGAACATTGTTTATCCTGTAAAACTTAAAATACGTTACCAGAAATTGTGTATCTAAACCACAACAAAAGCTTTCAACTATTCTAACTGAACTCATTTACAGGTTATCTACAATGATTTTAACATAGCCTAGAACTGGCCTACATGAACCATTTTCATTATGTAACTTAGGCCTATAACCTTCTTGTCATTTATAAGATATTGTCTCAGGTATTGTCTCATGTCGAATACTAGTACATTTTTCTTTTTCTTGCATTTAATATCATGTATAGGCCTATGGATCAATATTTTGACGTCTAGTTTGCCAGGTGTGGTTTGCATTATTTAGCCTACCCATTGCAATAAGCATTGAAGGATGCTTATCCAGCCTGTAAATTGTTTTTCAAAATAAATAAACCAACGAATTGCGTACAATAGTGCTTGGTTAAAGTAAAAAAAGTAAAAAATAAATTGATAATTTTTTGTAATTCTACAATTTTAGAGGGTGACTGGGGATCGATCCTGCGACCTTTGGATCTTAAGACTTACGTACAACGAACGAACTAAACTACCGCGATGGTGGGGCGGAAAAGTCGCTAGTCAACAATCAATGAAGCAATAAAAGACTAATCCGCGCATTCTAGCCGCACTGAGTGAAACATAGGGGCAAATTCTGATGTCATGATTCAAGTCATATCTTCAATTTGTTTGAGGCACAGTTAAAAATTGTTTTGTATTTCGATTATCCTTATACGGGAGGAATTACCGTACACCTAGTTTAATCCCTCCTTTATACTTTCACTGAGGTTATTGTATGGTTTAAGTATGTTATTTATTTATAGTCTCTGTTAATTGTTACTGTCACCATATTTTACTGCATGTTTTTTTTCTTTACACGTGTTGATTACGCTGTATAGTGTGACAATGCATGATCGCAAGTGAGCGATTGTCAGCACATGAGAGGTCAGGCGCACACCGTACAATGTGACACTGCAAGATCGTAAGTGGGCGATTGTCAGCACATGAGAGGTCAGGTGCACAGCGTACAGTGTGACACTGCATGATCGTGAGGGGGCGATTGTTAGCACATGAGAGGTCAGGTGCACAGCGTACAGTGTGACACTGCATTATCGTAAGTGGGCGATTGTTAGAACATGAGAGGTCAGGTGCACACCGTACAGTGTGACACTGCATGATCGTAAGTGGGCGATTGTTAGCACATGAGAGGTCAGGTGCACACCGTACAGTGTGACACTGCATGATCGTAAGTGGGCGATTGTTAGCACATGAGAGGTCAGGTGCACAGCGTACAGTGTGACACTGCATGATCGTGAGGGGGCGATTGTTAGCACATGAGAGGTCAGGTGCACAGCGTACAGTGAGACACTGCATGATCGTGAGGGGGCGATTGTTAGCACATGAGAGGTCAGGTGCACACCGTACAGTGTGACACTGCATGATCGCAAGTGGGCGATTGTCAGCACATGAGAGGTCAGGTGCACACCGTACAGTGTGACACTGCATGATCGTGAGGGGGCGATTGTTAGCACATGAGAGGTCAGGCGCACACCGTACAGTGTGACACTGCATGATTGTGAGGGGGCGATTGTCAGCACATGAGAGGTCAGGTGCACAGCGTACAGTGTAACACTGCATGATCGTGAGGGGGCGATTGTTAGCACATGAGAGGTCAGGTGCACACCGTACAGTGTGACACTGCATGATCGTGAGGGGGCGATTGTTAGCACATGAGAGGTCAGGTGCACAGCGTACAGTGTGACACTGCATGATCGTGAGGGGGCGATTGTTAGCACATGAGAGGTCAGGTGCACACCGTACAGTGTGACACTGCATGATCGTGAGGGGGCGATTGTTAGCACATGAGAGGTCAGGTGCACAGCGTACAGTGTGACACTGCATGATCGCAAGTGGGCGATTGTCAGCACATGAGAGGTCCGGTGCACACCGTACAGTGTGACACTGCATGATCGTGAGGGGGCGATTGTTAGCACATGAGAGGTCAGGTGCACAGCGTACAGTGTGACACTGCATGATCGTGAGG
Organism: Allygus modestus; assembly: GCA_963675035.1. Classification (NCBI taxonomy): domain Eukaryota; kingdom Metazoa; phylum Arthropoda; class Insecta; order Hemiptera; family Cicadellidae; genus Allygus; species Allygus modestus. Next base: position 275,981,737 of record OY776111.1, on the reverse strand, counting down.
GGGCGATTGTTAGCACATGAGAGGTCAGGTGCACACCGTACAGTGTGACACTGCATGATCGTGAGGGGGCGATTGTTAGCACATGAGAGTTCAGGTGCACAGCGTACAGTGAGACACTGCATGATCGTGAGGGGGCGATTGTTAGCACATGAGAGGTCAGGTGCACAGCGTACAGTGTGACACTGCATGATCGTGAGGGGGCGATTGTTAGCACATGAGAGGTCAGGTGCACACCGTACAGTGTGACACTGCATGATCGCAAGTGGGCGATTGTCAGCACATGAGAGGTCAGGTGCACACCGTACAGTGTGACACTGCATGATCGTGAGGGGGCGATTGTTAGCACATGAGAGGTCAGCTACACGCCGTACAGAGTAACGATGGTTTGATCATTAATGAGGACCGAGCCGCAACTTCATCAGCAACTGTTGCTTTAATTGGGGTATCGCTATTGCGCACAATGTACATTCCACGTGGTTTTAGCTCTTTAACTTATTTCCATTTTAATTCAAAAGTAAAATTGGCAAAATGATGATCGGTATGGAATGTGGTATGTATATTTGTAGCAACTGTCTTGGTTAATAATTTTATGATTATTATTTAAAGGTAATTCTGACATTTTAATTTTATTTGTTTTACAAAACAACAAAAGCTTATGTAGATAAATTGTGTGTCCGTGTAGTATTCTGTTTAAGAACCAGTTTTTAAACTTTAGTTTTAAAAAACGGACTTATTTATATTTAATCATATTTATAACCAATTTTCTTTGAAATCGGACTATTTATAAATGGTCATCGCGTTAATGGACACATATAAATCGCACACATATAGACCTGGGGACCTCAAAACAAAAAGTTATCATAGTCTGGTATTACGTCTTACCAAGCCATCTACGGTAATAGCTTCTTCCCTATAGAGGAAATTCAGTAAACAAAGTTTTCGTAGCTTGAATTTAAGTTAAAGAATAAATCTGACAGACTGGTATGCGAGGTGGTACATCCAGCCCCAGCCGCTATCGCAGGGTGGCGCGGGCCGGTACGTGGTGGCACCGACACTTGCAATGGAGATATTGTTGTTTATTGTTATTTATCACGATACAAACAGTTCACCTGCATTCAGGGTAGACGTCATTGACTCCCGACCCATTCCTGATAAATATACACTCGTTGTTAGCTCTGCGTCCTTTCTGTACTAAGGCGAGTCAAGGTGACTGTAATAAAATATAAGTACAACCCGTAATGTTGGGAAAGAAATGCCGGAAAGTATGTAGCAGATTATATTGCATTGTGAAAACTTGCTTTTTTTTGTTTAACGCCTTATTTTCAGATTATCTTTAGCGATGTCATCATTATATTTAAATACAAGCTAAACTATTAGCCCGTCGCGGCTTCGCTCGCGATCACAGTACAATGTAATGTTTGAGAAGATAGTTTCATTTGTTAAAGCATCCATGGAACCGAGCTTTGCTCGAAAATCCAGTCAGTTTGTTAAAAATTACTAGAGTACTTATAATTACGGTTCCTCTCCAAGGCGAGCGTATTTGCTTTGCTTATTTGCTCGTTTATTTCATTTTGGGCATGCCCGTTTTATATTCAATATTTTTTAGTTTGAATGGTTCTCGCAATTTATACATAACCTAATCATGTAAATTTAAAGTTATGTACACATTGGTTATAATTACTATTATCACAAAAATCACATGAGACTTTACCAAGTAAGTGTTATTTTTACAATTGAAAGGTTGCTTTTGAGCAGCTGTTTTGATTCTTTTGTTTTTATTTACAAATCTTAATCATAACCCCAATGTTAGTTTTTTAGAATATATTTCTATACAATACTATATCTTTCCATGGATGAGGACTAATTAGAACACATTTATTTCCCCATAAATGCGATAGTTTCAACTAAAGGTAAATAATTTATGGAGCAGGAGTAGGCAAAGGTTTCATTCTGATGTATTAACTGAATTCCAATACCTACCCGTACATTGTGCGTACTATATCCCCCTAACAGTCGTATACGCAATCGGTTCAATTAACTACGAACGTCAGTGATGAATAAAATAAAATTGTAAAGGCCTAAGGAGCAGATAATTCCCAAAGGACATATGCAGAATGGAAAATATAGGCCTGTTTCTGCTTGTAGTGCATTGCCTGCTGTCTTTCTACCAAATATTTGCTAAATCGATCTAGTAAGTATATAATTAACAATGCGGGAATAAGCCCATAACTGTTTTTTTTATTTTTTTATTGACCCATCTTCTTCCAAATCTCTGCTGAATAACTCCTGTAGTTTTCTGGACTTACTGAAGGTGGACTTAAAAACATAAAATATTCGGTATTATAATCACAATGGCTAGGTACCTAGACAAACTGAGCTTTAACTACAATTTTTCAAGGGCTTACGTGTTCTGTAGCCAATGATTCATTGCCGTGCTATTATTTTATATGGTTTATTATACCTTTGTAGAGTAATAAAGCAGACGTGTTTCCTCCGTTCTCTGATAAAATTTAATTAGCTGACTAAATAGTCATTAGAACAAATATGGTGTATTCTATAGTGAAAGTTTAAGTAACCTGTACCCTTAAGATCGATTTTTTGATTTGTTAGCAGTGCCTCAGATTAATAATACCGAAAAATGGAATACGTTATGCATGACGTCGTATCAGGACGAATATTTTGGTATCTCAATCGTTAAAATCGGCTCAGAAATAACGGATGAGTTCGCTTAACAAAATTTGGCTTATCGCATTAATATATAAGGTTTAAATTACAATCAGCTGAATAACTAAATAAAATATAACTTCATAAGATTAACATTGAAACTTTGAGAGCTCGTGGGGCAAAGCCCCGTAGTCAAGCGTTTATGGAAACCCCAAAGGCACATCTAGAGAGTAAGAGCTTTCGATTGATTAAATATGTATATAAAATAATAGTTTTATGGGTCGAAAACCACCGAACAAAAATCAAGAAATTCTTTTAATAATAGAGATATCCTAAAGTAAATCTTGAGGTGGAAATTTTGGTTTAAATGCAGTATCATAAGTCATAAGATAATTCGCAAATTGGTCTTCTTACAAATAAACTGAGTAGATATATACATATTAGTTTATTCAAACAATTAATTTTTAAAACTGTAGTATAGAAATCAATCTTCCTCTAATGGTCATTTGCGATTTATAATTTAATCTCACTGGAGAATTTGCGAGCACTCAACAAAGATCAAAGCAATTAATTTAATTACTACAGCTAACTACAGTAATTTATTAGGTGAAGTGATGTCGAGAACTTTATAAGCTTTAGTTGGGAGATAGCGCCAATGCGATGGTTTGCTTAGGTGAAATGAGTATTCCGAAGAAAATGAAGTAGTTTGATATCGAGTTGGGAAAATCGGGTAAACACAACCGAAATGAAAAGTTAAATTGCAATTGTTATGTTAATAAAAATAAACGGTATCAGGAAACTGACACATAATTTCTTCCTTTTAGCCCAACTTTAATGAATAAATTCCTTATTATTTACTAAATATAGAATACAAAGCACGGTCGAATGTACAGAAAATATTGTAAACAAGTTATTTTAAAAAACATCCACCCAAATCCCTGCTTTGGAGGCTCTACAGAATCCATTGCTACACTCGTGGTTTTAAGAGGGGAAATGCCCCTATTTCCCCCAGGGTTATTAAGGGGCAACATATTTCGAATTACCTCTGTTGGTCAATGCTAAATTGACAAGCATATCAAGTTTGAATGAAATTGATCAGTAAATAAGAGGGAAATAGTAATTTCTGTATTCCCCATAAGAATAACATTGGACAACGAACTGCGTTTACCGCTAAATGAAAATTTCATTTTTCTCCGAAACCAGCAATCGTAAAATAGTAATTCAAAATACTAAATTATTTAGTTTTTTGAGCTCTTTTTAATGGTGAATAGTAATATTTGTTTCCATTTATGCCTTTTTATGAAAAATCCAAAAAACTGAATTTTGGGTGTTTTAAGTCCTGTAATTTCTGAACCCGAATTTTTACAGGAATGCGGGTTGTGTCATTTTGTTGGAAAACTAAAGTTCTACAAACGACCAAAGTTTAATCAAAATCGATTGAGCCGTTTTTAAGAAATTTTGATTTTTCATGTTTTTTGGCGGTTTTCGGGGGATAATTACCCTTAAAAATCAAAAATTCCCAAAAATAAAATATACCTGGAGATATCGTGGATTAGTAGCTACATACCAAATTTCATAAAAATCGGCCCATTGGTTAGGGCTCTTGCTCTGTACACATCCACACAGACACACACACACACACACACACACACACACACACACACACACACACACACACACACACACACACACACACAAACACACACACACACAAACACACACACACACGGACACACACACAGACAGACATCACGTAAAAACCACTTTTTTGGGTTCAGGGAGCACCAAAACGAATATTTCCACTAACAACTCAAATTAGAAAATTTTGACGGAATCAATACTTTCTCCATATACTATGTATAGAGGGAGAAAGTAAAAACTATAAAACCTTCACCCTAACTCTGGCAAATATGACTGGAATTATTCGTTAAAACCTTTCGGAACAACTTTACGTCTTACTAGAACAAAACAAATTTGTTATCAAAATAATAGTAAGGTGAAAGATTTGGATTCAAGAATATTAGATTGAGAATGTTTACTAACATTGTTGCCAGTTTTTGTGGAATATTAAATTCCAAGGATTAATTGTTGTTTTACCGAATTTCCCTTATAGGGAAGAAGCTATTACCGTAGTCGGCATGATAAGACCTAGGCCCGGGACCATGGTAATTTTTCGTTTTGAGGTCCCCAGACCCCAAAAACACCATTCGTTCGAAACTATATATATATATATATATATATATATATATATATATATACATACATATATATGTCTGTGGGTGCGATAACTCTCGTAAAAAAGGTCCGATTTTGATTAAATTTGGTACAAACGTGTAAAGCAGCATTTATGAGTCCGAAAACCAGACAGATCGACTTATCCGAAGGGGTATTTTAGGGCGTTTGTACCCCAAAACTGGTTTTTTTGTTTTTACATATAGTTTTTGAAAAAGTAAAATTTTATTTTTTCCTTTGGAATCAACATAAAAAGAGGCACAATTTGGTGTTTTAATCATTGTTCTACGTCAATTGGTTACTGAGTTATTGAAAGTGCTAAACACAGTATGTTGTCCAATGTTATTCTTATTGAGGATAAGAAAAGTTGTATATCTTGCTTATTTATCAACGTATCCTGACGAAACTTGGTATATTGCTTCATTTCATTGTGGTCTATTGATATTTGCACAAAATCCCATTTTTTAGCTGATAGTTCCCGTAGCAGCAAACCTGCATACTCAGTCCCATGTTATTCTTATGGAGAATAAGTAACGTGTTATCTCCTTTAATTATGAACATAAATTAATAGAACTTGGTATGTGGCTTTACCTAGTTGAGTTATATTGGTATTTGTATAAAAACCCACTTTTAGTGTCCCTTATTTCAGCAAACCTGCATACTCAGCCGCCATGTTATTCTTATGGAGAATAATTAAAATGTCATAAATCGTTTATTTTTTGAATGAATATTGATAAAACTTGGTATGTGGCTTTATGTGGTATTAAGATAAATTTATATCCGTCGGAAATTCGCTGAGTATGCAGGTTTGCTGCTACGGGGGTATTAACTCGTGAGAAACTTGTCGATGTAAAAGAGTAGTAGGTGGGACTTTAAAGTTTTGACGGACAAAATCGCGTGATATGCACTCTGGAAGGAGCTTATTTTTAAAGTTGTAAAACAGAAGACAGTATCCGACCACCAATATAATGGCAAACCATACTTTAAATGCACGCAAGTATTATATAAATTAACACGCTATATTAAAACTATTAATTAAATTTGTTTCACGACTGAAATAGCTTCAATGAGCAGAATACGAACATTGTAAAACATAATGGTACTTGATTATTAGCAAGACACGTGCAAGGTTCTACCAGTTTAATAAGGGCCATAAGTAAAATGTATAGTTTAAAGGGAATTTTAAGAATTTATTTTAATGTGGAAATTACATTTTGCATGAAAAGAATTGGGCACAAATTCTCGAATATTCTTCATAATTCAATTTATATATGAAAAAGACTAATATATACATTAAATTTGGATTATAACTTTTAAACAATTGACTATATTTAATTTATATATCATTACTCCTACCCAAATATTATGTACCAAATTAATTACAAGACACATAAATAGGCATATAATTTATTTTTGGGTAAGTATCAAATGCTTAGTGAATAATAAGAGTATAAGATAATTTGGGAAAAAATAAATGCATCATCTCATTCACAATAAATGTATCTAAAAAAGATAAAGGTAAACAAAATATGGCTAATATGTGGGCCAACGATTCGTCCATGTTATAGAATAACAAAAAACTTTCTGGCAATATTTAACTTTCCGGCCAACTGGATATTGCGTTTTTGTGTGTTACTCCCGTAAAATTTAATGTCATAGACCTTAATTAGCTCGAGATAAAAAATAATCTGTTTGGTAAGAATGAGTGCCGGAGGCGTTTCATTTTATGACTTCATAAACAAACAACGATATAAATGGTTTAATCACTCTTACGAATACTTCTTTGAAGTGTAAATCTGATTGTAATACCATTTTAATTAATTTTGACAATCTATTAAAAACCATACACAAGTAGTTATGATTTAATTTGTTAGTAAAAATTATACTAATCGTGGCTGACAATTCAAACGAAAAGGCAGAACCGTCTTTCTGTCCATCATACTGTGAGGTTACGGCAATATTGTATAATTACCTTTACCTTATTACCTTAGAACGATTATAACATTAGAAAGCATACTAATTTTGTAAAGAAGGACAACAGGTAGAAGTTATTTAGGCCATATTGTAATTTCACATAGGTTGGCTGAGGATGTATAATTAACGATTTATAAACAGTTCAAACATTAAAACTTTATAACGAATATCGAATTCTTATTAAAGATCATTGACAACATCTCTCGGGCACGGTTATCGACGATAACGCACTCAGAGGAGCTAAGTTCGTTATTCAATTAATTAAAATTTAGTAACGCTTGCATATTTTTTGGAGGGAGTTAAAAACAGTAAAAGCCCGCTAATCCGGCATCCGATAGTCCGGCACTTTCAATAATCCAGAATCGGTCAAAGGGTTCTAAACAAATGTTGTGTACACTGTATAAGCGTTTTTGGTGCGGTCGGCAGAGTTTGCGGGTAATCGGCAGAAGCAACTGTCCTGTATTGATAAAGTGAAATACTGTAAATCTATTTTCTGGTCAAAATGTTGTTTAGTATTGACATTTTCCACCACTACCGAAATCAGAGAAAGCACATTAAAACACGGAATAATTGCCCGCTAACCAATGATTTTCTTTTGACTCTCTATTTTTGGCGGTATTCCTGCTATTCTTGTAATAACGGCTATGTTTAGACGCCGCCCAGTAATCTGGCATTTTCGGAGATCCGGCACTGCCAAAGTCCCGAACGAGCCGAATTAGTGAGCGTCTACTGTAATGCAATAATGCGTTAACAGATTCTCAGACTGTCGTAACTGAGAAAATTTACTGTAGTATGATTTTCACTGAAGAAAATCATTTAAAAATTCTGCTCCTCTATTCAGGGGAATCCAGTTGAACTAGTATACAAGGCCAGGTTGCCTCAGCACGCGGAGGAGCTATCGTGCCCGGTGTTATCTTCACTATCAGCACGGCAGTCTCCCGCACGGCGAGGACCGTGGCCCATGGTTCAGTGGCCTAAACTGGACAATAGCGTTCGCTGACCCGCCGCCGCTGCCGCAGCCGCAGCATCGTGACTCCCCATTGCGTAATGAAGACGCGATAGCAACATGGACACTGCTACGATATCGTGTGTCGGAGAATAGGTATAGACTATCCAGCGTGTTCAGGAACATTAACCTGAAAGCTTGTTTCGTTCAATTTTAATTTAGAATTTAGGTTAATTTAGTTAATTTTGAATTTAGGTTGGATGCGCTAATAGAGCCACATTTGTTGGAACTCGCAAAGGATAATTTAAATTGCAACGAATATTAACAAGAGGCATGATGGAGTACTGTTGCTCTGTAATAATAACGTTAAGCAACAATGTTGGCTTAGCCTTCAACCACCGACAGAGTAAACTATAAATTATAATAAACTCTAGCTACATAAAACCTTCGACTGTGGTATGTGGACCACAGTCCACAAACCACAGCCAAATACTAGAACTTGTTGAATGAATCCGAACAATAGGAAAACGTCTATAAACATTCTAATCTAAAATAGGATAGATTAGTGAGAGGAAAAGATAGTATTTAATTTTAAACCAAAGTTGTTTAGTGATTTTTTTAGTTGAACAGTATTAACAAGAAATGTATTTATCACAAAAAACAATAAATCGAGGAAATAATTTAAATAATAATATGGATCTGGACACTTAATTGCCTATTATCTGTTCACTAAGAATATTTCCCCAAAAAACGAATATTAAATAGCGCGGGTATAAAAGTCATAACTAAATTAGTTTAATCACGGAAAACATATAACGCTCATTAAAACTATATGAAAATCTTAATTCGCGAGCCTAAAAGAGGACGAGAAAAGGGCCAGTCCTGTTTTACCTAAGCTTCTAATTTCAATGCAGGATCGGTGCAAGGTCATAATCCCCGCCATACAATCGAGGTCTCCTCAGTTACATCCCTCTGAGAGAGGTCATGAGCGGAAGTCTGATGTTTGAAGACCCTCTAGACTCTAGAGGATCAATGCTAGTCCCATCGCCGGGCGCCGCTGTAGATTGTTGCTATAAATCGAGAGTTCCGGCGCGGAACTTCGCCAACCTGCGGAGGCCAATTACCTACTTGCCGCCCTTAGTTTTAATTGTGTTTGTTTCATGCGGCTAAAAACCGCATCGATTTTACTCTGCTCTCTCTTAGATGTCCTAGCTTTGAGCTGCTCTTTTATACTTTGTGTTCCTTTACAAGATCGGGTGGAAAAACATTATTTTGAAAGTGGTATTATATATTTTTGAAAATGTATTTAAATTAGTATATGTGTGTGATAATCGATATATTCGAATTAAAACTACTTAGGATTTTACTTTTTCCAAAAATAGACAGTGTATAAGACACCTAACAATAACTATAATAACGTCCATCTGAGTAAAAACTAATATAATTAACGGAACAAGTATAAATTATAAACCTGGAATACGTAACAAGGTTAAATTTAGGTCTTAGAGTTTATAAAGCGAAGAAAAATTTATAATTCACAGTGAAAAGGTTTAAATCCATGAAAGTATTCCTAAATAGAAACACTTTACATATACAGTACCATAGAGACAAGACAGTTTTAGCTTTACTGTAGTGCATGCTACACAGATCATTTTTTAACTCACTTGGCTGTCAAATGAATAATACATTCAGTCATGCAGTTTCAAACTTGGTTTATAAATCAAAGAAAAACGCTACATATTTTTGCCTTTTAAACTACAAACCAAGGGAAAATGTTGAATATTATGACACCAATTATTGTTTCCTCAGGACTTCTAGGAACTCAACAAAATAGCGTAGCGTAAGTTACAATATGTCTTATCAAAAAAACTTGTTTCATTTGTTCCCACTAGAAAGAAAATCAATTAGGACCATGTTCGATGATTCACTGGATATAACCTTTTTTCATTAGCATCTTAAAATATGTATTTCTACTAACTTTAAACTATGAAAATATTGTCATTTTAGCGATAAGACTAAGACTTTTTAAATAGGATCAAGAAAACTAATATTTATCAAGCGATATTGTTCCCCCCAAACACATCTTACGGAACCTTCTAAATGTTTGAGGTATCATAAAATCGTTTGGTCCGAAGCAGCGTGTATATGTAAACAAGATGATGTATAAAAGTAGTAAGACGTACAAAAGTCGCATAAACCGAGAGCTGGAGAGGAGCGGTTTATATGTTTTTGACGGCGCTCCGCGTCCTCAGTGAATTATAGAAGACCCACAATTTAGTGGATTGCCGTTCCCTACAAACTTTGTACATTCTCAGTGGTCCTTTCAATATGTAAGACCTTTACTTTAGAAAATAAGCTGTAAGCCCTTAAAAAGCACGTTTCTTTAAAATAGAAAATAAAACACCTTTTCTTTTAGTTATACGTCAGAGTTCAGTTTATTTTTCATTAGGTCTGAGACGAATTTAACTAATGTTGGGAATGTTATGCAAATACTCCAGGTACATTATCATTGATCCTTAAAAAATTCTATAAACTACTAGATGATTTAAAGTAGCTACTAGTTGAGGAGGGAGGGAATTTTTGTTCTTCGTATTGTTTACAAAAGCTTCAGCACCAACGGTTGAACCTAATGAAGTGTCCTCAATACCCTTAAATAGTTTAAAAGGCAATTGATAACCCATAGACTGTCAACTGATATACTCTAGGGTATCTAAATATAATTATTAATTTATTGTAAACGATTTTAAAGAAGAATTTTCAGTTCGTGAAACCTGCATCCGAAAGTAGAACTATGTACACTGTTGAATCAAAATATCCCTTTCGAATAAAAACTTCAGCAAAGGAAGTGACATCAAATCCCCGACCAGCTAACGACTAGGAGTCGATTCGGTTCCTTCTAATATGGTTTGTTTAGTTATTAGCGTCCATGCAGGGGCAGGGACTCTAGTGGAAGTGGAAGGAAGTGGCGAGAGGCTCGCGGCGAGTGTTGCGTACTGATAGCGACACTATGCATGGCCCCTGTACGCGAGCGGCATAGTAATGCCAGGCACACGACACAACCCACGCACCTCCGTTGTCGCTTGCGACATCGTCTCAGACATCATCTTTTAAACATGTATAACACGTCGGGTAGGTAGTTCTTTAAATGTTGCTTCATAATACCTGGAAAATCATGGTATTTATGCAGTGGTCTAAGAAACTGAATACTCCATTTCTGGAGGGTGCGTGTTCTATTTACACCCTTGTATATATGCTTTACTTACATTTAGCTTGAATAAGTGCAGTGAAGTCATTTATGGACTTTATAACTTTATTGTTGTACTGATAAGCTCTGTACGTTTACGTGTTTGCCATAATTAATGTAACTTAAACATTTAACTTTGATTTCAATTCAGTCTTCGCAACTAGTTTAGGGCAATTTCACGTTCTACAGACTCAACAAGGCCAAAGTGCACACTGTGTCGAGTTTCGAGACACTTCTGTCATATCAATCGAAGAAATTAGTGTCAAGGTAAAAACCGATTTCATAACCATTGAATTACTTTAGTATCAACACGCTCGCTTTTGCTAATTAGCTAGTTTCAATATGTGCGTCAAATAAACTTTATTTTCAAAACTAGCTCACGTACCCGTTCTCCGCACAGGGGTTTTCTCTACCCGTTCTTTAGCCAATGCGATTTCCATTTTAGTTAGCTTGAAACAGCTGTTCTTGCTTCTGCTCTTTAAGCTGTCAAATCGAAGTGTCCACAGCTGTTTGCATTACACTTTCTGAATGTTTACTTTCTTCTGAAATGTGAACATTGAGTCTTAGGACGTTCACGGGGCGTAGCCCGTGGGGACTTTAAGGAAGTGAATAGGCCTATATGTTGCATGGGTTCAAGATCTACCTATGTGTAAAGTTTCAGCCCAGTCGGTTCAGTAGTTTTTGCGTTCACCCAGAACATCAGACAGACAGACAGATAGACAGACAGTCAGAAACCACCTCTTCTTTATAATATTATAGATTATCTTAATATCTATTATTTTACCATAGATTTAAATACCTTGAGAAAAAGGTAATGTTTAAGTTCAGTTATGAATTAAGTAACTAATAATATTCAACCAGACTGGTTTTAAATAATAAAGAACTGTACATATGTTCTTGCAATTTGGAAACGGAATGATTATCGAACTCAAAACCTCCATTTGGATCATTTGGATATTGGATCATCATTTGAATTAGAAATATATGTAGTCGTTCGAACTACTAATAAATCATAAATTTTTGCCTACGCAAAAAACCTATAGTATGGGCAGGAATGAGTTACCTGCTTTCCTACTTTAATAATTGTTCAGAGTTTGGAAACAGATTATAATAAACTATAATTTGGTAAAAACAATACGAACAAATATTTCTTTTACTAAAGGCTTTTGTTTCAAGCATGTCAAGGCAGAGGTGGAAAACAATTTTAATCAGTAGAGGTTCTTCAGACAGAAAGCGACCTATATACATTTAAAACATCGGGCCTTTCATCTAATGTAAAAAACATTTTAAACAAGGATAACTTATATTCCATAGTAAGATCAACAAAGTAGGTAGACTTGTACTATTTTTAAAGTAACTAATTCAATAGTCTATGAAAATGTTTTAATTGTTCAACAATTTAATTTATTCGAGATCTGAGGATTTTCATTACATCAGCCTTCGCCATCTTTGTACTTTTGCTGATGTTTGTTTTTAAACTTTTCAAAGAGCGCTAAATGTTTACTCCAATTAATTTCTTAACTACGTTTATACCTGTAGTGGAGCATTCAGTTAAGTTGAAATCTCTTAGATTTCTTGTTCCTGTAAATGTCTGATTGAAATCGTTATTAAACATCACAATAATGTCAATTGATAATCTATTAAAAATTTCATTAATAAACATCTGTTTTCTGATCAGTCAAATTAATTTTAAGATAACCTTGGTTAGTCTATTGTACACTTTTACGCTTCCACGGCATTAAACGCAAAGCACAGGAAGTAAATCAAGGGAACTAGAAGATCCAGTTATCCTTGTAATAGTAACAAACAAGTATTATACTTTTTAAATCCTAGTAAAAATACTCAAACCAATTGTTAAATCAAAACAATTGATTTGTTACCCCAAAAATTACAACTAATAATAAGCAAAGCCATATAAATCTATGGCTTATAGTAAAAATTAAAGTTTCCGAATAGTCAAACACTACGACATTATCATCAAGAACGATGGATGGTAGATTGTAAAAATGTTATAAAGGTTGTTGTCGATTGTATTCAGGCATTAGACGAAGATAAAATGTAACCCTCAAATTGACTGCCTTAGTGGATGAGCTTAGGGCCTAATAACTGATGACACTATTGATTTCAGCAAGAGTGTATCTTATACTATAATCATCTTGCTCCAATATTCACCCCGAAATACCCAAGTCACTTCGCCTAACACACACATATGCACATAATGCACATTATGCATTACGGTTCCTTGGTCGCTGGTTCATGTGCACCAGTTTATGTACTCGAGGCGCTGTAACGGAGCCAGCTGATGGAGAAAGTATTTCCCGCCAAAGAACAGCTGTTCAATTGATTAACCACCGGCACGCGTCAGGTGATAGCCAGGTGCGAGACCAGGCTGCTTCCGGCCCTGCATCTCAGCTGGAGGACACAAACTCTTCTCAATTACTTGCGGAACAAACGTCCAGAACGGTAGGTTTCACTGACCATTACTACCTAGAGACTGGAATTACTGAGATAATAATAGTCTTGTAATTCAGAATAAATCTACACAAATATCGCGAGTTTAGTTTGAGTAGACTCTCTTAACGTTTCACATTCTACTCATTACGGGTGTTTATATAAGTGAAGATCATTGTGGATGGGGCTTATTTATTATGGGGATCACACACATTACCGGTCCCTTATCACTACTTGAGTTTTACGTTTTTAATCATAGCCTACTCTTACAATTCTGTGACAACATTACTAGATTTAAAAAAGATAACAAACACTCAGTTTCTCATTCTAAAACTAAAAATATGGAAAAATACCATACTCTTAGGTTACTAGTTAAAAGGTTTACTCGAAATTCATAACTAGTATACATATTTATTGCTTTGTTTGTCTTACAACCTATAGGTCTGGATTAAAGCAAAAAAAAATAGCAAAGTGAAAAATTTGTGTAATGTAAAAGTGGCAAATGTTTATTGAAAATGAAACAAGTTTGACACAATGAAATGATCGGAAGAAATATTTTAACTTTCAACAAGTTATTATATGAATCACAAGATCAATCTTTTAAAAATATTGTAAGCATATCATTGCTTGACGGATCACGGCTTTAGCCACGATTTCTAGTAGTTCATATAACGTGTTGTTACGACACTTTCGCATGCAGCAGTTACTCAAAGTGCTCTTAAAGCAAGCCAGAATATGTCACTTCATTGAACAGAACACGAGCGTGAGCGACTTGCGCGCGATGGTAAACTACAATGTGCGCGCGCGGGTGTGTGTGTAACTCGCCCCGTGTCTGTCTGCCGTGTCTATTGTCTTACCCTCGAGGAACAATGAGGTCCCCAGTTTTTATTCAGGGCTCATATTTCCGTCTCGTGCATTTTTAGATCGATTCAGAGCTTTAAAGGTCATTGGCGACAAATTGAACTTTTAAAACTATAAAATTAAGAGGAAATAGAGGTTTTAAGCGCTTCTTCGTACGTAAAAAATGATTCAGATATTAAATTGTATTTACGTTTACAAGTTCTAACTTTGGTATTACATTCTGCCACCAGATTTTGTTTAGATGATGACATCTATAATGAGAAGACATTATATCAACCGACTTCAACTAAACTATAGTTGTTAATTTGTTTTCTGCTTGATGCTTGCATACATGAAAGAATAAACGCTCGCGCCAAGTTAATTTTAGTTTTTTACGGGTGGTAATACTGAAAAATGAATTCACACGTATAGGGTTAATGATTTGTAAAATGTTTTATACCTTCACCTTGATAATAATTAAATCACAGAAGGTATACCACTCACTACAGTAAGCAAAAGGAAATGATAATCTAAGTTGATATGCTTTCCTCACAAAAGAAAATCAATTAGCATAGTTATTCGAGTTTTTCAGTAATTAAAGGCAATTGAGTCATTGAATATAAAATTATAATTTTTGGTTAGCACGTTATTAAAATTACCAATTGCTTTGTATTAGATTTAAATTATACAAGGGTTCTTTTTGCTCGAATCCGAGCAGTGTTTTTCGTAACTACGATATATATTATTTATTTTTTTCTTGTGTCAGAAGGTACTTTTCATATTGTTTGTTCTCGGCTTTCGGCTTGATATTTGTGTTTCAACAGATAGTCAACTCGCTTCGCTTGCCTTCCACCTCGGCCTGCGGGCTCAGAATCGTGCACATTGTGTTGCAGTTTCAACTGTTTTGTTTTTTTATACAACAAAAGACATATTTTTCTTCTAATACCTCATATTACTTCATAAACAACTGCAACTTAACTGAAATTGATATCCATTTTCATTTTTTGGACAAAAAGAACATTGAGGGTGGCAACTGCCCTTATAACAAATTTAAATTTAAAATTTGAAAATGTTTATGCACAAATTTTGAATCAGGGCAGATCTTCTCCTTCTGATTCCTATTCAGATCGTTCGTTTAGAAAATCCTGCTCAACGCACTGATAAATAAATAGTTGTTATAATATTAAAAAGCTTGATTTAAAAAAATAAGTCAACTAGATTATGTCATGGAAAGAAATTCCTGCGGTTTGAGAAGTACGCGATAAAGATTTTGTAAGACCGTTGGTAAACACTAAAATGTATGTTTATGTTAAATTTATAACAAAATAAACAATGTATTTTAAATTTAATTTATATATATCATTTGATGTATAATTAAAATAATCATATTAACATTTATACCTAGCGCCTCATCCAAACCTGTGGAAAGTTAAAGAACGTACTTTCTAACGCTAAATAGTCGACTTTTGAATACACAATGCATATTATTGGAACTTGTCACAACATTTTCTAATGACTGCGGAGTGACTCAATGAGTCAATCAGTATACACGAGGTGACGCTTTAAGTGTGAGTGGTTTATAAAGAGAGGTTTGTTGATGAATAAGCAGTGACACTGATGGCAACCCATCGGTAGGCCCTCCACTTCGCAAGCGTTAAGTAACTTTGGTAGGCCCTCCACTACGCATGCATTAGGTAACATTGTTCAGCCCTCCACTACGCAAGCGTTAGGTAACAATGTTAGGCCGTCCACCACGCAAGCGTTAGGTAACTTAGGTAGGCCCTCCACTTCGCATGCATTAAGTAACATTGTTCAGCCCTCCACCACGCAAGCGTTAGGTAACAATGTTAGCCCTCCACTACGCAAGCGTTAAGTAACTTTGGTAGGCCCTCCACTTCGCATGCATTAGGTAACATTGTTCAGCCCTCCACCACGCAAGCATTAGGTAACAATGTTAGCCCTCCACTACGCAAGCGTCAGGTATCATTGTTAGGCCGTCCACCACACAAGCGTTAGGTAAAACCGTTAGCCCTCCACTACGCAAGCGTCAGGTAACATTGTTAGGCCGTCCACCACGCAAGCGTTAAGTAACTTTGGTAGGCCCTCCACTTCGCATGCATTAGGTAACATTGTTCAACCCTCCACCACGCAAGCGTTAGGTAACAATGCTAGCCCTCCACTACGCAAGCGTCAGGTATCATTGTTAGGCCGTTCACCACGCAAGCGTTAGGTAACAATGTTAGCCCTCCACTACGCAAGCGTCAGGTAACATTGATAGGCCGTCCACCACGCAAGCGTTAGGTAACAATGTTAGCCCTCCACTACGCAAGCGTCAGGTAACATTGTTAGGCCGTCCACCACGCAAGCGTTTGGTAACATTGTTAGGCCCTCTACTACGAAAGCGTTAAGTAACATTGGTAGGCCCTCCACCTCCACCATGCATGCGTTAAGTAACATTGGTAGGCCCTTCACCACACATACGTTGGTAACGTTGGTAGGCCCCCCAACGTTGCATTAGGTAACACCGGGTATTTGCAACTGAAACATGCATTATTTACTCGTACAACTTACACTGAACTATAGTTTCACTTAATGTCGTTATCAACCCAATAGCAAACACAATCATTATTGATTAATTCCCTCAAACGTAACAGTTCCGCATGAAAAAGTGATTACAACAGTTATCGATACGATAAAACACAAAGATCCATTGTCTGGTGTAATGATGGTGCATTAACGCAGCACATTAACAGCGGTATCAGCGAGTCGAGATGACATCTTGCAGAGACCTGCACTTCTTCAACGTTCGTAGCAACGCAAACAGTCGGTTAACGATATTGACAAAAGACAGATTCAAACCGATTTACTACTGACTCAGTCTTATAACAATCAAAGTTATAACAGTCACACTATCAATTTTGACATATTACTCTGTGGACATTTCATCAAAACCCCCTCCACTACGCAATTGTTCCACTACGCGGATTGTTTTATATTACACTTGGCTTTCAGTTTTGTGTATTTCAAAGTATGTCGGCAAAATTTTGGAAGGCAGCGATATCACCTTATCTTTCTTTGAAGGATCGACTATTCCATAGAAATTTGGCATTAATTAATTCTCCAAAGCAGAATGGTAGCGACGATATTTTTCAAACTTTCTCGCTATTGGATAATTTATGTTGGTTTATCGACCGGAAAAAACGAAATTCTTACCTCGTTGTCTGATCCAGTTAAAGTTTTACCTATTATTTTACAGTGTTATTAAGCTTAAAGTTTTGTAATATGTCTTACTAGATACTAGAATATTAAGGTTGGTTTGGTCATGATATTACCTGGAACTCTAAACCCCAACAACATTCCACCATATCATTAGCTTACCTAGCAATATGAGTGGTTCGAACTATTTTAATAGTCATAGCAACAAATTTCAACTTCTAGTTTGGAAAAACTAAATATTATTTTTGTGAAATTAAAAAGACAAATACATACGTAACAATTTTTGAATTTAAAGTTGAAGGGGAAAGATTTGAATTACTTAGTTTACGATTTAATTTGTTTGGGTAAATATGTATATGTATAAATAAGGTCCAACCGTATGATAAAGTATATATAATGCTTCAAAAATATGTCCTCTCCAATGTTTAAATTTGAGTGGAAGAGATAGGATGGCAATTATTTCAAATCTTCTTCCTCAGGTGCAATACCTTCAACACGTGACCTCAATTTATCGTTGATATTTTTCATAATTCATGGTAACGGATTAATGTGGAATATAACTGTTCTCCGAGTACCTAGAACCCGACCAATTAGTGGGCCAATTAGTTTAATTACAGGTTTGACATCATTTAACAGGCTCTAATTGGTAACCATCCATTTGTTTAAACACATGTGCTTACTTGGCCGTTTACCTACTCATTTTTCAACTGCTGGAGCTAGTTTGCGACATCTCCACATCTGTGCAAAATAAATCATACGACATTGTAAGCAGCGATATTATTATCTCTTACGTAAATATATTGCTACGTTCGAGACAGATCCTTTGATTTTTATTTAAATCCTGATTAAACATATTTTATGCTTGGGTCCGTAAAATAATTAATGGAACTGCACATAGGATTTTGGTCATGTTTTAACCGTGAAATGATCTCTTTCATACATTATGACTAATTATTAAATAATTCGTCTATAACTATTTGAACAAACTTAACCACATTATTCAACAGCTCAAAACAAACAAATAATATAGCATAACATGTTTTCCGTGTTCTGCCTGTTGGTCTGTATGTGTTTTTACAAAACCCTCAATATCCTTAAAACGGTTTAAGATAAAATCATAAAAAAGTTGTATGAGTAATACTGTTTATAATTTACAAGTTCCATAACGATTTTTTTCATACAACCTTCCATTTTAAGATGGCGGCAGTTCAAAATGTACTAAGTTAAATTTCTAAGAAACTAACATATTTAAAATTGTGTGTTACAATGTTTAGTTTTTTTAGATATTTAACTTTGAAACATATCCGCCAACTCGGAAGGTTTTATGGAAACAAAATAGTTTGGAATATGTAAACTACCTATAGTAACACTCTTACCATATGTCATGATTTCATCTTAAACCGTTTGATAGATATTAGGTTTTTTTTTAATATATACAGAACGACATACAGAAAACGGGACGAGATAGGACGCATGTTATGCTACATTATTTGTTTGTTTTGACCTGCTGAATAATGTGGTTAAGTTTTTTTCAAGTTGTTGCAAGATACCCTGTATATAGTAAGTCATACAACTTTTATTTTTCAGCATGTAAAATTCTAATAAATTCTAAAACCAAATGCGATAATTTAACTAATATATACTGTGCTCAGTAAAATCTGGTTATGATAAAAACCTTTAAAAGTTGTTGCAGTCTAGGGGTAAAATGTTTAATTTTTACAGTTTTGTGTGTATTTGATCTTTATGTAAATCAAACTGATCACATTTTCTAGAACATACCTTATCTTTTAATCCCGAACAAGATTTAAAAAAACTCAACATTGCAGGCTGTAATACTTAGCATTTGACAAACTCTGAAATGAGAACATTGCTTTAGCTCGGAATAGAATCAAGAAACTAACTTCTTTATTAGACCTCTGAAAGTTACACAAGAAACTTAATTTACAGCTTTATTACGTTCTTATCGAAATGGGGTATGAAAATTTCATTCTTCAGTCCTTTTGTCAACAACTCTTCAAAAGCTGCTTAAGTTTGCACAAAGCGTTATCTAACATTTAAAAACGTTTTTCCTTTTTCATACCCCGTTCTTGAGATGAAAATACGAAATGGTTTACTCTATTTAAAATTATGAACTTAAATCCCAAGTTTTACTTAACATGAGTTTAAAAGTAAATGCGACCACTGGGTTTTATATTTCTCATGAGAAAATACTTTACCACCATCACTAAATTATAGATGGTCACCAACAGTGACATAAAATAAAACATAAATAAGACTCTCTATCATTCTTAATTACGTTAAGTAATAAATTTATGATTTCTGTATATTCAAGTTATAAATTAAGCATGTATTTCATACTCGATTGAAAAATTATGTAGGCAATACCTTAGTTTAAAGTTAGCAGGAGTATTTTGTTTAAAGTTGCTGACTAATGTTTACAGTAAAAGGGATTGTACTAAGCACCTCTCATAAATGCCTGTTGCCAGAGCATATTTTGTTTAGTTTAGAATATTTCTTCAGGATCATTTTAATCATGATACTGAAACATTTATAGAGGCTAAATTACAAAAAATAGTACAAGAACTACAATTTTTTAAGAACTGATCTCATAAACCCCCACTTCTGTTGTTTTATAAGTTCACATCATTTGCTACGGATCAAAACATGTTAATTATTTAATTTAAATTGACAACATGTACATTATTTTATAATGTTTAGCATAGCATACTAATATTGATTAATGATTAAGAAGGTTGAATCTTTCTCAAACAGATTGATGGAATAAATGTCAATAACAGTACTGAGATTTAGTGAATACGTCGTGGTTCTTGTTTTTTAATTATATATATTTTATATCGTTCAATTATGTAGAATTAAATTAATTCCGCTATTTTATTTCAAAAAACCCTAAATTCCAACACAGCTATTTTCTAGAACAAAAAACAACAAAACTGGAACGTTTGTATGCGTCAATATTAAATAAGTATTTTATAAACGTTTACTGTAAATGTTTTGCAAAATATCAACAGGGGTTCACTTTTGAATTATTCAAGCGAGGGAATTGTATGAAAAATAATTGTCTTTGAGAGGGAGACGGGATTTTCAATACAAATTTATTTTGCTTGTCTTCTGACAGTTTACAGTTCTTAATTTTAGCCTCCAGAGTCTTAGTTTGAAACTGGTCAAACCAAGTCACAATAAAAAACAATTATTAAAAAAAGGATACGTATTTATTTTGCTTGTCTTCTGACAGTTTACAGTTCTTAATTTTAGCCTCCAGAGTCTTAGTTTGAAACTGGTCAAACCAAGTCACAATAAAAAACAATTATTAAAAAAAGGATACGTATTTATTTTGCTTGTCTTCTGACAGTTTACAGTTCTTAATTTTAGCCTCCAGAGTCTTAGTTTGAACCTGGTCAAACCAAGTCACAATAAAAAACAATTATTAAAAAAGGGATACTTGCAAACAATATTTCTTAGCAGTTAGGATACTTTTTTCGCTTTATCATTCAAAGCAACATATTTGAAAACCTGTAATAAATAATAACCATTATTATTGGACAACTTCTATTAGTTCCATGAGAGTTGAGTAGTGTTAGTGGATAAGCACCATGAACCAAGTGCTTCAACTGACTACGCTTGCGAGCAAAGTACCGGGAAAAATAATATTATGTTAATATTATAATACCACCAACGCAGCAAACCTGTGTCCTCAGCGGATTTCCAATAAATAGATATGTCTTACTTAGTCATTAAGCCACTTACCAGGATTCATAAGAAATATATTCACAAATAAGCGATATTTAAAATATTAAGTATTCTCCAAAAGAATAACATTGGGGATGAGTACGCAGGTTTGCTGCAACAAGGAACACAAAATAATGGGTTTTTATGCAAATATCAATAGAACTCATCTAGGTGAAGTCACATACCATGTTTCATCCATATACATTCATAAATAAGCGATATATAACATTTTAATTATTCTCCATAAGAAAAACATGGGGACCGAGTACCTAGGTTTGCTGTTATGGGAACAATAGGTGAAAACATTTTTTTTGTGCAAATAACAATAAAACACAACCAGATGAAGCCATATATGTCAGTTTATGTTAATAAATAAGCCAGATAAATAAAATGTTTCTTTCTCTCCTTAAGAATAACATTAGACAGCGTACTGTGTTTAGCACTTTCAATATCTCAGTAACAAATTAACTTAGAGCAATGATCAAAATACCAAATTGTTTGTTTTTTTAAGCTGAATTTAATGGTGGAAATTGAAATTGAATTTAAATAAAAATTGCATGTGAAAACCCCCAAAAATCCCCCTTTAGATGGTGCGATTCGTCTGGTTTTCGAACTCGTTCAAATAAATGGTACTTTACATATTTTTACCAAATTTCATTAAGATCGAACCTTTTTTACGAGAGTTATCGTGCTTACGGACACATAAATAAATATATAAATACATATATAAAAATTTGATTGAATAGTGTTTTTGGCATCTGGGGACCTCAAAACAAAAAGTTATCATAGTCTCGGGCTTGAGTCTTACCATGCTTGAGTCTTATTACAGGTTTTCAAATATGTTGCTTTGAGTCTGTACGGTAATAGCTTCTTCCCTACAGGGGAAATTCGCTAAAACCTTGTAGTAACATTTAATTTATATCTGTCTAAGGACATTACTGCGTTATTTTTCTACGAACTTTACAATTTATCACGATAAAACCCGTTCAATGTTTACAAAATACCTTTGCGGTGATGGTTATGGCGGAATGTTATATCTACAAATAAGAAGTGTACTATTATTTACAAAGTTAGTTTCATCATAGTCGATTTCCACTTTAAATCAGAACTTTACAGTTTTCAGTAATTTAACTCATCTAAGTTTTCTAGAGTTAATTAAATAACTGTTTCTAAGGTTTGTAGCCTAACATTTTTAAAGTTAATTTTTAACTTCAAAATGAAAATTCCTTTAAGTTTCTGTTCTCTGTTACATGAAGTAAAAAAATTATCATGCTAATCTACTTTCTACATTTGTATAACAAAGTTCGAGAAAAACTCTCTACACTTTATAGCGCATAGACCTAGGTATAATGTCTGTTTTAGGACGGTGAATCATCAATTCATACCATATTCTTAAATTAACTTGAATTACCTTACACTATAATCACCCACACGTAACCCTAAATTTCTAATTAGCTGAAAATACTAATTTAAAAAATTATATTTATCAAAGTTACGTGCAACGTATTTAGGCCTAAGTGCTTGGCCACAAACTTGCTTGGGTGCTTGGTTTATCTCAACTGTTTTCAGGCCCATAAGTTATATAAACCGAAAACATTTCCAACCAAAACACGAGTCCCCGAGGTTAAAACATTTTTCGAAGTGCAGTATTAAAAAATACTTTTTAATGAGGTGTGGGTTTATAATTTCTCGCCTTCGTTAAATCTCCATAGAGAGCGGCAGAGAACTAAGTGTCGGAATCAATATTCATGTTGAAAGGAAGAAACATTTCCACAGCGCTGGGCCGCTTAATTACTCCCCTAATGAATTTACTTATTGCTTGTGTTTCAAAACAAGTCTAACCTTCCGATTACTTAGTTTTAACTGTCACGGTTTAAACTAAAACGGTTTACCGGTTAATACCTTGGTAACTATTTAAAAGCTTTCCAATGGTACAATAAACTACTTGGAAGGTTTACTTATATTTATCGTCCTCAGCAAAAGTATCATAACGTATTCTGTAAATAGTTGTACAAGGAAACCCCGATTTACCAATATTGATTTTTTATATTATAGTGTTTTACTTAGACAAAGGTAACTTTACTAAGCTATGGCCAATTACTATACAGATTAGGCAAACAAGGGTGTGATGTTTTTATGATTTTCTTCACGATTTCGGTAACACATTAAGCGATTTGCTAAAACAGATACTCACTGCCTTGTCACATAGGTGTCCTAAGATCACACATCAGTGATCAATTTTACTACTTTATCGGGAATAAACTAATAGTTTAGTTGTCAAACCATTCATCAAATAAACTAGAAACAGAAATTAAAATATTTTTAAAAGGTAAGAAAATAAATATAAATTACTAGATAGGCAAAATATATTAATAAACTTGATTTATTCCATAGGCATTCATTTTATAAAATAAATAATAACTATTTAAAAAATCTTATTTATTTAAATTTAATTTCATTCAAGTATGACGGGAAACTAGAATTTTCACAGAGAGGGCTGGACGATCTATCGGTTTAAACGAATCCTGTTACAGTTTGGACGTTACGCAACACCCAGACCGCCCCTACAACACCCCCCCCCCATCCACGCCCCCTCCCACTACATTACTGAACACCAGTAAATAAACAAGGGGATAACAGATTCGTACGGACAACTGATTATTATCAATTAAATCATCCGATAATTTAAATAACAGCTCTTTGACAACTTAATGACCACAGGCAGATTTCGTGTTAATAAATGAAGTGCTCGTAGCCTCATTAGCGTGGGTCTATTTATATGTTAGTTTGTAATTTGTTTTGGTTAGTTTGAAAATAATTTAAATTTAAATTTAAAACCCACAAACAACCATCTACTCTTACTATAAAAACTTGGCAACACGCTATTATCTATTTCACCGTTTCACTATTTCGAAGTAGGTAAGCTCCCAATTATTGTTATTTTGGAAGAATCATATAATGTATTTTATAAGTACAGTACACAAAATTGCAATACAAATAACTATTGCGAAAAAGTTAGCCTTAAATCTTTGCATGTGCCTCAAAAAGATTGATTGATTTAATTAGCCTAACTTAAGTTTAGCTTAAAATTAACCTTTGCAATATTATTTTTAGATTTTAGAAAAGCTGAAAAACAGTCAAATGAAGGGAATTATCAGTAAAGCCCCTTTTTACTATGTACTTTTCAACTATGTATCACTCCAATAAATAACCTCTTTGAAAATAAATGTTTTATTTTGCATCGAAAATTTGAGTGCCGAAAAAGTAAGAGAAATTTCAGTGGTAAATTAAAGCTATGTATATCATACACCATTTATTGGATAAATTACTGTAGTCATGCATATTAGCCACTTAGCAAAACAAAAAGATTCATAAAAGGAAAATTTCAAAAAAGTATTAATTTTACAAAAAGAAATTTCTGTCTATTCCCAGCTTTTTAGTCAATGATCTTTTCTAGAGGAACATATTTCACATATTTTTAAATTAGAGAATAATATTATTGACTAAAACGTGAACATCGAATTTCTCGCACAATAATGTTTCCGTTTCTATTAATATGTTTTTATAATAGCTTGACATCGTAAAAAATTATATTCCAATGACTCAGTATGTTATGAAAAGTTAATTTTTGTAAAACGGTCTGTGGAAGTATGAGAGAATTTTATAGCTGGGTTTTAGGGGATTGTAAAATGTTCGGGCGCTTGCCCGGCTTGTGAAGAGGATTACCGGACTTTTCAAAGTGTTGTTTTATTACTTTAAGATTATCCCAGGTTCTAAGAAAATTTTAGAATTATGTCTGAATTAATTCGAGTTACTTTGACCTTTATACATAATGCATAGTTTTGCAATTTCAAGAGTAACATGTCAAATATGCTTTATCCTGATGACCTATTTACATAAATAATTTGCATAAAAGTATTTGTTTACAAAAACGCTGCCTTAACCTCAATAATCAGCAAATTACGTGGCTTATCAGATAAAGTACAGTCAGGTAACACTACGTGCGGGGACGCGACTGTACCAAGCATTGTTTGCGAGCAAGCCATGTGTTCATGCCTCTCTTTTCACCTGCACTATCTACTTGTTTCACCATAACTTTCAAAACCCATCGAATACTGGAATAGAAAATAATCTGTCGTAAATACAGTACTACAGTCGTTTTATAATACAGTACTTCTAACAATTCTTGAATCTATGGTTTATCCGTTTTATAATAAATTATTCTAAGGAAGTAGAGTACCATTTTCTAACTACAGTACTAATAGTTAGACTTTAATTTGTTATTAATTTTATTTTTTTATAAAAATAATATATTTAACATAATTTATTTGATATAGATTATTTTAAATATTATGTGGCGGATTACCTCTTCCTCGCCAGTCGCCGTGTTGACGGAGTCCATACTCTGGCAGAGCGCCACGGAGTTCTCGGCCTGGATGTTCATGGTGTTGCGTCGCTTGAAGGCGGGGGACCCAGGGGTTGAAGGCGGAGGGGTCACTGTAACCGCTCCTCCGATTGAAGTCCTCACCCGCTTTAAACTGAGGGTATCCACGATTCGGTCTTTCTTGTCAAGTCACTGTTCACTTTTATTTTTACGCCGTGGAGATCTCGGATAAACTCCCGAATGTAAACAAAAAATCACTTTTAAAAGTACCGCGAAAAGAACCGATAAAAACACTAACGGTAGAGAGCGCAATTCACACCATCGTCGAGTGCTCCGGCATCGAGAACTAGTCTAGTCGGCGGCCGCGCTGCTACTGACGCCTGACGTCACGTCACGCACCGCGGACAATGGGGCCGGAACAGGAAACAGAGGGGGGGGAGTGGCGGGGGAGGGGTGAGGAGGAGTAACAATAGCCGTCGCGGTGCTGGCAGCCACGGCGCGACACGGTGAGGAACGGAGGAGGACCACGGACGACTCGGGATAGGGAGGGTAAGGAGTTTGACAGTCAGTACCGGGTCTCCGGAGTTCTGAGGGAGTGCTGCGCGTGCCGTGAGTGCGTGTGTAGGGGTTGGTGGCTCGACTCTGACTGAGGGCCGCGACATGCGCGCCCCGACGCCACCCCCGCACCGCACCCGCGCCACCTGGTGAGGTAATCTATAATAACATTTCTACAATTGTCCGCCAGGTCGCACCACTGGATAAACACTTATCCGCCACATTTAACACAATCGAAGAAAACTAATTTTGTTTTGGTAACAACAATTGTACAGCAAAAAATGTATCTTGTCCCAGAGGATGACCAATAGTAGGATAATATGTGCCGAAAAATGCGAGTGAAGTATTAATGGAGAGGAAAAGAACACCATCACTAGTAGATAAAACCCTAACACTGAAAACATATCTGAAAGGTAAATTGATGAAAACATTCCTTCAATCTTCAATCGCCTAGGTATAGATGTCCGTTAACCCCTGAGGTAGCGGGAGCTGTAACGTGCCTAATCCGATCGCCAAGCGGACCGCGCACCGGTCGGTTAGATCTTCGGATGAAATAAAAATACATTAATTTATAAATATATTCATATTTCATCTGAGGTTAGATCCTGAGAGAGAAGCTTGCAATTAATTGTTTAAGGATTCAAGATCCTTGTGTAGGTATCATTTTACACTGGGCTCTTTTAAGGGAAAGTCTGTCTTAGTGGTTACCAGGGAAAGGTTTAGCGTTTTTAAAGCGTAAAAGCTCAAACCATATATAAAAAAACACAATAAAATAAATTAGTCATTTACTAACCTACAATGTTTCTATAGTTATGCTTTTAGATAAGAAATTAGGCAAAATAAAAGGTTAGGCAACATTGTGTAAATAATGTTGAAAGAAAATGTTCTTTGTGCACTCACAAATCGAAGATAGGGTAACTTAGGTTAAATATACACTCTTTATGTTTGTTTTGCGCTAATGAAAACCGCCATTTGATGCTATCGTCTTATCGCGGCAGTGACGGTCAGGCGCGGGTTTATTTAGTCGACAATTTCCTCCCAAGGTCATTTCCGCCGTGACGACATATGTACGTTACGCAAGAGGACTTTCCTGCCATGAAAACCCTTGGTTATAACCTAGGGAACAACCCATGGGACAGTGAGAAAATCATGAGGAACATGGATGTTAATGAGATAAATACATAAACAGTTTGTTTTTATTTTCATAGTTGTAACTTCAAATTAAAATAGCATAGGTCACAATTATTACACATTTCAGATAAATATAATTTTTGTAAATTCCACATGTGATTGGGTTCAAAATAAGTTCCGAAGATGTGTCGGGACCAAACACTACTCTTTTGGGGTCGGCTTTAGTGGGGTTGGGTCTGATAATGATCTATTTAGATTTATCGCAAACTTAGCTTTTAATTAAAGTTTTTTTTATATACATCTGTAAGAATGGTTATGCATCTAACTGACTCGTACTTGAAATACCATTTACCAATTTAGACACTTGAATGTATAGAGAGAGTACTAATATACCAAAATTTCGATTAGAAAAATTAAACAACTCCGTGAACCAAGTGAAATGAACTATCAGCTGTGAAATAATTTTTAAAACTAAAGAAAAATATTATATTTTTAAGTAAACAAGTAGTTGGTGTTTACAGTTTACTTTAAAAGATTATAAATATATAATGTTCGACACATTAATACATTTTGCCCTTGTTTAAAAAATGCTCTCTTATCCCATTTTTATTGTAGAATTATAATACTCGCAGATTATAGTTTAGCAAACAAAATAAAGGTGGATTAGTCAAATAAATACAAAATCATGTAACGGTCTCAATATGCAGTGTTGTGTACACCTGCACGACAGTACAGTATTGATATAACACGGATATCGACTTAACTAACTACCACTCGCGGGTCCCCTCCCACGTACTGTGTGCAGGTGCAGTACTTGCTCGCTTCTTATAAATATTTATCGATTATGTTTTTGGTGTTTGGTTAGTAATTTATCATTGATCCACAATTTGCCTTATACGAGGTGGAATTTATGTTTGGTCATTTATTAATATATTTGATCCCTTATAGATCAGAAGATGTAATATGAAAATAAAAATGCTCTAGCATAATACATGTTTACCTGTTTGTAATGGGGTTTTAAAGTACTCTTTAGCTAGTTTTATATTTACTATTACATTATTTTAACTCTTTAAACAAGTATATGTATATTGTGCTTCAATAGTCTAATTCAGGAATGCTCTCGTTATTATCAACCATAAAAAACCTATAGTGAAAAGGAATAGTACAATCAAATTATAAAATAGCTCCTCTAGAATCTATACTTATTTAATAGGCGAGCAGGTTTTTTGCGACAATCACTCCTCCTAAACTACTGAACCGATTTTCATGTTTTTGTTGTCATTGGAAAGAGCCTAACGTGAAGTTGTGTAGGGAATTTTTTTTATTGAGAAATATTTTCTGAGTGAGGCCCTGGGGCCCCTTAAAGTTGAGTTTTCCCCATAAGCTTAACATTGGGAAATAACTTTAAGTTTTAAGCAATCAGCTGGATAGAGTAAACACAGTTAATCAGCAGGTAATGTTGGCTTTGGAACGGTAACACAATATAAATTATAAATGATGATCGCGAGCGAAGCCGCGACAGGTTTATTAGTTATTATATTATAAGATTAATTGAGTTCTTTGTCCGTCAAATGAGTACGCGGACAACTCTCCATCTGACATTTAGAATTTGCTTTCGCTTCAGACACTTCCAAATCAACCATTTTCAGTCACTCTCCTAAGCCGAGCGAAGAAATAATACTCTTTCTTTTGGTAACCTAATCAAATAGAAAACCCTTCAAAGCTTTCCAAGTTAACAATTAAATAATGACCTAAACTTTCTGATATTGTTCTTTAATTTTATTGAATGTCTTATACCTATTAAAAGTTTAAATTTTAATGTTACTGTTGATAGATTTTGTTATTTTATGTTTCAGTATTAAAAAGTATATTTAAACGTAAAATCTATAATAATTTGTATTTCTTTAAACATAAATTCTATGCTCATAAATTGTAAAATTGTATTTACCCAAGAGCATTTTCACAAGAGGAGGATAATCGAAGAAGATGAAGTAGCTAACAGCTTTACTTAAAGTAATTTGACTTTACAGTTCGTTCATGAGCAGTTTTTCTCTAAAGTGTTTTTTTCACTGTACAAAATTTTTTATAAAAACACTTATTATATTATACTATTTACTTATTTGTTAGAAAAACAAATGATTTACTTAACTGCTTGTTAGAACAACTTATATAGTAAAAAAGTAATATCTGAAGGTTATAACAAATAACTCTCTTATACTGTTTATCTATGTATTCCTAAAATGTCATCACTTTTTGTTTTTAATGTTGTTCTTGGGTTGGGAAAATAGCTTACCAACCCTAATATATATAGTTAAACCATAACAAAGCTCTTTTTGTAAGATTGTTGGACTCTTATTTAACCTCAACTGTATGAATGTCTTAGCTCACTCGTCTAATGCTCTAAAAGGTTATTCCTTAACTAACCTAATGCAATTTTTAGCGAATTTACCCTATAGGGAAGAATCTATTACCGTGAAGAGACTTAATGATAAGACTTAAGCCCGAGGCCATGATAACTTTTCGTTTTGAGGCCCCAGATGCCAAAAATCCGTTCGTTCAAATTTGTATATATATATTTATTTATTTGTGTCCGTAAGCACGATACTTCTATAAAAAGGGTCCGATCTTAATTAAATTTGGCATAAATGTGCAAAGTAGCATTTATTTGAACGAGTTCGAAAACCAGACGGATCGGACCATCAGAAGGGGAATTTTACTTTGGAAGGGGCGATTTGTACCTCAAAAATTAGTTTTTTGAACTTTTAACATATAATCATTTTTCAAATCATATCAAATATCCTTTATTGCCATAAAACATAAATACATGCATTTGCTTGCGTCAACATAGATTTAAACAAGAGAATACTTAGAAAATTCTTCGTTTCCTATCCATGATGAGCATGTTTGCTCTGCTTATTTGCTTCTTTTATTTTATTTTGCACATGTCCGCTATTTGTTCTGATTCTTTCACTAGTTCTAGTCACTATTCTCACCAAAAATTACATTATGATACTCTACCAAGTGAGTGTTATTTTTATAAGTAACTGATTGTTTTTGCACGACCGTTATGGTTCTATTAATTACCAATGTTATTTTTTTATTTAAAATTTGATTTCTTCTTAAATTATATTTTTCCTTATGGGGAAAGACCCTGTGTGGACTTAATTTTTAACCTAGAAATCGGTTAATGTTGTACATGTGAAGAAATTCGTACGTGACCTTTTTGATATCAAAGCCAAAAACCTATAAAACAAGCAAATAAACCTTACTTATATTCATATGATTTAACAATTAATTTTGCAATACTCAAACAAAGACTTAAAACTACTGGACCGCTCGCGCCCGTGGTGAAGCGAACCAAATTTCGGTCCGGCCGCGTTCGAGGTCGCGCCGCAAATGGTGGGCTACCGCGGCAGCGCTTAGCATGGGGGATATAGGGAAAAACACGACGCGCGCTCACTAGAATTGAATTTGCAGCCAGGGAACATTTTTTATGGTTGAATGGCCTTCTGATCCGTATTCCTGAATAGTTTCTCGAATTTTTAATACCAAAAGTAACTATATTCGACCAGGGTTAATTGCGTAAAAAGAACAGAAAGTTGGGAGTTTTGTAAAATAATCTCCTCGATGGCTGATTCTTTCATATTTCCAGTCATATAAATTTATGTACGATCCACTAGGCTTTAGGTGTTGTCCAATGGTACTGGAATGGATTTTTATGAGCAGTAATATCGTTCTTTGGACTAGTGAAACTTTGAATTTTAGCATATAAACTTCGACGTTCTCCAAAAGTTGTAGATTGCATGAAAGTTAATTGGCCTATATCATAAGATTTTTTTGATGAATGAATACCATAAAAGACAAATACTTTTTATTAGCAAATGTATTCTTAATAAACATTAATTACCAACATGGTTACCAACGTTAAACGTTACTATTAGATCTATTACTAAATTTCGTTGATCAAATGTGATTAAATTGAAAGTTGGTTTGTTAATTTACTTAGTTAATTAGGAAGGGTAAAAGCGATACTAAAACGTAACCCGAATTCGACGACTAAAACAAAAGTCGTACAACTATGTATTTTATAAAAAAACTAGGCCAAGTTGTAACAACAGCATCACTGAGTTGAATTTAACAGCGCGGCACGGCGCGTGGCACGTCTTGGATAGAGCGCAGCGAAAGGTTTCAGCATCTTTCCAATCGAATTGTAGGCAAACAAACAACTTTACCGAAAAATGTTATAGATAAAAGTTTTAGAGAAACTAATTATCTACAACTTTCCCGCTGGAAGTTTGTTTCTAACGTAAAAATAAAAAACTTCCTCGCTGAGTAACTTTTTCATGTCCCTCTTTAATAACACGTAAGAGTTTTTAATTATTAAAAATATTAAAACACAGTAAAATAAAACAATATTTATACTTTCGGATTCCGTAGTTCACGTACACAAAGGATATATAAATTTCATTACAATTCAAACATGGCAGTGAAGTCCAGGAGCGTGTAAACGACAGCGCGTTCAACGCCAGAAACAGCTCTGAGCACACAGTGGCCCACCATTTCTGTTCCGCACAGTCCCACGCGGACCGTTTTTAGCTCACTTAGCGATCTCTCCAGTAGTTTTACCTCGATGTACTCAAATGGATTATATTTCCTAAGTGGGGAGAAATGAATATTCTTAAAAGAGGCATAATATTTTGATTTATTGTCCAGAGGGCCTTTGAACTTGAAATTGTATTATGATAAATATCTCTCGCAATAATAATCCTTCATTTTACCCGTGCAAACATAAAATAATAATCTAGAACGGCATCTCGGTGATTTTAAGTTCAACCTTTCCCAGGACACAACTGTGATTGTGTTCTCAGTTAAGAGAAGCTAAATCGACTCACTCAAAAGGTGGTTTTTATTGGGATTTCCCAACCTGCTTATTTCCGTATGATCTTAGGACCGTAGATGTCTGCGGAGTGCACTTCTAGAATCGTTTCAGATCCATCTTTGTGGACCACCAAGTCCATTGTGGCAGTTCAGAATAGTATTGTCTCATGCATGATCTTCACGATTACTGAAACCAATAAGGTTTTGGTGCAATAACAACTAAGCCTTTTACCCCTCACAGTAAGTCCACAGCTAGGGACCTCTTGGATTTCAAAGAGTACCTCTTGACGGATCTAGCAAAGCGCATGGTTTGTAAGTGTCTGGGTACAAATTCAGGCCATTCTGTAGATTCACGATGAACTGTTCTATCCAGTAGGTCTACGTTTTTAGTGACCAAGTTTCGGGAATGAGCCGAAGAAGTTTATTTATTACTTGATAACCGAGGAGGTTATAATAGCTTATCTGGCTGGTTTAATAGCCAAGGGCACACGGGTATATACTAGGGTTGTGTCAAACTAGACACATTTGCTCCATTTCCAATGCAATATTATAAATTCAATGCATACATTAGGACGGTGAGAGAACTTTTGGGCTAGGGGTAAGTTTAAGTTTCATAAACTAACAACGTAAGTTCAGTAAGTTTCAGTAAGTTTCAGTGTTATTTTGCTTTACTAATATTCATTAATAATCATTATACCCATAAGTAATGCTCACAAAGATTAACCCACCTATTAAAATAAATAATAATAAATCCATGGCCCTATGAAATTTTCAAAAGCTACGGTACGACCTAGAGGGCCTAGGTGGCACATTCATATAAAATTAAACGGCGATGAACCTGACAGCCCAATTTCTTTAATAATTGCCCTTTTTCCCTTAAAAATTTCGTTAGAGTTCACTAAATAACAATTTTTTAAGTTTAAATAATGATTAACTAAAATTAATGTAGGTTTTGATAATGAATCAGGTATAAAATGTAACATTTAGGCCTAGTATTTATTTATTTTATAATAAACAGTACATTAAATTACTAATTATAAACAGAAGAATATAGGATTGTAGAAATCCAATAGTAACCCCATATGTATCTCAATGTAGTAGATTTTAAATAAGTTACATATAAAGATTCTACTACGAATAAATATGCGACTTATTTTCCATGCACCAAACGTTATTTGTTCCGAGCAATCACTACGGAAAGGTGACCGACCGGCTTCATGGCGGATCAATAAGCGCCGTGATAAAGGCCAGCGGAAAGGTCCCTTGGTCAGTGAATACACCGAGTTCCACTTTTCCGAACATATTTTTCAAGTGGGGACTGCAGTGAGGGAATACGTGCAAGTGGAACACGCCCAGCGAGAGCCGAAGGGCTCGGGGTGATCATTAAATGCCGTGACTAAAGGTCAATTGGAAGGTCTCTGCCGTGGGCGCTAGCAACATCTCATCTAGGCCTTGGCGGCGCTGCGGTTACGCAATGCCGCTGTTTCTGCATGAATGGGTGTAGTGAGTGGGGGCTACTACGATCACGTGACCACCGATCAGCTGATACAGACCCTGCTCCAGCATCAGCTGACCAGTTTCTCCGTTCTCTGCTCCATTGTTGTTTGTATCGTCCTGTTTTCACTTCACACGCGTCACGCGTCCGAGGCTTTGAACACAGCTCACGATACAAACTCCGTTTACAAGATACAGTTTTTAAATTTCAAAGAAAATATACATACTTAATATAATTGTTTCTTAGTTTGTATAGTTAATTACATTGTGTAACAAACCTTCCACTTATCGTCTAGTGAAATATTCACTGAAAAAGGAGATCCATTCAGGGGGCTCTGTTGACGTACGGTTGAGATTCGCCCATCCTCATTATTTAAACTACAATATTAAGAAGTATACATTTTGAACTCTTACACATTTATCGATACGCATTTAAATTATATGCCATTTACGACAGTTCACATCTTGCCATCTCTGTATTTTTAACTGGCTTAAATTCGTTTCCTTCCAATCTTGACATTTTAATTTAGGATTAACAGGTTGTTGGTAGCAATCGAACCGATTAGTCGCTCTATGTATTAATATCACATTTGGCGTAATCTGTAATTAGTAAATGCAGTTGGGGATGGGAAAATTGCCACGTTTCCGTGTCAATAAGCTGAAGTTAACAAAAGCAAACAATTTGTTTCGTTATCAACAAGAATAATATACAAAATATGATTTTGTAACAAAAGAAAGTTTACTAATATAAAACAAGATGTCGGATAGTTGTATGCGCCTCGACTTACAAAGATGTATCAAATATTTCTTTCAATATCTAAACCAAGACACTAGAATGTTATTGACGGACTTTCACCCATTAAAATCACCTGTGAAAAAATACAACTTAAAATAATAATGGTACAAGGTAAATATAATAAAATCACATTATTTGTTAAGAACAAACAAATAGATACTTGGCACTATTGAAATTTTTTCAAAACTATTTTGTTTGTGATTTACAGATAATAATGTAATGTAAAAATTTCAGATTCTATAATCTTTAGTTTTAAACTAATGTAAAAATAAGATAGGTAATTTCAGTGACAATTTGCAAAATTTGTAAAGTGGCATTGATGACAAGTTTCAAAACCAGAAAGATCGGCCCACGGGAAAGAGGACTTTATAGTTTTTAAAATTCCAGTTTTTTTTTAATTATTTTCCTGAAAGAAAAAACATAACTTTTGTTTTGGTTTGTATTGGTGGGCATACCTTTTTGGATTTTTCATAGGTTATTTTATTGTTAACCTCTCTTTTGTTTTTAACAAAAAGTTCAGCTCTAAACATAACCATTTTTGTTCCTAAATTGTTGTTCCTCGTTAATCCGTTACAGGGATATTAAAGTGCTTTACACAGTCCGGTGTCCAATGATGTGCTTGTGGATTTGGATGTGTATTTATGGATATATTTTGATGAAACTAAAAATGTGGCTTCATTTGGATATGGCTCATTGATCTTCCCAAAATTTTTATACAACTTGGAAAGTGGTTTTATGTAGTAGTTAGGTAAATGTAGTTGCATTTTAAAATTCGTTTTGAGTTCGAAATTTTTCCAGGACGAACATAATTAATTAATTAATATTGAAATTAATTAATATTGAACAAGCCATTTTCCCTGTTTAAAAGATACAACCTGAATATACTTGTATAATTAATATAACCACTTACTTGTGTGTACACAACTTTGTATAATACAAGCACATTTGTGCTCCGTGTAAGCGTGGGCAGGCATTAGGTAAACCTAGGGCTGCACCTCTCAATTACAATAACAGGAGTAGTACAACCGCCCATACTGCAACAAGAGTTGACGCAGCCGATATAATGTAGGATTCAAGGAGAAGTCAAGCTTATGCGACCCAGCCGTCCCGGTCCTAAGGTAAGACAAGTTATGATTAGTTAAAGTCCAAGGTCAAATGTTGTGAAGTGTTTTGTGTGCTCGTCTATGTAAACGTTGTGTGTGTAATTTTTTCGATTTTAATACTCCCGAAAAGCACAATTGGATGGTGATTTGGAATCATGTCACCTTAAAGATTACAGAAGCAAAAGAGGATCCGCAAATGACCCGAAAAATATACCACTGTACAATACAATAATACAATACAATATTATACAATATTAATATAATATTTAATATAATATTTAATACAATATTTAAATAACATAGGTTACATTAATGTTTTTATAAATTAAAAGGAGGGGTTTTAAAAAATATGAAAAAATTCCTTTCTTAACTAGATGTCACGGTTGTAACAATTACTCAGGATGTAAACTTACGATTGCAATACTGAAATAATATTCACATAAAATACGGTATATTAACTTAAATATTCTCCATTATGAGCCAGATTATGATAGACACGACGGTTTAAATCTATTTATTCTAACTGTGAGTTAGTTGTTTCTTCTGTACATAATTACTGACTTGAGTTTAGTGCAGTGAGAGTGTGAATATATGTAATGGTCTTGGCGGATTTTATAAACTACATCTTGTTAAGTTTTACAATAGTTTTATTCGTAGCATTATGTTAAAGACTGTATAAACAATCTAAGACACTAAACAAATTTTAAAGTAATTTTCTGACTGAAGTAATGCAACCAAGGTTTCATGAAGTCTAATAGTTGATAGTAGAGATGTGCGAGTACAGGTTTTATAAGTCGAGTAAATGGCAAAAGATTCGAATCTCAAGTTCGAGTCGAGTATACAAATAAAAAAAAACACATTGGTCGACTTCAATTGGATCAGAACAGTGTATAGGGTTCCATTTGTAAATGTTGTTATTAAATATACTTTTCTAGTCACTATGACCTGAAAATAACAATAGTAAGTAAAATAAATGGTTTCCTGCATCATTGGAAAAAGGTAAGTACATTTACCTGAAAATAAATCATACCAAAGTAATTGCATACCATTTTGCCATGAAGATAAAATACTTTTAATCTGTTGGTATTAAGGTTGTTATAGCCTATATGGTAGTAATTAACAGTTTTATTAAAAAATTATCTCGGTTTTTATTTTATTTCCACCTTTTAGCGAATTTCCCCTATAGGGAATTAGCGAATTTCCCCTATAGGGAAGAAGCTATTACCGTTGGTCTCATTGTAAGACTTAAGCCCCAGACCATGATAACTTTTTGTTTTGAGGTCCCCATATGCCAAAAACACTATTCGTTCAAATTTATATATATGTATATATATATATATATATGTGTGTGTGTGTGTGTGTCCGTTACCGCGATAACTTTTGAAAGAAACACCCGATTTTGATGAAATTTGGCACAAATATGGATAGTAGTATTTATGACTTTAAGTTCGAAAACCAGATCGATCGCACTATGGGAAGGGGGTTTTATGGGGGTTTACAATTTTCCAAAAATCGGTTTTTTACAAATTTGACCCCAAAATGTTAAAAACACTCAATTTTGGTTATGGCCATTTTATAGAGCTTAAAAAACAAATAATCTAGTATTTTGAATCATTAACCTAGGTTAAGTGGTTGCGGAGAAAATCCAAAAAAACGTGTCCCATGTTAATCTTATGGGAAAAAGGTTTTTAGATTTTTCTCAGATAATTTTACTAAAAACTTCACATTTCTGTTTATGCTCAACAAAACAATCATTTTGGTGTTTTAATCGTTGTTCTACGTCCAACCGTTGCAGAGATATTCAAAGTGCTAAACACAGTACGTTGTCCAATGTTATCCTTATGGAGAATAAATAAAATTCTATATCTCGATTATTTTTGAATGTATATTGATGAAACTTGGTATGTGGCTTCAACTAGTTGTGGTATATTGAAATTAGCACAAATAACAAGCTTTTTGTTGAAAGTCCCCGTAGCAGCAAACCTGCATACTCGGCCCCCATGTTATTCATATGGAGAATAAGTAAAGTTGTATATCTCCCTTAATTATGAACCTAAATTAATAAAACTTGGTATATAGCTTCACCTGGTTCAGTCATATTGATAATTGCAAAAAAATTACTTATTTTCCTCGTTGCAGCAAACCTGCGTCCTCAACCCTAATGTTATTCTTATCGAGAATAAATAAAATGCTATATATCACTTATTTATGGATGTATTTTTGTGAAACTTGGTAAGTAGCTCTATGGAGTAGTGAGTCACATATATATGCATTGGAAATTCACTGAGTACGCAGGTTTGCTGCGACGGGGGTATTTATTTATCCTATGTTTTGTATATTATGTTTAGGCCTAAGCTACATCTTTCTACGAATGGAGAAAATAAAATTACATTTAGGCCTGTAAGTTAAAATAAACTTTATTTTAATATTTAAAATGCCTATTACATGG
The DNA here is from genome assembly GCA_963675035.1 of Allygus modestus. Lineage (NCBI taxonomy): Eukaryota > Metazoa > Arthropoda > Insecta > Hemiptera > Cicadellidae > Allygus > Allygus modestus. The sequence goes on along the minus strand of OY776111.1, from coordinate 275,943,633 downwards.
TAAAACATTAGCCTGATTACTTACCACACAAAATTTATTTACTAACATATCTTAGCATTAATTTTAACACTAATAGTCCTAATAAGAACAATCAGTTAATTTTGACACTAATAGTCCTCAGTTAGTAACAACACGAAGATATGTTTGAACAAGCCTGGCAAATCAATTGATGAAATTGAAGCCATGTCTTAAATAGAGTTTTAAAATATTACAAATTATTAAAAAATCATTAATGAAACTTAATCAAGGCCAAAACAAATCACTTGTCTTGAAAAACAGCTCAATGCCAAAGGACAGTTGAACCTAAAATTAATGGATTGACTCAATTTCAATTATTATGGAACAAAAAACAGGCACAATCTTTTTATGCCTACCTTTTAGATTTCATTACAGATATGTTTTTGATATTTTACTTTAAAAAATGACAAGGTTAGGTTAACCTAAAAGTGGACTATGCAGACAGTGTTCATACAACTCAATCTGAAGGTCCTGGTAAATCCTCCATTTTGGTGTAAAGAGTAACACAATTTTTTTAAGCTACAACTTATTTATTAATAAAACGCTAAAATCCACACCACAACTCTTAACACCTCAAATGCGTTCACACTCAATTTGAATTTACAGACGATGCGCGGCCGCGGGCGGTCAGCGGGTAAACGGCGGGAGTAAACCCGCTCGAAACTTTTGAGTTTCAGTAAAACCTCGAGTTTCAGTGCCGAACTCGGCTCGAACTCGAAATTTCGAGTACTCGCACATCTCTAGTTAATAGCTAATTAATTTATAGTATTTATATATTACTTATGGCTACACCATAACTGAGACGCTATGCTCCTAGCGTTCACTACTTACTTGTCTTTGATTTCTGAGGAGATCAAATACGTCTTCTCGTAGTTTTAAAACGTATTTTAGGCAGTAAATTATAATTACGTATTATATTCTTACTTATTAAAACACAAATGTTTAGTTAAAAAACTAATGTATTTTGGTTACCATTAGATAACTTACAGACTTAAAAAGAACGTTTATGTATGACAATTTTAAAGTATGTATTTTAAATAGCAACAAATAATGGCATCACACAATTATTGTAGTTACATATGCTAACAAAATTACAAATACTTCTAATATTACGAAATGTGAAAATAAATCTAAGGCTGATTGGTAAATTTTTAATAAGAAACTCGTTAAAAGTAATACTAAACCAATATTCTAATTTCGCTAAAAGATAACAATGACAACATAATTACTAACCCGAACACACTGACAAAAACATTCAATGAGTTACTTTCCAATAAAATTGAAATCATCAATGTATCACGAGCCACGGTTTAAGGTAATCATGACTCAGTGAAAAAGACCTGTGACTTTCGGAGAGTTTCTCCATGCGAAGTCAAACTCTCACTTCACATAAAAAATCAGTTGGATGATATGGATGGGTACTAATACTCTGTGCATCCCAAAGTTCTATTATAGATCAGCCTTTTTCATAATTTGCTTCAACGATCTTCCCAAAGTTATTAAAGAATTTATCCTTTTTGCTGATGCCACAATAGCAATCATAAAAAGTTAGAACAATTCAGGTTTATTCACTTGCCTCACTGACGTAATAACAGATATACAAGCCTGGTTTAGTTCAAATGGTTTGAAGACATTCACAAAACCTAAGTAATCAAATTTTCAGTCAGAACCAATACTGTAGAATACAATTTCCTAACTTAACCAAGCCACCTATTTCTTTGGGTTTGCAGTTTGTTAAAAACTTAAAATGAAAAAGTACCTAAACTATATTCAGAATAAATTAAGACCTATTCTTGTTTTTACATTTGAGGGATATTGTGTCATTTAAAACCTAAAAAGTAGCGTATCAAGCGTATGTCGAATCAGTTTTAAGGTACGACCATGGATGCGACATGATTATGTGGGTAACTAGCCTCGGGAAAAAAACATTATTCACATAATATCTAGCTCTCACCTAATAAATTCTTGCAAATCGATTTAAACAAAATTAAACATATGTACGTTATTAAGCATATAAATGTTTACGAATCTCCAACCTACATTAATGCAATAAAACAAATAATTTAACAAACGAGCTAAAATTTGTTCATAATAATAGTACACGAAATGGCACACTTTATAGATCTCCAAACCACCGATAAAGTTTTAATGAAAAAATTCCCCTGTATTACAGGATACAAATGTACAATTACTGGCTACGAACTCGTAAAGCAATGGAGCTTAACAAATTCAAATAAGAGCTACCTGTTCGATGATATAATAACATGTCATGAATATTTTGTGTAAATAAAAATGAATCATATACTAGTGGCTTGAAGGGGCCATAGCCACTAACTTTTCTTCAATACTCTGCCTTATCTGATTTTCTTTTACTCTTTACATTCTGAGGAAAATAAAATTAGTATAAGTAAGAACACATATCAGTTAATAAACAAAGTAGACACGTAATCACATGTTTTAATGTAAACAAAGCAGACGTTTTTAAATCTCCATGCTTTTCTTATTGGGGATGTTTCACGTTATTTCTCGTTTGCTGGTAACTTTTAAGAAATACTGCTATTCCTCCCGAGTCCCTGAGATCAAGACTTTTAATTTGAGCCATCCCCCATTATCCTGTGACTTGCCAAACTCCCACAATTTTGACTTCAAAGTTTCGATTACAGAACTACTTAACCATATGTGTAATCAGGAAATATATGCTGGTTTTGTGTACATTGCTTTTCGATGATAATATTTTTATATAAAATGGACTGTAATATATGTTTTTCTTCCTTATAAAATACATGTTTATGATAAATAATATGTTTGTATTAAATTTAATTCCTATATATATAAAGCCAAACCGTACCAGACTTTTGAGAAAACCGTAAGTCTGATATCCGGCAGCGTATACTTGAATGAAATATCACGGTGAGATCATTGAAGGCGTAATATAAGATTCTTGATACAATCTCTCCTGAGGTCATAATTAAAAGCAGTGTCAAGCAAAAATCATATTCTTAAATATTGTAATTAGCTTTATGATTTGATGATAGTATAAAACTGAAATCAAGTGAACAAGTGAAGCGGTTGGGAAATATTTATATACACATTTCAAAAGGTCTGGGTTAAGACATACCCTGATGATTGGTAATTGGATGAGAGGCATGTGAATTGTTTATATTAGAACAATTATATCTCTATTCTACATTGTGAAATTAAACTCAATAATAATCAACCTTATTGCACATGACTAACTGTAAGTCAAACATTTACAGTAGTCTATCTTCCTACGTAATGTAAATACATGTATTGTGATATTCATTGTGACCCTGGCTTGGATTGATCTAAATAATAAATAACAATTACCTTTTATTAATCATTATTTGTATCTGAGGAAATGTTTCATTGCTCCGATCATTATCAAATCAAAGTCCATGCAACACTTCCCATGCGTGTGTTTGGTCAAGAAGTAAGAAGTAAAAGAGATGCTAAAGCAACAATAAACAAAGATTATTATTGTTATTAAAACTCACAATAGAAATATAAAGTAAGTGGATTCTGAGGATAGTCTGTCAAAAAATATGTTGTGCAATAAGTTTTAAATTCTCAACAAATTATAATTGTTGCTTCAGTGCCGGGCTCTCTGATACGCAGGTGACTTGTGTTATTTGTATTCCAATGGACTTAGATTATTACTATATCCATAGAAATATATATCAGTATTACTAGGAAACATGTATTACAGTTCCATGTACTGCCTACATGAACTTTATTTTATGAAACAAGTTAATTTCCAAAGTCTTGATTTCTTCATTGAATTTCCTATCACATGAACCCCGTAGAAGACAAATCAAATGTTTTATTGACGGGATATAAAAAGGGGGTAAGTTGATCATACAACAGACGCCGTGGTGGTGGTGCGGCGCGGCAAGGCTGTTGGTACCTGCATGGCGCGCACCTGTCTGTTCAGTTCGATCAATAATGGCTGAGACACATGGTAGGTGAAACACCTGCCTACTGAGTAGCTCTCTATGTACAAACTGATTTTAGTGTTGTGAAACAATGAGTTAAATATACAAGGTGTCATATACGTCGTGGACGGGGGGGATTCTTGGAATCACATCCGATCACAAAGCTATACTTGCCCATCCAATTCCTATGAGTATTTACAAATCTTATCTTCTTACAGAAAACCACGTTTTTTCTTTAACATCTTTATAATTCACAAAAAACAACGGATGATTTGCAGTATTATAAACAGGAGGGATTTATATAAAAAAACATGTTATGGTCATCGCAATAATCTATAAATTTTAAACCCAGGAGAAAACCAAGGTTACTTTAAAGACATTATATTTAGAATTTCAACAAGATACAATACAATAAATATTATAAATTATGATTGATCGAGTACATAGGAAAGTTATATACTTAGGGGAAAAACATATTTTAATATTAAAATTACTATGACGTGATTAAAGTTGTGTCCCGTCTTGCATAACGCGCATTATGCTTTTGTTAAGTAATATTTTTACTGCAACGGTAAATTCCTAATGAATATTTGGTTCAGAATTAGGCCAAAGCCAATGAGTATGCTTTGAGTGTTTTAGCTAATATCCTACTGAACTTCAGCTCCAAATTTCCAGTAGTAGGTGCGAGTTGGTATACGTAACGTAAATTTCAGCTCCATCAGAGCTGAACCAATTTATTAATTGGTGTGACATGGTTAATGTGGATAATAGGAGAAGCGGGATGTTAGAAATAACTAACTTGGGGGTCAAGTAACGAGGGGGGTGGGGGTTGGAGCCTTCTAATATTGTGGAACGGGAATGCATTGGGATAAGTAACTGTTTATTATTTCCCTATAAAAAGTAACCATTTTGATTTATTTAAAAAAAATATTAGGACAATATAATTTATTTTCTTTCTGTATAAAAAAGAAGAGGGAACAAGAATAAGTTTAATTTATTTCAAATAACAACATCAAAGAAGAAAACACAGTGCTTTTATTTTAGTCTTTATTTTATACAAAAAAACGTAACATTCAAAAGAACTTGGACACAAAATTAAGACCAATACTGTTCAGTTTTACTCTGTAGAAAATATAATGGATCATTTAAAATAACATGACAGGTGGTGCTAGCGTCTAAATTGTCCTTTCCGCAAATCCACCAATCACGGGCGTTGTGCCCTTTGTACCTGAGTATGTGGAGAAGCCAGACGAGCAGAGTTGCCTCCATGACGCTGAGCAGGTTACACACACAGTTGTGCAAGTGTTCTTATTCTCGCTCTATAAAGTCAAACCGCCGCACAATTAATTCTTCCTATCATCGTTGTGAAAACTCCCGCCTCAAAAAGATGTCCTGGAGATCATCACGAGGGTCCTCGCTATCGCAGAACTTCTCAACTCAGCCGACGCCGCCACTTCAATTTTGGTTTAGGTATCGTGCCGATCCTTCCAGTGCATAATTCGCCATTTTAACTTTTGTCAACTCTCAAAAACTATTCTTTTAACAAATATTATTATAACCTTTAAAGCACACCATTTATGAAATGGTAACAAAGGAACAAACATCGATTTTTATATTCTGTTCATATAGACTAGCTATTGCCGTCGTGACTTCGCCCCCGATCAAAGTATTACCTTAATAACCTATAGAGCAATTAACATTAGTAGAGTTATTATAGTTAGATTATGGAGTATGAATTATAATCGAATGAGGTTTCGGGTTAATCGGTTGATTAATATTCAATAAGATAGAATTATCGGAACAGGAACAGGTTTTTGGTTGATTGTGGTGTATTATCAAACTTCCGTCAAAAATACATCTCAATTAATGTTTTACTTTGTGTGAAGTAATTAATAGGAACTTAGGGGTAAAACAGTGAGGTAAATCCCATAAACAAAACTAATACAGAAGTAGAGCTATGTTATTCTTAGTTTATTGCCTATTTTCCTACCAAATTCTCGATCAATCGGCCCATCAAATATTGTGTCGGTCCTATTCCACCCTTATGTTTAAAATATTAACATAAACTATTTATGGCCAGTATGGGAGACCCACAAAAGGGTTTTGAAACGATAATTGACCTGTGTTTAGTTATAATGTGTTACACTGTTATTTGTAATGAATTTCGATCGATTTCAACCAGTTACACCTTTCATTATCAGGCCCAATCAGAGAATGACAGAAACAATATGGTACTTATCGCAACTTGTTTCCGGAACTTCCGGTAGCCAATAGTATATAAGCTGTTCACCATCTTATTTCTGCCATTCTCTGATTAGGTTTGATGACGACCGTGTAACTGGTTGAAATCGATCGCCTTGTACCATCTTTTGTGTATATTTACCGTATTGTATGTAAGTACAGTATAAGTGTAAATATACTTTATAGTGTTGTAAGACGTATTTTATTTTCCTGTTTAGTTATAATAACACGTTTCATGCTAATAAAGAAATTATTTAATAAATTTCAGCTAAATTGATCAGGTAGTTGATGCGTGAAGGAAAATCTGAAGGCTTAACGAACTTAAGATTTATCGACCAGGATTTAGTGCCTGAGTTTGAGCCTATGCTCGAATCTAGTGAATTTCCAAATGCCCTACCAAATTCTAGCTTGATCAATCTAGTAATTGGTGTATGTTGGATATGGGATTTTAAAGGCCAATGGGGCGGAGACCTAAACGTTTTCAAATGTGTGAGTGCCTCTATTCGGTATTGTGATATATTACTAACCTTCCTCCCAAATTTGTCTCGATCAGTCCAGTATATACTTTGTCATAAGATTAAAATTATAGTTTTGAATGCGGTGGGGAGGAGCCCCATATTATATACAATACATTGTAGTGTGTTGGCGACGACAGGGGAGTCTCTTAGAGTCTCAGGGTTGTATACGTGTGTGGTGTGTATGCGAGGCCAGGAGAGTCTTACAGTTACATGACTGTATACAAGTGGTGTGTAGTTTGTATATGATGCCACGAGAGTCTTGGAGTTACAGTATTGTTACAAGTGTTGTGTAGTTTGTATGAGAGGCTGGGAGAGTCTCTTAGTTACAGGACTGTATACGCGTGTGGTGTGTAGTGTGTATGCGAGGCCAGGATAGTCTCGTAGTTATAGGACTGTATACGTGTGTGGTGTGTATGCGAGGCCAGGAGAGTATTGCGTGTGCAGCTCGCAGCGACGCGGACGTGTGCAGGCGGCATGTCGGCTTCCGGCCTCGAGTCTCGCACCATCGACAGACCGGCAACTCCGACACCAACACCGTGCTTGCACAACGGCTTTGTCCGCCACTAGTCCTAAACAAACATGGTTTTACTTTTTTAATTTTTTTAAACCAAGAAATTAACTTCTAGCGTCCAAACGGCCACACTGATAACAGAGCTTAAGTTGCTACTTGTTCAGGGTTGATAAGATATGCTCTTTGATCCCGGTGTCCTTTGGATAAAACTGCTCATTTCTTCACTTTATCTTGGTCAAATGTATCTATCGAACCTACCTCAGAAGCAATGTAGACTATTTATGTATAAAGACTATAATATAACTCAGGCAGCTTTTTCTTTAAGAAGCTACGAAGGTAAAGTGAAACAGGCAACAAACTAAAGAATCAACAGACTTATATTGGAATTTGATATCAATTACATAAATTTGTCCCCTGCTATGCAAGTATTTTTTACTGAATTTACTGTAATGTATTTGGTTTAGCAAGATTAAAATAATCTTCAACGTATTTGCATCGTACCTAAAAAACCTAGCAATAATGTTTAAAACTGACAAGTTTATACATTAATCAACACTCTGGTAGAAACCGTAGGCTTTTTAACTTTCACAAGCAATCATTTTGCCAGAGGGAAAAATTATTTAGTACTAACAACATTGTTCTTGAGGGTAATTTATTTTTACAAAGATAAAAGATCTTTTAGATTTAGACAATTTAGATTTATAGAAGGTGTAATAGAGCTTTAAATGTTAAAACAACATGTTTTAAACGCTTTGAACGCTTGAAAAGTGTAAGCACATACAAAAAAGCATTTTTGTCGTTATAATAATTCAAAAACCCATCTGAACTCTAAGTGTATTTGTTAAGGCCCCTCGTCAACTGAGGTTCATTACATTGATCCTGATAATTACTTTGAAAATTTTAGAGAGGTCTAAAAGGTTTGCAATAAAATGTTTTTTACTCCTTGAAATTAACAAAGTTATGTTGAAACACACTAAAACTAAGATGAATTAAATCAAACATGGATCTCATAGTGTTAACTCACATAGATTCAATCAATTACCAGCCTACTGTATAGAGAGCCGAACACAGCGTTCAGCGGCCCCAACCGAGCACCCCATCACGTGGCCTCACATTTGCTCCAGGTCATTACTCAGTTGTACCGTAACATTTTAATTTAGTAGAAATAGTCATTATTGTGATGTGAATAAAACTTCTGATCTAAACTGTATCACTAATACCAGACATTTATATATTCAATGAGTGGTTCCTTTCATAATATTACAAATTAGATAATTATTTTCTTTCATGTTTGTTGGTGATTCTACAGATTTAAGTATCGAGATTGTACATCTGTATCTGTGGTGAGATCTCCAAACTAATAGAAACGCATAAAACACAAAATCGGCCATAAATCATGTAAGAACCAGTTTATGATAAACTATTTGAAATAATTCATTACATACACATGAACGTGTGATTTAATGTGAACAACTTATAATCTTGTTCATTGTTTACAATAACTGTAGTCCCCAATTTGTTTAAATATTGACGTTAAATTTAACTTTAAAAAGTTTATAAAACTTAAAAACACCTTTTGTTTGGCTTGAAAGTATGTAATGTAGATTTGCACGTTTGATGGCAATGCATGGCGAATAGAGAGGTTTCTACATAACTTGTTTGCATTTGTTATTTTCAATAACAAAACATTTTGTTTCTGTGTTCTCTAACCAACTGAGGCCTCCCGTTCAAAGAATTTATGAAACAGATCGATGCTTAAAAAAGCGTAACAGCTGTCATTGGCACTGGACTATGAACAATTGACCTTAAGGAACGGCGAACGGTATCGGACAGCTCTGCACAATGGTGTTGGTGTGGCCACAAAAATATGATTAAAATGCCTCCAGCAATATGAAGTTTTCATTTAGCAACGAGGTAAACAAATCACGGGAAAAAAGAAGAATTAAACCAATACCACCAACAGAAATTACCAACACCACGTCTATGAAACAGCAGTACAGTACTTTGGTCACTTTGCCAACCTATGATTATTTGGTTGACTTTTGCGTTTGAATGCTGACAAACTAGAACTAGACTTCCAATGTTTCCAATTCGATCGTCACTACTTTCGACAAATGTGGAGAAAGTGAGAGGTCCCGGGGTCAGAGGCTGGTCTGATTTCGTCAGTTCGTGGTCAAGACCCGAGGCTGGTGGAATGGAAAGGCTGTCCCACGACGGGAGTGATGGATGCGGAGGAACTGTACAATCTCGACACAATCACCATTACACTGCCCGGCGCCCGGCCGCGGCCCCGCACATCACGCTCTATACGGCCTTTGTTTGCCACTACGTGATTCTTCTGGACCATTAACATTTAGTAAAATTATTAAATGTATTTGAAAAGCCCGAAACAGATTGTTAATCCTTTATTCCAATATGCAACGAGCAACGTTGTAAGCCCGCTTTTTGAGCTTGCACAGTTATATCAAAAAATCTCGCCAAATCAACTTCTAACTGTGCAATACATATAACAATATATAGGTAACATAACATAGCATGTTAACATATAGGTTAAAATTTTTCAGAAAAGTTTAAATTGTTTCAAATAATAACTTGAAAATCCAAAGAGTTTTACACTGGCTCCACTATGTATCATAATATTAAAGAAAAGATCATAACAGCTGTTATAACACAAAAAAATGAACCTATAATTATTTACTATTTGCTTGAGTTCTCACAGAAATACCTAGCTTAAAATAAAAATCCCAGTTACTAAAAGTATAGAATACCATTTTCTTTGTTCATGATAATTTGTTTAAACCCTGAATGCAAGAATAAATGCTCAAATTTCGTGAATTATATTACAAATTTTAAAATTGAACCATTTATTATTACGTGAAGTAGTGCTAAATTACTCTGCGATTCTCTGCAAAGTGTTTACGTAATGTGATATAATTTATGGTTATTTCAGTATATTACCAAATTAGAAACCCGTAATTGTTTTTGTTTATATTTTTACTGAATAAAACAAGGTGGTGTATTAGGGTCTTAGATCTGTTATATGATGCATGTAAGGACTCAGAGCACACATGTAGTTATCTTTGGGGCCATACATATATTACGTAACGCATTTTTTAGTAATTTCATACCCCCTTCCCCATGTAACACACCATAACGCTTGACCATAACCCCCTCCCCAACGTGTTACGTAACGCAAGGCTTTAAAACAGCTTAAACCTTTAAACATCGTTTTATTAGCAATTTGGCATATGGATTTCAATGAATCATTAAACTTTATATGACTTTCTTTTAACAACATTTTTCAATAAGCAAAATGTGTACACAAACAAGACCGTTAATAATAAACATAACTAATTTAATTTATAACTAATACAGATGCAAAACAACTTAAAAACTAAAGATGTGGGTGGCATTGCTCAATATTGTATCAAGTCATGATTTTACACTCTAAAACAACACAAAACATAGGTGTAAAGCACTACAGAACCTATTCAAAATATGTTATGGATTTATTTTTAGTTTAACTGTTATTAAAATAGTATGGAAGAACTTGATTTAGACATCAGTTTGACATGTTTTTTAATTTTGGAAGATGTATAACAGTATTGATAGACACGAGAGTGCACAAGCTCTAAGGGTTAATATGTGTGAGTTACGTAACGTTGATCCAAGCCCCCCTCCTACACATAACGCAGCATAACACTACGCCATACCCCCTCCCCCCTTAAGTGCGTTACGTAATATGTGTATGACCCCTTTCTGCTGTTTTATTATTATATTTCAATTCACGTAAAAGCAGAGTCTTTAAAAAGATTTAGTAACGAATTTAACTCAATTAAACTCTAAATTAGTTTGAATTTTTAAAAGTGTTATTTTATTATTCATGTTCTTATCAAGTTAAGTAAAAAAATAGCAGCTAATAACGATGTGTCTAAATCATTTTGCAAAATTGTTGGTAATATGTACCCGATTAAACTTTTGATCTAACAACTCTCGAGAGGCATACAAACGTATCAGTCATAATTTATATAACCAGTTTATTTGTAATATTGCAAGAGCACTTTTTGGTAGAATGATTATCAACAGTTCGGTGTACAACACATGGGTACACATGATATCTTGTAATCTATCATTGACGGCATAAGAAGGGGCGTGAAGGATATAACTTTATAAATATTCACATGTACTGGGAAAAATGAGAGGAATATATTGAATTTGTTCAAAAAGATTTGAATGTCCAAAAAACCTTAGGATTGAACAAGACACCGTTGGTTCCAATATAAATACAATCAAAATTACACTCTAGATTATTCAACAATGGATTGAATAAACTGTTTATAAAGTGTATAAAAGTTGTTTAGTAAAGATTAATTTGTACATATCAGTATACAAAATATAATTCATTCTTTGTAATTAGGAATTTACTGCTATATTTATCTTGATGTCTCGGCTGAAAGTAAAATATAAGGACGAAATAACGTTTGTAGATTTGCTTAAATTTCTTAACAAAATGTGCAAACTACGTTAGTCTAGTACTGTCTTCATCAAAGAATTTTCAATGATATAAATACATTAAAACATTTTAAAACAGTAGTTTTAAAACTTTGGTCACTTTGACTACATAACTGTAATTGTTGCTGTAGATTGAAATGTATAAACGTGTAGAAAACGCCTTCATTTCACATTCAGCATCATCAACACCCGCGAGCACTGCGTATCGGAAAGAAATACGTGCGGCTCCGAGGTTGGAGAATTAAATTGAGTTAAACATTAACAATAATATGCAACATTGTTATCAAAAACATTACAAGTTACATTTATGGTTTGCCATTTTTTGGCCGTTAGGCGTATTGGTAAGATTATTCAATACATTGTATTAGGTACTAAACATATTGAATGCTCTTATAATTACTTCTAATTATATAATAAACAGAGCGCGAATGATAAAAAAACTGTTGGTGAACCGTTGATTCACCAAGAATTTCAAATTGTTTAAGATAATCAACGATTTTTCTCCAATGCCCCCTTAAACTACAATTGAGAAGCTAAATCCATTTCATCTACGTATTTTGGAGGTGAACTATCTTTGCTTATTTACTTTTGTATTATAAATCGCTTTTCTAAATATTAAAATACCTAAGTTCAAACGACAATTTGATTTGTTAAACAAATTAGGATATTATTGATGAATCGTCCTCTTTATACACTTTTATAAACCTTTTAGCAAAGTCAGGCAAGATTGTGTTAGGTTTCTTAATCAGGAATAACTTGGCTAAAGTATTACTTTATTCACAGTACAATAGTGTCTACTTATTCTATAGTTGTTTTAAACAAAAAACAAAACCAGACTTCTTTCATAATTTTGTAGACCAGACATAGATTTGTTTTATATAGTCATGTATATGGGTAAATCTATTGCCAGCCGTTTCCAAGACACCGCGATGTTCGGATTCTGATAATAGAACAATTTCTAGATTTTCATATAATTTATTTGATTTTAGCCTACTATTAAAATAAAACAACAAACTCTTAACTAAATGAGATCGTTCTCAAAAAGTTATATAATACAAAAGTTATCGTAATTTTTTCTTCTTTGAAAGTTAATATTTACCATAACTCTTTCAAACTACAAATTTTATTATTTATATTTAATTTGCAGAATTTATTAAAATATATAATTAAAGGAACATTTACAAAATTAAATTTGCAAGAAGAACATCGAAGTTTTGACCTCAAAGAGCTATCAGGAGTGCACTTAGCAAGTCTGCAAAACTTCTTTGGACTGAGGCAACTTGTCACTTGAATAAAGAATATCAAATATGTATTTTAACTGATAAACAAACTTAAAACTTGCTCTCCGTAGATAAAGCAACAACAACATTATACATAATGAGTTTGAATTTATTTCCTACGATTTAAATCCTATGTGGGTGTTTGAAAAATTGTATTTATAAGTTCCTGTTAATAACTTGTGCAGTAACTACTTATCACAGTTTTAGGATGATTTTATTACTATTTCAAACATATCCAACTACGACTTTATAGTTGTTTCAGTTTAGTTTTTTCCGTTACTTTTCATGTTTTATTTACTCATAATAACAATATAATTTAAATATGAAAAATCTATCATTCCTAGGTCAAACCTCTACACCCACAACCACGAAATTTGGCACGAATACTCTTTCCATAACGTAGGTAACCACTAATAAGGGATTTAAAAAAAATCCCATAGGACTATGCCCCACGGGGCTTCAACGTTCCAATCCTGGGTTATTCTAATGACATTTACTTTGATGAAAGTTGTGTCAGCTGTTCCGAAGATTTTTAACAGGAAATTTCAAGTAATAATTGTCATATGTATCTTCTATTTAATCAAATAATAAATCCAAATAAAGTTTAATTTTTGAATGGAATGAATCTCAAAAGTGGACAAACTATTTATGAATAATGCCGATTGCAGCTTTTAGTCTTAACAAGACATACGACGTGGCTTTTTCTAAGCAGTGTAGCCTATTTGACAGTGTGAAGACTGCAAATAATAAGCAGTACTTCTCAGCGGAGTGGAGGTGAGACACAGTGGTGCCAGTGAGGAGGGCTTCAGATTCTCAGAGCAGGTCCTGGCCGAGTAACAAGTCCTCCAATAGCGAGCGAGCACCTCTTCTGTTAGCAGCCACTTGCTCTGCGACTTGCAATTTTGGAAGCTCTAATTATTTACTGTCTCCTGTGACACTCGGACAAGAAGATTGTTATTTTAAGATAAGCAAAAATAAAGTCCTAATGCAAGCCTTTACACCACCACAGTGTTCATTAATTATTATTTGAGAGAAATTCGCCTTTATTAGACTGTTGAGGCAAGAAGCGTTACACATTGGTTTAATTAAATAAATCTCTTAATAATTACATTATATTATTAAACTGATACTTTAAATTATAAGAACACAAGTGGCCTGTAGAGGCTACAGCCTCTAACTTTCTGTGTAATATTTATTGGATGTACTGTTTACTGGAAAATAAATCAATTCTGATGTTCCCATTCACACCTGATTTTTTCTCAAAGTCTATTATAAATCATTTCATACGGTCATTGTTTTATTTTAATTTGGCGTGCTCTAAGGATATTTCAAGGGAATATAAGAGTCAAAATCTACAATTAGGTTCTGTCGGGTTCTTCCCATCTAATTTTTCATGAATGTTCCAAATGTCAACCTTCTAGGTAATTCGACAGCTTCAGAAATCTGCGCAAAATACACAAATTTACGATGTTTGCTTAACGTAATTATATACTATGATTATACTTAAAAAATAAAAAAAACAACAACTATGACAAATGACAAATATACCATTTTATTTTGTTGATTTTTGATTGATCTTATAACTGCTGGTGAAACTTGTTGAGTTCGATCGCATTGATCCATATTATACTTACATCACATAATTTTTGAAAAGTGTATTATGTTTATGTTACAAAAGTTTAGTAAGTCCACATATTATTTTTTACAATATGTAATAAGATAAAACGATTGTAATAATAATACCGATGATGTTGACAGTAATGACACTGTTGCTCTCAAGCAATGTCTGGTTTGCAGTACCTCAAACAGTATCCTTGACCTTTAATATTGGAAATAATTTATTCACAAAGTATAAATAGTAATTTTGTTTGGAATTTAAAGCATATTTTTAATAATTTATTTAAATGTTTTATTATATTCCTCACCCTCTGACAACGATTTCTACTTCAAATTACTTAATTAAAACGCTGTCATGTTGTTCATTATAAATAAAGGTGGACACTAAGCGAATTTGACTGAAAGAGAAGTAAATTAAAATGGATTTGAAGCAATATAACTATTCTATTTCAGGTTGTACTGTTATTTTGTTTACTTGTTAATTTTACTTGAATGGTTAAATCAGTTTACAAAAAACATAGATTTATAGATTTTTGGAATTAAATGCTTGGAATTTGGAGATTGGGATCCATTTAAGTTCTCAAAGCAATATGCATTTTTCTTTCCGGGTAAACTAGATAGCGACCATTCGGTAGAATTAGGACAAACACCTTTCCGTGTCACTCATATGTCACAGAGTGCATTCAAAGTCCATAACCGGCCTTTTTGTGAACGAGTATTTTTCACAATTCCCTATCAAATCTTAAACACTACTACTGTATATAGAAAGTTCTCCAAGTACTCCAAACCCCTTCAAGGAGTTTGATCAGCAAGGGTACAAAGAATTATATTTAATAAACAACTTGGGTTAAACTATACATTGAATTAAAGGTTTTTATTAGTAAGAACACGATGCCACAACCCCGGATCCTAGCGACTCCTAGGCGTAGCAAATGAGAGCCAGTCAAATTGTATTAACACCTAACGATATTATATGATCAAAACTGTACTTCCAAGGTCGGGACAATAGCAGAATATAATCATATTCATCGAATTGTTATAATTATGGTGCACTTGCTGTTACCCGTCGTAGCTTCGCCCGCATCACTACATAGCGTTAATAAGATACCATATGTTGATGATTAAATGTCGCTTCATATTCCAAGGCAGTATTTTCAGAATTTGTTTCTGGTAAACGTTTGCCGCCATTGGGCAGCTCATAAAGTAATAGCTCGTCTGCGAGCTTCAACTTCCTCAACAATTTCTTTCCTCTGCCATTTCAGTTGCTCTAAAACTGGCCTGCCGCTGAGCTTGCTTTTCACGTCGAAGTTGCTGTTCTTCTGGATTTTCTTCTGCTCTGTGGGCTGCCTGCCATGGGAAATTGTGTGGCCACTGTGACAAAGCCCTAAAGGAATTTAAAAACGTGAATGTTACTTTAGGATATTAGCTACCTTCGTACCAAACATCAGCTCAATCGGTTCAGTAGTGATAGAGCCATAAATAAACTCACAACAATCAAACTGACAAACTTTCAGCTTTATAATACTAGTATGATGATCTGACAAATGCCTTCCTAAATGTTTTCAAGACTGTTTAAACAAAAATCAGGAAATTATACTTTATTTTATAGGTCCTAGAAAGTAACCTAGGACCTTGCAATAATGTATAATCTTCTTGTATACTTTATAGACTTACACCTTTCATAAAAATTGTTTGGATAGTATCCAATGGATTTACATTTTTCTAAAATTTTACATTTTTCCTCTAATAATATCAATTTTGTATTTAACCTCTAAATCATAATTAATAAGCACCTTACTAAAAACATTCCCTCCTCTAATAAGAACTAAAATATAGTTTATAATATTCTGCTTAAAGCTGATACTTTTAATCCTTAAAACAATTCCCAGGAGGCAAGGTCAGTTTTATTGTTCTGTCAAGGACAAAACTGTTGTCAATTTAATACGACACTTGATAGGCACAGCTGGCGTTTTATAAATACTCTTTGGCTTATAGTTTAATTTTAAACTAAACTTAGTTATAGTTCGGTTTGAAACTAGGAGCAGTGCAGTGTTAATACTGGAAGTAAAATTGCATCAATGGTCTTGGCGTGATGTATAACAAGGTCTAGCAAGATAAAATTCATGAATTTGTGCTTTTTGTTGAGCATATGAATACGAGCTGACGAAAAATTCAGAAAATTATTCGGAGTTTTTATTACATTTCCAAATACAATTTAAACTATATTTATATTAATTTTTTTTTAACTAACATTTAACAATCCTAAATAAAACTTATAAAGAAAATGAGTTCAACACAACAAAACGCCTGCCAGCCCGCTGTCACGTTATGTTGTATTCCTGTAACCTACGAACGTTGATACCTTGGCTGAATTTTTAGCAAATTAAATAGTATATTTTTATAACATAAATAGTAATGTTATTTCTTGAGAAGGATACATTTTTCAAATATCACTGCTCATTATGTTTTTATTCCTGCCATAGAATACAAGTCAATAATATTAATAGATTTTTTCATCATAATATAAAGATAATAGGTTTATCTGAAAACCCAATAATTAATTTATAAAACACTTTTATGCTTTAATAATTTATCTGCTGATTGTATGTAATTGAAACTTTATATTTCATATTATGGGTAAATTTTATCTTAACTTTACGATTTTGAATACTGTTTGAGTAAATAAATTGTTTTATAACTCCGTTCCTCATACCTCTAATGTGGCCAATCCATTTTCTTCGTAGTATAGTTAACTTTTGTAATTATATATCGATGTATTATTGTAAAACCTTCAGTAAAATATATTTATCGGTACTCTTTAACAAAATGTACTAATGCACTGTGCTACTTCCAAAGATTGCCGACTGCAGCTAATGAGTACTTTAACAAATTTAAGTGAAAAAAATAATTAGCACGTATAATGAATTAATTATAATTATTATATTAAATTAAACTCAGTAGATTTTAAAGAAAACCCCAACTCTATAAAAAATATTGGAAATATACTGTATATATCAGTCAATTTATTTTCTTATTTTGGTTTTTAGGGAAAACCATTTCTAAACTAACATTTTTTAATTTCACGGAGGAGATAGTTAAATATAAAAAAATAAAGTAGCATATTAGTTTAAATGCATAGAATCTTACTCATTTAGAATATGTCTGTTATTGCAGCGTGTAGTGGCGACGTGCAACCATCTATTCAAAGTCAACTACTGAACGTAGAGCTGTCAGGTTATCAAAAGATTTCCCTTAGCCCAAGGATAGTGCAAAAATACCATATTATAAATTTACTCAGTTAAAAGTTTGCAATTGGCAAAAATCACTATTTTTTGTGCCTTTTTCACCATCCCCTTGTATAAGGAACGTGTAACCACCTATTCAGAGTAAACTACTGAACGTAGAGAGGCCAGGTTGGTGTCGAAAGATTTCCCTTAGGCCCAGGATGATGATAACGATATCCTACATTTATTTAGTTATAAGTTTGTAATTGGCAAAAAACACTGTTTTTTGGGCCATATTTAATTTGCAATCATTTTGTTTACCGAGCCATGTGTTCCCTACTTTACATCCAAATTCAATACAACAGCTGAGTAGAGTTAAGGTTGTTTTTGTAAACAAAGCAGACAACTATTAAAATTTAAATTTAGGTTTTTGGATTGAAGTTTACAAGCAGTAAAGAACAAATATTCCACGATAAATGGGAATAGCATATAATACTGCATATTATAACAGCTTTTATAATACTGTATAAAAGTGTCTGCAAAGTTCTATTTAGATTTACGTGTTCCCATACTTTCTATTTATGTTTCAGGTTTTTTTACTTTTACTCTTGTGGCAAAATTGTGTTTCATCGCAGGTAATGGACACAGAAGTAGATTATTTTCCTTTGATAAATCCTGGCTCTCAGAAAAAAAAGAGAGCAGGGCAGTATTATAGTGGTTCACAGCTGGAATTTTAGTTTTTTAGGTAGTTTTTATAGTTTTGTGTAAACCTGAATCAAAAGATTTTTTGCAAAAACTATGATAGCCATTATACTACCTAAAGAGCGATTTGTAGATGAGTATATAAAAAACATGGTAAAAACACCAATACTGTTAAAATAGGAAGGGTTATGTTATGGTTAAGGTACAAATTTGAAAGTAAAATTAAACACGCAAGGTATGTGAAGGTTAAGACGATTGATATAATCCAGTAAACTATGTTATTTTAGTTACATACTTTTTAAGTCAAAAATTC
This sequence comes from Allygus modestus, assembly GCA_963675035.1. Lineage (NCBI taxonomy): Eukaryota > Metazoa > Arthropoda > Insecta > Hemiptera > Cicadellidae > Allygus > Allygus modestus. The sequence goes on along the minus strand of OY776111.1, from coordinate 275,924,744 downwards.
CAATTAAATTTTGTTATCTAAAACTTTAGTTCGATTTTGATTTAATTTTCTCTATTGGAAATAGTTGGGTGAAACTGTATGAAACTCTGATTATAAATTGAAATGCAAGGGATAGCAAAGCTAATATAGGGACCTATCCTATTAGCATTGAATCTATACATATTTATCCATAAAGTTTAGGTAATTACATATATTTTTTGTTGGTCTGTCTTTAGATAGTTTGTGTGTTAGCAGAGGAAATACAATTAAATGTCGGTAAATGTAGGATGTATTTATTTATTTAGTTACAAAAACAGTGAAAGTAGTAAGGTTAATCTTTATTAAAAACTTGAGCCCGATGAACAAACATTTAACATTTAATAAAATTTAAGTATAGTTTAATAAGAAACAAAATTTAGCTTCAAGTGACACCAAAATAGATCGGATTCAATATCCAAAACTTAACTAACAACAAAGTTTAAACTAAACCATTGAAAATCCTTTATGGGCTATTTTCATGTTGGCGTAAAAAGTCTTTTGTAAACACACTTTTTTAATTTTGACACGTTTTAATTAATATTTTAATAAGCAATATGTCTGTGTTTTTAAGCGACGCATATTATATATATATATATATATGTGTGTGTGTGTATATATATATATATATATATATATATCATTTTGAACGACACCCCAAAACGTGTTCAGGGGGTCACGTTAGGAACTTCTATGGTAGTCTCGGGCTTAAGTTTCACCGTGCGAGTCATGCTAATAGTTCATTTTCCAAAGGAAATTCACTAATAACCACAGTATAGTATTTCGTATACTATTTGTTGTTAGTGAATTTCCTATGGAAAATGAACTATTAGCATGACCCGCACGGTGAAACTTAAGCCCGGGACCCCCTAAAAGTTCCTAACGTGACCCCCTGAACACGTTTTTGGGGGTCGTTCAACATTTTATATATATATGTGTGTGTATGCACTCTAGCGGTCGCATTTTTTTCCGATTTACTTCAAATTTGGTAGGGACATTCCTTTCGGTAATCAGTTGGACAAGTTCGTTGGTAAAAACAATCTAAAAACTCTAAACCCCTTTTTTGGGGATTAATCTTTCAAATTTAGAGTTTTTGGGCCCAAAAAGGGTCATAAAAGCCCCGGATGTAAATTTAATGCATGTATAAAGATGGGAATTAGTGTGGCGAAACTTTTAAGGCCTCTCCCGTCATTCTAGCATAACTATTTACCAAATTATAAAAGGAAATGTTTATGGACCAAACACAGTACGTTGTCTTATGGGGGTTTTACATTATAAAAGCCTGTTATTCATTTGTAGGTGTACTTTATGTTCCCCAGAAACCTCACGCCTACTTTAAAGCCTGACTGGACCTTCTCCTAAACTTATAATGCGCAAAATTGTATTCCCAACATTGCAGGTAAATGAAACCAAGAGCATCAAAACAGCCAAAAAATCAATGTTTTCAGATTTCAATAAAAATTAAAATAAATGTATGTTTTTATACTGGTTTTGAGTTTTAAAAGTTTGTTATGTGGAAATTCACTTCCCTCACGTCAGCGTGCTGCGTGCAAACTCGTTTAATGTTTCTAATAGCAATGGAAAATTTAGGAACATTTGTAATTTCAAATAACTCTTCTCTTGCTCTAAAATAAAATAAACGTAATTGTTTGGAACCTCAAACAGGCAAAGCCTTAGAGGCCCTAATATTTTCTTGAATTGTTTACACAACAACGAAATGTTTAAAATGTTAGCACAACATATAGGAAAGGGAAGTAATTTATGTTGTTATTAGTTTATCAGTAAATACTTTTAGTTTGCAACTTATCAGTAGTTATTCACCAGAACGTAATGGACTGATACAAATCTGTGACAAAGAAACTATTTATTTTGTTTTAGCGAATTTCCCCTACAGGGAAAAAGCTATTACCGTATTCGGCAAATGGTAAGACCTAGGCCCGGGACCATGATAACTTTTTGTTTTGAGGTCCCCAGGTATTAGGTCCCTCCCTATACCCAAATTGGTTTCTGCTAAAAATATTTGTTTTCTCCAAGAAAACAACAAGATTATAATTAACTATTTTCTCGAAAATCGTTGAAAAAGAAGAAAGTAAACTAATCGGTCGAAAGTTGTTGCATTCCTGGAACGAGCCTGCCTTATGAATTGGTATAAGTACAGCCTCCTTAAGTCTCGAAGGATATCTTCCACAACTAAAGCTTAAATATACCAAAAAGATCATCTAAAGATACATCTAAAATTTTTGGAAACACTGTCTCAATGAGAGTTGATAAGATCCCATCAATACCTGAAGACGTTCCATTTCTTAATGACGTTATTACTTTACTCAGATCTTCAGGTAAAACAGGTTGAACACAAAAATAATTTAATTGAGAATCTGTTTTGAACATGTTGCTGTAGTTTAATGCTTCAAATTTATCTGGGTTATGACTATTTATATTTATTCTTTGAAAGTATTTGTTGAATTCATCAGCTATATTTTCTTCATTGTATATTACTGTATTGTTTATTTTTAAATTAAAAGTTTGGTAGTTTTTACTTTTTGTCCTGTGATATCGTTAGTTAAATTCCAAGTTTCTTTCATGTTATTTTTACAAAATTAAAAATTTATTTGTGTAATAGGAATTTTTTAATTTCTTATCTCAGTCTGAAGTTTATTTCTATATTTTATATTTCTTATTAACGTTTTAACTTGTTATTATCCGGATGAATTTTTAGTCTTTTAAAAATACTATTACGAAAGAATGTTAAAACATGATCAAATAAAGGTTACAAAGTTACAAATTAAAAGTTATTTACATCACATTATCAGTTGAACTTTACAGTGATTTTAGCAAATTAAAAAGGACTTTAAATAAGTGATTTTACATTATCATGAAGTATTTCCAGATTAATATACATAACAATTTATTCCTTACATTAACACGGGTATTGCCAAAACATTGATGCCAATTCAGACTAAGTTCGTTACAGATTGAACGTTTTAAAAGGACTTGAGAAACAATGATGCCAACAGACCAAAACAAAGGTACCTACAGATTGTTTAACTATATCTAAGTATACATATATAAATACTGTTGATACTCAAATAATCGGTACAACACCAGCGAGTGGTCCGTGATGCCCGCGTGTATCACTGCTGCACTGTCTGTTTCTTACTTGCCACTCTTGCATAGACTTGATTCTATCTTATCTACAATTCTAGTTGGTTCTGTTATAATACACTCAAAACGATTTAATACCATCAATGCCTTATAATTATCAACCATATTATTACTGTCCAATAAATTTATATTAATATCTACAATAACAAATAGATTTTTTAAACATTTGAAATTTGAATTGTTATTAAAATATAAAGTAAGTTCTGCCAGAAAACTATCCCTTTTATATTCATGCATTCTATAAAACGCTAAGATGTAATATTGTTGGCCAGATGGTCTTCCATATAATTTAAGTACATCAGCGGTTTTAAAAATATCAGGTATGCACTCAAAACATATCCTATATTACTTTTAATAAAAATTGCAATACCACAAGCTCTTTGTTCATCATTAAAATGTACAAACCATTTATAAAATGGTATTTCATAAAACCTATTTTCATTACTGTTTATCGAAATTTCACTTAAAATTATTATGCTTGGATAAATATCATAAGTACATATTTTAGCAACAGAATAATTGTCAAAGTTCTTGCGCATACTTCTAATGTTTTGATGGATAATTGTAAAATCTGCGTTACTATCACATATTTCCTGAATTATGTTCATTTATTTGTAAAAAAAATATATTCATTTATAAATTTTACTATAAACTTATGAAACAATGAAAATATTAAATTAAATTTCAAAGACAATGATAAATATACATTGTGATACATTACGGTTTATGAGACTTTACGTTCAATGAATTATACCGGAGTATGTAGAGAATTTACTAATTATTGTAAATTAATGAGGAAACCATATTCTCAGCCGTTGTGACATGGAAAGAATCAGAGGCTTTATATTAAAGAAAAATTCACTTTTATTATAATCACCCTTGTTTATATTCCTGAATGATGTATGTACTTTACGTGCTCTATATTTCAACACATATTTAAATTATTGGAAAATTAAAGGGCTTTTACCATGAGGTATTTTTGGTATCAATTGTAACTAACTTAATACTTTACCAATAATCATGTATTCTTGACTTTGTAATATTTCAAATGTAGTATTACTTGTATTATACTTTATATTGATCGACCATTAATAAAACTTCACTACACTTTTATATTTCTCTTTATTTAACCTTAGTACTCTTTCAGCACATGTTAATTCCTTGGAAGACCAGAAGAGATAATATAATAATATGAAGAGACCATAAATTACCTCTTCTTGTACCTGCAATCAATGATTAACAACTGCCAACTAGATCATAAGCATCACACAAAACATATACTATAATAAGTATAGAATTTAATTCTTTCTGACATGTCACCTGTTTAACTGGAGATTGTTCATCTTTCCTGAGGAAGATTTTTCCACCCCGAATCCACATGAAGCGATAGTTGTGGTCCTTCTTCGCAGCCCGGACCTTCGCTGCCAGCTTCCTCCTCACCGGCGATAACGACTCCGATATGTACATCGGCAGGTCCATAGTGAGGTTCTTGTGTCTGGTTGACAGACGGCCCTTCATTCTACGCTTCTTTAGCAGTTCTTCTTTTCTGTCCTCCTTACAAATTTAACGATGATGCTCGGAGGAGCTACTACCTTGCCTCTTCCCCATCCGATAACATGCGTCGATCTTCTCGTTGGTAATCGTCATGTTGAGCGCTTCTCCCAGTTCAGTTACAGTTTTTAACAACGTTTTCTCTTTCTTTATGTTCCAGGTCTTCCACCTTTCTTTTAAGAGAGATAATTTATGTTTTCAGATCATCTTCTAATTTTAAGTATTGAATCACTTTCCAGTCTGTTCACATAAGGCACTGGTGTTCTCATCTAATTTACTATTTAATGATTCATATGTCTTATTAGGTATGCTGCTCATTTTTTCACACTCTCTTTAATTTTATTAACAGCTTTCATTATATCCTCCAGTGTCAGAGACCCAGCTCTTAAATGTTGTCCTTATGTTGTTTAAGTTTAAATTATGATTTTAAATTTAACCGATTTCAGTTCGTGAGTTCGTCTAACGATGCCAGCGTTGCTGGCGAAAGACCTCATGTAATTTAACAAACGTAATATATATTGGTGATTTTTTTAAATTTAAAATTAGTTTATAACCAAAATCACGGCCCTTATTAAATAATGTTTATTTCGTTATCAAGCCCGTCATTTTTGACGGGCTAATAACAGCTAGTAATATTACAATAGAAGTTTCAATGTTATTTCTATTGCCGTAGAACATTATATTAATGCATGAGGGAGACGCAACAAAATCAGAGGCTGGTTTGACGGAACCACAATCAGATCAAAGGTCGCCTTGCATATTTAATCTTACAAACCTGCAGTCGGGAAATGGGTGTTCTCCGCTTCAAACTTCAGACAGTTATGTTTATGTCAATGTATTCATAAGTTATTCTCAGAAAAAAGATTATCATCGCAGTAAAACTTTTGTCACACTCTCGTAAGAGATACCCTTATCTTTTGAACAGGGCGTTATTCTGAGTATTTACTCTATATAAACCATATATATATATATATATATATATATATATATATATATATATATATATATATATATATATACCTGTTACTTCAATATAAAACAGAGATCTAATACCGCTACGAATGAGACTTATTGTCTATGAGACTTAGCCTAAACAATCCGAGTTAAATTGGTGGATGTTCTGTTTAGAATAGGTGATTACATAAACAAACAACAAAATTAATATTACAGTTTGGCGGTCCATCCATTTAATATTAAATATGCAAAAGTATAGGTGAGAGATATGATTAGTTGTACACGATTTAACGGAAGTTTCAAGTGTATGTCTGGACTATGTAAAACTAACGGTTGCTGGTGTCCTTATCTCTGTGTTTATGAATATCTGCGCGTCCTATCGCATATTTAGTTTTCTCTAAAAGTACTGCGCATACAAAAATAATTCCGGAAAGGAGTTTAATTTAAATTTATTTGTTAACTCTTGTTTAACACCTTAAAATATAAAAAACTAAAAATGTTGTTAATACCACTGAATACGCTCAATTCTTATTATATACGGTAGTAGTGTCTAATATACAAACATTTTACTATGGTTAATAAAAAGTATTCATATAAACTCAATAAACAAATAACTTTGATTTAAAATAACTTTGATGTGGTTTTATTAGTTAGTATATTAATTATTTTAACTCTCGTCAAGGTAAATTTTTGACCTTTGAGACGTTAATAATAGTAATATACGTTGCAGGTATAAAGTATGTTGTTACAATTATGCGTGTACAAAGTCTAGATAAATGTGTGAATATTGTTGACAGGACACAAGGGCGGGCATAGTGTTATGTTGCAGTGTTATGTCACCCCCAGGTTTACAGCCTGTGTCGGGATTTGCCAGGGGACCGATGTGACGCCTCACAAATCTGACCTCCCCTCAATTATTAAACCTCCGGTATTCCGGGCCCAATAGTTTCTTTTTACGATGGCCAGTTTGAGAGATACAGTATAAAACTAAATGAAAATTTACAAACATCGCTAAAAAGAGTTCATGTCCTATTTACAAATTAAATATAAAATAAATTAATGTAGGTTCTGTTTTCATCTGCGGAATGTTGACTTATTATTGGTAAATCAATGTTTGTCCAGTTTTCTCCCAAATAACTAAATAAATATGTGATAAAATTAAATGGTTTATCAATTTATTACTACGCATTCTGAAATTACGTAGTGTGCCTAGGATTTCCACTCTATTAGCCATCAAACTTCAGGTATAACGTTGTGTATATGAAATTGATTCTTGTTATTTTTAAACGAGCAGCTAATGGCCCGATCTTTGTACAGAACCTGTGGTAAAATCTTAACAGCTAGACAAATAGGAGAGAAATACAATGTTCCAAATTGTGGTTAATGAGCAAATAAATTATTTTTATAAGTTTAACATTGGAACTGTGGCCAACACTGCCGTCACTAATTAATCAGTTTATCGGATTGATCTCAACATTAGAAGTCATATCGGTAAAACTATATTCAAGCTGCAATACAATTGGCTTAATCATACAACAGTTTTTTAAAATATCGATTGCAATGTACTTTCCTTTCAATTAGAAACAATTCTTATACAAGACTGTTTATGTTTAATGTCACTTTAATTTATTCCCTTTACAATAAAAAAAATTTAAGTCTTCGACTTGGAAACGCAAACTCAGTCATTTAAGATCTAAAACGTTAGTTATTTTAATTCATTTTTCCTACTTCTGGATATTGGTGTATCAATTAAAAATTTAGATATTACTTTGCTCAATATCCTTGGTGAGGTGTGGAATACTACATGTTTCGTGGCAACTACCACATCTTCAGGTGATCCTCTACGGTAGATTCGTCATTCTTCGTGTGTTCAAGTTCTAAATTCTAATGACGAATCTACTATAAAGGATCACCTGAAGATGTGGTGGTTGCCACGAAACATGTAGCGTTCCACACTTCACCAAAGATATTGATCAAGGAAAGATATTGTATTTAGATTTTTAGATAGTTACTTGATAATAGTTCTGATCCATATTTAATTTTCGTATAATATAAACTATAAAGAACATAGCTTCATTTAAACTTGCGACAAGTCTAGCGGTGTGGGAGACTGGTCTTGAATGTAAATTCGAAACATCAGCGCATGACTTTCAGTTCGAAAACCAGAAAAATTGCACCATAGGAACGGGGGTTTATGGGGTCTTTAAATTTCCAAAAATCTGTTTTTTGCATTTTTCACCCTAAAATTTTTAAAACACTCAATTTTGGTTTTGAGCATTTTATAGAGCTTAAAAAAAACAAATGATATAGTTTGTTGAATTATTAACCTAGTGGTTAAGTGGTTGCGGAGAAAATCCAAAAAAAACCTGCTCATAAAATCTCCCATGTTAATCTTATGGGAAAAAGGTTTTTGGCTTTTACTCAGTTCATTTTAATGTAAACTTCACATTTGCTTTTACCAATCTATTCAGTTCCACAAAACAATCATTTTGGTGTTTAAATTTTGATTCTACGCCCAACCGTTGCAGAGATATTCAAAGTGCTAAAAACAGTACGTTGTCCAATGTTATTCTTATGGAGAATAAATAAAATTTGATATCTCGATTATTTATGAATGTATGTTGATGAAACTTGGTATGTGGCTTCACGTAGTCCTGGTATATTGATATTTCCACAACAAAATTAGTTTTTGATGATTATTCCCGTAGCAGCAAACCTGCGTACTCAGCCCATGTTATTCTTATGGAGAATAAGTTAAATGTTATGACTCCCTCAATTATGAACATAATTAATTAAAACTTGGTATGTAGCTTCACTTGGATGAGTTATATTGATAATTGCATAAAAACACATTTTTTCGTCCTTGTTGCAGAAAACCTACTTACTCAGCCCCCATGTTATTCTTATGGAGAATAACTAGAATGTATAAAGCGCTTATTTATGATTGAATATTGATGGAACTTGGTATGTGGCTTCTCCTAGTTAAATTATATTTATATTTGCATAAAAACCAATTGTTTGTGTTCCTTGTTTCAGCAAACCTACGTACTCATTACCAATTTTATTCTTATTGAGAATAATTAAAATCGCTTATATGTGAATATATTTTTATGAAACTTGGTATGCGGCTTTATGTGGTAATAAGACAAATATTATGCATTGGAAATTCGCTGAGTACGCAGGTTTGCTGCGACGGGGGTATATTACAACCATAACTTATTTATTACAACTCAAATATGTATTCAAACACAAATAATTCATAACATGGTGAATGGTGTATTCATACAGTGTGAATGCCTTCATGTACCTCAGGGCGTCAGGAAGACATTATGAACATCGTACTACGTCACTTATCGGTGAGGTTTGAATCATCTCGCGAATATCTCCTGGGATACCAGTTTATCTGAGAGGGCCGAATGCTAATTAAGTGTTGAAACTCTCGTAATTGGTTAGATAGTTGCCAAACCCGAGAGAGCTGCCAGTCATGGCCCAGTGCCTCATGTCTGCTGCCGCTGCCGCCACTGCTGTTGTTGCTGGCCCTGCTGTTGTTGCTGGCCCTGCTGTTGTTGCTGGCCCTGCTGTTGTTGCTGGCCCTGCTGTTGTTGCTGGTCCTGCTGTTGCTGCTTCTGACACCACTGCTGTTGCTGCTACTGCAGACACAGCTGCTGTTTCTGCTGCTGCAGACGCCACTGCTGTTGCTGCCGCTATTCCTTCTGGTAGGATCGAAGACATCAGGGACATCAGGCCTTGCTGTTTTCTTCCAGCACCAGCTATTTCTATCGATACCTTCTATTGTAAGTAAATATTGCTTTTAAAACTAAAAAAGATTCAACATTTAATTTCTAGAAAATTATTATAATATTTCAGATAACTTTCCTCAATTAAGTTAATATTATAACTATTATTTATCTAACATTTAATGATGATTTTTTATAAAGTAGGACGATTTTTATCTAATAAAAAGACAATTACATTCCATATGATATTGTCCAAAAAACGTCTGGGTACAGAAGAGTTTAACAAAAGAATTAGCTGAATTTGTTTTAGGGCCTAAGATATAATGTTTTATTGGAATGAAATTTGTAAATAGTAGTTTGCCATCTAAAGCTTTGCCATTAAATGAGCTTACATTATATTTTGCATCTGTAATATTTATTTGTTTTCTAATCTTAATACTCTGGTTTTGAATTCTGCCTTGTTTATAGATGATTTATACTTATTTTGTCCGACCAAATGTATACACACGTACTTATAAAACACTCTGACTACTATTTTAAACCTGACGTCTTTGTCAATTTTGTTTAATAAATTATTATCTGACCTCTATAACTTGTTTTCAAACTTGTAATCCGACATTAAAAACATTGACTATAGTAGTCAGTGTCTATAGTCAATGCTAATAAATTTAATTTGTAATGATAAGTCCATTAAATTCGGAGAAGTAATTTATACTGTCGTTAATATTTTATACATTATTTGTCATGCCATACATTTTGTGTTTTAAATCAAGTAATCCTAATTTATCAACGCACTACGGAAGACGCAACAAGATCAGAGTCTGGTTTGACGCAGCCACAATCAGATCACAGACCGCGCTGCATATTTAACCGCACAAAACCCTCGGTCGACGAATGAAATAGCAGCACTTCTAGTTTTACTCACAATTTTTGGATTAACTCTTAGGTTTTTCGAAAAATAATCAAAGTTGCTGAAAATATTACTTTCATTACTCTATGAACGTAAATGTCATTTTTTAACAAACGGCGACCTATCAAAGTTATTAATATCAAATTATACTCTATAAATATAATTTTTACATCGGCTAACGTATGGAAATTTGCACAGTAATAATAAATACGATCAAGAACGTGTTATCACGATGTGTTACTCATTCCCCGTTGTGAACCTGTTTGAAATTGTGTACTGTATTAGTTTTGATGATTGTGTTCTGTATCACCCGTTTTAGAGTAAACACCTTTTTAGTTTTCTAAATTTCTGTATTACAATCCAAATGCACTAAATAATATATATATCACTTTTATTAAGAGTTATATTCGTGGAAAAAGTTATACGGACTCAAAAATCTTGTACTATGTAAATAATAACGTCGTGGATTTTTATTTTTAATTTGCCAAAACTACGCCTAAAGAAATAAAAATGCTTGGAAAATGCTTGTTGTATGTTGTATCCAAAAGAGTTATATTTTATTAAACTTAAAGTATTATTAAACATAGTTAGTTATTATTTAACTATGAAGTTATATAGCGACAAACGGCATCTACACTAACAGCAGATACAAAGTTGCAGCAAATATATTATTAAAAAATAAAGCCTTACATACGGCCGTTGTAAGTTAATTGTTCTTATTGTTTTAGATAATCAGATTTAAAAATTGTCATTATAACCGGACTTAATTTATTTCTTCAGTTTGTTTAAAGTTATTATAGATTATATATTTTATGCAGCGATTTTAAACTCGTTGTGGTGTTTAAAATGTTTGCATTAGTCTCACTTCCTTTATTGTAAGTGGTGACTTTATCACTAAGTTAAAATATGAAACAAATAAAAATTCCAATACCTATTAAACACCCTGTTAGTTACGGTTCACAAGCCTAGGTTCATGACCAGTTCCTCTGCCCAGGATTCGCCTCGGAACCAATGTGTCGCCTCCTAAGTCTGACTTTTTTTAATTACTAGACATCTGGTATTTTGGTTAAGATAGATATCATTTATGAAGGCAAATTCGAAGGGCACATTATAAAACTAATTATTATGTAACTGAAAACTAAATTATTTTAAACAAATGTTAAACTCTCGGCTCATTTCGGATTTACGATTTGTGGGACCCTTAAAATTTAATCTACAAAAGAATTAATTTATCCAAAAGGCACTCAGGACGTTGTTACAAATCAAAATAACCTAAAAGAATAAATCAACCAACTATTTTTGAATATATATAAAACAGGCCTTCTGTACATTCATAGAATTGAAAATATCAGACATATCGTGTACAGTGATCCTGTAACGAATAGTTCAAAGTCTACTATAAAAAAGTTAATTTCGATACTTGAAGGATATCGACTAATAAAATAATTTATTTTTTTAATTTAAGAAAGAAAAATTATTGAAACTATTTCTCTCTTGATTAATTTTTATTACGTTTTATGGTTCAGCTACATTTACCAATATAGCTAATCTAAACACTAAGCTAAAATATTATATAAAACCCGTACATTTATGAATGAAAAAGGGTTTTGTATTTTTTTTTTCGATAATTCCTTTAGTTACTGATGTTAATATGACTGTCTAAAACTCACTCTAAATCCGAATTTTAAAATGAATGCCTTATTAATTTAAGTGTTTCATGATTAAAAATTTATAGATGCACAAGTAATGCAAAAAGCCATTTTTGATATTGCGTCGGGCATTTTATAAATTGAATTAATTAAAATACCAACGCATATACAAGTTGTATTTTATCTCAAATTAGAGTTTTAAACGTATTATAGTTTTTGATTAGCATGTTAAGGGTTGTTATAATACACGGTTCAATTGAGGACATTTAGCAATCAGATGCAGGACGATGATTTTCAAATTTAACAGAATGCGTCCGGAACGGTAATGCAGCCTTTGTGGGTTTGATATGACGCTGTGGGTTTATCCACGGTACGCACACAAACCATAACAAAATAGACTGGCCATCCCTATTAGTTTAACACTGCACCTGGTGAAGCCCGTTTTTGCAGGTCCGCCATCTTAGATGTCCGAATTGTTTATAAACAATGACGATCTATCTGGAGTCTCCATATCTCGTGACCGCACTCCCAAGGAAAGGAAGTACTTAGCTGCTCTTAGAAATTAATTGGAGAAGCGATTGAAGTCAGGAGAAAAAGAGTGCAATATAAAATATGTTAGTGGAATCCCTACAATTTTGAAAATCAGTTCAAAAAACTAGCTTTCTCGTCCGTCATGTCCAAAGTGAGTATTGCCTACCAGAATGTAAATGGACTGCGGACTAAGTTAAATGAACTCAGCATACTTAACGATGTCCTCGTTCTTACCGAGACAAACCTGTTACCTAGTTTTTCACCTTCTCAACTTGGTTTAATCAATTATGACATCTGCAGAAAAGGTAGATCCTCATCAACAAGGAATACATCTAGCGGGGGTGGAGTCTTGGTTGCAGTAGCAAAGAGTCTACGATCCTCAAATATTCCCTTCTTGTCTCAGTCGGTTCCTTCTTATCTCGGAACAACCGTAGAGCTCTAGTGGGTGGAGCTTACATTCCACCAGGACAACCAAACAAACAATATTTCGAATTTTCAAATGCTTTGGATGAAGCTATGGTGTCTGATGATTTTTTGTCTATACACCTACTTGGCGACTTCAATCTTCCTGAGATTAATAACTGGAATTCTCTCCAACCAACTTCGGGTAACGCTGCTCAAGTCATCTCCAATATGGCTCCAATGTACGAACTCTCTCAGTTGAACAAAATAACCAACACACGTGGAGTGGGACTTGACTTGGACTACCGATCATGATGCCATACGCATCAACTCAATTCACACGCAACACTGATCCTCTTGTAGCGGAGGACATACACCATTATCCTTCATTAATTTTGGATATTACTCTTCCCATTGGAAAACACAAATGCTTAGTTCCCCGGCCAAATCGCAGAAAGTGCAACTTCAAAATGTCTCTCTGGAACTCGCAGATATCGACCTAATGGAGTTGGTCGGTGGGAGTGACGTTGACTCGGCTTTTGAGGCTTTTCTGGCACTCTCAGTGATTGCACTCTCAGTGGGTTATCAGAAACCCTCCTACAAAAAGATTTGGATCCTCTCCCTTCCCTATTTGGTTTTCTAAGGACCTGAACCAACTGATCACATTTACGAAGACCCTACACAAACAGTACAAGCTTATTTATGACCGAACAGTATATAACCAATTAGCTTCTGTCAGAATGGAATGCAGATCGCTTTCTAGAGCTTGCTTCAAGGTGTATACTAACCATATACAAAACACACTTCCCTCAAATCCGGAGATATTTTGGAGCTTTGTCAAATCTGTTAGCGGATCCACCATGACGCCATCCACTCTATTCCTTGATGATGCAACTTCTTTCGATGTCACAACTATAGCTAACATGTTTGCAATTTTTTTGCATCAGTTTATGTTAATGAAGTTAATAACACAACTCCTGAAAATTCATGTTCCACTAACGTTCTAACCTCTTGTCATATTGAACCAGATAATGTACACGCAGCTCTACTTTCTCTTGATGTAAACAAGCGCCTTGGTCCTGACTCTATTACACCTGCTGTCGCCATACACTGTGCAGACATCCTGGTTATCCGAGGGAATTCTTCCAAATTCTCTGAAAATTAGCCACATTCATAAGAAGGGGTCTGAAGGAGACATACGGAACTACTGGCCTATTGCAATTTTGTCTGTCCTGACAAACATTCTTGAAAAGTTGATCCTCGAGAAGATTAACTCCAAAATCAGCAATCTCATCTGCCACAATCAACATGGGTTTCGAAATGGAAGATCACCCTCAATTAATATTGCTGTTTTCCAGACTCACATTATGGATACATTTGCTGAACGGTTGCAGGTGGACGCCCTAGAACTCGATTTTCAAAAGCATTTGATTGAGTGCACCATCATCTTCTAGTCCGCAAACTCGAGACACATGGCTTCTCTGGGCCTATCCTTCAGTGGTTTTCTAGTTATCTCCACGGCAGAAGGCTTCAAGTGCGGTTTCGTTCAGCTCTATCTATTGAATTTGTGGCCACATCTGGAGTACCTCAGGGCTCTCACCTAGGCCCAACTCTGTTTAAATATATGTTAATGACATTGAAACTGGTCTTGATAGTGCCACTCAAAATGGTCATGCGACTTCTGTCCCATACTTCCTGTAATTAAGAGATAATTTGTGCCAAATATTAGGACTCTAAAAACTGTTTTTGAGTGCCAAGAAAATAAAAACCACAAAGTTTTGGTGGAAAATTGCTAAAAATTTAAAAATTTAGCGGGGTGAAGGAGACGAGATACGGCAAAATGTCATATGACCAAAGATGTAAATCGTCTCAAATCAGCAGGTCGTGGTGGTCTCCATTTTTCGATAGGACCAATAGTTGGGCTGCCAGATCCCAAATAAAAAAAACCCTTTTTTTAAAGGTTCAAATTTCCTCTATTTCGAATTTTTTGAGGAGGTTAAAATTTAAAATTGTAACTTTTGGCGATTTTTCTGGGAGTTACAAGGCACAAGCTACGTCCATGCCAAATTTCACGTTTCTAGCTCAACTATAAGTGGTCTAGAATTCGTATACCTCAGTGAGTGAGTCAGTCAGTTAGTTACACATGCGGCTGTATATTATTTTTACTTTCTCATATAGCTTAAAACATTATTTTATGGTCTATGGTTGCACATAGTTTGCTAAATACTGCTATCAAATAGTTCCGTTTAAAATAAAATAATAATTTACCAAATAAATATGAACATCCTGTCATCTCACGAAAATTAAATCAAACCCTCTTTGCAAATTTCTCTTGTTTTCTTAAATAACAAATACACATAATAAAAGCTATTTAATTTAGTTTAATTAAAATTTAATAACCATCCATAAACAAATAAACAACATATTATTGATATTAGTAATTTAAAAAATACATCGTCAGATATATCAGTTGATAAAACTCAGCTAACTTGAACATTTATGTTTTTAATTTTTAGCTTATCTTTTAGACTAAATTTTCAACACAAGTGGCACTACCTATTTAGGCAAATAGGTATTTTTTTAATGACGGGAAACAATAGGAACTATAAATAAATAGCGCTACATTAACTCCACAGTCTAGATCGTTCATTCTTTCCAAGTACTTCCACTCCTCGAATTCAGTTTGGACTTTGATTCAGTTTGATTCTTCATTTCAAGCTGTGAAATTCCGTGTATAGTGCAAATTATTATCTCAGTTTGTTGTGGGTTAAATTTCAGTTTGAGTGAAGCACTATTCTGTCATTTTACATCGGTGTCTCGTGGATATAGACTATTTTACCACCCAGCGGGCTTTATGACGGCACGGTTTTCGGCTGCCATTGGCATTGCAAGGCGCGATCCAGTTATTATTAAACCGAGGGGTACACAGGTGCTGCCGACCGCAGTATGATTACTAAAGATTCTTGCATACGTGTTACCAATTTAATTTACATATTTACGGATAGTCCGACGAGTGAAAGGAAACTCAAATGAATTAACAAAAGTTGTATAACCGATCACTTTATCATTACGATAGAAGGTATGCTCCATGCTCGGGGTATGGAGGTCGAATGAAATCGGATTCGAATTCAAATAAATTAAATTTTTAATTTAGTTGGGATCCTTCCTACCTCGGTAAATTGGGCCTACGTTAACCAGTTTAGCTTTTTCTCCTTAGAAGGAAAGGATTATGACCTTTTTATAATACAATTGTAATTGTTTATGTTTCTTTAAAATGAAAAAGAAATAACAACTGTTTTACAATAATAAAAATAAAATTAGATTGTCGATCAGAGTATAAGTATTTTTCTTGAAAAAAGTTATATCAAGATAAAAATCATTATAGCATTCACAGAAATTACCATATCCTATTCTAATACATTCTATTTTTCTTTAATGTGTTTGTGTAATGTTATTCTGGTTTACAAGACAAAAACAAAAACTAAATAATATATATATTATACTTTATATTTTAACAGCAACAAATAATTAATCCAAGCGTGCTAAAGAAAACCGTAATATTAATTTTAATTTTTAATTCAAGAAGTTCCATAAATCGATTTATATAATTACTGCTTTGATTTAATATCAGATACATAAAACATCCTTTATACGCGCTATATTATAAAGTTAAATTACTTGCATGGTTCTATTTTAATTAAAGTTTTCAAACATTATAAAATATGTATAGTATAACGTTATGATTCATCAAAATAAACAGTAAACGAATTTATATATAATAAGGAATATGTTATATGATTTCAAACGTTTTACGTTAGTATTAATGTCCAATATATCGTTAAAAATATTTAAAATGTAGGTTTAAATTTATAGTTTATGTAGGAATTAGGAAGAATGTTTAATTATTTCGTCAAAGGCAGGTGACTGCTGTCCCAGTAATGTGACGCCTGCAAGACAACTGCTCCACTGCTGACTTAATCCCACGCTCTCACCTCCCAGTCCACGGTTACTTTACTTAAATCCCTTAAAATCTTAAAATTAAATATACACTTACAAAAGTAATAATTAATCTGAATGGCTCTCATGACATTATTACGGAATTAAAAATAATCTAAATTAGTAAATCTACAAACTCTTTTTTGATGTATGTAAAACAAGTCTTCTGTACTTTTAGCAACACAATCGAAAATATCATGCATATCGTATACAGTGACCCTGTAACGGATAGTTCAAAGTACTACATTTACTATAAAAAGTTAATTTTGATACTTGAAGGATATAGACAAATAAAATAATATTTATTTAAATTTAGGAAAGAAAAATTATTTAAACGATCTGTCGCTTTATTTATTTGTATTTATTTATTATCTATTTCATGGTTCAGCTTCATTACATTTATTTAAAAAGTTAGCTAAAATTACCTATAAAACCCCTACATTTATTAATGGAAAAGGGTTTTGGTCATTTTTGTTAATAATTCCTTTGGTTACTGGTGTTGAAAACTCATTATCATCCGCGTTTTAAAATTAACGCCTTAAAAGTTTTAATTACTTGCATGGTTCTAATTTAAGTTTTGAAGTTTTCAAACCTCATAACATATGTACAGTATAAAGTTATGATTTTTCGCTTATAATACGCATTAGTAGGTTAACATTTTTAACTAAGTTTAGGAACAGCTAGCCATTAATCCTGAGTCTTAAACGGCTTATAAACTCTTCACCAATCATGATAAAGCTAGACAACGCCCGAAGAACAAGACTGGAACTATAAAACTAACAACTACTTGGAGGAAACGCCCTAAAGCCTAAAGTATCCTTAAGTTCATTATAGATAAATTATGGTTGGATGTGATTTTGACGTTAGTAAACCTATATCTTTAACTTTATAATTTTCTGTAAGTTTATAATTACAATAGGAACTGTTTTATGGCGTGCATCTATTTGGGAAATTTGTTTATATTTAAAAAATAAATTTGTGTCTGGTCTTTCTCCTAAGAGAAGAATCAGCATGTGTCTAGTACCAAACTTTATTTGTGATTTACATGAAACGATTTGTTGATATACAAGCTATATTACTACTAATTCTGTAAGATAACTTTTAAGGAAAGATTTTTGACGTTTGATTCGTTGTACAATGATGGGATATGACCTTAATTAAAGATATTAGCCCAACTGTGGGTGTGGGTCCCAACCGGCCCTTGACCAGTCGCGGCCTGAGGTGGCCATACCCCAATGCAGGGAGCAGACCTATGTCAGGTGGTGTCGTCTCAGAAAGTCTGCCAGCGGACTGACGACGATGTCCATCACTCGCTTGTCTAGGCCTACCCCGAGGTGGCTGAGGTGCTTCACGTTCTCACTCAGGATCCTCGTAGGTCGGACCGGCAGTCGCTCTGACAACCACTCCACGTCCTAGACAGTGCAATATGATAAACAAGGCAACCTGTTGCTTGAGTACGAGCATAATGGTGCATCTGAGTTCAAGTCAAATCAAGGCTACAGCGGTGTATTTTAATTTTGTTTTCAGTTTGATCGTTTATCTTGAATATAACAGGTCACTAACCTAAATCCGTCGTCGATCATTATATTCACACGATGGTGACTCGAGTTTCAATCTGGCTATGATAAAACCCTTGATGTCAAACTTTACTTCATGATGAAGGTCGTCATAGTTTGATCATGAAGTAAACTTTGACATCAAGGGTTTGATCATGGTTTTTTAAGGTTGAAACTCGAGTCACCATCGTGTGAATATAAGAATCGACAGATTCAGGTTAGTATCCTGTTATATCTAATCAACTCGATTCAGGAGGTTTCTTTTGAGTATGGTTTTAGCTAATCACAATGACCCCAACAATATTATGACGAACACTCTTCCGTAGAGAGATTTGAGCAGGTGATCGTGCCACACACAATATGTATGTTAAGATTTAAGATTTTTTAAAGCTAAATTTGTAATCTAATTAGTGAAATACATTAAATAACCACTAATACAATGTCTGTCGTCAGAGCTAGGTACTTCCAGATTTAATAAATAAGTTACTTCAAAGCTTCAATAACTTACATAATTGGATAAAATATGTATATGTAGAAGTTTAAAGCAAAGTAATAAATACACCTATTGTTATTAGGTTTTAACCTCCTTGTCAGCGATCAAGTCCGCGTCACTGTTGATAATGTATATTTTGCTGCAGTTTATATTCCCCAAGTCATACTCCGGAGGGACCTCGGTCTGGTATCGACGTCTGTTGCCTACTGGACCGTAGTCGAACGGCTGAAATGTACCTGCAACAAAGACAGGATATGACTTCCAAAGTATTTCTCCAGTTTCCGGTTCAGATTAACTTAGGCAGTCAGTTATTGTCCCTAAGAACAACAACTCCTTTATGATTTATTTTTTATTTTCTATTTTTTATATTTTATATTTATTTTTTTCGAACATGCACACCCGTTTAGGCATTATACACTGGTGATCTATAAATTAATTATAAAGAAAGTAAAAATAATAGTACGGACAAAAACCATTTTACACAATATCCTAACAATGACTAATGCAAGTTGAGGTTTATTTTGATATGCTTCCATAACATTATGGGGGAGAATCGGTTTACCAACCTTAAGTGTATATTATTTTCTTTTATCTCAAGCTAAATTCACTACCTACCTAGATCGTGGATTATACAGTACTCGCTAATTCGCATTTACTACGGTTCGTTACCTGATTCATGGTTAAGTTAACTTTCGTTTATCTATATCACGAAAGGTAACTTCACATTACCCTTTATCGTTAAAACAGGGTTAAAATACATTGTTCAAGGTTTTAAAGCTCAAAGTGGAACTAATGATATTGTGCCTGAATAACAAATTAGTTCTAAAGTTGTTGTATTTATACACTATATTAAATCTCACTTGCTTTTGCAATCTGGATGTAGTGGCGGAGTACTTTGGTCGCTATTCCTGCTGGAGCGTACTTTATTCCTTCTAGTAGTCTCATCTGTAAAACAAGTAATTAAATCAACAATATTTTCTTCACATCATGGTACATTTTTAAGACTTAGAAATTTGAGATTCGGTTGTATGAACAATTTAATGTTCTTACACAATTTTGGCTTGACATTTTACAGTCATACACCAGGCTTTTTTAAACACAAACTTCAACACCACTTTTAACCTTAACTCCCCTACTATCAGACTAGAAAGGGGAGTGCTCAAGTACTGCCATCATTTAGTAGGGATATTGCTATCTGGGCACATCTCAGAACTGCATACGAGTCTACAACGTAATATGTGTGGAGAGGGACTAAATAATGCGGAATGAGATAAGTGTCATGAGTGTCCGTTTTTAAGCCAGCATTGGTGGCATTATTTTTGTCAAAATTGTCCACCAACATTGTAGTTTTATAGTTGTTTTGGGCACCATTGTGATGCGCTTTGGAGAAATAGTCTTCAATAAATATATTTACGCGTAACAAATTACATACAATTTAGCTGCTGTTCACGAAAAATTAGTAACCTGACCTAACCTCCGCAGAGCGCTCATCGTTGTGCAACATATTGGAAACAAATGTATGTATAAATGCATTTAAACAAATAAAGTAAACTTTTAAAAATGACAAGACCTTAAAAACTAAAATTAAAACTTAAACCCGAACATAACAAAGTAAAGTTTAAACAAAAATGAGACCTCACAAAGTAATCAATAAAAGTAAGATTTGAACACGGGACCATATGATCGTGAGAACAACGATGTATCCACTGGTCTACCCGTAGCATGTCGAAGAATGTAGAAGTTACAATTCATCAAGCAGTGAATCCTCTAGGCGCTAGTCGACTATGACCGTCCAGACTGCTACGATAATCGGTTGTTTATAATACGATAGTTGATAGTTAACGAATGACCACCAATCTGTTATGAACTGACGATGACGGCTATCCGCCTTGGAGCTAGTAAGTTATTACACGTTCATAGGTACTTAGTTTAAGTTTTGTTTTGTTTTTTAAATTGATATTACCAGAAATTATTTATTAATTTTGGTATTAATTACTAGATACTAGTCAAATTGGTTTGTTCATGGTTATTATATTAATTTTTTGACATGCTTTCTATGCCTTTGTTAATTTGTGCATTATTACATGCTATGCAACACATTAGAGTACTATCTACCACACCTTATGTAGCAAATGGTTTGTCCATTTATAAGAAAGAAAGAAATATAATAATTTAGCCATTTGGATCTTAACAAAGTTATTGTTTCTCGCTATAACTGCCTGTACACATTCATGTAATTTAATTATTTTTCACTGGACACCAGAAGTCACACATAGAAAAAACCATAATTTTATAAATCATTTACCTTCTAAGATTGAAATTCTAACAGTTGATCTTGATTCCTAGTAGTAGCGCGGGCTAACCACAAAATGCAGTATCCACAACTGTCGTAATTTACGAGGGCAAATTCGCAACGTGTCAGCTAGTATTAAAATAAATAAATGCTCTGACCAACGGGAAATACACAAGGACTGTGATTTGTTAACATCCCTACATGTGACACTGGGGAAAAAGCAACCCTCGTAGTCCCCCTCACCACTTTCTCCCTCTCTTTCCCACAAAATCTCAAAATTTACACAGTTATGAAAATTCATCAACGAATAACAATATAATATTTATTTTAGGCTGTCGAATATTAAAATTAAAACCAAATTAATAATGCAGAATAGTTGAGAAGGCCTATAATTGAGAGACTTACAAAGTCCCAGTTGTTGCGAGAGAATAACTGGTAGGTGTTTAAAAGCAGGAGACACAGAGGTCGCCACAGCCAGGAGCGTGTACAGCCCGCGTGGATCATGGAGGCGGACGTCTCGTTGTAGCGGAACAGCTCCCTGTACCCTAGGGCCTCCACAGCGGACTGATAACAGAAATAGAGGGTGTTGATAAGGTGGTGACACAGAGGTCACGACGGCCAGGAGCGTGTTCAGCCAGCGTGGATCATGGAAGTGGACGTCTCGTTGTAACGGAACACCTCCCTGTACCCTAGGCCTCCACAGCGGACTGATAACAGAAATAGAGGGTGTTGATAAGGTGGCAACACAGAGTTCACGACGGCCAGGAGTGTGTACAGCCCGCGTGGATCATGGAGGCGGACTTCTCGTCGTATTGGAACACCTTCCTGTACCCTAGGACCTCCACAGCGGACTGATAACAGGAATACAGGGTGTTGATAAGGTGGCGACACAGAGGTTGCCACAGCTAGGAGCGTGTACAGCCCGCGTGGATCATGGAGGCGGACGTCTCGTTGTAGTGGAACAGCTCCCTGTACCCTAGGGCCTCCACAGCGGACTGATAACAGAAATAGAGGGTGTTGATAAGGTGGTGACACAGAGGTCACGACGGCCAGGAGCGTGTTCAGCCCGCGTGGATCATGGAAGTGGACGTCTTGTTGTAACGGAACACCTCCCTGTACCCTAGGCCTCCACAGCGGACTAATAACAGAAATAGAGGGTGTTGATAAGGTGGTGACACAGAGGTCACGACGGCCAGGAGCGTGTTCAGCCCGCGTGGATCATGAAAGTGGACGTCTTGTTGTAACGGAACACCTCCCTGTACCCTAGGCCTCCACAGCGGACTAATAACAGAAATAGAGGGTGTTGATAAGGTGGTGACACAGAGGTCACGACGGCCAGGAGCGTGTTCAGCCCGCGTGGATCATGGAAGTGGACGTCTTGTTGTAACGGAACACATTCCTGTACCCTAGGCCTCCACAGCGGACTGATAACAGAAATAGAGGGTGTTGATAAGGTGGCAACACAGAGTTCACGACGGCCGGGAGTGTGTACAGCCCGCGTGGATCATGGAGGCGGACGTCTCGTCGTATTGGAACACCTTCCTGTACTCTAGGACCTCCACAGCGGACTGATAACAGGAATAGAGGGTGTTGATAAGGTGGCAACACAGAGGTTGCCACAGCTAGGAGCGTGTACAGCCCGCGTGGATCATGGAGGCGGACGTCTCACTGTAGTGGAACACTTACCTGTACCCGAGGGCCACCACAGCGGACTGATAACAGGAATAGAGGGTGTTGATAAGGTGGCGACACAGAGGTTGCCACAGCTAGTAGCGTGTACAGCCCGCGTGGATCATGGAGGCGGACGTCTCATTGTAGTGGAACACTTACCTGTACCCGAGGGCCACCACAGCGGACTGATAACAGAAGTAGAGGGTGTTGATAAGGTGGCGACACTGAGGTTGCCACAGCTATGAGCGTGTACAGCCAGAAGCGCCTGCAGCCCGCGTGGATCATGGAGGTGGACGTTTCATTGTAGTGGAACTGTTACCTGTACCCGCGGGCCACCACAGCGGACTGATAACAGAAATAGAGGGTGTTGATAAGGTGGCGACACTGAGGTTGCCACAGCTAGGAGCGTGTACAGCCCGCGTGGATCATGGAGGTGGACGTTTCATTGTAGTGGAACTCTTACCTGTACCCGCGGGCCACCACAGCGGACTGATAACAGAAGTAGAGGGTGTTGATAAGTTGGCGACACTGAGGTTGCCACAGCTAGGAGCGTGTACAGCCCGCGTGGATCATGGAGGCGGACGTCTCATTGTAGTGGAACACTTACCTGTACCCGAGGGCCACCACAGCGGACTGATAACAGAAGTAGAGGGTGTTGATAAGGTGGCGACTCAGAGGTTGCCACAGCTAGGAGCGTGTACAGCCAGAAGCGCCTGCAGCCCTCGTGGATCATGGAGGCGGACATCTCATTGTAGTGGAACACTTACCTGTACTTGAGGGCCTCCACAGCGGACTGATAACAGGAATAGAGGGTGTTGATAAGGTGGCGACTCAGAGGTTGCCACAGCTATGAGCGTGTACAGCCAGAAGCGCCTGCAGCCCGCGTGGATCATGGAGGTGGACGTTTCATTGTAGTGGAACTGTTACCTGTACCCGCGGGCCACCACAGCGGACTGATAACAGAAGTAGAGGGTGTTGATAAGGTGGCGACACTGAGGTTGCCACAGCTAGGAGCGTGTACAGCCCGCGTGGATCATGGAGGTGGACGTTTCATTGTAGTGGAACTCTTACCTGTACCCGCGGGCCACCACAGCGGACTGATAACAGAAGTAGAGGGTGTTGATAAGGTGGCGACACAGAGGTCGCCACAGCTAGGAGCGTGTACAACCAGAAGCGCCTGCAGCCCGCGTGGATGATGGAAAAAATGTGTTTGTTTATTTCTTTAATAGCTACTATAACCAAAATACATCCGTTTAAATGGATCATTTGACGTTGGAAACAACATTACTGTACATTACTCCATCATCGATGAAATAGGCCTTCTTATTTTGTCCATAGGATATTAAGGTAAGCTCTGAATGTAGTTAAAAAAACACAGATACTGCCAATATCTCCACAAAACAAAACACAGCACGCTGAAGTGAGGGAAGTGAATTTCCACATAAAAAACTATAAAACTTCAAAATCAGTTTAAAACATACAATTATTCCAATTTTTATTCAAATCTGAAAATATTGATTTTTTGGCTGTTCTGATACTCCTGGTTCTATTTACCTGCAATGCTGGGAATACAATTTTGCGCATTATAAGGTTAGGAGAAGGTCCAGTCAGGCTTTAAAGAAGGCGTGAGGTTGTTGGGGATGATAAAAGTACACCAAAAAATGAATAGCAGGTTTTTCTAATGTAAATCCCTCATAAGACAACGTACTGTGTTTGGTCAATACATATTTCCTTTAATAGCTCGGTAAATATGCTAGAATGCTAGAGAGAGGGCTTAAAAGTTTCGCCACACTAATTCCCATCTTTTTACATTCGTTAATTTCACATTTGGGGCTTTTCTGACCCTTTTTGGGCCCAAAAACTCGAAATTTTAAAGATCCCAAAAAAGGGTTTAGAGTTTTCCGATTGTTTCGCCCAACGAACTTGTCCAACAGATTATAGAAAGGAACGTCCCTACCAAATTTGGAGTAAATCGGACAAAAATGCGACCGCTAGAGTGCACACACACACACACACACACACACACACACACACACACACACATATATATATATATATATATATATATATATATATATATATATATATATATATATATATATAATGGTCTATATATATATATAATTTTGAACAAACCCCCAAAACGTGTTCAGGGGGTCACGTTAGGAACTTCTATGGTGGTCCCGGGATTAAGTTTTACCGTGCAGGTCATGCTAATAGTTCACTTTCCATAGAAAATTCAGTAATAATTAATAGTTCCATTCAAAACATTATCAAGTTTTATATTTCTCTGATCATGATGAAAGATATGTTTTCAGATTATGGACAGATCAGCAAGTCCGATCATTTTGTCAGTTCACCAGTTCACCAGTTCTTAATTAGTTTTACCTTCACCAGAATTGGTTGACAAGTTATTTAGAATGAGTCCATAAGTTTATAAACTCTGATCAAGTGATAATTAAGTCTGATCAAACATCATAATAAAGAACGCTTTTCCAATCCTGTTATCCATAAAGTGTGTGTGATAGTAACTAATAGTAGAAACTCACCAGGACAGTCTGAGCATTGTTGCAGCGGAAGGGGCTGTTCAGAAGAGAGGTATGCGAGGTCCTGGCCACAGGTGCAATCGCCACAATAGCCTCCACCTTGTCCATGTACTGTGGCCGCGCGGCACCTAACACCCAGAACATGGTGGTGCCCATGGAAATTCCCACGTACAGCAGCCGCGACGCCCCCGTTACCCCCAGGATGTAGTCTATGCTGGCGGGCAGGTCCTGCGTGCCTAGCTCATGCAGGCTGAAATTAATAAAGGAACTCAGCGAGAATTATTTTTCATGTTCAAGATTTTACAATCAATGCAGTGACATGAGGAAAATTGAATAACTTCATAGCAAATAAAGAGCGTAATAGTATTTATCCATCGTAATGCGCTGTAATTCTGTGGAGAGTAGATGCCAGGGAGTAAAAATTGCACAATTGAACCAACTCATCCAAGGCACGATTTATCCAACACCTTTGCCCTTAACTATCCGGCTGATTTCACTAAAATGAATCAAAACGGCTTGTTTTTTTCTTGTTTATGGCCTTGTACAAAATCTCAATGGGAACCGAAATACTCCCACTGGCAGATGGAATATTTATTGACGGTGTATCTACTTAAGGTCGTAGTAATATGACCCACACGTCGAACATGGTTGAACCCTGCATCCTCACACTCGTATGCTACAATGTAATACCGTAGTTGTGGTTATCTTACCTGTAATCCCAGAACTGAGTGTCGTGGTTCGGGTCGAGGAACCTGTGTCTCCGAGAGCAGTGGTTCCCAAAAGGTGGTCCGCGGACCCCCAGGGGTTCGCGAGTGGTTTGCAAAGGGTCCGCGGTGGCTAGCTGGTATTTTAAATTAAACTGTATTATTTCGTTTAAGAATTCTAAATTGTATATCAACAAATAAATATAACCCATAACCTGTTTTGAATAATAATTTTAACTGTCGAGATAGTTATACAAATAAAGGATCTTTTTCGTGTGGTGTTCTTCCCACTATACCTGTGTACAGGCACAACTGGCGTCTGGCACTAACAACCCTCGCCCCTCCACCCACCACCCTTGTCCACGCTACAGTTTTGTCAGAAACTGGGTAACTACCCAGTTTCGGGTATTTTTAAAATCAGGCGGAAATTTTGTGGGGATTACGACTGTCTCGCCGACTACAAGAGGGTATTTTATAGGGGGGGTGGCAGGCAATATTGCAAAGTCAGTCTGGCATCAACGTGTAAGTGTAGGCCTAAATGAAGTTCCCAGCTGTCAAAAGCATAGTGCTAGCTTTAACAGTGTGAGTACAAGTAAGTTATAATGAATTCTAGTAAAACAGTTAGAAAGTACAACAGTAATAGGTACTGTTTTATTTTCTAACTTTTTTACTAACAATTTTGTTCGAATGTTTACTGTTGATATTTGCAATTAGGATATCCTCTCACACTGAACAAAATAATAACATTGGTTTATGTCCACTTTACTTACTACCTACTCAGTAATTTCAACTGCTTTGTCACAAAATATAATTAATTCACTCAAATGATTTGTAAAATAAAAATAGTTTGTGTTTATAGAACAACTTTGGAAGTTATTTTTCTCCAAGTACCTTTGATTGGTTATATCCAAACGGATGTTATATTATTTAATCCTAACACTGATGATAATTAATAATGTAACGGAGTATAACACATATGATTTTAATTTAACACAGGTTTAATTTATCTACTTGGGGGTCCACGACCGACTATCATTTGGGAACCACTGTCCTAGATTACATGTTGCGACGGTAGTTGCACATCCACACGTCGAACCCCGCGTCCGCGAACACGTATGCTACAATGTAGTACTGTAATTGTGGTTATCTTACCTGTAATCCCAGAACTGAGTGTCACGGTCCGGGTCGAGGAACCTGTGTCTCCTAGAGTACATTTTGTGACGGTAGTTGCCCAGCCACCCGTCGAACCCCACGTCCGCGAACGCGATGCTACAATGTAGTACTGTAATTGTGGTTATCTTACCTATAATCCCAGAACTGAGTGTCACGGTCCGGGTCGAGGAACCTGTGTCTCCTAGAGTACATTTTGTGACGGTAGTTGCCCAGCCACCCGTCGAACCCCACGTCCGCGAACGCGATGCTACAATGTAGTACTGTAATTGTGGTTATCTTACCTATAATCCCAGAACTGAGTGTCACGGTCCGGGTCGAGGAACCTGTGTCTCCTAGAGTACATTTTGTGACGGTAGTTGCCCAGCTACCCGTCAAACCTCGCGTCCGCGAACGCGTATGCTACAATGTAGTACTGTAATTGTGGTTATCTTACCTATAATCCCAGAACTGAGTGTCACGGTCCGGGTCGAGGAACCTGTGTCTCCTAGAGTACATTTTGTGACGGTAGTTGCCCAGCCACCCGTCGAACCCCACGTCCGCGAACGCGTATGCTACAATGTAGTACTGTAATTGTGGTTATCTTACCTATAATCCCAGAACTGAGTGTCACGGTCCGGGTCGAGGAACCTGTGTCTCCTAGAGTACATTTTGTGACGGTAGTTGCCCAGCCACCCGTCGAACCCCACGTCCGCGAACGCGTATGCTACAATGTAGTACTGTAATTGTGGTTATCTTACCTATAATCCCAGAACTGAGTGTCACGGTCCGGGTCGAGGAACCTGTGTCTCCTAGAGTACATTTTGTGACGGTAGTTGCCCAGCTACCCGTCAAACCTCGCGTCCGCGAACGCGTATGCTACAATGTAGTACTGTAATTGTGGTTATCTTACCTATAATCCCAGAACTGAGTGTCACGGTCCGGGTCGAGGAACCTGTGTCTCCTAGAGCACATTTTGTGACGGTAGTTGCCCAGCCACCCGTCGAACCCCACGTCCGCGAACGCGTATGCTACAATGTAGTACTGTAATTGTGGTTATCTTACCTATAATCCCAGAACTGAGTGTCACGGTCCGGGTCGAGGAACCTATGTCTCCGAGAGTACATGTTGCGACGGTAGTAGCACATCCACACGTCGAACCCCGCGTCCGCGAACGCGTATGCTACAATGTAGTACTGTAATTGTGGTTATCTTACCTGTAATCCCAGAACTGAGTGTCACGGTCCGGGTCGAGGAACCTGTGTCTCCGAGAGAACATGTTGCCACGGTAGTTGCCCAGCCACACGTCGAACCCCGCGTCCGCGAACTCGTATGCTGCAATGCATAATGAACGTGTTATGGTTATAACAATTGTTTAACTATATAATAATAATTTTTTCATTAAATAGTGTAACGTTACATTATAATATATTCACAGTCCTGCTCTAATCTCTCCCTTATTAGAAAAACTATTATTATCGTTATAAGATGCTTAGGTTATTTTTAAAACATATAGTATTTGCTAAATCTTTAGAGGTTAGTAATTAATCTAAAATGAGGTAACATATGAAGTGATGTTATTTTTATAATTTGTCTTTTAATAAGATACAGTCACATAAATGTTCTCAGTTTTTAAAACTTACATGTTTTATAATTAATGTGCTTATAAAATACATTTTTAATTACTTGTAAACCTTTGGCCGTGTCGCAATTAAAAAATATAACAAAAACATAACCCTCAAAAAATTATAAATGAAATATTTCTAATAACTCTAGTGGTTTTCACTGAATCACACTATGTAGGAATCCGACGCATCTAGGGCGTATTTTAAGACGAATATTAATGAATTATGAGTGTAGAATGCATGAAATGCCTTGTGTAGCCTTGTTACTGACCAAGACAGACTGATTCTTTAGCCAGAATAAATAATTAATAGCCCAATGACCAATGGCAGCTGGATCCAGTCTCGAACTTTCACGAATTTTGCTCAGGATTGATCTGGTGAATTTTAGATTATGAAGCAAGCTCGCTAACCACTGTGCTACTCAGGCAAAAACCTGTTTTGGCAAATAATATTTGTTATAAATAAACTTACAAATTTCTAATAACTTTTGCCGTTTTCTCCAGGTACGTTTCACGGAAGAATTTAACTAAAACTTATCTATGTATTAGGTTTATATTTTTTTATTATAAACATATTTGACACTTAAACAGCACCAGCCCCAAATAATTGTTACGCGTTTGGAAATGTTTGCAGGCTATAAAGCTGTATTTATAAAAAGTGTGAGAGTTTCCCTTGCTCCCAAATATTTTTTTTTTCGAGGTGTCGCCTTCACGAATAACAACGATCGATTTACTTCTCTGCTGTTACCTACTCTGATGTACTAATCCTGACATGTAAAACACGATCTGTCTTAGTATTTCTTTGGACATGTTCAAGGTGTGTACTTAAGTAAACTCTCATAAATACATTACTATAAATTTAAATGACCCTATTCAATTGGATTTCTTAAATAATCGGCATCCGAATAAGTACATGCCAGACATTCTCCTTCCGGAGTAAAAGTGGTTGCGTTAAACTCACTTTTTCTATACAAATACTGACACAGATCAGCAGTTTTTTAATGCTCTCTTCTTGTAAGAATAATTTACCCTCGCACCTTCAGTTACTATAATAAGCTAGGGATCAGCCCTGTTATTATCACGAGCTCACATACCGTCGGCCTCGACTCCTCGCAAACTCCGACCTTCGGCTTTGGTTCAACATGCCTCGGCCTTCAGCTTCACTCACCTCCGCTTAACGGATATTTCCTGTTAAATTATCTGCATTGTCCTACATAACAGTGCTCATATACTTATACTGCACGATGTGTGGAGACGCTAGGTTTTCTTTTAGTTGGTTAAAGTTAAAATAATAATCATATTATGTTTATTATGCAAGATATATAGTAAACTCATTTTTTTACCTATTTTAAAGCTACTAAAGCTAACCTTAATACCTAATCTTTGTATGATCTTTGTAGTACCTTGTAGGATATGTAAACAAAGCAGACGAGTAAATCGCATTTGGAAATGTGATCAAAGCACACGTTTTGTCGTTCACTCTTATTACGGGACAATTTGTCCTTAAATTCTGGCTCGAGCAAATGAAAAAATTCCATTATTATGGGGTCCCTTTGAACCTTTAATTTGAGCCACCTACTACCATCCTGCAATTTACCGAACGTACAGAATTTACCCTTTTAAAAAATAATTCCTCTTATAAAAGTGAAAAATTTTATAAATAAATCCCGAACTTCCAATGTTCTTGCAAAATAAAACTTTGTCCACTGATTCTGTATGCCTAAAATGGGAAATAAAAAGAGTAATGATGCTACCTGTGGGCGAATTGCACGAATCCCATTGCACGAATCGCTCAGACATTAGATAACAGATACCACAGACACGAGCCACAGAGATTAGATAAGTAGTTTAAATTATTTTTATAAAACCCCCATAATGAATTATTCTAAACCAAATGCAGCGTATTCAAATATTTCAATATTGTGTAGGCATGACTAAGGAAGTGGTTCAGTTTGGCACGATCGGTTCATTAATTTGTGTTCCATGAACTGTTGAGCGGAGCCTAATGTATAAAAATAATTAGTCATAACCCATACTTGTAAATTAAGGTTAAAATTAATGTTGCTATGATATTCCTGTAGTATACATACATAAAACTAACAATACAAAGAGAATCAAAGATAAATTTATCAGCTGACCCAAATGAAAAATACCCCCGTAGCAGCAAACCTGCGTACTTAGCGAATTTCCAATGCATATATATTTATCTTAATACCACATAAAGCTACAT
The DNA here is from genome assembly GCA_963675035.1 of Allygus modestus. Lineage (NCBI taxonomy): Eukaryota > Metazoa > Arthropoda > Insecta > Hemiptera > Cicadellidae > Allygus > Allygus modestus. The sequence goes on along the minus strand of OY776111.1, from coordinate 275,893,571 downwards.
ACCAAGTTTCATCAATATACATTCATAAATAAGCAATTTATGACATTTTAATTGTTCTCCATAACATAACATTGCGGCTGAGTATGCAGGTTTGCTGAAGCAAGGAACACAAAACGTGAGGTTTTATGCTAATATCAATATAACTCAACTAGGTGAAGTCACATACCAAATGTCATTAATTTATTTTCATAATTAAGGGAGATAACACGTTACTCATTCTCCATAAGAATAACATGGGGCTGAGTATGCAGGTTTGCTGCTACGGGAGCCTTTGGCAAAAAATATTTTTTTTTAGCAAATATCAATGGTCCACAACCAGATGAAGCCGTATACCAAGTTTCGTCAGTATATGTTCATAAATAAGCGAGATATAAAATTTTTATTTTCCTCCATAAGAATAACATTAGACAACGTACTGTGTTTAGCACTTTCAATATCTCGGTAACCAATTGACGTAGAGAAATGATCAAAATACCAAATTGTGTGTTTTTTTAAGTTGAATCCAATGGGAAAAAAATTCAAAAAAAACCATTTTTGGGGTACAAAACCCCCCCAAAATACCCCTTCGGATAGAGCGATCTGGCTGGTTTTCGAACTTAAAGTCATAAATGTTGCTTTACACGTTTATACCAAATTTCATCAAAATCTGATAATTTTTACGAGAGTTATCGTGCCCGTAGATATATATATATATATATATATATATATATATATATATACAGTTTCGAACGAATGGTGTTTTTGGGGTCTGGGGACCTCAAAACGAAAAGTATCATGGTCCCGGGCCTAGGTCTTACCATGGCGACTACGGTAATAGCTTCTTCCCTACAGGGTAAATTCGCTAACAAGTTCGCACGCAGCACGCTGACGTGAAGGAAGTAAATTTCCACTTAAAAACTTTTAAAACTCAAAATCAGTGTAAAAACATACATTTATTCCAATTTTTATTAAAATCTGAAAACAGTGATTTATTGGCTGTTCTGATGTTTTTGGATATTCCCAGGTTTCATTTACCTGCAAAGCTGGGAATACAATTTTGCGCATTATAATGTTAGGAGAAGGTCCAGAGAGGCTTGAAAGTAGGCATTAGGTTGCTGGGGATGATAAAAGTACTCTAACAAGAGAATAACAGGCTTTTCTAGTGTAAAACCCCCATAAGACAACGTACTGTGTTTAGTCGAAACACATTTTCTTTAATAACTCGGTAAATACGTATGCTAGAATGACGAGAGAGGGCTTACGACTTTCGCCTCACTAATTCCCATCTTTTTAAATGCATTAATTTTACATAAGGGGCTTTTCTGACCCTTTTTGTGGCCAAAAACTCGAAATTTTAAATATTAATCCCCAAAAAAAGGGTTTAGAGTTTTCCGATTGTTTTGCCCTACGAACTTGTCCAACTGATTACAGACAGGAACGTCCCTACCAAATTTGAAGTAAATTGGATAAAAAATGCGACCACTAGAGTGCAAACACACATACATATATATATATATATATATATATATATATATATATATATATATATATATGTGTCTATTTATATATATATCAAATTTTGAACGCCCCCAAAACGTGTTCAGGGGGTCACGTTAGGAACTTCTATGGTGGTCCCGGGCTTAAGTTTCACCGTGCGGGTCATGCTAATAGTTCACTTTCCAAAGGAAATTCACTAAAAAAAAATAAAAACTCATTTGACCAAACACTGCAGTCAAAAATAGATTCCAGTATATCTATTACATGGTGTTCTTGTGTATTTATTTCCAACGGTTAACACCATTTACAAATATTATACATACTATATTTCATAATTATTATTGCAATCCGAAATGTCAGAGGCAGTAGTACATATTTCATCTGTAAATAAAGAAAGAAAGAAATATAATATTGGGTCCGTTGCACAACGTCAAGGTTTATAACGTAAAGTTCTATTTTTTTAAAAGCAACATTTCACAACGTAAAGTTTCATAAAGTAAAGTTGTCATTTAATACAATGAAATAAAAGCTGTTGTCAAAACGTAAAGTTTCAAAAGGTAAAGTGACTGATTTAATACAGATTAAATTTATAAGTGTTTCAAAACGTAAAGTGTCATAACGTAAAGTGAAAGAATTATAATTTAGTAAATATGTAGTGTTGCACAAAGTAAAGTGGCATAAAGTAAAGGTGTTATTTTGTTGAATTTAATCTAAAGCAGTTGTAATAACGTAAAGTTTCAAAACGTAAAGCTTTGATTAAAAAAAAATTTAATAAATGGTTGTTTCACAAAGTAAAGTTTCATATTGTAAAGCTATAACCGTAAACGCCTAAGATAGTTCACTCCAGTCCGTTGTTGAATCGAATTCAATAATAAAATATTTGGAAATATTTTTAAAATATACTGTTTCATAACGTAAAGTTTCAAAAAGTCAAGTACAGTCGAACTCAGAATTTCGTAGGGCTGGCTGCAGCAAACAATACATTGATGTAACGCTTGCTGTTTCTCACATTATGAAGGCATAAAAGGTGCGGCTAACTTCAGCTCTACAAAGTAGTTACATGGATACTGTACCAGTATTGTCTTGATCACAGTTACAGTTTATAGTTTCTATAGTTACTGATACGATTAATAAATAAAATTCTATTAATAATAGCTTTAATTATTAAGTAATATATACAAATGTATAAGCAAACCAAAATTAAAATGCTTTCTAAGTAAATATAGCATTTCCTCCTTCCCGTTGTGCACATAATGGTTGCTTAAATTTATAATTTAATTACTATATAATATCTGGAATAAATTATTTGAATAATAAAAACTATACTAACTATTTTCCTTAATATTGGACTCAAGATGTAAATATCATTTTTTGGTCGGAGCGAATATACTACTTTGTAACGACAGTTAGTTTAGTTTTTGCAGCACACTGAAGTGTGGGTAATGCATTTTCAAGTTGTAGTACATTTAACATTGTAGCTATTCAGATAGTCCCATATATAGTTACCAGCCAATCATACGGAAGTAATGTTTTATAGTAGGAATTGTAACAATTATAATTAGACCATGGCATTACTAATGAAACAACTCTAAATTTGAAAATGTGTTTTACAAAGAAACATTCCCCTAAGACAACGTGCTATCTTTTCTAAATTTATTTTTTTGTAACATCACATAAACAATTCTAGGAGGCTTACAAACTTACGTATTTTAGCGAATTTCCCCTATAGGGAAGAAGGTATTACCGTAGGTGGCATGGTAAGACTTAAGCCCGAGACCATGATAACTTTTGTTTTGATGTCCCCAGATGCCAAAAACACTATTCGTTCAAATTTATATATATGTATATATATATATATATATATATGTGTGTCCGTTACCGCGATAACTTTTGAAAGAAACACCCGATTTTGATGAAATTTGGCACAAATATGGAGAGTAGCATTTATGACTTTAAGTTCGGAATCCAGGTCGATCGCACTATGGGAAGGGGGTTTTATGGGGGTTTACAATTTTCCAAAAATCGTTTTTTTGCAAATTTGACCACAAAATGTTAAAAACACTGAATTTTGGTTATAGCCATTTTATAGAGCTTAAAAAACAAATAATTTAGTATTTTGAATCATTAACCTAGGTTAAGTGGTTGCGGAGAAAATAAAAAAAAACGTGTCACATGTTAATCTTATGGGAAAAAGGTTTTTAGATTTTTCTCAGATAGTTTTACTAAAAACTTCACATTTCTGTTTATTAATGTGTTTAGCTCAACAAAACAAACATTTTGGTGTTTTAATCATTGTTCTACGTCCAACCGTTGCAGAGATATTCAAAGTGCTAAACACAGTACGTTGTCCAATGTTATCCTTATGGAGAATAAATAAAATTCTATATCTCGATTATTTATGAATGTATATTGATGAAACTTGGTATGTGGCTTCAACTAGTTGTTGTATATTGATATTAGCACAAAAACAAGTTTTTTGTTGATAGTCCCTGTAGCTGCAAACCTGCATACTCAGCCCCCATGTTATTCATATATAGAATAAGTAAAGTTGTATATCTCCCTTAATTATAAACCTACATTAAGAGAACTTGGTATGTAGCTTCACCTGGTTCAGTTGTCTTGATAATTGCAAAAAAAAAACACAAGACTTATCTTCCTCGTTGCAGCAAACCTGCGTCCTCAACCCTAATGTTATTTAAATAGCTCTATGTAGTAGTGAGTCACATAGCATTGGAAATTCGCTGAGTACGCAGGTTTTCTGCGACGGGGGTATTTTTGTTTAAAAAACTTTGAGTTAAATTTAAAGTAGTTTTGACTTACTGTTTAATTAAAATAAGTAAGTGTAATTCAAATGATTTTACCAGGGTACTAAAGTTTATTTACTTTTTGTTTATTATATCTCACTCTCTCTCTCTCTCTCTCTCTATATATATATATATATATATATATATGTGTGTGTGTGTGTGTGTGTGTGTGTGTGTGTGTGTGTCCGTTACCGTGATAACTTTTGAAAGAAGCGCCCGAATTTTATGAAATTTGGCACAAATGTGGAGAGTAACATTTATGACTTTAAGTTCGAAAACCAGATCGATCGGTTTGTGGGAAGGGGGTTTTATGGGGGTTTAAAATTTTCCAAAAATCAGTTTTTTTAACTTTTTACCCTAAAAATTTTAAAACACTAGATTTTGGTTATAGCCGTTTTGTAGAGCTTAAAAAAATTTAGTATTTTGAATCATTAAGCTAGGTTTAGTGGTCGTGGAGAAAAGTCAAAAAATGTGTCCATAAAATTCCCCATGTTAATCTTATGGGAATACGGTTTTTAGATTTTCATCAGATAATTTCACCAAAAACTCCACATTTCTTTCTACCAATCAGTTTAGCTCTACAAAACAATCATTTTGGCGTTTTAATTGTTGTTTTACGTTCAACCGTTGCAGTGACATTCAAAGTGCTAAACACAGTACGTTGTCCAATGACATATCTTATGGAGAATAAATAAAATGTTATATTTTGATTATTTATGTACGTATATTGATGAAACTTGGTTTGTGGCTTCAACTAGTTGTGGTATATTGATAATAGCAAAAAAAGTATTTTGTTGATTTTTCCCGGCAGCAGCAAACCTGCATACTCGGCCCCCATGTTATTCATAGGGAGAGTAAGTAAAGTTGTATATATCCCTTAGTTATGAACCTAAATTAATAAAACTTGGTATGTAGCTTCACCTGGTTGAGTTAATTGCAAAAAAACACATATCTTATCTTCCTTGTTGCAGCAAACCTGTGTACTCATTTATAATGTTATTCTTATGGAGAATAAATAAAATGTTATATATCACTTATTAATGAATGTATTTTTGTGAAACTTGGTAAGTGGCTCTAGGTAGTAGTGATACCCACATATTTGCATTGCAAATTCGCTTAGTAAGCAGGTTTGCTGCGACGGGGGTATTGAAGCTTTCTATTTTGTTATACAAAAACTACACAGGGACATCTTTGTCCCTATTGAGCTCAAAGAGTCAAAAACTTGTAATACAACTCCATAATGGGGTCAAGCGTTTTCCGGTATTTATTCCCAGTGAATTGTTAAAACCCGTTAAAGGGAAAAGTTTAGCAATCAAATTTTAAGTAAATTGGACAAAAATATGACCGATAGAGTGCGAACATAGAGTGTGTTTATTTATCCTTATTTCTTATAATGTTCAAAATCTGAATGGTCGTTTTTTTTTTGGATGACTTCATGACGCAAAAACCAGATGAGAAAATTATCTTCAATTTACCATGAACATATCTTACAAATCAGAATAAAAAATAAGGTGTGTTCTCAATTTTAACACTTCTTTAGGGCTATGCCGCAATGGGTATTTAAAAGCCGGCATGAGTCAAGGCGAATATTGGTTATTTTCAGCGCCTTCAAATGCACTAATATCGTATTTCCAGTAGCGGCGGCCGTTGGGCGAACTAAAAGCTGTCGGAGGAGAGCCACCGCCACCACCTGCCGCTTGCCGTTTCGTTGCCCCTACCCACCAAAGTAGTGTGCGTGCTTGGCGCCTGGCGCGGCTTCCACATCCTCGCAGCGCAAGCCCAGACCCCGCGAAGCAGCGGCCCCCGTCCCCCAGTAAAACAACGCCATTCAGGATCACGGCCATAAGCGTGGTTTGAGTATTTTGTTTGGGCGACAAAATTATAGTAATTATTGATTATACCGTGACTCTTTTTATATATTACAACAAATTTCAAATTATTCGGGGAAACTGCTCCAGAGTATCCTGTCTGTCTTCAATTTATAAGATACTAACAGTTTCCCGGCGCGCGTTGCTGCGCCCAAATTAAGTTGTTTACTAATTAGAGCTGTTAATTTTGTAAACACTAAATTTCTAAAACCTAACACTGCACCCTTGTATGGCCTCTGGGTCGGAGCCCTTTAGACACATTTGCACCATACTTCACACAAACCATCCTTGAATAATGCTTAATAATGCCTGAAAGTTTCATTTCAATCTGTCGAGCGGTTTCGGAGTCCATAGGCTACATACATATATATACATACTTCCTCTTTGATATATTTAGACTAGCAGTTACCCTGTGCGCGTTGCTGCGCCCAAAACTTTGAATTTTTTAATTACAGCTGTTAATTTTGTAAACACTAAATTTCTAAAACCTGACACTGCACCCTTGTATGCCCTATGGGTCGGAGCCCTTTGGACAGATTTGCACCAAACTTCACACAAACCATCCTTGAATAATGCTTAATAATTCCTCAAAGTTTCATTACAATCTGTCGAGCGGTTTCGGAGTCCATAGGCTACATACATATATACATACATACTTCCACTTTTATAGATATAGATGATCGAAAAAGATTTAAAGCGTTGTTTTTGATTCCGTAAAATTCCAGCTTCTGGAGCAAAACATCACGGTCGACACAGTCAAAGGTCTTGCTCGGATCAATAAAGGTTGCGCAGGCAAAATCCCTGTTTTCATAGGCGTTTCTTTGACCATAACACCATATGGATTCTTTGACAATGGATGGCATCAATTCCATCCACAGTGGACTTCTAAAGCCAAATTGATAGTTGTTAAATACATAATTTACTTCAAATAAAGTGCTTACCTGACTGTAGATAAAATTTTCTAGCACCTTGGATAAAACAGGTACTAAACGGATAAGGGGAACAAAGAAAGGGCAACAAAACAAATTTCAAACAACCTCATGGTCAGGACTGGTTAGATATTTATATTCGTTTTGTTTAGTCAAATGTTGTGTATATAAAATAATACGCAAAATCAATCCTCAAAAACCTTTAATACGCATATATTATCGATTGAGACTAATTAATAAACACCGCTATTATAAAAACGGCATCAGCCCGGCACATTGGGCAGCGGAGGCCGTGTTGCCCATTAGCTGCCTGCGCCCGTATTTCGTCTCCGCAGTCTCCGCAGAGACACTGGTGGCCGCAGGGTGCAACCACATGCGTCGCAGCATGTGCTCTGCATGCCACGCATTCAGGAATCGCTCGCTGAAAATATTATTTTATAAATAGCGTGTTCGTAATTATAATTGCACATAAAATTAAAAATCGTTGGTTCGGCCGTCGGATAGTCCGGCCATGGAGGTGGTGTAAATGATTGATTTCGTGGGTAATGATTCCTCCATGGGTCCAGCTGGCCTCATAGAAATGAGAATACCACCAGAGGAAGAGTTTTCCATGGAAAGTATCGACAGAAGTCAGTTTGTTTGTTTAATTTCAAGTCAAAATATAAACAAAATATATCAGTATAGCTGACGGGTGAATGTTGTTTATTTTGTAATTGCTAAGCACATTTAATAAGTATATTTTTCATAACTTGGATGTTATTATAGATCGGTGTTTTACATTCAAAAATAACCCCAGCTGGTTCGGCCATTTTTTAATCCAGGTGAGGGTCCGGTCCTGAGGTGTTAGGAGTAGAGGAAGCTTGTATTTGAATTCAAATTAATTGGTACTAATGCTACAAATAATTACAAATCATTTGACGCATACTTTTAACAAGGAGACACAATAATTTGTAATATTGATACAAACTATTACAAATAAGCTGTGACGCATACTTTTAACAAGACTCTATACAGGGATGTAATCTCAAGCCAACATTCCAACATTCCAATGTATGTAGTAGCCTACCCTTTTTGATGAAAGTTTATTGAAGTTTGTTCATGTCTCTTGTTAGTTCTCCGTTAGTTCCTGTTAGTTCCATCATAAATGCTGTTAGTTCTAACGAGAGACGTGAACAAATTTCAATAATCTTTCGTAAATATGGGTAGGCTACTACATCCACTGGAATGTTAGCTAACCAAAATTGAATTTTCGGCTGTGAAACCATTATTGTTACCTATTGAACTATCGGTATTTATGAGGGAACTAACAGGAACTAACGAAGAACTAACTATAGACATAAAGAAATATAAATTATGTAGTTTAACTGTGGGTAAGCTACTTTTCATAGTGTGAAGTTGAGCTACCTATTGATTTAAGGCTTTAACAGGGTTAATATTGATGAACTAACGGTATTTATGAGGGAACTAACAGGAACTAACAAAGAAATAACGAGGGAGATGAACAAATTAAAAACATTATTAAGGTGACATTTTTATTGATTGTATCAGGCTTTTGAATGGGGGTTTGTGTGGTGCGGGCCCCTGGGCGAGAGCCTAAGTAGGCTATGCTTTAATACGGCCCTGCGCTTGGTTTTAAAAAAGGCCAATTGGTGTTACTGGAGACGACACTCTGTAACAATAATGCGCTAGACTTCCTAATATATCTGGAGGTCTTATCTGGGGTTTGACTGTAATTTTTCTTCAGGTACTCCAAGACCGCCCTCCCATTAGGTCAAAGCCACTGCGTTGCATAGCCACTCGTCGACCACTTGACCTGTTGAAATTTCATTTAGACTTATGGAACCCTTCATACTAGTGGGTCACAGCTACACTTGACGCAGAATATCCTTCAGCTATGGGAACTGTATTAAGTTCGAACAGTTGGAGTAGAGAGAGATTTAGACCTCGGTCTAAATCTGTCATCAGTTGTTTCCATTATCTGTTCAGTCAACTAATTTTACTAGTATTGTTGTATTGTTGTTATGTAAACAAAATAACTGTTCATCAGTATTCAATTTTCAATAGCCCAGCTGGTTATCTCAGTCACCCCGGCAGAGGATATTCCGCATGAAATGTACCCACCTCGGTGGCAATCAAATCGACACTTTAAAAGTTAAATGTTACTCAGCTAATAAATATGTAACTTGTGATGAGGGGATTTGATTGGTTGATATGGGAGCAGAGTTTACAGAGGGGCAAAAAGGTGACCAACCACGTAGGCTACACTTTTTTACACGAGACGAGACTCCTTAGATATATTAACCTCGTTAGGGTCATCTGAGATGTCCCCATAACCATAGACTACATTCCCTAACCTCTCTATAGTCCATCAATGTTCCCGTTAGAACGAGCCTTTAATGCTCTATAAACAATGATCGTAATATAGAGTGTACGCAACACGGTAAGCCTATGGCTCTGGGGGGTTGAAGGGTTCTGGTAATTATTTTTTAACCAAAATTGGTATACCTCCTATTTTTGGGGCGAGAAGTTCATTAAAACCATCGCCATCCCCCTACGACCCCCCCTTTTTTATTTAGGGGGTAAAAACCCCCCTTTTTTACTTTTTTCAAGTTGATTTTTTTATTTGTTATTACATCCTAAGGAACACAGAACAACTTTAAAAAATGATACTGTCCCCCTAATTATAGAATAGGGAGGTAAAACAGTTATCTGAACGTCTTTTATAGGTGTCTGGGGGGTCGGGGAGACCCGAACAAGAAAACGGCTTCAAATTTTGTATACCCCCTATTTTTGGGGCGATAAATTCAATAAAACCATCGCCATCCCTCTACGACCCCCCCTTTTTTATTTAGGGGGGGGTAAAAAACCCCTTTTTTACTTTTTTCAAGTTGTTTTATTTTTAGTTTTTATTATTTTAATACAAACATTTTAAGCCCTCTCTCAAAGTTATAGCACCAAAATTAATAAATGTTCAAATGTAAGGATGTTCAGATAACTGTTTTACCCCCCTATTCTATAATTAGGCAGGCAGTATCATTTTTTAAAGTTGTTCTGTGTTCCTTAGGATGTAATAAAAAATAAAAAAATGAACTTGAAAAAAGAAAAAAGGGGGGTTTCACCCCCCCTAAATAAAATACCCCCGTCACAGCAAACCTGCATACTCAGCGAATTTCCAATGCATAATATATGACTTAATACCACTTAAAGCCGCATACCAAGTTTCATAAAAATATATTAATAAATAAGCGATATATACAATTTTAATTATTCTCCATAAGAATAAAATTGGGGATGAGTACATAGGTTTGCTGAAACAAGGAATATAAACAATTGGTTTTTATGCAAATATCAATATAACTCAACTAGGTGAAGCTACATACCTAGTTTCGTCAATATTCATTCATAAATAAGCGATATATTCCATTTTCATTAATCTCCATAAGAATAACATGGGGGGGTGAGTACGCAGGTTTGCTGCATGAAGGAACACAAAAAATGGGTATTTAGGCATATATCAATATAACTCAACTAGGTAAAGTCATATAAGAGGTTTTATTAATTTATGTTCATAATTAAGTGAGACATAGCATTTTAATTTTTCTCCATAAGAATAACATGGGGGCTGAGTACGCAGGTTTGCTGCTACGGGAACCTTTTTTTTTTGTTAAGGAAATAACAATAGACCACAACCAGATAAAGCCAGTATACTGACGTTTATGATTCGTCAGTATACGTTCATAAAGAAGCGAGATATAATTTTGTTCTTATTCTCCATAAGAAAAACATTAGACAACGTACTGTGTTTAGCACTTCCAATATCTTGGTAACCTATTGACGTAGAGGAATGATCAAAATACCAAATTGTGTGTTTTTTAAAGCTGAATCCAATGGTAAAATCTAAAATTTGACTTTTTCAAAAATTATATGTAAAAAGCTCAAAAAACCCATTTTTGGGGTACAAAACCCCCCCAAAATACCCCTTAAAGTAGAGCGATATGGCTGGTTTTCGAACTTAGTCATAAATGTTGCTTTACACGTTTATACCAAATTTCATCAAAATCGGACCTTTTTTACGAGAGTTATCGCACCCACGGACACACATATATATATATATATATATATATATATATATATATATATACAGTTTCGAACGAATGGTGTTTTTGGGGTCTGGGGACCTCAAAACGAAAAGTTATCATGGTCCCGGGCCTAGGTCTTACCATGCCAACTACGGTAATAGCTTCTTCCCTATAGGGGAAATTCGCTAAAAGGGGGGTCGTAGAGGGATGGCGATGGTTTTATTGAATTTATCGCCCCAAAAATAGGGGGTATACAAAATTTGAAGCCGTCTTCTTGTTCGGGTCTCCCCGTTTACCAAAATAATCGGATATAAAATACATGACAACAGTGTAGTTGCGATACTGATTTTTTCGAGCCCCCAGCAAATATATTCTCAAAACCATCCCTAACTTACGCCACTGCCACAATTACACTATGATACATTGATATTACAGCTGAGATTGTCGAAAACAAAATTAAAATATTCCCTTCGCAGTAAACCTATGTACTCAGCGAATTGCCAATGCATATACATATATGTGTATCACTAATAGATAAAGCCACTTACTAAGTTTCATACAAACAATTCATAAATAAGTGATACTGTATATAACATTTTATTTATTCTCCATAGTTTAGCCCTTTGAATATCTCTGCAACGGTTGGACGTAGAATATACACCAAAATTATAGTATTTAACATTAATTTGTAAATATAACTAGTTTGACGTGTTCAGTACTGTATCAGTTTTTAGACAAATAAATGAGTTTGAGTTTGGGCAGGAACAAAGGAAGTTATTGACCTGAGACATTATGGATTTTATTAAGCTTTACGTCTTGATACTTGTCGGCTTAATTCTTTCTTACGTATTTCATCCTTCATTGACGTGATGACATTTTATAAAAAAAGGATGGTGTTTGACACCTGCCGACTTTATTCTTAGGTATTATAAACTACATAGACTTGATCAAACTTTATTACAAACATTATACCGGTAGCATAACAATACTGGAACTGGCGTTATGTATCTGGAGCTTAGGAAACGGCTAGCTCATGCAACCTTATCCCAGAATATACTAATGGATAGGGTTAGGGTAAAACTGTTCGGGCGCTGGCCCGCGTTAATTTTTACACTTCAGCAAATATAGTCGAAAGCTAACACAGTTTTCCGCCGAAACTAAGCAAAAGAGTACCAGCAACTAATGGTAGCGATTACAGTCTACAGGGAAAGAGGGTTTAACTTGGCAATTGTTGAATGTCAAGTAAAGCTCTGTTCACGGTGCTTGGCACCTGGGAAAGGCGAGAAACTACTGAAATTTCTCGTTAATAAAAGTATACATTAAAAAAAAAAAAAAGTTTTAAAATGAAATAAGTGATTTTTGCTTTCTGTTGAGAAAAGTAGACTGAAACACTAACGGTACCAAGCCAAATAGAGGCGAAAAGTCATTCCAGATCAGACGGTAACCAGATGCCGAACATTGTTACCCGAACTGTATTATGCTTACTTCATTAATTTCATTATGCTTACTGGCATTTTTCACATATATAATATTATGTACATAATATAATACATTTATAATATTATAATGTTATTATAATAATATAATATATATATTCACATATTATGCCATCAATGTGCATAATGTCTGTGGTGGATGGGAGTTCCTTGAAGCTTTTTTAAATAAGAGTTGCAGAAAACAAATATGAAACTTATAATTTACGACAGCTGCCGGTTCAGCCAGTCCGGGACACGGTGGGTCATAGTTGGTGGATAATGAAAAGGCCCAAGGGCTGATTTATACCACGAAGTAAAACTGGTATTAAAAAATTGTATATTAACTATACAATGTTTAAAATTGAAGTGGATCGATTAAATAATATCGCATTCAAATCATTGAACATATCTTATTTGGAGTTTTATTACATTACACATTAATAATAAAGTAAATCTACTTTATCATATTATTATAGGCCGGTATAACAATAATAAACTATAAAACACCACTACATTTTGTAAGTGTAGAAATGATTAAACATAAGGGATTTAAAACAAGTAGATAAGTAGATAATGTATCTTTCGCGCTAGCCCAGGCTCTGCCGCCCTCGCGCTCCAAACATACCGTAGTTAACAGTTAAGCATGTTCCTCACTTCTTAAAAACATTAATATTCATACATAAATGTGTTCAGAAATGTGTGTACAAACGGTTTTAGAGGAAGTGTTTTTCATTTATTATACGTATAACCAAAATAAACATCCAAAACCTAAATTTGAAACAACAAAAATAACTTTTTTTATTTATTTAGTTAATTTATCGTCAACAGTATCTGTATAAAAATGATAGCACATTTATCGACAAAAAGAACTAAAAAGAGTTAACCCTAAACAACGTTTTGTTAAATAGTTATACTCGATAACATTAAAGTCTACGATTTCGAGCTTTGAGGGGGGGATAGGAGGGGAAGCACAATGCGGATTTTAGGGGACTTTTGAGAAAACACGTCTTTCAATATGGTCTATCAACTGAGAAAAGATCATCTTTACCAAAAAGAGTGCAGACACAAAACATTTATTGACTGGGCTACAAACGCCGCGGTTGCCGCGCTGGCGCTGAGCGCTGTCGACAGATCTCCACGTGCTCGGGACCGCCTGCAACTTGTGGAAGGCAACACGCAACAATGTATACGTGCTCAGGACCGCCTGCAACTTGTGGAAGGCAACACGCAGTACACTGTCTGGAGCGGACTGTACTTTACCTTGTGTCACTTTACGTTATGAAATAGTCTACTAAATTAAATTCAATGTTTTAAAACTCGACTTTTTGGAACATTCCCGTGTACTGAAATTGGATCGAACTGGAGTGAGTTTGTTAACTGGACGTTATGAAACTTTACGTTTTGAAACAGGTGGTTTTTAAAAATACAAACTTTATGTTTTGAAACTTTACCTTATGCAACTCTATCTCCGAATATAACTAAAATTTAAATACTGGACGTTATGGTACTTTACTTTGTGAAACACTCACATATTTTATTTAAATTATAATAGCTACTTTACGTTATGAAACTTTACGTTTTGAAACGCATTTTAAATTAAACTATATTAATTGATAACTTTACGTTATGGAACTTTACTTTGTGAAATACTATATATTTAACACTTTATAATTATGAACTGGACGTTTTGAAACTTTACGATTTGAAATCACTACATAACAAAACTGTAAAAAATAGCTACATTACTTTATGCACCTTGACGTTATGAATCGTCCCCTATAATATTAACTAAAAAGTATGTTGTATTGATACGAAGTGCAAGTTCATAGGTGTTCATAGGTTATTGGATGGTCTGTAAATTCATATCAGTGTAAGTATTTTAACGATACAATATACATAAGTGAATGTGCAAAAGATATTAACAAAGCCAAAATGGTACAGTACAGTAATCAACTCAGTAATGTATACTTGTAATACCTCCGTCACAGCAAACCTGCGTACTCAGCGAATTTCCAGTGCATAAGATACACTTAATACCACATTGAGCCGCGTACCAAGTTTCATAAAAATAAATTCCCAAAAAAGCGATGTATACAATTTTAATTATTCTCCATAAGAATAACATTGGGAATGAGTACGTAGGTTTGCTGAAACAAGGAACACAACAAATTGGTTTTATGCAAATATAAATAGAATTCAACTAGATTAAGCCACATACCGAGTTCCATCAATATTCATTAAAAAATAAGCAACATATAATATTTTAATTATTCTCCATAAGAATTACATGGGGGCTGAGTAAGCAGGTTTGCTGCAACAAGGAACAAAAAATATGGTTTTCTCATGCAAATATCAATATAAATCACCTAGTTGAAACCACATACCAAGTTTCATCAATATACATTCATAAATAAGCGTGAATTTACCATTTCGATTTTTCTCCATAAGAATAACATGGGGGATGAGTATGCAGGTTTGCTGCAACAAGGAACAGAAAAAATGAGTTTATATGAAAATATCAATATAACTCAATAAGGTGAAGCCACTTACCAAGTTGTATTAATTTATGTTCATAATTAAGGGAGCAATTACATTTTACTTATCCTCCATAAGAATAACATGGGGGCTGAGTACGCAGGTTTGCTGCTACGGTAATTCTCAGTAAAAATTGCTTTTTTTGTGCAAATAACAATAGACAACAACCATATGAAGCCGTATACCATGTTTCGTTAGTATACGTTGATCAATAAGCGAGATTTATTTTTTTTCTTATTCTCCGTAAGAATAAATAGCATTGGACAACGTACTGTGTTTAGCACTTTCAATATCTCTGTAACCAATTTACGTAGAGAAATGATCAAAACACTAAATTGTGTGTTTTTAAAGTTGAATCCAATGTTGAGAACTAAAATTTGACTTTTTAAAATATTACATATAACAACTTCAAAAAACCCATTTTTGGGGTACAAAACCCCCCCCAAAATACCCCTTTGGATGTAGCGACCTGGCTGGTTTTCGAACTTAAAGTCATAAATGTTGCTTTACATGTTTGTACCAAATTTAATTAAAATCGGACCATTTTTACGAGAGTTATCGCACCCACGGACACACACACACACACACACACACACACACACACACACACACACACACACACACACACACACACACACACACACACACACACACACACACACACACACACATATACATATATATATATATATACAATTTCAAACGAATGGTGTTTTTGGGGTCTGCGGACCTCAAAACGAAAAGTTATCATGGTCTCGGGCCTAGGTCTTACTATGCTGACTACGGTAATAGCTTCTTCCCTATAGGGGAAATTCACTAAAAAGAGTAAGGCATTTTTATGACAAGCCTACCGGTGAAACTATTGCGACTAAATGTTTATTTATATGCTATTTGAGGGTCGTTAATGTCTCACGTATATAATTTATATCTCCAGCATAAGATAAGAGTTGAAGCCATTAATGCAACTCAGTTATGATATTTATCACGACTGACTCACATGTCGCGGTGGTAAGGTCAGGAAATAAATCTTTTGGAATTTACATACTTTTATACTCGCTCGCCAGCATAATTTTAAATGTGCTACCAACGCAATAGGCTTCTACAACGACAAGTTAATTAGAATAAATAGAAGTGCTATATTGCAAAAAAACATTATTTGTTTTACAAATTTTAGTAGCAAGCAGGATATTTTATTTTAATGTTTCTTATACTCACCAAAGTCCCTCCTATTGGCGAGGACCGACGCTGAGGACAAAAGGATACCGTTGTTGAACAGAAGGACCTTTCGTTTGCGCGGCGACTGATCATTCCTGTACAAGCTTCGTCCCCTGGGCAGCCTGTGGTAGGTGAGAATGTAGCCGTCCGCCGTGGTTATGTTGTGGCGCTCCACCTCGTACCCCAGCGCCCTCGTTACCTCCTCCTGCAACCATGACTGAACTGTTACCTGGCAGTCGTGGGCTAGCTCCTGACCAAGATTTAAAATAATTAAACATATTAAAATAAAAACTAACTGCTCCCCCGGTTGTTGTGGTTATTGGCGGATTAGGAAACCCCAGCTTTGCTGCTAGTCACCTCTTCAACAAGCGGGAATATTTCGAAGGTTACCGGAAAGATAGGATATAGCAGGAAAGGAAAGGGTGGGAAGGGACGGCAGCCAAATCGACCCCTCAGAGGGCCAATTCCCGTGCCCCTGTGACAGCTGGGACGAGGCTGTCAACAGGGGACCCTCATTTTACCCTCCAACAGGTCAACTCAACTGACAGGGTATCCATATACAACAGCCAGGGACCATTCATTCTCAGGTTGGCAGGAGGGACCAAACTCGGAGACTCTGTCCCTAGCCGCTGCAAATGGAGGGACCAAAGGTGAAAGGGAAGTTAGTCATAATGGACAGCCAAAAGACTTACCATATGTAATGACAACTTCATTTGCTGTACCCAATGTCAGCCTCAAAACTGGTATAGACCAGTCTTAAGGTAGTCCTGGGACCTGCTCCCCCGGAAAATGTAGTGGTTCAATATATTTAGAATAGACAAATTGTAAACAAAACAATCACAGTCTGTAGTAAACCTACCATAAATAAACTGTTGCTGTGATAACTAATATTCATCATCTCGAGGAAAAAGACAAGGATATATTTCGTTATGAGATGTCCAAAACAATTTGAGTACATTCACACGAAACACGAACACACAAGAGAGGCATTCACGGCCGAGAGTAAGTGGAGGAAACAAAGTCAAGGCTACGAGTGGTCAGTGTGGAGACTGCCGGCACATCGCTCTCATATATTTGTATTACCTGCATTCTCCATTGCCTTTTAATATACATGTCACAAGTAAAGTTTAGTTAGCTACTAGATTAAGACACTTTTCAGACGTGATTGTATCGTTAAGTATATATCACTGTTTTTATTTTATCTTTATTTTTTTATTTTAGTAAATCATCCTTATTCAATGTAGAATATGTATGCGGCATTAATTAGCTGAACAGGTTGAACAGACCAGAAGTGCTCGTATAGTCCCACTGAGTTGTGTGAGAACTGCATCATGTGTTACCCTTATGCTCTATTGTTTGAAAACGCTTCTTGATTCGCTCTCATGGGTTCTCATTGGTTACCTGGTTTGGCTTCAGTCTCCGTTGTCTCGTATTATTCTCGTTATACTCTCTTACTCACACTGCATATTCAAGAGTTATATAATCTTTGTGAGGGAATTTTTTTTAAACGAATATGATAAGTGGTTTGTACTAACGAATAATTTCGTGGTGGTAAGTGTTTGTACTGACATATTCAGCATATTAGAAATGTCGGAGGCCCCACAACACAAGAACTAATATTGTAATATTCTGAATATTAACCGTAATAATTTATGATATAAAATGCGTTTTAAGAGTATGTCTATTCTTTGTTTAAATTGCATTGTTGGTGATGGTGAGTTTATGTTGTTTAAGAGATTATTGCGGACATTTTTCATCACTGATTAGTAAAACCAAGTTTCACGACGTTTCGGGATCTGAAATCTGATCCCGTCTTCAGGTGAGAAAAAACCTAGAGCATTATACAAAAAATCAAATTACAGATTACACAAACAAAAAAGAGCAAATTACACAAAATATTAAAGGAACAATCCAGACAAGGCCGGAAAAAACACAATAAGCAAAAAACAGAGAACTGTGAAAATAGTCAAAATAGCAAAAGGAAAAATCAAACCAAACACAAAAGCCAGGCACAGAACACTATTGTGAAAGAAACTGGCTGGAAAAAAAAACACAAATATCTAAAACATAGAAAATCAAACCAAACAAAAAAGCCAGGCACAAAACATAACACTATTGTTCTGTTTTGTGCCTGGCTTTTTTGTTTGGTTTGATTTTTTTCCTTTTGCTATTTTGACTGCTGTTATAGTTCTCTGTTTTAGCTTGTTGTGTTTTTCCAGCCTTGTCTGGATTGTGCCTTTAATATTTTGTGTAATTCTTTATGTTCTAGGTTTTTCCTCCCCTGAAGACGGGATCAGATTTCAGATCCCGATACGTTGTGAAACTTGTTTTTACTAATCGGTGATGGAAAATGTCCGCAATAATCTCTTAAACAACTGTATCCCTATAATCACAAAGTTTGAATAAACTCAGAACTTGTGAGGAATAAATATTGAAGTAGATTCAGTACCAGCCAATGCCAGTGACGCATGGATAGATTATAATTGACCAGCCACAATAGTCAGTTTCATTGTTAAATTGTAGTGAGAAACAAAATAAACCTATAATATTAAGTAACCTTTAACTTATATAATACTATTTGCAATATTTTAATGTTCTGTATTTCCTGGCTGCAAATAAGACAATTTGAATAAGTCACGGCGTAATCGACATACTGGAAAGGCTTTTGTCATCAGAAATAATAAATGTTTATCTAAATTGTCTAGAAGCACATAAGTTCTTGAAACGAAATTTCTCATTGTTTCGTGGTACAACTACACAGTATTATTCAGCTCGAATTAATAAATTACGGAATCCTACACCACGCACTGTCCACGCGACTGACAACCATCAACTACAGGGTTAATGACAAACCGTTGTTATAATTTGTGCGCATAAGAGGTTATTTATTAAAAACTGAAATATTTACCTAAAATTTCTATATTAAGACCTATAAATCATGTCTATCTTCATATGGAAGTTAGAGGAAAACGTTTAGTTTTTAATAAAACTTCTCCTATAAGTATGTTTAAGCGTAACATTTAAACAGTTTTGGGTTGATCAGCTGTCAAGTTTGATTTGAGTTTAAATTAAAATGAGTATGAGGGGAGCTTAACTTTCAAGTCTCATTTTAATGCAATATAACACTGTTCAACCCTTTACGACAAAAACCCAGGCTGAACCAAAAATACACAAACGCACTTAAAAGTTACATCGACAAATTAAATTCTAGTGTCAGTGATTGGTTCACTGACCGAGTTTCGTAACTATCATCAACTAGGGTGCTTAATGATTTGAACGATTTTGATTATATTAGTTGTGATGGATATCTTCTCTTCAAATTCAAATTATTTATTTTACAGGTAAAAAAGTTTCAAAAGAGTTGGTTTTACCCATCAGAGGAAAACTGGGCCATGAGGAAAGTTATCGCAGATTATAATTATTACTATTTTTAAGTGTCTTAACTCAAAGTTCTTAAACTTAACGGTGCATTTTACCACTTAGTCAATGTATTGAAGTAAAATGTGTTTATCACATACTTATGATATATCGTTATTTACATCACATGAAAATAGTTTCTATTTACAACAAATCTTTTCAAATTAAAACTATTTCCAATCTAAAACGGTTGTTCAAATTTATTAAAACAGTTCATCATTAAAGAAATGTGTATTGTGGTATTGTAATATTACTACTAATATAATTATTAGAATTGCTGTTTGATTAATATAACTGGTAGAAATCTGATACAGTTTGATTAAATATTAGCACAAGTTAATGTGATTTGTTTTAAATAACTGAGCCGAAAAAAGCTCGCTGGGAATTGATTCATGAACGAAAGTAATTTTCCTTACTAAATTAAAATTTGGCTAAATTAATTATGTAGCAAATACGCGATAAACTCACGATCGGTCTGACGGTGAAGGGCCGGGCGTGACGGGTGGCGACCGAGGTGGCCAGGACGGCGAGGAGGAGCAACAGTACAGCGGAGATCCACATCCCGCGCCCCTCCAACCTCCAGCACGACTAAGGACTCGCCGATGTTAACCGATCCTGCAACCTCGGGTAATTACTCGAACCTAATCACTTAATTTTAATTCGACTTCAGAGTGGCTAAATTACTATCTTGAGAGAGACCTGCACACTCGTGAAATTCTTGAAACAACGTAAGTACGTGTTGAACCACTCAGATTTTAGTTAAATTTCCTAATGTCAACGAGAATATGAACAGCTTCCACGGCGAGATATTGAGCACTGGAGAGGCGGAGGACGATCGAAGGCCGAATACCAGGATGTGGGACAATATTGCTGTCACAGCGGAGACCAAGGACGAAGCTATTGCTGTCGGTGTTTATAATTGCGGGAGTCCCTTATGATCTGCCACACAAATTGTGAGGTGTGATGTGTTTCCGGGTATGCATGTACTATGGAGGAGTATGCTTTGGTTAGATTTGACCGAACAAAAACAATCGTAAATCAATAATAAATTACTATTAATTAATTATATTATACTAATATGTAGGCGATGCAGGCCTCTTAGATATAAACCAAGTGCGAGTGGTCAAGTTATTTCTGTAACAAACTGATCGTGGCAGCGGTTTCATACATTTCGTCTTCTGAGATCTTTAATTTTAAGTAAAAGATATTTCGCTTCAAGGGCTTACTGCGAGTATTTAATTTAATATAAATAGAAACCCCATATATTTATCAAACAAAACTCCCCCAACTTTACGTCAAAGCAGTACAGTTGTTATTTCATCAATATATTCTCCAATTTTCAAATAAAGGTATAGCATTAAATATTTAAAGTCAAGTAAACAGAGGATTACATAGTGTTAAATCGGAATATTCCTTGACAGGTCTTTTAACTTTCGCATTCAAGACATGATCGTTATAGCATCGTAAACTGTTATGTAATGAGTGTTTTAATGCCCTTGGTGATTACCGCTTTAATAATACAGACTGCTTCGATGGAAATTACTCTTGATAAACAAAGTTGAACTTTCAAAAAAGATGTATAGCCCTTTCATGCTTTATATATATCTCAGTTTAAAACTGGATTTAATAAATAAAAAATAGCTGTGTGAAAAAATCATGAACAATTAAAAAGGTTCTCACTAGCGTGAGAGTTTATAATAATAATATGTACTCCATGCCAATTATTTACAATTTAATCGGAATAAGAGTTACTGATTTAAAATCAGTAATTGACCATTGTTTCTTTAATTTGCACTACGGTAGAGAAATTAACATTGTTAAAAGAAAATACTGTTTATTCGTGTTTGTTTAATGAATATTTAAAGGTTATAAGGTCTAATTAATCTTTTACGAGGATAAAATATGCCTATTTAACTATTTCCTTATCTGAAAAACATTCCTTTTCTAGCATTAGTACTTACACTCCTCTAGTTTTACGATTAGATGCAGTATTCCCTATACTTATATGTTATACATTATTTGACAAAGGTTTCAAGCACTACTTCCAATTGCTTGTAAACAATTAATTAGAAACGGAAGTTTAACTGTGGGTTTTATGCAGACGGAATGATTTCGTATTTTTTTAATGGGTTTATTTAATCCTATCCCACACTACTCCCAAATACGTCTCGAATGTGCGGCGTATCTACGAACTTTGTGGATGTGGAAACACCAAATACCAAATTTTCACATTGTTGATAAGCAGTGACAAATGTTCAGTGAACTTTAAGGAGAACGTTTGCCGAATATTCGGGGTTATTTGCGAGTAATGGGAGGAGACAGGCTTAATATATAAGTTGTTGTCATTTATTTATTTGTTTAAGATATGATGTTATGCTTTTTGATTAATTGGTAGTGAAAATGTGGATGATTAAACTACAAAAAGTAACTATATTTTTCAGTACCCATCCATAACATGAATATACTATACCTTTGTAACAAATAACCGTCTTTAAAAATATCTATATAAACAAAGAAAAAACCGTTTTTGATTGTTCTTTGGTAGTAGCCAAATACTGTATATATATGCTTAGTCTATAGATGGTAATGAAATTAGTTTATTTATTTTATTCCTCCACTAGTTAGTCAAATTTTCATAAGGGACAATTTACTACTAGTAAATGGTTGAAAAATAACAATTAAGTAATTATTCCATAACTATTATACAATGTGTTCATTCGTTATGCTCACCATTGGGATCTTGAAAATTATTAGGTAATAGATTAGGTTAAATCAACCAAGTAGTGTGCGAATTTGTACGGTAAAAAAATGGTGGTAAGTGATTGGAAATATTCCCTTATATTTCATTCGACAAACTCAAAAAATGGTTTTAGCAAACAACTAAAATGATTTTCAATTACTTCTTTAATTGTTTAGATAGAAACAAAAACATGTTCATTATAACTTTCAAAGTATCGCCAATTTGTATATACGGAGTACAAGATAAAACGCATCTAGTTAGATCAATTGCATGCTTTATTTTGATTAAACAATTTTCCAAACACAAAAATGCATTAGGTATTTTATCATTGCATAAAATACGGGTTTAAGAATTTTGTACTTGAAAAATTAAAGTTTTCATGTTTACATTGCTGGATGAATTTGTTTATCTCAAACTTTCCTTTACCATCGTAACGAGAAAAATATGTAATAAAGTGCAAATTTATATATCTGGTTCAAACACGGACTCATTCCAGTTTTGAGGTGCTGAACAAAACCTAAAACAAATTATGTAGCATTTCGCAACATATTAAATGTACAGTATTTATGCTAAGTTTTTTCATAAAATTCATGGAAAGCGAACCAGCGATAATGAGACGATGGACAGAAGAAAATTAGACATCGCAACAACTGTGAGGCTAACGGAGTGAAATATAAAAACCTAGACCACAGGATTATCCCTTAACCTAGACCACAGGATTATCCCTTAACCTAGACCACAGGATTATCCCTTAACCTGTCATCATCTGCATGTCACCTTTCAAGATGTAATACAAAATTATTTTTATTTTAGTAAATTGGGATTTGTAAAAAAATGCAATTACGTTTATGGGTAACAATTAGTTGCAAATAAATATTATCGTTGAAGAGAAAGGTTAATCATCAAAATATGTGATACAACTGTGAATTAGGAACGTTTTGACAACAGGGCACGTTAGAGTTGCCGGCGCCGCGCCAGGTGTCTAGCAGGTGTCACATTACTCTGACGCAGCCCTCTGCCTTTGAACAAATAATTACACTTAAAAGTAAAGTACTGCGCATTTTTCGTGAAATTGTATTTCAAAATTATGAAAAAACAATTTAAAAAATTAAACAGCTATTCTTTTCAGTATTTCTGTAATAACATGTTCAGTTTATTTATAGAACTGCTCCATTTTTGTCAAAATATGACCTCACCGTCAAAACCTAAAAATTGCTATTTGTAGCTGCTTATTATCGAGCTCAAAAAGCAGTTATGTAAATTATATATCGTATTTTCCTGCTGTCAACTTAATATCATAGTTTGGTGTCATGAGCTTGTATAGAAAGCTACCCGGTTTCAAGATAACCTAACACTAACAGTTAATGTATTTCCAGCATTAATGCTAAAATTGTGTATAACTTACAACAATTTTCTGAGTAATATATACATTCCTTGAATAAAAGCTGTTTGGACAGATCTCATTACATGGCAGACGTCGAATGAAAACTTACATGGTACTCCCTTTAATTAATTACTTTCATAATGTTTGTTTAAAACTGCTTCATGTGGAGTTAAATGTAAATGTAAACCTTTATGTCTGAGGATTACGAGTCAATTTCAATTGGACTAATTGGTAATGTAATGTTAGTATTTTTAACAGTTTGTCTAATAATTTTCCTGAGCAAAACGTATAAACGTAATATGTTGAAATATATAATATTTAACAGGCACATCTATCATCTAATAATTATCATTTATTTATTCTTCTCTTCAGATGTTTGTTTGACTTTAAATTAATCTCCAGTCATCACATCATTCACATCACCAACACACACGTATTTCCTTATAAACGTCTGCCACTTTTTGCTTTTTATATAGGTTTTTGTATATTCAGTTTATTTACAATTAAATGACCAATATTATATTGCTATTACATTTGCTATAACATTTTACTTTCATCCCTATACGTAGTAAATGAAGACATTCGACATTGAGTTTTCGGTGTAAATATTTCATCTACTCTCTAAACAATTGATTTTCGTGGTGATGTCTGTCTGTCTATATGATTACAGACCTAGACACCAATGGCCTAATTTTGATACTTTGATATTTTGTAAACATTTATTATTTTACGGTATTATCTGATTTTTATTTTAAAATATAATTACCCTAAGAAACGCTAAAAATCAAAGAAAATCAAATTTTCTCATAATCGGCTTTATCTATTTTGATTACAATTCGGTGGTTTATAGTGCTGTAGGTTTTTATAAAAATGACAACACCCGAAATTCTGGGAAAGTTCGGGATTAAAAGTTATATGTTTTTTTTCATTCAACCTTAAATGTCAAATAAATTGTACTTAAACCATTAAAAAAATAAAACATCGAAATAAATTAGTATCTGAAATTATTATTCTACGTCTACTGGCTGCAGAAAAATTTTTATTTAGCGGTTAACGCAATGCGTTGTTCCATCTTATTTTTATGAATAAAAAACTTGACATTTCTTAAATATTTATTGATCAATTTCATTAAAACTTGATATGCATATTATAAGTTATCATTGACCAATACAGATTATTCGGAATAGTTTGCCACAGTTTGCCACCTAACCTAGGTGAGGAGGAGCTCCTTCTTAAAAGAACTGTGAATCAAATGACTGTTTTGGCTCCAATAAAGGTATGTGGGTGCAATTTCTGTAAAATAATTTTACTAGTAGATTTTGTTTACATGCTACCGTTCCTTATTTATAGAATATATAAAGTAATTTATTGATTAAAATGTGGGTAAAATTAAAAAAGTATGTGTCAGTTTTCTGGTAGGCCTACCATTTATTTTACTTATGGAATTCCTTACATATTTTGTTACTTTCAGACTTGTCACTAACAAAACTTGTTTACGAAAACATGGTCCAAATTCTTTAAATAAATTCTCGGAATTTCTCAGATCTGTTTGGATTTAGAAAATTTAAATACACCAACATGGCCTTGGTCAAACTTTTTGAGATGTGTGTCGCCGCGGTCGAGGCCGACGAGAAGAGCGGTGGGTAGTTTCATTGACCTCTCAAAGGTCTTTGGTTGTGTCGGTGATTATAGCTTGGTGAAAAAGTTAGCAGCATAACAGCAGTTTAGATTAGGTGGCTCAGATATAACCTGAGCTCGAGAAAACAAATTACAACTATCAACGCACACAGACACCAATGGAAATGGAAATAAATTGTTTTCGTCGTACCAGGTCATGAAGAATCCCAAGGCTCGATTATTTGGAGTACTTTATTCTTAACATTGTTATCTTTGTAGTTCTCACAACGCTTTTTTAAACAAAATCCTCAAACCTTTGATAGGGAGGCATCTTCTAAACTAACTCATTCACAACGTTGTTTGTGTTTATTTTTTTACCGGGCCACTATGCCATCCATACTCGGTGATATTTATTAGTTTTCGTGGACAATAAAACACAACCGGTAAATGTAGTATAGTTTCGTTACTAAAAAAATATATTTACATCGTCCTCTGCCCAGATATTCATGTATTTTACTCGACATACCACCCTCTGTCCAGAGTTGTCTTTTTGCTTGACTTACCACCCCCTTGCCAGAGTTAATATTTTTTTGCTCGACTTACCACTCACTGCCCAGAGTTTGTGTCTTTGCTCAGCATACCACCCTCTGCCCCGGGATGATGTATTTTTGATCGAATTACCACTTTCTGCCTAGAGTTGTCGTTTTGATCGATTTACCACCCATACACAGAGTTGTTATGTTCTTGCTCGACATATCGACCTCTGTCCAGAGTTTATGTGTTTTTGCTCAACATACCGGTCTCTGACTGGCGTGACCCCGCCACATTGAACACACATTTTAAAAACCACATAGAAATTTAGTGCTTAATTTGTGCTTCTCTGTGGTGCATATAACAAAATTTGTGCTCAACCCGAATAGATTAAAATTAGCATTAATATAGTGGTGGGCCAGCATCATGCTTAGCCCGTCACCACCCCACATATAATTTGTTCATATACCTAAATATTTAGTGTAAAATTTGTGCTCTCAGAATACATAAGTTTTATAATTTGTGCTCATCAAAAACTCGCACAAAAACATAATTATTTGTCCTGGTGATGACGTCACCCAGCCCGCCACCTTAGCGGAATCCATGAAACCCGGTTTCAATATTTAGTGCTTAGTTTGTGCTCTCAGAATATACAAGTTTTATAATTTGTGCTCATCAAAAACCCACCCAAAAACATAATTATTTTTCGTGGTGATGACGTCACCCAGCCGGCCACCATAGCGGAATCCATGAAACCTGGTTTCAATATTTAGTGCTTAGTTTATGCTCTCAGAATATACAAGTTTTATAATTTGTGCTCATCAAAAAACCCGCCCAAAAACATAATTATTTGCCGTGGTGATGACGTCATCCAGCCTGCCACATCAAAAGAATAATTGAAAAACTGTGTCAGTATGTAGGGCCTACTTGTTGAATTCAGAATAGAAGTGTTACAATCTGTATACATTAGACACCCGTTAAAAAACGGGTCACGGGACGTAAATACAAAAATAATAGTGATCACATGCCATAAATGAAAAATCAAACACATCAATTGCAAAAGCCGCCAAAGAAATCGTCGTACGTTGCGCCACAGCTCTTCCTTTACATCTGTTGCAAATCTAACGCGGTATGATTTTCTACGCCAAAAGGGATTCCCGAAAATCATATTATTATTTTTAGAGGTTATTACTTAACTTATGGGGGTTTGTTGGATTGTGTTAAACTACTAAGGTTATATACGTTATATAAAACATGACGGATATATTTTAAACCGCAACAGAAAGATTAGACCAGATATATCCGTCCGTGGTCCTTATATATTCTGAGAGCACAAATTAAGCACTAAATATTGACAACGGTTTTCATTGATTTCTTTGGGGTGGACGGCTGGATAACGTCATCGCCATAACAAATAATTATCGTTTTTGGACAAGATTTTGATGGGCACAAATTATATAACTTATATATTCTGAGAGCACAAATTCAGCACTAAATATTGACACCAGTTTTCATGAATTCCGATGAGGTGGTAGGCTGGGTGACGTCATCACCACGACAAATAATTATGTTTTTGGGCGAGTTTTTGATAAGCACAAATTATAAAACTTATATATTCTGAGAGCACGAATGAATCCCGAAATATTTAGGTATATATACAAATTATCTGTGATGGTGGCGGGCTAAGCGTGATGCTGGCCCACCACTAGATTCATGTTTTTTTTTTTCAATCTGTTCTGGTTGAGCAAAAATGTTGTGATATGTACCACAGAAAGTCACAAATTATGCACTAAATCACTACATGGCTATTAAAATTAGTGCTCAATGTGGCGGGGCCATCTTCACACCGGTCATTCACCGCCCAGAGTGTGTTTTCTTTCGTCATATCAGGCGTAGCCTGCAATTCCTTCCTAATACCCTTTAATGCATTCTCGGAATTATCTCTTGTTAGTGAATTTCCTATGGAAAAGTGAACTATTAGCATACCTGGCACGGTGAAACTTAAGCCCGGAACCACCATAGAAGGTCCTAACGTGACCCCCTGAACACTTTTTGGGGGGTCGTTAAAAATTATATATTTATACATGTGTGTTTATACTCTAGCGGTCGCATTTGTTGTCCAATTTACTTCAAATTTGGTACTTTCAATAATCAGTTGGACAACTCGGTTGGGCAAAACAATCAGATAACTCTAACCCCTTTTTTAGCGAATTTCCCCTATAGGGAAGAAGCTATTACCGTAGTCGGCATGGTAAGACCTAGGCCCGGGACCATGATAACTTTTCGTTTTGAGGTCCCCAGACCCCAAAAACACCATTCGTTCGAAACTGTATATATATATATATATATATATGTGTGTGTGTGTGTCCGTGAGCACGATAACTCTCGTAAAAATCATCCGATTTTGATGAAATTTGGTATAAACGTGTAAAGCAACATTTATGACTAAGTTCGAAAACCAGCCAGATCGCTTTATCCGAAGGGGTATTTTGGGGGGGTTTCGTACCCCAAAAATGGGTTTTTTGAATTTTTTACATATAATTTTGGAAATAGTCAAATTTTAGTTTTCACCATTGGATTCAGCTTAAAAAAACACACAATTTGGTATTTTGATCATTTCTCTACGTCAATTGGTTACCGAGATATTGAAAGTGCTATACACAGTACGTTGTCTAATGTTATTCTTATGGAGGAAAAGAAAAATTTTATATCTAGCTTATTTATGAACGTATACTGACAAAACTTGGTATACGGCTTCATCTGGTTGTGGACCATTTATATTTGCTCAAAAAAACAATTTTTTGCCAAAGGCTCCCGTAGCAGCAAACCTGCGTACTCAGTCCCATGTTATTCTTATGGAGAATAAGTAACGTGTTATCTCCCTTAATTATGAAAATAAATTAATGAAATTTGGTATGTGGCTTTACCTAAATAAGTTATATTGATATTTGTATAAAACCCCATTTTTTTCCTTCCTTCAGCAAACCTGCATACTCAGCCGCCATGTTATTCTTATGGAGAATAATTAAAATGTCATAAATCGTTTATTTATGAATGTATATTGATGAAACTTGGTATGTGGCTTTATGTGGTATTAAGATACACATATATATATATATATATTGGAAATTCGCTGAGTACGCAGGTTTGCTGCTACGGGGGTATTAGGGATTTTAAGTTTTAAAAATTTTGAGCTTTTGGACCCAAGAAGGGTCAGAAATGCACCGGATCTAAAATTAATGCATGTAAAGTTTTAGATTAATGAGGTGAAAGTTTTAAACGCTCTATTATCATTCTAGCATAAATCTTTACCGAGTTACTAAAAAAAATGGATATCAACTATACACAGTATGTTGCCTTAGGGGGGTTTTACATTAGAAAAGCCTGTTATTCATTTGTTGGTGTATTTTTATCATCCCAAGGAATCTCGCGCCTGCTTTCAATCCTGACTGGACCTTATCCTTACCTTATAATGTGGAATATTGTATTCGCAGCATTGCAGTAAATAGAACCAGGAGCATCAGAACAGCCAAAAAAATAAATGTTTTTCAGATTTCGATAAAAATTTTAATAAAT
Organism: Allygus modestus; assembly: GCA_963675035.1. NCBI lineage: Eukaryota > Metazoa > Arthropoda > Insecta > Hemiptera > Cicadellidae > Allygus > Allygus modestus. The sequence goes on along the minus strand of OY776111.1, from coordinate 275,863,925 downwards.
ATATGTTTTAACCCTGATTTGTATTTTTACAGTTTTTGATGTGGAAATTCGCTTCCCTTACGTCAGCGTGCTGCGTGCGAACTGGTTTATTTTTATTTTCGTACTGCTTATCCGAATTAGTCGAACCGTACAAAAAAAGTCCTGTTGCAGTGTGTCCCCATCCCCCCCAACCAACCCTATCCGACGGCTGAAGAGGGCCCAAGCGCCCTAAAATAGCCACAGTGGGCCAGGGACTTTCCCGCACACTGGAATTTCACTAAACGAACGAACGTCTTTTGGGAATTATATTTTGCTATTTACTACTCCTAAAACCTCACTTTCACTTTTGTCCATAAGAAGTCGAGTGTAACACGAGATAACAGTGCACCGCTACTAAACTCTACTTTCTGTAACTGTAACCCACTTTAATAAATCATTTTACCCCTTTGAACCAAGTATTGGCTCCATACTTGTTCGTTTACAAAAACCTTTGTTTCTAAGCACAATATTAGTTACGCTGTGATCATAATATTACAACCACCTGCTGAACCGGTCATGGTGCCTGTGACTTTCGGACTACCACCTGGGAACTCCCATTATTGGTATTTTAAGAGTGTGAAATACAGAAACGTTTGAGAATGTGTTAAAAAACTAACCGGTCTTTCAGCTTAGAAGAAAAAGGTATTTCTTCTAAGCTGTGTTATTCTGTTTTATTTTTGTTATGATCAATGTATATTTTTTGTGGCATTTTTAACCCTAGAACTTATGACAATAAGGTTTACACAGAAACGTCTCTTACAAAATATTAATAAACTCAACTTAATACTATTTTACATATTTATTACAAAGATATTATACATTCATTTTGAACCATGACAGAGAGGCGCATCTAACATATGTGCCGAGAAAGGACCTTTCTACGGCCCGGCGAGGGGCATCTGGTATATTGGCCGAGAAAAGGCCTTTCGACCACAAATGGCAACTCATATATCTGCCATTTACCACCCTGTGGGTTTCCCTCGGATTAGTACATATTGTAATGCAAAGTTAATAACTTATATTTAGTTTATAAGATGAATAATAATAGTTTAATTCCACAATTACCAAAGGTTTCTTAGTTGCTAGAAGTACTAGTCTCCTTTATAAGTGACTAATGTCGTAAGTGTTATTCAGACATTCCATAACTATCAGTTGGCCTGGAAGAACCGGATATTGTAGTATTCCAAGGTCACACGTGTTGCTTTATTACCACTGGACACCACAAGCCATTCATTATTTCGTTCGCACTTTGAACAGATACATTTTACGATAGTCAATACTAAATTACTCACTGGATAAAATAAACTGCAGTATGATTTCTTTAGATATTCCATCACTTAGTGGCAACAGAAAATGTGCTGATATATTTTCACATACAGTACTCCATTTTCACTTCATTTATATTATACAGATGGAAAAGGCTTTGTAATATGTGTGTCTGTGTGTGAATGTAAAAATTAAATTTTAAATTAAGAAAACAGTTTATGGACTATCGGCCTAAAAAAGGTTGCATTCGGTGCGTAAACAATATTGATCCCACATTATCAGGATCATAAATCATAGAATATTTAAATATCCCCTTCCATTCTCCCCCAATGAAAACCTGACGTTCCACCAATGAGACTCTTAAGGAATCCCCATTTGGATCATTTCCCATCAAGCGATATTCTTAGTTCATATATAAATTCGCAAAAGGAAATTATTTCACTATGTTTTATCAAAGTCAGCCACTTCCTTCATGCGTTATTATTAAATTAACCAATTGGTGTTAGTTCAATTAAATTATTAGATGAGCCCATTCGTTATTATTATTAAATTAATATACTGTGTAAGTTATATTATACATTGAGATACATGTAATTATATATACAAATATATGTTTGCGAATAATACAACTTTCCACTTATTTAAAACAATCGTAGATAATTTTAATGCGTTCTTGAACTTTTGTTTAAAATACCTTTCTGTACCTTTAACAGCTGGGCTGAAATATTTGCGAAGAACATACATTTTTCCGCCAATTCCCAAGATGTTCGACGTAGCACAACTTGCATGATTGGTGATTTTCGAGTAGATGCTTCCTGGGAACTAGTTCTAAACATATATAAAATATATCTTTTTGGAGAATTCTTCCCCTGATAGACGGTGTTTTTACCAAATATGAGTGGACTATATTTTTAAATTGGCTAAAACCTTGTTAGTAGATTTCCTTTATAACCAGACATGAATTATATAATTTACACCAATTATATAAATATTCCGCAGTCAGTTTTAAGGAAACCCTGACGCCTAGATATTGCACTTAAATGCTAACTCAAAAGCCTCTTGAGTACCTGAAGTGGTTGAAATAATAAGCCGGGAGGAGGAGGTCACTTTTAGTCAACTTGGGCCGGCGAGACTTGTTCACCTAACAATGTCCTTCTGGAAAAGAACACTCCTGTCATTCTTTTTTTAGCTATTCTAAAATGTTATAGTAGTTTCTCTTATTTCGTGTGCTTTTAGTTAACATATGAAAAACGTGTACTACAAAGTAAGGATAGATGAATAAAAGAAGAACAAAAATATTTGTAGATAAATAAACATTTATCGAACAAAGTTTTTAACGCATATACTTATATTAAGAAATAAATCTGACCAACTTGACAAAATGCATGAACCTCTTTAGTGACATTTTAATGAATAAATAAATGATAGATTATTAATTTGTATGAAAATGTATTCGGAAATACTCCATAGTCAAATATAGTTTTTAAACACATACTGTGTGTGTACTTTCCCAGCCGCATGTTAACTGATGGATCTAAAAGCTATCGATCTTGAATATTTATTATATTTTAAAATGGAAAAAGGTGAATTAAGGGATAAGAGACGTTTCCGAAAAAATATAAATATTTGGATGAGCCATACAACAAAAGACAATATATCATGCATATATCATGTATATATGGATATCATATCATGGATATATCATATGCAAGTGATAGTATATACTATATTATCATCAATCACCCATCCAAGCACTTACATATAACAAATTCAATCAGTAGTGAGATTATTCGTTGAATTAATTAACTATTTCCAAGGCTTGTTTAAACTTGTTTACACTTGCATTAGGCATATTTTTGAGGCCAGACGGTTATACGCAAGATCGTTTCAGATGGAACGCATACAAGTAAACAAAGATTTTAACGATAAACAACTCTCTCACTTTAGTAAAATTATATTTATAAATAATATTATAGTGATAAAACGCATAGATAAACGTAAAATTGTTATGTTAAAGTAGGTTCATGAGTATAATCATAAACCAACAACCCTTAATTACGGGTTCCTTTAGAAACCTTAAATATAAAATTTAAACTCCATCAAATTTCATCCTATATTTCGGCATCCCTTAATCCCTCTTCATTCACCGGAGTTCAGAACGATGCCAAAAATAGGATAAAATACACTTCAAACTGTCAAACCACCTGACAGGATACTCAATGTGAGATATTTTGTAGTGTGGCGATGAAGTCGTTATTTAGTAAGAAACACTGGACTTCGAAATACAGTACTGCCTTGAGATGACGCGGTGACATCATATATGATATTTTCAAAGTTTCTGTAGTGATAGTTTAATTGGTATCGTAAGATATTTGTGTATTTTCAGACTGCGTAAAAAGTACACAACAAATAATTTAGGTGGATGCTTGCAGTAATATTTGGGCTTTCCGGGTAATCCAAAATGTAATCCGAACCGAGACCAACTAGTTCCCATTTAGTTCGGACTCAAGTGTGTCTTGAGTAGAGGTGCAAGTACGTGAAAATGTCTGAAATGCTTAAGTGGTACGAAGTAACAAAAGGTGAAAGCGTGAATTGTTAAAATTTTCTATATCTGGCATCGCATTTGTAAAATTGAAACAACAAATCTAAATTCTGGCTTTAATATTTTCTTCATATAAAAATCACCTTTCTTATAAAAATAATATAAATTAATTGGTAGTCCCAGAATTAGAAACATCCTTAAATACAATATTTATATGTATTAAATAAATTATTGAAAAACTCATTTTTTCACATTTAAATGTATCTTGTTAATTAATATAATTTGCAGGGTTCTTTACAGCAGGGTTTCCTCCTTTTCTTAAACTGAGTAAGCTATTGTAATGTCAATTTAGTTAGATAATAAATAAACTAATTGTTATAAAACTATGGAATATATTCTAGTATAGCAAAATTAAATAATATTTTGTATATTTCAAAGAAAACATGTACATGCTTAGATACTTCTAAAGCGAACATTTTGGTGTCCAACTCTTCTGCACTGTATCACAACTGTTCTCGATTAATTTGATAGTTTAGTTAATAATAGAATATTAGCAGGTTATGCTAGTTGTATTAGTTTTTTAGCATAAGAATGTATTATCGGGTGAATAAAAAGGCAGGACCCCACCCCTCTATTTTTTTGTTAATATACACTAATATATTTTGGGTAGAGATAGTAGTTTAAAGTGTAGTATCTTTTGACATTATTCAAAATGTTTAGTGTCCCCCAGAAATAGAGGATTTTGGGGGCAATTCGAAATGTTAAAACGTGAACCCTCTTTGAGTGATCCCTCATTTTAGCGGATTTCCCCTATAGGGAAGAAGCTATTACCGTAGTCGGCATGGTAAGACCTAGGCCCGGGACCATGATAACTTTTCGTTTTGAGGTCCCCAGACCCCAAAAACAAAAAAGTGTGATGGGCTGTACAGGACCTAATTCTACATGCAAAAATAAGTCAAAAATGAAGAATAACATTTTTTGGATTTCGCCTTAGTTTAGCCGTAATCCGCCATTTTGTTTTTTTGGGAAAATATTTATTATTTCAAAAACCTAATGAGATATTTTTACGAAACTTGGCAAAAGTGTTTACACTAAAGTAAGTAACATTTGTAAAAAAAATATTTTTTTACCTTTCCAAATTTCAAAATGGCGGCCATTTGAATTTTTTTATGCCAAATTTCATGAAAACCGGTACCTAAATCAAAATTTTTCAAGACACAATTTTTTTTGTATTTATTATAACAAATCCAACAAAACAAAAATGAATAAAATCGGTTCATAAATAAAGAAGCTGCGTTTATTTTAGTAATTTAGACTGAAATTACTTAATTACATTACATAAATTATTACATTACATTTAATCAATTTAAAAAAATAAAAACACTAAAATAAACACAGCTTCTTTATTTATGAACCGATTTTATTCATTTTTGTTTTGTTGGATTTGTTATAATAAATAAAAAAAATTTGTGTCTTGAAAAATTTTGATTTAGGTACTGGTTTTCATGAAATTGGCATAAAAAATTCAAATGGCCGCCATTTTGAAATTTGGAAAGGTTAAAATATATGTTTTTTTACAAATGTTACTTACTTTAGTATAAACACTTTTGCCAGTTTCGTAAAAATATCTCATTGGGTTTTTGAAATAATAAATATTTTCCCAAAAAAACAAAATGGCGGATTACGGCTAAACTAAGCCGAAATCCAAAAAATGTTATTCTTCATTTTTGACTTATTTTTGCATGTAGAATTAGGTCCTGTATAGCCCATCACACTTTTTTGTGACACCCTGTATATATATACTGTATACAGTATATATATATACTGCTCGTACAGTATATATGTCCGTGAGCACGATAACTCTCGTGAAAATGATCCGATTTTAATGAAATTTGGTATAAACGTGTAAAGCAACATTTATGACTTTAAGTTCGAAAACCAACCAGATTGCTTTATCCGAAGGGGTATTTTGGGGGGATTTTGTACCCCAAAAATGGATTTTTTGAATTTTTTACATATAATTTTTTAAATTTTTAAATTTTAGTTTTTACCGTTGTATTCAGCTTAAAAAAACACAATATATGGTATTTTGATCATTCCTCTACGTCAATTGGTTCCCGAGATATTGAAAGTGCTAAACACAGTACGTTGTCTTATGTTATTCTTATGGAGGAAAAGAAAAATGTTATATCTCGCCTATTTATGAACGTATACTGACGAAACTTGGTATACGGCTTTATCTGGTTGTGTTCTATTGATATTTTTTCAAATTAATATTTTTTTCCAAAGGCTCCCGTAGCAGCAAACCTGCATACTCAGCCCCATGTTATTCTTAAGGATAATAACTAAATGCTATGTCTCCCTTAATTATAAACATAAATGAATAAAAACTGGTATATGACTTCACCTAGTTGAGTTATATTGATACTAGGAGTACGCTCTTATATCGCGTATAAGGATTGAGTGATCGTGTAAAATACAAAAAAATGTTTCAATTGACAATATACCTCATGGGCCCTCCATTATAACTGCAGCTTGACAATGACATACAAATCCAGAACATGACAAACAATGAGGCCTGAAATCTGTCAATCAGTCAGACAAAGTGCATATGAAGTAGTTACTCACCCCTCAGTCTCACTGAGGGCTGTATCATCTAGGCCCTCATAATAGTATTAGCTGAAGATTTTGATAAAATATAATATCAAAATATTGCCTTTATTGGCGGCAATAAAGGTCACTAATCAGTGAGAGCACGTGGTTTAAAAGTAGTTATTTACACTTTGGTTCCATTGGAGAACCCATCAGGATATTTATTTTATTGTAGCTTAATATTGCTGTAAAAATCTATAAGTATAAATACAGAACTTGATGAACAATACGTTTTAAAATCAGTCAATTGGTTTTGAATGCCTAAATATTTTAAACTCTAATCCAGAGGTTTTAATGTAACACATTACCCTTACTGGGGGGAGGGGGGCTGTGCCCCCCAGGCCTCCCATTGTTATTGTAGCTTGATACGGTTGTTCAAATACATAGGTAACCTATAAATGCAGAACTTAAAAAACAATAAGGCTTAAATCATTCAATTCGTTTTTAAGAAGAATAAATTGCCTCATTTTAAAAAGAAAAGAAATGTAGTTTCTTATGTTAAATATAATCTAGGGAGAAATTAAAACTCTTTGACCAACTTCTTAGAATCCACGAGTCATTGTGTCAAGGTCCAAGATTTTGTATACATCTTAATATATAAATACTCCCGTAGCAGCAAACCTGCGTACTCAAAAAATTTTCCAATGCATATATATGTATATTAATGCCACATAAAGCCACATATCAAGTTTCATCAATATACATTCATAAATAAACGATTTATGACATTTTAATTATTCTCCATAAGAATAACATGGCGGCTGAGTGTGCAGGTTTGCTGAAGCAAGGAACTCCAAAAATGGGGTTTTATACAAATATCAATATAACTCAAGTAGGTAAAGCCACATACCAAATGTGAATAATTCATGTTCATAATTAAGGGAGATAACATGTTACTTCTTCTCCATAAGAATAACATGGGACTGAGTACACCGGTTTGCTGCTACGGGAACTATCGGCCGAAAAATGTTTAGTGCAAATATCAATAGACCACAACGATATGAAGTAATATACCAAGTTTCATCAGCAAAAGTATATAAATAACCAAGATATACAATTTACCTTATTCTCCGTAAGAATAACATTGGACAACATACTGGGTTTAGCACTTTCGATATCTCTGTAACCATTTGACGTAGAGCAATGATCAAAACAATAAATTGTGCGTCTTTCTAAGCTGATTCCAATGGGAAAAACTAAAATTTGACTTTTTCAACAATTATATGTAAAAAGCTCAAAAAAACCACTTTAGGGATACAAAACCCCCCCCCCAAAATACCCCTTTGGATAGGTCGATCCGTCTGGTTTTTGAACTTAAAGTGATAAATGCTGCTTTACACATTTATACCAAATTTTGTCAAAATCGGATGAATTTTACGACAGTTATCGTGCTCACGGACACACACATATATATATAGTTTTTGAAAGAATGGTGTTTTTGGCATCTGGGGACCTCAAAATGAAAAGTTATCATGGTCATGGGCCTAGGTCTTGCCATGCCGACTACGGTAATAGCTTCTTCCCTATATGGGAAATTCGCTCAAATGGATCCCTATTTCCCTTGGTCACGCCATAACTTGAGAATTAGTGGACCAAATTGAATAATTATTTCTTGTTGAGTTTGTTTATGTCAGGACAAGGTTCTTATAAAAGACAATTTTTAATCCGACCTAAGAGCTCTGCCCCACAGGCCTTCAAAGTTCATATTGATTTGATCTAAGTTCAGTTAGTTACACCAAGCAGCTGTAAACATACTTGAAAGGCATATACATATGTTGATTATAGAAATAAAAAGCTACTTGAATGGAAACTCTCATTTTGGAAATAAAAAGAGTACTTGAATGGCAACTCAAACTCTTTTTTTATATTCAAGTGAGCATAGCGCATGACCTAATCCGGGAAGCCAGTGAGCGAAGCGAACATGCTTATCTTGAAAATGAACGAGTATTTGAAACAAAACAAATTCAATTACATTAGGACAGGACAACGTATGTTGGGCCAGCTAGTTATATATATTAATGATTACAGACAGCGTGTAGCATTTAAGTATCCAAAAACATTATGATCACATTTTTTTAAGTAACGGTGTATTATAATCCCACTTATGTTTTATATTATTGACTATCTCAAGTTTAATTTATGCAAAATTTCTTTGCAGTAAAAAATAATACGGGGACTTCTGCTTGAAACAATATTTATTTGTGTATTAAGGGAGTAAAGTGCAACTTTGTTCCCTAAGGGAAATTTTTGGCGCCTGACGCCGTAGGCCAGGGCGATAAATTTACACACAACATTTTTCCCACACCCCAAAAGCCACAAGTATTGATAAGTATTCACATTCACAATCGCTTTCCATGTTGGTTGCGTAATGCGTAATAACTAAACTCGGAACGTTAATTGGAGCTGGAGCAAAATATCAATCAGCTGATCCGATTCCCTTATAGCTGCAGCATTAATGATTGCAGCAAAATGTCAGCTGATTCTGTTCCGGGAGACAAAGTAGCACTATACTCCTTCAATACAAGGAGTAAAATTTGACTTTACTAAGTAGGTGGGGGGAAACAAAATTTATTATACAAGATAGGAACGACGTTTCCTTCCATTTTTAAAATGTATTGTATTAGTTCACACATACGCAAAAAGTTAGAGAAAACTTAGTAAACAAATTTCATAATCGGCCTGAAAGGACAAGTCCTGCACAGTTCACTAACACATATATAATTCCAATTTTTGGTAAATAGTCCAACTAAATTTTATCAAAATGTTAAACAGGAGCATCTCTTTTACTTGTTAAACATGAAAATTAATTTTTCACTGAGAAAAACATGTTTTCTGGAAATAAAAGTACCAATCTCTGTAGAACAGGAGCTTCAATTTCAGATCAAAACTATTTAAATCGGTCCTTTAGTTTTTAGCGAATTTCCCCTATAGGGAAGAAGCTATTACCGTAGATCTCATGGTAAGACTTAAGCCCGAGACCATGATAACTTTTCATTTTGAGGTCCCCAGATGCCAAAAACACCATTCGTTCAAATTTTTATATATGTATATATATATATATATATATATATATATTTATATATATATATATATATGTGTGTGTGTCCGTAAGCACGATAACTCTAGTAAAAAAGGTCCGATCTTAATGAAATTTGGTACAAATGTGTAAAGTACCATTTATTTGAACGAGTTCGAAAACCAGATGAATCGCACCATCCAAAGGGGGGTTTTTGGGGGGTTTTGTACCCCAAAAATGTGTTTTTTGGAGTTTTCACATGTAATTTTAATTTAAATCAAATTTTAATTCATACCATTGAATTCAGCTTAAAAAAACAAACAATTTGATATTTTGATCATTGCTCTACGTCAATTGGTTACCGAGATATTGAAAGTGCTAAACACAGTACGTTGTCTAATGTTATTGTTATGGAGAAAAAGGAAAATTGTATATCTCGCTTATTTATGAACATAAATTGGCGAAATTTGGTATATGGCTTGATCTGGTTGTTGTTTATGGTTGTTTGCACAAAAAAAATTTTCACCTATGGTTCCTGTAGCAGCAAACCTAGGTACTTGGTCCCCATGTTATTCTTATAGAAAAATACTTAAAATGTTATATATCGCTTATTTATGAATGTATATGGATGAAACTTGGTATGTGACTTCACTAAGATGAGTTCTATTGAGATTTGCATAAAAACCCATTATTTTATGTGCCTTGTTGCAGCAAACCTGCGTACTCATCCCCAATGTTATTCTTATGGAGAATAATTAATATTTTAAATATCGCTTGTTTGTGAGTACATTTCTTATGAATCCTGTTAAGTGTTTTAATGTGTTATGTTATATATTCATTGGAAATTTGCTGAGTATGCAGGTTTGCTGCGACGGGGGTATTGTTAGTGGATTTACAAAATGAATGTTGTTGATATTTGAACATGTGCTCTTATGAGAGCCAAAAATTAAAATTAATTTATTATTAGAAACAACACATCTAAACTAAACAAAGATATTGATGACATTACTGTATGTCAAAACCTATTATAAGTTATATAGGTTAAGCTATTATAACCTATATAAGTATTATATTTAATAGATTTTGCTAGTAATGTACCGTAAGTGATTTATTGAAAGTTGAACAATATTTGTTATGGGAATAATAAACGCAAACATTGTGCATTAAAAAACACCTAAAAAGAAAATAAATGTAATTATGACAAACTGCAGGCCAAAACCTATAATTTAGTACTAAAACAGTTAAAATTGGCACAGTAGTTTTTGCTAATAGATTAACGTAAAGAATTTTTTTTTTTAATGTTAATCGGGCTGTTTCGGGAGCTAAAAGTATTTTGTATTGAGAAAAATCTATACTTATAATGTAATGGTTGTGCATTTGCGTGTATGTTCCAGGGGATTTTGAAAATGCCAACTCAAAACTGCTCCGGACCATAATGTTGTAGAGGATCAACAAATTGCAGATAGGTACTTTTTTGTTTTTCCTCAAGACCTCAGGACTCTGCCCCAGTGGCATAAAAAGCCGCCATGTTATTCTTATTGAGAAAATGTTTTGTTCTAACGGCTCCTCAAACTTGCTCAAACCTTAACACATTGTTGTGGGACTAAAAGACTGGATATTCTTATCAGTGCTTAGTGTGATTTCCATAAATCCCTTACAATGGTTGTTCCCGGCAAAACATGTTTAAGATTAAAAACATGATCAGTGGAATCAACATTTGTTAGCTGGACAAATTATAAGACAATATCTTTTGAGATCGAATATAACTGAAATCTAAAAAACCGAAACCAGGGTAGACTTTCATAAGTGGAACGATATAAAAAACCGAATGAAATTGTTCGATAGGGTATAACGATTATTTAGGTTATTCAGTTATGGTTTCAGTTAGGCCTGTTAAGGTTTTGGTTATTTAGGTTTCAGTTAGGCCTACCGTAAAACAGGCTTGACCCGGACACTTTTTTACTATTTTTAGGTTATAGTGCCTTCCCATTAACATGTCACCATATATATTAATAAAATAAATTAATATATGTCACCCAATAAATTAATAAAATTTGGTATGTGGCTTTACCTACTTGAGTTATATTGAAATTTGTATAAAACCCAATTTTTTGTCCTTGCTTCAGTAAACCTGCATACTCAGCCGCCATGTTATTCTTATGGAGAATAATTAAAATGTCATAAATCGTTTATTTATGAATGTTTATAGATAAAACTTCGTATGTGGCTTTATGTGGTATTAAGATACATAAATATGAATTGGAAATTCGCTGAGTACGCAAGTTTGCTGCTACGGGGGTATTTTATTTCCATTATGAGAGTTGACATTCAAGTAGGTTTTTTACTTACATACTGAACATATATTTATGCCTTTCAATTATGTTAAGATATACTCCTAACATAAAACTATGATAATGTAATTTTTTAAATGCCATGTTTGGACAAATACTCTGTTTACAAAAATAGCTGTTTTATCGAAACATTATCTGCTTATTAATTAAAAACAGAAAAATGATAAACACATGTTCCCATAAAGAAAAAAATGTAAACTTTAAAAGCCAAAGGAGTAGAGCCCTTCACATTTTCCGGGGTAAAAAGTATCCTATGTGTTTATCCAGGTAATAAACTATCCGTGTGCAAAATTTCCTTTAAATTCATTCAGCCGTTCTTGCGTGTTATAAAACTTGTTATTAATACCTCGTGTTTTATATATAAAGATAATAATAAACTTTATTTGACATCCTTGGATGTATAAAAGTAAAATAAATACAATAATTGTTAATTAATTATACAATATGATTGTAGTGATCAGCAAAATTCCTAAATTTCATAAATACATTTTCTTATTAATTTAACTCAATGTATAAAAGGCACATGTAACTGAATTATAATGATTTACTTTTTCAAAATGTTAACAGGTAAACAAAAATTTAAATGTTGTCATGGAATTGATTTGAACACGATATGACATAATCACAAATACCCCTGGAGCAGCAAACTTGCATACTCAGCGAATTTCCATTGCATGTATATTTCTCACTACCACATAGAGCCACTCACAAAGTTTCATAAAACTACACAAATAAATGATATATAGCATTTTATTTATTCTCCATAAGAATAACATTGAAAGCTGATTACGCAGGTTTGCTGCAACAAGGAACATAAAATATATGTTTTTATGCAATTATAAATACAACTGTACCGGTCAAGGCTGCATACCAAGTTTTATTCATTTATGATCATAATTAAGGGAGACATTACATTTTACTTATTCTCCATAAGAATAACATGGGGGCTGAGTATGCAGGATTGCTGCTGTAGGGGAAATCGGCAACAAATTTTTTTGTGCAAATATCAATAGACCAGTACTAAGTGAAGGCACATGCCAAGTTTCATCAACATACATTCATAAATAACCGGAAATAAAATTTGAATTATTCTCCTTAAGGATAACATTGGGCAACAAACTGTGTTTAGCACTTTGAATATCTCTCCAATGGTTGGACATAGAATCACAATTTAAACACCAAAATGATTGTTTTGTAGAGCTGAACCGATTGGTAGGAGTAAATGAGAAGTTGACATTAAAATGAGCTGAGGAAAAGCTAAAAACCTTTTTCCCATAAGATTAACATGGGAGATTTTATGAACACGTTTTTTTAGATTTTCTCCTCAACCACTTAACCTAGGTTAATGATTCAAAATATTATATTATTTGTTTTTTTAAGCTCTATAAAATGGTCAAAACCAAAATTAAGTATTTTAAAAATTGTTGGGTGAAAAATGCAAAAAAATTATTGTTGGAAAATTGTAAACCCCCATAAACCCCCCTTCCTATGGTCCGATTTTTCTGGTTTTCAAACTTAAATGTCATGAATATCCCTTTACAAATTTGAGCCAAATTTCATCAAAATCAGACTTATTTACTCATGTTATCGTGTTAATGGACACACATATATATATATATATATATATATGTATATATATGTATATATATACATATTATTTATGTATGTTTATATATACATATATACAAATTTGAACTATTGGTGTTTTTGACGTCTGGGGACCTCAAAACGAACAGGTATCATGGTCTCGGGCTTCAACTCTTACCATGCCACCTACGGTAATAGCTTCTTCCCTATAAGGTAAATTTGCTAAAATACACAATTACATCAGAAAAACGTGGACTACAACCATCCATGTTGGAAAAGAATACACTGACTCAACAAACACCGTTGAGGAGAGCGGTTTTTTCCCACTCGCGTGAAAACGTGCATCTGAATCAATGCTTTGCAATTGGAGAGGAGCATTTTTCCCCGCGCGGCCAAAAAACCGAATGTAGAAACCAGCGTGTGATTTTAGAGCCACTGGGTGGATTTGACCCGCGCGGCAAACAACCACTCTAGGTATGTGAAAGCTCTCATTTGACTCAATTTATCCCAGCGGGGAAAACTTGCTGCGGGAAAAGGTTGCTCGCGTGAAAGATTCCTAAACATTATGTCCCCCACCCCATTACTCCAGAATTATACCATGATTAAATTGGTAAGATATAACTGGGTAGTTATCATGCATGTTTAAGTCATTAAAAATGTTTGGAAAACGCCTTTCTAAAAAAAATGTAATCTTGTTTCCAGAAACTATTGTTTGTAACAGCCCGGTTAACATTTCAACAAAATTCCTTACATAAATCTAGCGGTCCTATTCTGTAAAAAACTACTGATCCAGTTTTAACGGATTTAGTAGGGGGTCTATCATAAGGGTTTTGGCATATAGTTATGTCAACTACATTTTATTATGTGATCTTTTGGTGCAAACCTACTTAGTTAATAGTTCCCATAACAGATCGTGTTAAATTTTCAACAAATCACTTGTATATATCCACTAGCAAAAACTACTGGGCCAAAATATAAACAGTTTTTGTATTAAATTTATAGCTTTGATCCGCGCTCATGTCATAATACCTTTCTTTAGTTGAGATTTTTGTTCTTAATACCAAATGATAAATCTCAACAACATTCCTTTTGTAAATCCACTATCAAAAACGACTGGATCAATTTCAATAGTTTTGGTCTTCAATCGAAGGTCCTGTCCTAGAGAGGTTTATTGGTACCATACTTTTATTTTCACTTAATATGATTTTCTCTTTGAAAAAATACTTTTCAAATTTATCACCTTAAGAGCTGCTCCTATTTAACATCCCGGTCAAATTTAGTTGGACTATTTACCAGAAATGTTAATAATTTATGTTTTAATGGATCACAGTACTCTTCCTTCAAGGCCAATAATGAAATTTGTTTACTATGTTCATAACTATTTTAAACTATTTTTTTACATGTGTGAACTTTTACAATAAATCTTAACAATGGAAGGAAAAGTCATTATTATGGTATTTTGTTATACAAATTGTTTGATCCAAGTTAATTCCCTGTATATTATTTTACAGCAAAACAATTGTCATAAATTAAACTTGAGGTACAGTAGTAAATATTATTAAACATAAGAATAATCATAATACCCCTTTCCTTAAAAAGGATGCGATCATAATTTTTTTGGGAACTTAAATGCTACACAGGGGACTATTAAACTGAACCTTTCACGTAATCATAAATATATATAATAAATGTTGGACCTTGAAACAATCACTGGCAAACCAAGTGGGCCAAAGAGTTTTAGTTCCTATATTATATTTAATAACATCAGATACTAATACTTTTCCTTTTTTAAAAAGAAATAAGGCAATTTCATCTTCTTTAAAGCGGATTGACAGATTTAAGCATCATTGTTTTGAAGTTCTGCATTTATATATATTTAAACGGGACTGGGTCTATTACACATCATATCGATGGACCATCGAACCTTAAATAAAAATAGGCTTTGGTTCGATATAACATTGCCCTAGTGCGATCTATAATATAATTTAATAAAGAATTGGCTCTAGTTGTGAATTGGAATTAGTTTTTATAGATTAAAGCAAGATGATTCGATGGCCCATCGAACCTACATCAAATAAATAAAACATTTAAGTGAAGGCATTTTGGGTAAAGGTTTAAGTGGGTATTATAGATGATGTCGTTGGACCATCGAACCATTCCTATTTTATAAATGTTAGAGGGTCTATGGTCCATCGATGTGATGTGTAATAGAGCCACTTAATTTATTTGACAACTAGAAATATAGGGGGCCCGTTTTTTTAAATAATAGGGTTGATGGTACATCAGACCGAATTTGTATATGTTAAAAAGAACTCATTGTGGGTCAATGGTCCATTGACCCAAATAGTATATATAACTTTTATTCACTTAACACGTTGAATGCTGAAAAATAAGTATATACCATCACCTGTGGCTAAAACTATTTTATGTCAAAATCACTTTCCAAATGCTGTTGTTAGTCTTGTTCGGGGTCGCTGTCATAAAAAAATCGTAATTTCCGGTCGTCCCGTGACGTCATCGCTTCCGCCGCTTTTTGTCGGCATACGCCACCTGGGTGCGACGTTTCGGAGATATTGCAGCACAGTCACAATATTTTGACTTATTAGTCAGTTTATGATTATATCCTAGCAATGTAAACCTTTTTTCACTTTTTCAATCACTACTACTAAATATTTACAAATATTTACAGAGTCTGTTTCAACGTTACAGGGAGACATGAAACTTATCGAAGCAGCGAATAGGGCATAGGCCTGGTTCACCAGGACAAGCTGGACAGAAGTACACGACATCCGATCATAATAATAGTACGACAGACGTACTAGCCATTATTGTTCAATATGAACCACCTAAGAATCCATAGTAATGCACTATTACGCAATCACGAAAAAAAAATAAATAGTCGCGGAATCCGGCAACAGCACCAACACGGCAAAGATTGAGATGTAAACAGGTGGCGCACGCAGAAACAACCTCCTCCGTCCGCGGCTAAGCTCACACCGACCAAATGTATTTCAGTTTGTCTGGCGCCGACTATAGTCGGCGCGCGCCACTTGGCAGCGCTAGTGAAGCCGACTAAAGTCGGCGCCAGCAGCCAACGTGTTAAACGGTTCGATGGGCCATAGACCCTCTTGTATTTTTTTAATTTTTACAAGAGGGTCCATCGATATGATGTGTAATAGAGCCGCTCCCATTTGAACAACAATATCAAGCTACCATAACAATGAGAGCCTGGGGGCATAGCCTCCCAGAAAGACCAAAGTGCTACATTAAAACCTCTTTAGAGATTTAACTGTTTAGGCGTTTAAGACCGATTGACTGATTTTAAAACATACTGTACACATCAACTTCTAGATTTAGATATATTTAACATCAATATTAAGCTACAATAAAATAACAGTGTGGGTCCTGGGATGTGTATAGCCCTCCAGTGTACACCAAATTGTAAATAAAACTTGGTTTGACTGATTGTGGTCCTACATTGTCATCAAAATGTTGTACTTCCAACAAAATCTTCAACTAATATAATAAAGGAGGTCTAGGTGATACAGCCCCCAGTGAGAGTGAGGGGTGAGTAACAACTACTTCAAATGCACTTTTGATCTGATTGACTGATTTCAGATCTCATTGTTTGTTTCTCATGTTCTATATTTGAACGGCATTGTCAAGTTGCAGTTACAATGGGGGCCAATGGTGTGTATTGTGAATTGAAACATTTTTTTAAATTATTAACCCTTTAACGTAGTAATTATATTCTATTCGCAATGGCTGATAACGGAATTTGATTGGTGCTGCACTCCAGTCACAACATCTGTAACTAATGGCTGTGGGCAACTGCGGTTCTCTCCGCTAGGGGCACGGACTGACCATAAAAACCTAAATAACGCCGCTAGGCCACTGGTCGTGGTAGCTGAGTCAGCTAAGTAGTGGGAACATCTTGGCCAGGTACTGATATGAACTTCGTGGGTTCGAATCCCATACACGACCAAAACTGACAAGTCGTACAACTCTCAATGAGTTAACCGGTCTGAGGCAACGTTGGTGGGAGGGCCCAAATAAAACAAACGGTGGCAGGCTTGCTTGGAAGTTGACGGGATCGGTTAATTCTTTGTGAGTTGCACATGGTCAACACTGATTTTGATACTTTTTACGGTACTTTGGTATTATACGGATGCCACTATTTTAGGAGGTTAAATTTTTACCGGATACAAAGGATAACTACACAATTCGAAAAAACGTACTTTTATTGACTTACTGTACAAATTTTACATCATTCTGATGAGCGGTCATTGTGTTGTGCTTCCCAAAAGACAGTGATGTCCGCTAGGATCGTGTTGAATGCGTCGCCGCCGCTAGCAGCCACACCCGATCGCCACATGTACTCCGCCAAATATACAGCGCGCTGCGGCAGTTATGTTAGGATGGGTTATCATAACAATACGTACGGTTTCCTCTTCATTTCGAGGTAAATCCCACACCAAAAGAACGTCACTCATTATGAAAACAAATGTAACGTAGTGACGGAAATAAATCACTCATGACACTGACCCAGATACAGGCGGTGACAGGTGATGCGCGCGCTCCGGTCAACGACCTGACCTTGGCCTATTTGGAGAGGGTTTGGCGGCCTGAAGTATGACTCATCAGGTATCATTCGATTCGTAACGAAACAAGGAAAGTCCTACAATCATTTTTATGATAACCCATCGTAACATAACTGCTGCAGCGCGCTGTATAAGGGTGGCATCCGTATAATACCAAAGTACCCTTTTTACTTATGTCTACTGTGTGTGTGCCAATGCGACTCTCTAAACTGAAAGAAAACAATATTTTAATTAAAATATGCCATTAATTCATTTAAAAATACCAATTTTATATTCCAATTCATGGGTTTAAAAAATGGCAAGTAAGGAACGAGACCAGCTCGTATGTCTAGGCCAATGGGTTAACTGTGAGCTCAGCCTGTTACGCGGTAAAAGAGCGTACTCCTAGTTATTACCTAGCCTAAGCCTACAGTAGAGTCTTGAGTTTCATAAGCGGTTAAAGTACTTGATAATTTTATTTTGATAATACAACGGAATGAGTATTTTTCAGTTTATCCTAGCTATTTTGTCCATATTTTACATCAAATCAAATCATCTTTATTCATTGCAATACAAATAGTACAGAATGGTGCCAATCATAGCGTATTACTTATTAATTTGTTGCCAAAAGTGGTAAGAGTGACCTACGATGGTGAAATGGTATTGTTTGTTTTTTACGGCCCATCTTGTACAGTGTGCTGCAGCTGTTAGGTTAGGTTATGTTACGTTATTTTTAATTAGCAAATCCTACCTCATCCAACGAGGTATATATCTATAGAGGTCTCGCCTGGGGTAAAAATCTGTGCTTACATACGGACTGCCATTTTGACTCTCTATACCCTCTGGTCTCCATCATGGCAACAAATATGTTAACCAATCAAATCCCCTCTTTACAACTTATGTTAGTCTTTATTATTTGATTTTGAAACGATACATTTCTCTATAATATAACATTCCTCTATGATTGTAACACACAATACAATTTAGGAAGTTTAGGAGGTTATTCTTCCTACATCACTCAAATAACATTTAAAGTATTGAAAAATCCAAATTTATCCTTCGCGGCCAAGTAAGCTGCAATTTCCCGCCACAGCGCGGGCACCTCCATGCCTCTTGCATAAACGCAAATGATGTTTATACTCAAGTACAAAGTATTCGCGTACTAAATTACAGTACTCAAAGACATGCCTGCACTTGTACTCACTGCATCTAGAAAGTGTTTGATATACATGAAGTCCTTAAATGAAACTTTGTGAGTGACTCGGAGTTAGAAACTGCCATGAGCACTAAAGTAATAATTTCTTTCCTGTTAAGAGAATTTGTTGTATTGTCGGAAAGATATTGCGTGACAAGTTTCTGATAATTTCTACACAATATATTAAACTTTGGGATTACGAAAGGTCCGATCATCCTCATACGTGAAGAATGAGCGTATTTCTAGTTATTGTTACCTATATTGTGATGGTGAAATGGTATTGTTTGTTTTTTACGACCCATCTTGTACAGTGTGCTGCAGCTGTTAGGTTAGGTTATGTTACGTTATTTTTAATTAGCAAATCCTACCTCATCCAACGAGGTATATATCTATAGAGGTCTCGCCTGGGGTAAAAATCTGTGCTTACATACGGACTGCCATTTTGACTCTATACCCTCTGGTCTCCATCATGGCAACAAATATGTTAACCAATCAAATCCCCTCTTTACAACTTATGTTAGTCTTTATTATTTGATTTTGAAACGATAAATTTCTCTATAATATAACATTTCTCTATAATTGTAACACACAATACAATTTAGGAAGTTTAGGAGGTTATTCTTCCTACATCACTCAAATAACATTTAAAGTATTGAAAAATCCAAATTTATCCTTCGCGGCCAAGTAAGCTGCAATTTCCCGCCACAGCGCGGGCACCTCCATGCCTCTTGCATAAACGCAAATGATGTTTATACTCAAGTTCAAAGTATTCGCGTACTAAATTACAGTACTCAAAGACATGCCTGCACTTGTACTCATTGCATCTAGAAAGTGTTTGATATACATGAAGTCCTTAAATGAAACTTTGTGAGTGACTCGGAGTTAGAAACTGCCATGAGCACTAAAGTAATAATTTCTTTCCTGTTAAGAGAATTTGTTGTATTGTCGGAAAGATATTGCGTGACAAGTTTCTGATAATTTCTACACAATATATTAAACTTTGGGATTACGAAAGGTCCGATCATCCTCATACGTGAAGAATGAGCGTATTCCTAGTTATTGTTACCTATATTGTGATGGTGAAATGGTATTGTTTGTTTTTTACGACCCATCTTGTACAGTGTGCTGCAGCTGTTAGGTTAGGTTATGTTACGTTATTTTTAAATAGCAAATCCTACCTCATCCAACGAGGTATATATCTATAGAGGTCTCGCCTGGGGTAAAAATCTGTGCTTACATACGGACTGCCATTTTGACTCTCTATACCCTCTGGTCTCCATCATGGCAACAAATATGTTAACCAATCAAATCCCCTCTTTACAACTTATGTTAGTCTTTATTATTTGATTTTGAAACGATACATTTCTCTATAATATAACATTTCTCTATAATTGTAACACACAATACAATTTAGGAAGTTTAGGAGGTTATTCTTCCTACATCACTCAAATAACATTTAAAGTATTGAAAAATCCAAATTTATCCTTCGCGGCCAAGTAAGCTGCAATTTCCCGCCACAGCGCGGGCACCTCCATGCCTCTTGCATAAACGCAAATGATGTTTATACTCAAGTACAAAGTATTCGCGTACAAAATTACAGTACTCAAAGACATGCCTGCACTTGTACTCACTGCATCTAGAAAGTGTTTGATATACATGAAATCCTTAAACGAAACTTTGTGAGTGACTCGGAGTTAGAAACTGCCATGAGCATTAAAGTAATAATTTCTTTCCTGTTAAGAGAATTTGTTGTATTGTCGGAAAGATATTGCGTGACAAGTTTCTCATCATTTCTACGCAATATATTAAACTTTGGGATTACGAAAGGTCCGATCATCCTCATACGTGAAGAATGAGCGTATTCCTAGTTATTGATACCTATATTGTAAAGTTGCATTGGTGATAGCCGTCAAATAAATAACCAAAACATCTAATTTTATTTGGTAACTTACCGTCCGTTTTATTAGTGAGATAATAATTTTTTGAACAAACTAACACTTTCTCCTGTTAATGAGTGGAAATTATACTGTGAATAATTACATTTATTAGCGTTTAATCACTTTAATCACGTAAGAAAGACCTTATTACTTTTCTTGTTGACATTTTTCTTTTCAGTCATTTTGTCGTCTGTAGTCTGGAGTCAAGAGGTCTAAGTCCAGCGGCCTGAAATTTTTTTACATAGAGTACAGTACCAATAATGTTATTTATTATAATAGTATTAAAATAATAATGCATCTTTTAATTAGTATAAAATAAAATAGTCATACAATTTTAAAAGCTAATAATATTTAAACCTTAGTTTTGTGTTTCAAGTTACGAGAAGAAGTTTTTTTCCTAGTCAACATGAACATGAATAACTACAGTTCTCTAGTGAATCTATGGCAATACTTACGTTACTCAATAGTTGAAACATAGACGTTGGCTAAATATCAACGATTCAAGTACCACTAAAATGGCTCCCAATGTTAATCTTATGGGAAAAAAATAGATTTGTTTTAAAGATAATTTTATTATTACTTAACCAAATATTCCCAATAACGAACTCGACCGAGATTTCGTACTATAGAATCTATCTCTAAAGTTTGAAGTGGATCTGTAGAGGCGTTTTTGAGTTATTTATGTCACAGACACGCCAGTTCGAGTTGATTCTCTTACCAGTGTAAGCAGTAAAGTTATGTATAAGGATTTCGTTTCACTCAATCCAATTAGCTTAAAAACCCATTTTTTGTGTTCCTTGATGCAGCAAACCTGCATACTCAGCCCCGATGTTATTCTTAGGGAGAATAATTAAAATTGTATATATCGCTTATTTGTGAATATATTTTTATGAAACTTGGTAAGTGGCTTTATGAAGTATTAAGACATTTATATCTCCATTGGAAATTCGCTGAGTATGCAGATTTGCTGCTACGGGGGTATTAAAGAACTATAAAAATTAGAGATAAATGTTGAAAACTAGAGACCACTATCTTTTCCCTAACTAAAATGGCAGCCAGTCAAAATAAAAAAAAAACCTTTTATTCTAATCTGGAAAGCAATATTTTTTTATTCTTACCTTTACTACGTTAAAATAAACTGATTTCCTTCGTGATGTGATATTAACTTTAGGTGTACTGTATTTTATCACTATTAAAACTGTTGAATGTCCCCCAAGATATGCCTTCCAGATTTGAATACGATTTTAGGGAAATTTGACTGGCTGCAATTTTGTTAGGGAAGAGATTGCGGTATTTAATTTTCCCCATGAAACCGCAATCTCTTTAGTTTTTTATAGTTCTTTAAAATGAGTGGTCACACAAAAGAGGTTTAGGGCCTACATTAAAAAATTTCGAGTTTCCCCAAAATCCCCTATTTTTGAATAATGTCAAAAGATACTACACCTTGAGCTACTCTGTTACCAGATACTACACTAGGCCCTCGACGGCTCTCTGACTGGTCTATACTAGTCGACATTGGGTAGAGCAAAATGAAGCTGTCACAGTATTGGTAAGTCTTTTGGCTATCCAGTGTGACAACTTCCCTTCCTTAGTTCCTCTTTGTCTTTTCTGGGGACTTGACTCCCAGTTGAGCCTGGATGCCCAGTCTAGTCCAAGTCCTTGGAGGGAGTAGTGGCTCTCCCTTGCAGCCTGGGACGGGTGCCTGGGAGGAAGGGCCCTTACCCGACGGTCTTCGTTCTGCCAGGCTGGGGGACGAACTGTCCTGGGTCCACCCGACCCCTGAGAGGTTGGAGGCTCAGCAAGATGGCGGCCCCTGTCTGGTGGACTTATGGGGACGTCGGGTTAGAGGGCGAATCATCCTGGGGTGTTGTCAGCCACAGAGCCCGGGATCTAGGTAAGGCTCTCTCCCTTTCTGGAGCGAGGCAGACTGATCCCATCCTACCACCATTCCCATCCCTCTTTTCCCTCTTTCCGGTGGCTGTACAATATCCCAAGGGAGACGTGCCTAGCCGGCTATGCCGGGGCCTCCTAACCCCCCAAAAACAAACAAACAACTATCACCGCCCAAAAGATATTAGTGTATATTAAAAAGTAAAAAATAGAGGGGGTCCTGACTTTTTATTCGCCCTTTGGTTCGCAATTATAGTAGTACTTACAAATTTATTAGTTACTTTTATTTTAGTAATTAAATACGAGTTTCATTAGGCTGATTGCCAAAGGATGTTTTAAAATAACTTTAAATATATAATAGATCAACAATTATACTAGATGAGGCAAAGGAGGGTAAGTGTTCCTAACATACGTTTTTCGTATTTAAATAATGAAATAGTAAAGTACTTAGTTTTGACACTCTTCAATAGCCATTTTAACTTTTCCACTTAAGAACAACCATTATATCATCGTAAACTGTCGAGTAATGAGTATTTTATGGGCTCGATGATTATGGCTTTAATATTCAACACTACATACTTCCAATACTTTCCATACGTTTTTAACGTGAAATTATATCATTGGAAGACATATTGCTCTCACGTGCATTACAAAACATTACATTACTGAAATATAACATAAAAAAGTAAAAGTAAGTCTAAAGATTGTTTACCTTATTTTTAAAATGGTTCCTGCAAAAGATTTCTGACACTTGGTCAATAAAAACGGTTTAGCAGAAGCTACAGTCACCAAACAAATTGAACAATTTATTTTGTTACACTTTGTATTCCCGCATATAAAAAAACAAAACAAAACAAACAAATAATTCACTTTATTTTCAAGAAAACTGTAACAGTAAATGAGTTGTGGAAAAACACCATTGAATACATTATATATTAAATCGCACATGTTTTTATAACAGTATCATTTCATTACTTGCAGAGCTCTCTTAAGGAATCCAAGGTAATAAGTAAGGTGCTTTGATATTTCAGCTAAGGATCTTACTAGAGCTAGAAGGTTAACAATAGTTAAAAAATGTCATTAATGGGTTATTTGTTGTTAATTAAACATAAACAATACAATAAGATGAGCTTCTTATGATGAATCAAAAGTTGCATGCATTAAAAAACTTATTTAATACATTTTAAAGTTCAAAATTATTATTTTTTTTACTAAAAACCCAAAAAGAGCGTGATACTAATAATAGATTTTTTAACAGTGATAAAATACGTATTTACAGTTTACAGTTTACTGTTATAAGTTTACTGTTAGTTTACAGTTATAGTTTACTGGTTTACAGTCTGTAAACTGGAGACTCGTTTACAGTTTTGAAATATCTGAATTTATGACAGATATATTTGTATAATGTTTTAAGTCGTGAGTAATTAGTTAGTTGTGTAAACATTATGAACATTATTGGTTAATAAAATCCCTAAAATAAAATCATAAAAATATGAGTACAATTAACTACGAAGTAAAGCTGAGGTCAAAGACTTGGAATTGGGAACAACAGGAAATGACAGAGTAACAAAACAGGAAATAAACGGTCAAATTACACAGGTAAATGACCTAGGGTTCAAGCGACAAAATCAAAGTAACTCACCAAAAATTCCAATGATGGCGGCGGAATGCTGACCAGCTACGGACACGAATCACGGCGGGTGTAGGAGTCCAGAATCGACGTGATTGGTTGACGTGGGCGTGGTCGACCGAATTTGGGGGAAACACGATATCGGGGGAAACATATCGAGGAGAGAGGATGGACAGTCAGGAAAAGAGAGGCAAGAAGTGAAGTGGTGGGAAGTAAGGGGGGCTGGATCGAGTAAGTCCCGCAACACTTAGGTTATAGTAAAATACCGGGTGTTGTCGACCTTCCAACCAAGTCCACCAACGCAGGGCCAACAGAAGCACTACAGCGACCACAACCCAGAGGGAGAAGAGGACGGATCGTGTCTGCGACCGGAGGAGCCTTGGGAGAATTCTTCAAGACAACCACCGACAAAGGGATCCAGGACCACTTCTGGACGCTGGACCATTCCTGGACACCTTAACCACTGGACGGGACCACGGAGAGGCCAAGGACCGACCGACAACGCAGGGAGACCGCCTGACAGCCAAAATTCCGGACTGCGTGGTATGTGATCTTCACTAAATTGCACCTCTAGTTAAAAGGGAAAATTTGAGAGAAAAGTCGAAGGTTAAGGGAAATGATTTGATAATAATAATGATTAAGCAATGATGAAGATATTAAAAGTTAAAGTTTACTAAGACAAGCAATAAATAATCCAAACAGAAAGGGGAAATATATATATATATATAATTAAGAAGCCTCAGAATAAATGACAGGGTAAATTGTTAAAATAAATTAAAGACGGTAGGCATAACCGGAATGGCCCATAGGCCAAGTTGAGGCGTAAAATAGTTGCACATAAAGATAACAGTAGCTCGATGTCATTAACTATCGTTCAATTAATTTAGTAAGTGCTAATGAATAACTGTTACATGAATGAATTGATTATTGAAGTATAAAGGCCCACATGGCTTAACATTTTAATGTAATATAATGTGACAATGTTTAATTTGGAAAGGTTTAAGGGTAATTATTTTGATGTGTAATTGATGGATGAAATATAAAGAACTAAACTATTAATAAAGTGAATTGAGTAAACCTTTAATGGTAGATTAACGGCTACATGCCCAATAATGTAAATTAAATGTTAAATATCGTGTTAAGGGTGTGTATTCATATGGAAGGTGTGGACTGTGACATATAAGTTGCCTTAAAGAACCTTGGCCATGCCAGAACAGAGTGATCTTTATTAATGATTTGTTAGCTTAAGAGAGTATTGATTTATATTGTGTTTGTCATTTCAGTTGTATTTTTTCTAAGTAGGAGTTAGGGCACAGAGGCCTCTATTTAAAGGGTTGTCACGAGTATTAATCACTATATAATGAGGAAGTAGCTCATCTGATTTATGTATATTAAAAGGTATATGTTATTACAGACGCTGGTGTCATTTCAATCAATTTCCTGGTTTCCAACTCACTAAGCTAAGCGAGTTATGATTCAAACTTAAGAGTAAAAGAGAGAGAAAATAATCTTACATGGTGGAGATCGCTGAATTGGTTTAATTACCATAAAATTGATTGAATTGACACAGAGTGAGTGATGTTTTATTAGCATAAGATGGTTATAGAGATAAGAAGGTATTTATGAGATAGGATAAAACTGCATAGGGACAGAAATAATTAATTGAAGGGACGTAATCGACTAAACGGTTAATACTGTAGGGCACTTACAAATAAAAAATAGCCTACAATATATTTAATCAACAGATATATCGCATAAAATAATAAAAGTCGTCAGGGTTTAATAAAACATAAAAGACAGGTTGTATAACAGTAATAAATAAATACAAATAAAACGGTCTAGGGTTTTGTTAATTTAAAATAAAATGAAATGCCAATAAACCAAGTTTCCTTGCCTTCGGATATTTATAGGGTAAAGAAAGAACAGCTACAAGCAATATTAGTGAAGTTTAACATTAAATACAAAGACGAGGACACGGTTGCCGATTTAAGACCCATTGTAGCCGATCTTAAAGCTTATTTAAAAAATAATTGGTCTGAAGAAAAAAAATTCATTTTAAGAAAGTTATTAGGGAAAAGATTCTTAACCGAGGTTGAGTTAGAAAAACACCCATTGCTTAGGAGAATTGAACAATTCATTAGGGATAGGGAAAACCTTTACGACACGCCAGCCAGCGAGGACAGTGACGGTGACGACTACGAGGACATTGACTTAGCTTCAGTGGACACAGACGACCCTCCAGGTCAAATTACACCCCAAGGGACGAATAGGGCAAATCATAGAGCACTCACGGATAATTACATAGGAGACCGCGAGGATAACATGACGACACCAAAAGAAAATTTACCGTTAATATCTGCTGGTACGTACTACGGTCTACCAACTGAAAACCCCAACGATTTTATAGACAAGTATCAAATCGCGGCACAGTCAAATAATTGGCAGGATGCTTCAAAAATAAAATTATTTCCGGCACACCTAGCAGGGACGGCACTTACATGGCATCAACATTTCACAAAAGGGAAGGTGATACACGATTGGGATGAGTTAAAGGAAACCTTTATTAACACTTTCACCCCGGTTGCACAGGCACAAACTTTGCAGAACATCTTAGATAAAAAAGTACAAGGTAGGGACCAACCTGTGCTAACATATTACTTGGAGGTACTAACCTTGTGTAGGCGCCATGACCCCAATATGTCAGAAAAACGAATAGGGCAGTACATTATACAAGGACTAAGACCTGAATTTTGTGATAGGGTGTTATCAGAAACTTGTGACACTTTAGAACAGCTAGAAAAGAGTTTAAAGAAAATAGAGTTACAGCTACAAATTAAATCGGTAAATCAAGAAAAATACAGCAGAGCAGAAAGAGAGGGATACACTAGGGAAACCACCACCAATAGACAGGAAATAAACAATTTACATGCAGAAATAAGGACCCTAACTCAGGTCATTTCAAACATGACTATGCAACAAACGCCACAGCGACAAATATATCAACAACACGACAAGCCAAACCAACACAGGGAATACTGCAACAATTACAGGGGAAGAGGAACCAACTACAGGGGACCAACTGGATATAGGACGACACAACGACACCCAGTGCAATGGACACCACGGCACACCATGAGCAGAGGAGGCTACCAGACCAACTACCATGCAACATCATGGGGCCCACGACATGCAACCCCAAGAGCAGAAGTTCCATATAACGGAAGCAGGAATTTTACTACATATTGTAGTTACTGCAGAAGAAACAACCATAATACGCAGGATTGCAGGTTTAAGAGGCAGCAAACAGGGGAAATGATGAAGACAAGGTCCAAGTATTGTGATTATTGTAGGATGAGCAACCACAACAAAGAAGAATGCTACAAACTACAAAGGGGAAAACCGGATACAAAAAACGCATAGGAAGGGGCCCTCTCTATACTAACAACAAAGAGAAGGTTCCCTGCTTAAAACAGAGTATAAATTCACCCTACAAACAAGTACAACCCCAGTTCAGAATATACAACTACGAGAAGGAATTTCCTAAGCTAGATGAAGCTAAGAACATAAAGAAGAAGAGGGAATATATGCACAGAAGAGAAGAAAGAAGACATGAAGAGAACATAATTAACCCTCGGAGAAAAGACCACAATATATACCACACTTGCAAGACTAGGGAGCGCAGAGTGCAATGGAGAAAACAGCTACAGCCATTATCAGGTGGAATGAGACTAAGGGAAGGAGCCAGAGAAGAGCAACGAGCTATAAAGAAGGAAGAGGAGACAGTAAGGATGGAACAAAGGGAAGGAACAAAGGAAGTCAAAGGAACAACAGAAGTACAGGTGAACAGGGAAGAAGGAGACACATTGATGGAACAGGAGAAGGAAGAAATATGCAGGCAGCTAGAAGAGCAAGGAACTCAACACATGATCCACAGCTGTGACATTACACTAGTATCAGAAGGAAGGATACATAAGCCAAGGAGAAAGGAACAGTTAAGAAACCAGGAGTTACATGATACTCTATTTAAAATAAACCAAACGGAAGACAAGAGAGTACCAGTGTTAACACTTAATGCAAAGTTAACTCAAAATCCAAACAAAATAATGCAGTGTACAGTTGACACCGGATCAAATATAAACCTTATAAATTCAAAGTTCGTACAAGGGACAAATATTGAGACAGGAAAATTGCCAAGAGTTGTATCGGCAAATAATACTCCCATAAACATTTTAGGGATTGCGGAAATTGCATTAGAAATAGATAATATAATTATCAGGGATAAATTTTTTGTCACTCCGAATATCACGAGCGAAATAATCTTAGGGAATAGATTCCTAAATAAGAACAGGGTTGAATTAAATTTCGACACAAAAGAAATTGTGATAAACTTAGGCCAATTTAAACATAAAATAAAAATGGGAAAAAAATGGTTGATACAAATCGAAAGCATTAACAGTACTGAGATGGTTTCCAGAGATAAAATCATAGACATAAGAACCGAAGAGGATATGGTAATAGCACCTCATCAGCATAGGAGAATAAAGCTTAAACATCAAATAAGTCATAAAACATATTTTGAGTCGGAAAAGTCCTTAAAAGAAAAGAAAAAATGCCATGCATATTTGGTAGATGCAGAAGCAGATGAGGGCAGCTATATAACTATTTATAATGCATCTAGCTTCCCAAAACACATAAATGCCAACACTGTATTAGGCTACCTCACTGAGGAAGTAAACAAAGACGACACTTGTGCTGACACAACAAGGCCGCGACAACAGCCAGGCACGCGGGACCGACGTAAACAAACAGTCACAGATAAGGATGGCATAGAACTTAACATATCACCACACCTAACGGTACAGCAGCATAACATGGTCAGTAAACTGCTACATAAATACAAATCTATGTTCACCACGAAGGTAGAGGACCTTGAACCAGCTAATTTGCCACCAATACAATTAGAATTAGTTCCAAATGCTAAACCCGTAAACAGCCCACCTTATAGACAGAGTATGCAGGAGAGACAGGAACTAGATAAACTTTTAAACCAATTACTAGAAGCAGACATTTTAGAGGAATGCCCAGAATTTTGCGAATATGCTTCACCAGTATTCGTAACAAAAAATCGCGATAATTCGGCTCGCGTTGTTGCGGACATGCGTCGTATTAACAACATTTTAAAGAACTGTGTACATCCTACTCCATCAGTTAACTTAGTTTTAAATTGCTTAAATAAAGCAAACACGTTCACAAAATTAGATCTCAAGGGAGCGTTTCACCAATTACTTGTAAGAGAAGAAGACAGAAACATACTTGCGATTAAAACGCAAGATCGTCTGTTAAGATACAAAAGGTTAACCATGGGATTAAAAATTTCAACCGCTGTATTCAGCAAAGCGATATTAGCTTTATTAAATAAGCACCTGTACAATAAAGTTATATCGTATATTGATGACGTTATAGTTTACGGATCATCCTTTCAACAGGATTTAGAAAATTTGGAAATAATTTTAGAAATATTACACAAAGCTAAATTAAAGCTAAACACAAAAAAATGCAAGTTTTTATATGAAACAGTTGATATACTTGGATACACAGTCTCAAAGCAAGGAATTTTACCTCAACAATCTACAGTTAATGCTATACAAGAATTTAAAAGGCCAGACTGTATAAGACGTGTGCGTCAGTTCCTAGGCGCGTCATCATTTTTCAGGAAGCATATTAAAAATTATGCCCAAATTACATTACCCCTAACAGAGTTAATTAAACAAGCAAACAAAAATTTACCTTTTAAATGGAATGAAGATTGTGAACAAGCTTTTAATAAAATAAAGCAAATTTTAACTAATCCACCATTACTTGCTCATTGGAAAGACGATTGGGAATCAGTTATTTATGTTGACAGTTCATTATTTGCACTTGGGGCCTGTTACTTGCAAATTAATCCTGAAAATAATACTATGCATCCCATAGCATATTTATCAAGAAAATACACAGAAACGGAAAAGCGATATTCTAATGCAGAAAGGGAAATGCTAGCCTTAGTATATGCAGTTAATTACTGGAGGGAATTTACGCTAGGCAGGCAAACAATAGTTTATACCGATTGTCAGTCACTCATACATTATAAGAATTTTAAAAACACTTCATCACGCCTAAATCGCCTTGCTCTCGCACTAGTTGACTACGATATAATCGTAAAATATAAGAAAGGAACTAACAATCTACTAGCGGACAGCCTTTCTAGGAATCCACCAGAAGAAGAGTTAGACCAGGACCTAATTCAAGCTACATTAAACATTCAGGAGATAAAAACAGAAAATTTTGAAGAGTTACAAGCAAAAGACCCTTATTTAAAGCAAATAAAATTAGCTAAGATATCACCAGATTCCGTTCCGAAGAAAATCAGACATGAATCCAGGAAATATGTAGAGAGGGATAACATATTATATTACAAACATTTCAATGGTAGGGACACGGAATATTTATTAGCAATACCCCAGGAAAAGGTTAACGAAATATTAAAAACCTTTCATGATAATATATTTTCAGGAGGGCATTTCTCAAGCTTTAAAACTGGAAAGAAAATAAAATCACGATACTATTGGCCCAGCATAAATCAGGACATTGTAAACTATACTAAAACATGTGAAGACTGTCAACTTAGGAGATCTGCTACTTATAAGCAATACGGAAAGTTACAACCGCAAATCCCCTCAACAAAACCGTTTGAAAGATTAATTATAGATTTCTTAGGCCCTATAACACAAAGCCATGGATTTAAATACATTTTAGTAATGACAGACCCCACAACGAGGATGGCATATACACGTGCAACTCGTTCTGCAGATGCAAAAACCGTAGCTAAGGTATTATTGGAAATATTCTGTTTATACGGTTGTCCAAAAATTATTACTCACGACCAGGGTACACATTTCATGGGACAAGTACTAAAACAATTATTACAAAGCTTAGGCATATAACAGCGGCCAAGTCCTCCATACATGCAACGTATTCAAGGTTTAACGGAGAGATGCAACTTGGTAATAAAGAAAGCAATTTTACACTACATACAGGAAGACCCACACAATTGGTCTGACGTGTTAAAATTTATAACATTTGCATATAACACTACGATAAATAAAAGCACGGGTTACACTCCATTTTATTTAAATTTTGCAAGAGAAGCAAACCACCCGTCTGATTATATTTATGTTCACGAAAACCATAATAAGGACGTATTAAAAGAGATTAAATTAATACATAAAATTAGAACGGAAATTCCAAAAATCTTAGAAAAGGCCCAAAATAATCAAAAACAATATTTTGACAAGACACGAAGGGATTTAGAACTACAACCAGGGGATGAAATATTAATTAAATATCCAACGGATCACACAAAAAAAATATAGCAAGTTTCAAAATTGCTATAAAGGACCTTATCATGTCACCGATAAATTAAATGATTTGACTTACTTAGTGGCTTTAGAAAAACGAGGAAAACTAGTGGAGGAACCAGTTCATGTCGAGAATATTAAACCGTTTCACAGAAGAAATTAAATAAAAACAATTAAAATTATAAGTCACAAACAGAACCTCTATTGACGACAACGTAATGAACGTATTAGAAATACGTACGTGTCAAGGAGCTTTCCTACTGTTAGAATCTTCCCCTATTAGGAAATTTCTCTACAAAGCACCCTATTTACACCTGCATCACCTACGACCAGAGTGCGCAACTGAGATTCAATTTGTAACTTAATACACAACATGCTGCTTGGGAAACATTCAAAATTGCGTCAATGTTACACTGTTGCCAATTAATTTAAAGTACTAAGAGGTCAACTACTGTGAAACATCTACAAAACAATTACCAATAAAATCCCATCAAATAAATAAATAAATTAACTTGGGCCTACATACGTATTAGGAATACGTTATTTCCTTAAAAATAAAGACTAACTTCTAATCTACAGAGGAACCCAAGAAGGCTCGACTCTTTAAGCCTAATAACTACTACTACTAGTATCATCTAATGGCCCATATATTACTAGATAGTTGAGATTCCATTGGTAACTCAATAAATTGCAATTTACAAATGAATTTACAAAATTTAGGTTCACGCGATACAAATTATGAACCTAAGCATTTGACAGACTTCAAATAATTAACAAATATTACAAAAAAAATTATAAAGGGTTTCCCACACATGAACTGAGCTCTAAACAATATAACGAGTCCTGACATTTATATTGCGGAAATTGAAATACGAAGTTAAATAACAAAATTGGGATCACCTTGATAAAATTAAATAAGGAAAATATTTATACAAATTATGAATGTACTACGCTTGTAAAAGGAAATTAAAGTTGACAAAAAAAAAAAAAAATATGTCTTAATGACTTAAATAAGCTGCGATACCTTAAAGTTTGGAGGGTATCCGATAAATAATCCACACTCACTCAAACACAGAAGATTAAAGCATCTAAAAGAGGAAGGAAGACCACTTATCACTCAAACAAAACCTTAACACGTTTTCGACACATATCCGACGCGGATCGACACTGGACCAAAGCCATATTCACTCTCGACTGAGGACATACTATGAACACACAAACACAACAACACGAAGCGACCGACAGGATGTTGCGGATAAGATTACACGCATGAGAAACAAGCCACTTTGCACTTATAGACAGGCTACAGATTATTCAGCTGAATAGAGCTGCTACTAGCTGAGGAAATTACATTACTGCGTTACAACAACGTAATTTATATTCTCTAAGGAGATGGAAATAAGACAATTAAATAATATCATAGCTATTAAATCTTGCGGAGAGTTAGTGAAAAGCGCTAAAGCTAAGGCTTCATGACATTTAATAGCAAATTACTGAACCAAAATTATTGATCGATAAACAAAACTTATGATAACTTCAAAATTTGTACACCTATTAATTCTCGTGGAGACAGGCTAGTTAATTTGCCGGCAGACTAGATACTTCATGACATTTAATGGTGAACTCAAACTTCCAAATTACATTTAACTCCAGTGAAACATACATGTTTACAAATTTCACATCAAGAATATATGTTACATTAGTAATGGTTAAATTCATAGAACATTATACTAACGTGACACTCGCAGCTACGGCCATCGCACACAACATGCTTCACTGATGTCACCTTCATTTCACTACTTAAGTAATTTTTCGGGGACGAAAAATTTTCCCAAGCAGGGGAGTGTAAACATTATGAACATTATTGGTTAATAAAATCCCTAAAATAAAATCATAAAAATATGAGTACAATTAACTACGAAGTAAAGCTGAGGTCAAAGACTTGGAATTGGGAACAACAGGAAATGACAGAGTAACAAAACAGGAAATAAACGGTCAAATTACACAGGTAAATGACCTAGGGTTCAAGCGACAAAATCAAAGTAACTCACCAAAAATTCCAATGATGGCGGCGGAATGCTGACCAGCTACGGACACGAATCACGGCGGGTGTAGGAGTCCAGAATCGACGTGATTGGTTGACGTGGGCGTGGTCGACCGAATTTGGGGGAAACACGATATCGGGGGAAACATATCGAGGAGAGAGGATGGACAGTCAGGAAAAGAGAGGCAAGAAGTGAAGTGGTGGGAAGTAAGGGGGGCTGGATCGAGTAAGTCCCGCAACACTTAGGTTATAGTAAAATACCGGGTGTTGTCGACCTTCCAACCAAGTCCACCAACGCAGGGCCAACAGAAGCACTACAGCGACCACAACCCAGAGGGAGAAGAGGACGGATCGTGTCTGCGACCGGAGGAGCCTTGGGAGAATTCTTCAAGACAACCACCGACAAAGGGATCCAGGACCACTTCTGGACGCTGGACCATTCCTGGACACCTTAACCACTGGACGGGACCACGGAGAGGCCAAGGACCGACCGACAACGCAGGGAGACCGCCTGACAGCCAAAATTCCGGACTGCGTGGTATGTGATCTTCACTAAATTGCACCTCTAGTTAAAAGGGAAAATTTGAGAGAAAAGTCGAAGGTTAAGGGAAATGATTTGATAATAATAATGATTAAGCAATGATGAAGATATTAAAAGTTAAAGTTTACTAAGACAAGCAATAAATAATCCAAACAGAAAGGGGAAATATATATATATATAATTAAGAAGCCTCAGAATAAATGACAGGGTAAATTGTTAAAATAAATTAAAGACGGTAGGCATAACCGGAATGGCCCATAGGCCAAGTTGAGGCGTAAAATAGTTGCACATAAAGATAACAGTAGCTCGATGTCATTAACTATCGTTCAATTAATTTAGTAAGTGCTAATGAATAACTGTTACATGAATGAATTGATTATTGAAGTATAAAGGCCCACATGGCTTAACATTTTAATGTAATATAATGTGACAATGTTTAATTTGGAAAGGTTTAAGGGTAATTATTTTGATGTGTAATTGATGGATGAAATATAAAGAACTAAACTATTAATAAAGTGAATTGAGTAAACCTTTAATGGTAGATTAACGGCTACATGCCCAATAATGTAAATTAAATGTTAAATATCGTGTTAAGGGTGTGTATTCATATGGAAGGTGTGGACTGTGACATATAAGTTGCCTTAAAGAACCTTGGCCATGCCAGAACAGAGTGATCTTTATTAATGATTTGTTAGCTTAAGAGAGTATTGATTTATATTGTGTTTGTCATTTCAGTTGTATTTTTTCTAAGTAGGAGTTAGGGCACAGAGGCCTCTATTTAAAGGGTTGTCACGAGTATTAATCACTATATAATGAGGAAGTAGCTCATCTGATTTATGTATATTAAAAGGTATATGTTATTACAGACGCTGGTGTCATTTCAATCAATTTCCTGGTTTCCAACTCACTAAGCTAAGCGAGTTATGATTCAAACTTAAGAGTAAAAGAGAGAGAAAATAATCTTACAGTAATAATCTTACAGTAATAATCTTACAGTTGATATTTAGTGTTTTAATGTGATAGGTATAATTTGGTGAGCTAACACTTTATTTAGTTTAGTTTATTGCAAACGTACCTTTTACTTTGGATTGATATGTTGCAAGTGGAATGTAAAAATATAAAAATATAGTAATATTAAGTTAAACACACGAGACGTTTAAGAGAAATTTTGCACATTTATATTGAATATTACTTTTTCCGCGATGCGTGTGGAATGCCTTTCCTATATAATATTGAAAATACGACATATTACGGTTTAGCTTTATGGTAAATAAATAATTGAATGGCTGAGTATGCAGGTTTGCTGCAACAAGGATCACAAAATATGCGTTTTTATTCAATTATCAATATAACCTAACCCAGTCGAAGCTGCATATCGAGTTTTATTAATTTATGAGACATTACATTTTACTTATTCTCCATAAGAATAACATGGGGGCTGAGTATACAGGTTTGCAGCTGCGGGGAAAATCGGTAGAAAAATTATTTTTTGTGTGCAAATATAAATTTACCAGTACTAGGTGAAGCCTCATGCCAAGTTTCAACAATATACGTTCATAAATAATCGAGATATCAACTTTTAATTATTCTCCATAAGGATAACATTGGACAACGAACTGTGTTTAGCATTTTTAATATCTCTGCAACGGTAAGACGTAGAATCAAAATTTAAACACCGAAATGATTATTTTGTGGAGCTGAACTGATTGGTAAAAGCAAATGTGAGGTTTACCTTAAAATGAACTGAGGGAAAGCTAAACACATTTTTCCCAAAAGATTAACATGGGAGATTTTATGAGCACGTTTTTTGGATTTTCTCCGCAACCACTTAACCTAGGTTAATGATTCAAAATACTATATTTTTTTAAGCTATATAAAATGGTTGAAACCAAAATCAAGCGTTTTAAAAGTTTTAGGGCAAAAACTTCAAAAATATTATTTTTGGAAAATTTTAAACCCTTTCCCATGGTCCGATTTTTCTGGTTTTCGAACTTAACGTCATGAATGTCCCTTTACACATTTGAGCCAAATTTCAACAAAATCAGACGTTTCAGCGAATTTCCCCTATAGGAAAGAAGCTATTACCGTAGTTGGCATGGTAAGACCTAGGCCCGAGACCATGATAACTTTTCGTTTTGAGGTCCACAGATGTCAAAAACACCATTCGTTCAAAACTAACGGATATATATATATATATACCGTGGGTTCGATAGCTCTCCTAAAAATGGTCCGATTTTGATGAGATTTCGTACAAACATGTAAAGCAACATTTATGACTTCTTCGAAAACCAGCCAGATCGCTCTATCCAAATGGGTATTTTGGGGGGGCTTTGTACCCCAAACATGTTTTTTTTTACATTTTTACATCTAATATTTTAGTAAATCAAATTTTACTTTTCACCATTGGATTCGGCTTAAAAAGAAAAACAATTTTGTGTTTTTATCATTTCTCTACGTCAATTGGTTACAGAGATATTGAAAGTGCTAAACACAGTACGTTGTCCAATGTACAAGGAGGATAAGACAAATTTTATATCTCGCTTAATTATAAACTTATCCTGACAAAACTTGGCATATTTCTTTATATCGTTGTTGTCTATTGATATTTGCATAACAACTATTTTTTGACGATGGTTCCCCTAGCAGCAAACCTGCGTACTCAGCCCCCATGTTATCTTATGGATAATGAGAAAAATATGATCTCCCTTTATTACGAACATGAATTAATAAAACTTGGTATGTGTCTTTATCTAGTTGAGTTATATTGATATTTGTATAAAACCCCATTTTTTTGTGTTCCTTGTTTCAGCAAACCTGCATACTCAGCCGCCATGTTATTCTTATGGATAAAAATTAAAATGTCATAAATAATTTATTTATGAATGTATATTGATGAAACTTGGTATGTGGCTTCATGTGGCATTAAGATATATATATATATATGCTTTGGAAATTCGCTGAGTACGCAGGTTTGATGCTACGGGGGTATTTTACTCAACTTATTGTGTTAATGGACACACACACACACACACACACACACACACACACACACACACACACACACACACACACACACATATATATATATAAATTTGAACAAATAGTGTTTTGGCATCTAGAGACCTCAAAACAAAAAGTTATCATGGTCTCGGGCTTAACTCTTACTATGCCACCTATGGTTATAACTTCTTCCCTATAGGGGAAATTCACTAAAAGCAAACTGTTTGTAAAATGTTTACAGCTCAATTACTCATTATGTTATTTTTATAGTGATTAGCATGTTATTATATAAGAAAAAATTAATAAATATTGTGTAATTATTTTGAGTAATTATACAATTTTGGCCGGTAGTCAAACTGAATTTGCAAATTCTTAATAAGAGAAGTTTACTGGTTTCGGAACATCATTGTTTTAAATATACTGTTGTAAAATTTTAAACGATAATTTAAGGTAGGTAACTACTGAGACTAATAATGTATTCAATACAATTACTAGAATATGCAGTGGCTATTGCTCCAACGAGCCCCTATAGTTGATTAAAACTAACAATATCATTGTTTATTTAAGTATTGTTATAAAGATATCAACTTATTTTTCCCTTCAAAATCACAATAACACTATAACTGACATAATTGAATAGAGCATCTTACGTCTAAGCGCGCCGCCGAGGTGGCAGATGCTACACGGAGATTACCAAACCTCGCCGGCACGCCAACATTGGCCTCCGACTCTGTTGTGACAGGAATATTGTCCCACTTCCCCGTGTTTGGCCTTCGATCTTCCTGCAACTCTCGCTGCAACAACCTCCGGCGCCGCTCAGTAGATTGCGGTGCCGGTTGTGGCTACATTCCTGCTAGCCGGTCCTTCTGCGGTACCTAGGTTTCGTTAGTGTTACGTGCGTTTGTTTTGTTCCAGGGATTTTCCGTGTGGATATGTCCATCATGTTAGATACTTATCTGCTCGTCCTTTAGAAGCCCGACTGATAAAGTGACAATGCGGGTAATTCCCTTGGGCTTGAGTTTCTGAAGTTATAAAATCGGCGAGTGTTCAGTCAATAGACGATAGGAGCGCCATGTGGTTGCCGAGGGTCCTCACGCTGGTCATTGCAGCCGCTGCCGTTGCCGCTCAGAGCAGCCGACTGTTCGGTGTTAAGCCAATCGTAAGTAGTTAAGTTGTGTAGCTGTAATAATGTGCTGTAGTCTTTGGAATACTCATTTTATCATTCAGTTTGAATTTTATTTATTTATTGACGTAAATCTTAATTGACATATTTATGATTAGAACTAGGTTTAAATGATGAATCGATAAATTAGATTGGTATACTAATCAATCTTCTACTAGAATTCCCCATTATGCATTGAAAAATCTGTTTTGAGTTGGTTGAACTTGTCGCTGTAAGATTCCACAAGAAGATTGAGAAATAAATAAATAATAAACGGTATCAGGAAACTGACATATACTTTCTCCCTTTTAGCCCAACTTTAATGAATAAATTACTTTTTATTTACTAAATATAGAATACAAAGCACGGTCGAATGTACAGAAAAACTTTGTAAACAAGTTTTTTTTTAAAACATCCACCCAAATCCCTGCTTTGGAGGCACTACAGAATCCATTGCTACACTCGTGGTAGAGGGGAAATGCCCCTATTCCCCCCCAGGGTTATTAAGGGGCAACATAATTCTAATTTCCTCTGTTATGGTCAATGCTAACTTGACAAGCATATCAAGTTTGAATGAAATTGATCTGTAAATAAAAGAGAAATAGTATTTTTTTTATTCCCCATAAGAGTTGGACAACGTACTGCGTTTACCGCAAAATAAAAATTTCAATTTTCTCCGAAACCAGCAATCGTAGAATAGTAATTCAAAATACTAAATTATTTAGTTTGTTGAGCCCTTTTTAATGGTGAATAGTATTTTTTTTATATTTATGTCTTTTTATGAAAAATCCAAAAAACTTAATATTTAGCGAATTTCCCCAATAGGGAAGAAGCTATTACCATAGGTGGCATGGTAAGACTTAAGCCCAAGACCATGACAACTTTTTTTTTTGAGGTCCTCAGATGCCAAAAACACTATTCGTTCAAATTTATATATATGTATATATATATGTGTGTGTGTGTGTGTGTGTGTGTGTGTGTGTGTGTGTGTGTGTGTGTGTGTCCGTTACCGCGATAACTTTTGAAATAAACACTCGATTTTGATGAAATTTGGCACAAATGTGTAGAGTAACATTTATGACTTTAAGTTCGAAAACCAGATTGATCGGACTATGGGAAGGGGGTTTTAAATTTTCCAAAAATCAGTTTTTTGAATTTTTCCCCTTAAAATTCTAAATATACTAAATTTTGGTTATAGCCATTTTATAGAGCGTAAAAAAACAAATAATTTAGTATTTTGAATCATTAACCTAGGTTTAGTGGTTGTAGAGAAAAGTAAAAAAACGCGTCCATAAAATTGCCGATGTTAATCTTATGGGAAAAAGGTTTTTGGATTTTCCTCAGATAATTTTACTGAAAACTTGACATTTGCTGGTACCAATCAGTTTAGCTCTACAAAACAATCATTTTTGTGTTTTAATCGTTGTTCTACGTCCCACCGTTGCAGAGATATTCAAAGTGCTAAACACAGTACGTTGTCCAATGTTATCCTTATGGAGAATAAATAAAATTTTATATCTCGATTATTTATGAATGTGTATTGATGAAACTTGGTATGTGGCTTCGCGTAGTACTGGTATATTGATATTTACACAATAAATGGTTTTTTTGTTGATTATCCCCGTTGCAGCAAACCTGCATACTTGGCCCCCATATTATTCATATGGAGAATAAATCAAGTTTTATATCTCCCTTAGTTATGAACCTCAATTAATAAAACTTGGTATGTAGCTTTACCTGGTTGAGTTATATTGATAATTGCAAAAATACACATTTTTTATCTTCCTCGTTGCAGCAAACCTGCGTACTCAGCTCTAATGTTATTCTTATGGAGAATAAATAAAATGCTATATATCACTTATTTATAAATGGATTTTTGTGAAACTTGGTAAGTAGCTCTATGTAGTAGTGAGACACATATATATGTATTGGAAATTCGCTGAGTACGCAGGTTTGCTGCGACGGGGGTATTGATGTTTTAAGTCCTGTAATTTCTGAACCCGAAGTTTTACAGGAATGCAGGTGGTGTCATTTTGTTGGAAAATTAAAGTTCTACAAACGACTAAAGTTTAATCAAAATCGTTAGAGCAGTTTTTGAGAAATTTGGATTTTTAAAGTTTTTTGGTGGTTTTTTGGGGATAATTTACCCTTAAAAATCAAAAAATCAAAAAAATATAAAAAATACTTGGAGATATTGTGGATTGGTACCTACATACCAAATTTCATAAAATTGGCCCATTGATTAAGGCTCTAGCTCTGTACGCATCCACACAGACACACACACACACACACACACACACACACACACACACATACACTACTACTACTACTACTACTACTACTACTACTACTACTACTACTACTACTACTACTACTACTACTACTACTACTACTACTACTACTACTACTATTAGAGGGAGAAAGTAAAACTTACCCACTAAATTGTTATTTGTACTGTTGGTTTATTTTTTTGCACTCGGCAGTAACCGTTATTTTAATCGTAATCGTATTCTTCAAAATTGCTCAAATTAGAATTATATTGCTCAATAATTTACTTTGATGAAGTAACAAAGGAGAAATGGCGTACCGACAATACATACTCTTGACAAATACTGTTCCGAGATTCTTGATTATTTTTTGGGAAATCTTCTATTTTATAAATGAATATTCGTGACAGGTCTTCTTTAGACATTTAAGAACATTTTATATCAAAGTAGTGAAATCTTTGAAATAATACTGTTATTACAATAATAATAGAATATATACATCATGTGTACAAATAAAATACAATTTTCACCTTTTGAAACGTTTTTTAAATAAGCAATAGGTCAAGAACTACTGCTTTCGAACTCGGATGTTGGACACAATAGAGTAAAAACAAAAGCTCAACATAATTTTATATTTACTTCAGTAAAATCTTTGGGATTAGTTGTCGGATAAACTAATAAATACCTATCATTGTGTTTTGAATTTACGTGTCATATAAAATGTCATGGTCAGTAGTTAATACTATCAATGATTGTACCCGTCGTGGCTTCGCCCACGATCATATTATTATATATTATTGATATACGTTAGTGGATATTATTATAACTTGCTTTCAAAATTTTCGTTTTACGAAACCTATCCAGTGTAACCTATCTTTTTATCAAGTTTTCAGCTCAATCAATAATGTAAATGTTTGATTATAATAAGACTTACAAGGGAATTAATTTCAAAGGCTAGATGGAAGCCCAACAAAAAATGCCAACTTAATAGTATATAAAATGCATTAATTTACCTATATTAATAAATGTTTGTATACAGTTCAAGTTGCAATATCAGGCGTTGTAAAAATTCTGTATGCTGGTTTTCATTCCTCAACCATGATAAAAATTCAGAAAACCATACCATAGATTAAGCATACTCTTTGCTTAATCTATGACCATACGTTACCAACATGCCTTTAACAAATTCAAATACAAATAAGGAAATGAACTTGGTAGTTGGAGATAATAAGTTAATATTTGTTTTAAAAACGCTTGCTTGTGACAAACATATGTCCGTCTTTAGTCTAAAACAAAAGCTGAATAGGTAAATTTAATAAATCCCCAGACTCCATTCCTGACATATTTATTCCGTATCTCCATTCATCCTCCCTTCATTAAGTCTTCGGACCACCCTCTTTCAAAAATCTTGGTTACTTCCATGCACAAATGTTGTTATTTGTTATCTTTATTTAATATTTATTGAGAAAAGTAATTGAACTTTTACTATATCACCGCTGTATTCCTATATAACAGCTCTAAAATCTTATGTATCTTAAAGTGAATACGAATGAATTATGAGAGTATAAAGAGTGTGATCCGTTGTGTAACCTTTTTCCTAACTACTTTCATTCACTAAATTATTATATGGTATCGACTACTTCCAACTGTTATTTTAGGAGGAGGTAGCGAGGGAGCTGGGATATGAGATAGAACGTCACAACATAACCACGGCGGATGGCTACATCCTCACCTACCATCGACTTCCTCGAGGGCGACTCATGGATACAGACAATGAGTTGCCTCGCAACCGCAAGGTCCTGCTGTTCATCAACGGTATCGTGCTGTCGTCTGCATCGGTCCTCACTGATAGGAGGGATTTTGGTAGGTACTGAAATACAGAGATAAAGTGTATGTTAACAAAAGATATCCACATAGTACATAGTTATCCACATACTGTATGGTTGCTCAGTGTTTATTAATTTTGGGTTAAATGGTGAGCTCGCGGGTCTGTATCTTTTACCAAGCTAATATTATATATTTGACACTGTAATATGGTTTTAGAAGATCGCCCATCGTAAACTCAAATATAACTGGCGGATAAAGGACAAATGTTTGTAAACTAGACCAGCTGATAATTTCTCCATATAACATAATAGTAAAAATAACAGCTGGTCTATTACAATGGTTGTCCTTGATCCGCCAGTTCTATTTGCGTTTAAGTATAGTACTCTAGACTGAGATTCCTTGCTTTCATAACAAGTATTTGGAAACACAACAAATCTATTCAGCCCTGACAAATATTTGTATTGAGTTTTACAAATCCACCAATTAAGTCTTAAATTTCGGAGTATTAGAATCGGAGTAATATTTTGTACAACGTTTGAAAAATAAATATGAATAACAAGTGGACACTGACACATACATTCTCCCTTCAACCCCCTGTTAATCAGTAATACAATACAGCAAACGTACAACATCCTACGTTTTAAGTCTTACAGAAAACTGTTTTCTTCATAAAGTTTCAATCAAATTCAGCCATTGGAGCTGTTACAGAAAAATTTACATGTTTTTTAAGGAGGAAATATCCCCTTTTCTCACCATGATTAAGTAGAAACTTATTCTGAATATTGTCCATTGGTTAATGCTATCTTACGGGTTTCTGCAACCTTTAAATATCTTCTTAATAAAATTATCTAACATTTTCCAAATTTATTATTCTTATTTTTCACACATTTCTGAGTGTACAATAGAATATTTTGATCAGGAGTAGGCCTATGACTGCTTTGAGTGTATCTATCTTCCTACAAAACTTCAGTTACAATGTTCCAGTAGTAGGTGCAAAATATTAAACATAATTTTGAAAAACCAGTGGGCAGAG
Organism: Allygus modestus; assembly: GCA_963675035.1. Classification (NCBI taxonomy): domain Eukaryota; kingdom Metazoa; phylum Arthropoda; class Insecta; order Hemiptera; family Cicadellidae; genus Allygus; species Allygus modestus. The sequence continues at coordinate 275,819,990 of OY776111.1, read as the reverse complement.
CTCCATGGAATTTTCAGAATGGGTGTGTACCACCAAGTTTAATTCTTGTGTATTATGTTTCTTCCTACCAGATTTCACCTTCATCGGTTCAGTAGTTTATGTGTAAAATTGAAATTTTTTTCTGCACGGAAACACTTGTTTGTACTGTTTTTTCATGTCTAACTAGGCTATAAGTGACCACTGTTTAAATGAAGTGACGTGATCCATTGCATATAATCATGTTTAAAGAACAATAAAATTAATTTATTCTTTTTATTAATTTAAGGCTAAAGAGGTGGAGCCCAAAAGAATATTTGTATCACGAGTAGGCTATCAGGAGTAGGCTATCAGGAGTAGGCTATCAGGAGTAGGCTATCAGGAGTAGGCTATATTAGCTATCTTTTTACCGAACTTCAGCTCCATCAGCCCTGTAATATAGGTCCCAGATAGTAAACATCTTTAAACTCCAGTGAGGCAGAGCTCCAAAGGATATTGTTATTGGCGGAATCCATGTTTTATTTTGGCGTATTATCTGTTTTATACAAAACCCTTGAACCATCAGTTCATTAGTTGAACTATCAGCTATCTTTCTACTGAATTCCAGCTCCATCTAGTAGTAGGTGCGAAATGGTTAAAATAAGTATTCTGAATGTCAGGAGGCGGAGGTCTACACACATTTTGAAATATGAGTAGGCTTATGCTTTTGTCTGGTGTTTTAGCTACGTTCCTACCAAATTCCAACTCAAAAGCTCCAGTAAATGATAATATTGTTATAACCGTCCACTTGGGCAGGGCCCTGAGGTTTACGACTATGATTAGAAACATCGCTATACCCGAATTGCCATGCAACGTTTCTTTGCAGTTGCGTAAATCATTTAGGAACAATTTAGGGAAGAAGACAAAAAACATTAATTTATACAGCATATAGAAGAAGGTTATATGTTCTTTCTACATGCTTATATTATGTATTATCAATCTTCACTGTGCTCTGAAAAAAACACAATAACGGCAGTTTATGGAATTAATATTTTTAAGTAATCAGTAATCATTTGATCCAATGCCATTATCTACGATAATAGAGCAAATCTCTAAGGATATTTTTAAAAACCTTTCTTTCGAGCTCCTACGACCTACGGGGGATCCAAATCCCCTGTAGGTCCAAATCCAAATCCGGTGGATAGTTTCTGAGATATCGGGATGAGTGAGTCATAGAGTCAGTGGTAGTCGGGATGGTATTTCGTATGGATAAATTAGAGATAACATCTTGAAAGACATTTATATTTACATTGCAGCGTACGAGTTCGCGGACGCGGGGTTCGACGTGTGGCTGGGCAACTACCGTGGCAACTTGTACTCTCGGAGACACAGGTTCCTCAACCCGGACCGTGACACTCAGTTCTGGGATTACAGGTGAATTAATGTTAATTCATCCATACAGAATATCACTGAATTCTAGCCGCTAAAGGCACTGCTAAAGTTTTTTCAGATTTATTCTCTACTGCATATCAAGACATCTTTATGCGTTTTCAAAGTATCTCTTCATATTTTAAACCCTAACACAATAAATTAACAAGGTGCCCAACCACAAAAAAGAATATTTATTTTGTTTTATGAATAAAATATAGAATTTTTGCATACTAAAGCGAATTAACTCACTGCAGTAACTGAATATCAAATCTTAGGGTGAAGAACGTCACTACAATATACAACACAAGATACTTTAAACATAAAAGTGCATATACGTGATTAATAGGTGTATTATGTATGTGATAAGTCATCTATGTGATTTTTTTTAAGTTAGACGCGTTATATCAAGGTGTTCTTCATGAAGAGCTGGACAAAGATGGTCCAATCTTACCTTCATCTACTAGATACAGACCAAAGCTTCAATAATTGGATTGGTATCATAGTGGTTAGAGTGGATGCTTTCGTCACTACCTGCGGTTCGCCTGATTTATCTTCAGCAAATTCGAACAATTCTGTTGAGGTTTGAAACTGGGCACAGCTGCCAGTTAGTTGTCATTGGGCTATAATTTAATGGCCGGACAGAAAAATCAGTTCGTTGTGTCAGTAACGGTGCAACTCGAGGGATTTCACTGATTCTACTCACACCGATTGTTTATACTCGCGTGTTTCGGTATCCTCCGTAGTGGTTTAGTGATGTAGTTTAGTTAGTAGTTTATATAGTAGTGTTAATAATATGAAAAAAACAATAAACAATTTTACTAAGTTCGTTGTTCCCGCAGTCAGTTTTTAGTGATCGGAATGTGAAGTTTTAACTTTTTTGCACAAAAGTTTTCCACCTTGTGTTTTATAACTCTCACGTTTTTCTTCGACTCGAAAAACACCATCAAACTTGTTCAAGGAAATGGACGCATCATGATAAGCATTTTTAGGTGGAGGGCTTTGCGATTAACCTCTCGATGTGACGTTCTGGAGATGTGTTGCAGCCTGCACGAACTAGGCACGCAGGACCTGCCCGCCAGCATAGACTACATCCTGGGGGTGACAGGGGCGTCGCGGCTGCTGTATGTGGGCGTCTCCATGGGAACCACTATGTTCTGGGTGCTGGGCGCCGCGCGGCCGCAATACATGGACAAGGTGGAGGCTATGGTAGCGATTGCGCCTGTGGCCAGGACGTCGCACGCTGCTCTGCTAGAAACCCCTGTACGCTATGGGGCTGCTCAGTCTGCCCTAGTGAGTTGACAACATCCATTACTGCTCTTGAATAAATCTTGGTACACTAAAAACCGGTATGTGATCGGAGATACACACAGGCAGCAAGTAAATAAGTAAATAAAATTATCTTATGCGGTATCCATAACAATTATTACGTAAAATACTGGCTAATCTTAGTAAGGAAAATAAACGAAACTTGTTGTGAACTGTAAAGTCACCAGTACAATTCAGAGGCAAGGCTTTTACTTTCACTGATACTCTTAAGTCTCTGGTACTAATTTTAACCTACAATTCTTGTTTGTGTGTTTATATATAGTGGGATAAAAAACAATAAACAGGATGGTAAAATAACAATAACAATTCCGTTCACCCGTTTAGACCGTTAATCCGTTACCGTTTGGTCAGTGTTAAAATAGAATAATAATTTATAAATGTAGTCTTTGAAAACAACACAAGTACATTTCGTGTTTAAAAACAACTACATTTTACGTTTCAAAATAAAACCACTACTATAGTGCCTGGGTTCATGGTTAATACAGCCAAAAAGCGGCACTATGTGATTGAGGTATGGCACTTTATGTGGTATTAGTTGGTGCCAAAAGGTAACTTTTCAGATAGGGAGCCACTTGGAAATTCATGCAGGACGCCAAAATGGCGGCCATTAAAGATGGCTGCCATTGAAATGATAAAATATGACATAACTTGATTAATATATATCCGATTTCAGTGAAGCTGGTTTTGTTTAAAAAGCCTTTTTAAACGAAAACGTTTTAGTATTTAGACTTTTCACGACAAAATACTGCTTTTCCAGATATTTAAATATTATTTATTAATTGGCCAAATTTACATATAAAAGATATAATTTCTAAATACCCCCGTTGCAGCAAATCTGCAAACTCAGCGCATTTCAAATGGTACATCACTACGCCATGAAGCGTCTTACCAACTTTCATAATAGTTTTTATTTTATAATTTTAATGGCAGCCATCATTAATGGCCACCATTTTGGTGTCTTGCACGAATTTCCAAGTGGCTCCCTATCTGAAAAGTTACCTTTTGGTATCAGCTAAGACCACAGACAGTGCCATACCTCAATCACAAAGTGGTGCTTTTTTTGGTGTACCCGACGTACTACTAATACTAATATTAATGTTAACAATTTATTGGAATTCAAAAAAAATGTTATGGATAAATCTGTAAACCAGGTTCTTACTTTCAAGCCTGAGTCCTATGTTCTTCTTCTTAGGAGGGGTATGGCCATTTTTTAGAACCATTTGTGCATCCGCCTGAGTGAGGTGAGAAACGGTACAAACTCATATCAGAATAGCCGGCCTGGTACAAAACTCGAAACCTCCCTAATGTGAGGTGTAATTTCAGTAATTTACTGCCTCACTAGGTTGTATTTTGTTATATTTGTTTACATTGTATTACGCTATGCAAATAGTCTTTTTGAACTGATAGTTATTAGTTTTTTTTTCTTCATACAATTTTACTTTTCACTATACTAGTTTCTTCTACATTAGCAGTACAGCCTGGAGAAATGCTTGTTATTTCCAGACAGCCGTGGAAGCGCTGGGGTTTCGCGAGGTGTTCGCCTACAATGAGACCATGTCCTCGGTGTTGTACGCGGCGTGCACGCAGTTCTGGCCACTGCGACGCATGTGCCTCCGCATGCTCCGGACCTACGAGTACATCACTGGCGACGACTGGGACCTTGTAAGGTTATCGAATACCATATAGGTTGTATAGTGTCCAAATTAATTAATTCCTCTTCTATTTCCTTCCTACCAATCTTAGAAGCATATTTTTTAAATAAAAAGGTTTGAAATTTGAAATAGTTTACCTAAGTCTTTTTTGGATTTAGAAACTGAACTTTAATTGCAGGTGGTATACCATTTATGACTTTTACACTGACTATTTAAACAAATTATAATAAACAAAATATACAAAATATAATTTGCTGTCCTTATTACGATATTTGTACTTTTATGCCCGTTACATTTTGTAAATGACAATAAATAGAATAAATGTCTATTACTCTAACATAAAAATAGAAGTTTAGGTTTAAAGTTTGTCCGTTTTTCCACAAAGTTCGAAAAAGAGAATTATCAGTTTACTCGGCTTTAATGAAAATACAATTTTTTATCTGAGAGAGAGAGAGAGAGAGAGAGAGAGAGAGAGAGAGAGAGAGAGAGAGAGAGAGAGAGAGAGAGAGAGAGAGAGAGAGAGAGAGAGAGAGAGAGAGAGAGAGAGAGAGAGAGAGAGAGAGAGAGAGAGAGAGAGAGAGAGAGAGAGAGAGAGAGAGAGAGAGAGAGAGAGAGAGAGACAGACAGCTGGTGATCCATACAATAAAATGAAGGGATTTCAATCATATCGCTAACGCTATCTTTTATTTAGTGCGGAACCCCCCGCCCCCCGCCTCCCAAAATATTCAGAAATATTCGTTTCCTGGGCCCCTCGTGCCAGAAAAAGTGGGCGCATTTTTAACACTAGACCTTCTAAGTGTTTTTGTTTTCAATTTACCTTTTAAAATTCTATTATCAATTCTCACCTTTTTTGAGTTATTTAAACTTGTCACCGTAAGATGACGCCCCCAGACCGTTAAAAATTAAAAAGTGAGAATCATTCGATTAAATCTAATTTTTACTTTAAATCGTTGTTAATTTTGTTTCAATTGAGGAGGAACTAAGCTTTAAAATCAGACCTTATTTATCGAATTTTCTTACGTATATGGAGAGAAAATATAAATTCCGACATATATATATAATATATATATGTCGGAATTTATATTTTCTCTCCGAAATATTATATCCGAAATAGTAATTAGGGATAATATATATTTGAGTAATGCAACAATAAACATAACAATTTGACCCCCTACTATTGATGAATTGCAATTTAAAAATCGTTTACCATAAAAGGGATCTATTGAAGAGTGATTCTAACTTATTTATTTTTCAACGTGGCACCATACTATTGTTTTTCAATGGCACCACTTAAACAGACAATTTTAACCAACTCAAATCAGATCGCAAACATAATTTTATCAACAGGAAAGCACAAAAATGTTCGTACATTTTTTTCAGCGTTTGTGCATCGTATAAAAAACATCAAGAACAGATGTTGCAGGCATAATGTAAAAAGGACTACTAGAATGGCAACGAAATATGTTCAATAAGTTATGAGATTGAGTTTATGATCAACACAGAATAGGGATTGTGTAGATATTTTGTTCTTTTTCTGTAACCGTCCAGCATCATTCTGCGTAATCGGTCAATATGAATATCGAAGGAAAGAATAAATTAAATGGCATTCTCTTCTCTCATATACTTCTGTATGCTACTTTTGTATATGAGAGAAGAGACAGAGATAGGCAGTGAGGGGAAGGGAGAGGCAGAGGAGAGGGAGGGAAGGAAAAAGTGTGTGTGTGAGAGAGAGAGAGAGGCGGAAAGAAAGAGGGAAATGGATTAGAGGAAGATAAATAAAGAAAGCAACAGGAGTTAAACTAATAAATAATTTAGTTATTCTGATGTTCAGCATCATGACATTGTTTTTTTCTTTTTACTGCTCATGCTGGATGTGGCAAATATTCACTCATGCAGCCTCTATTCGTGGAATAATTTTTGGTCAAATATTGACCATTGGACGAGTGCTAGAAACAATGAATAAACAAACACTTGTATTCATTACAATAAGTTTATGAGTGGAAATAGCCGACAATTAAGTTGGCAGTTAGGCTGTAGCCATTGCATGGTTGTATACGCTGTCACTGTTTCCACTTTTCCATAGAAAAATATAAAGCGAATGTTATTCCGATCAGCTGGTGAGGAGTTTTGGCAATGCAACACGTCTACTATTGGCTGATCTCCGTTGATAGCCTGGCATAGCACGCCCTCAACTGGCAACTTAATTGTCCCCAATTATATAATTATATAATTACGGGTGTTGGAGTAGGAAAGTGGAAACCAAGAGTTCGGCCAGTGAAAACATTGAATCATATTAGGTTTTAATGCGCATACTTCGTCTGGGTCATCTTATTCGATAAATATATGCTTATCATTGATTAAATTTAGAATTTTATTTAGAGAAAATAAATAAGTGAATAATTAATAATTGTTTTCACAGGACAGAGTAATAGAAGCGATCAAGTACCACCCGGCAGGAATATCAACAAAAGTACTCCGACACTATATCCAGATTGCAAAAGCACGTGAGACCTTATTTTATTTTAGTTTTATGTCGCTATTTTATTTCAGAGAAAAATAGCAGTACTTATATCATAGTAGATTTATTTATAAATAGCTGTTTACCGCAGGCTTCGCTTCGAAAAAATTATTTTTAAAAACTTTGACAGTTAGTTGTGTGTGTTGCGATCTGTGGTTAGCCCGTGTTTCTACTAATTCTACAAATCAAGATCAACTGTTTGTATTTCCATCAGCTCAAACAAAAATAAATGTACATAAGGAATACATGGGAACTTTGCTGGGGTCTCTGGCGGAGCCATAAGGTCAGATCAGGAAGGAAATCAGTTAGGTTTCCTATTTTATGCCTAAAGAATTAGTGTACAAATTTCAAATTAGTGTTCTCTAGGTAAATGGAAATTATTAGAATTCGTGATGAGTGAGTCAGTCAGTGCTTTGCCTTTTATAGGTATCCTATACTCTAATATGAGTAAGGTTTGCTTGTATGCTTGCTTGCTTGCTTGGGACACTGATCTCAAAAACGTCTCCAACGATTTCCTTCAAATGTTCGAAATCACTCATTTCTGGGATGAAAATAAGTTTTAGACAGGCCTTATCTCCAGGAAAAATCAAATATTGTAAAAACCTAAAATGAAAAGTTAAAAAATTAACATTGGGCTTATGGAGTTTCAAATCAAAACAAAAGAATTGTAACAGTTGTTCATAATCAACCAGGGAACTGTCAAAGTAATACTCATGTTGTTTGTAATTATTAATTAACATGTGGTCTCCTGAGAGCACAGATTAAAAGATTTGAGTGAAGATTACATATATAGAGTATTAAAATAAATCAAAGGCACATTGAGCTATAAATAACAACTGGAGTGACCTTAAAAATGTCGAAAAGAGGCAAATGAGTTATACAAATCTGATTATCAGTAGGGGGAAGTGGTGAAATATTACTCCAAGTCATACAAACAAACTGACTGGCCTTCCCCCGAGCAAAGCTCGGCCCCCCAGGTACTCTATCTATAATCCGCTAAGGCGATTTTTGAAAACAGAACTCCTCCGTTATTCCTGGGCCAATTTTGACGAGTAAGGTGTAAAAAAATGGCCCAGATTCGTAGTTGTGCAAAGTGGTTTCCAATTTTCAATACTGTTTTGCTGAAGGGCATAAGACATCCTCAAAGTTAAATTGTTTCCCATAAATATAACATGGAGATTAGTTTGAACTCAGTAGCATTCAAACAGGTGATGATACAGTAAAACACAGGTAAACAGTAAGAACAGCTGATAACTGATATAAACAATTAAAGGTTGGTTTTGCTATATTTAGAGCAACAGGTCCAGTAGATAATAAAGGTATAAATACAAACACATTTTCAGATTACAGATGAATTTTACTTTAACAAACTCTGTGATTTGCTATAATACTGTGAGTTGGTAAACTTTTAAATTATAAACCTGTTTTAAGTAGTTTGATTTAATGTTAACAGTGTAATTTATTGATGCGTAGTGATGCTGACAACTCCAAAAGCAAACCATAAACCCGGCAGTCCTACATGCTATTTACACTTAATCATCATATATAATATTATAAAGCTAAATACTTGTGAGTTTTTTGGGTTTTTTCTGGCTCGATCACGCTCCAACGACTAAAACTATCAAATTTACATTTTCCGAACCACTGGTATACAAAGTGCCTGTGAAAATCTTATGAACATTTGTTTTTACTGAACCGATTGAGTTTAAAATTTCTAGGGATGTAGGTGATAAACTAGGATAAAAGATAAACCCACTGCCTTTATGAAAATCAATGAGGGCTCCACCCACCAACCTCTTAAATTGTTATGTCAATTGTCTTACATCTACTTATGGATCGATTGAGGTGAAATTGTAAGAAGATAGCTAATACCTTTAAGACATATGTCCTACCTTACCTAAGGTCACTGGCCCTCAAAGTTCACACATTAATCCTACATCAATTAGTGTTTAATTACTGAACCGATTGACTTTTTACAGGAACCTATGTAGTAGAACCAGAATCATTCATAGGCTCACTTAAATCTCGCAAATCCTTTCGGGCTCTGCCCCACTGGCATTCAACGTTCTATGCTTGCAGTCAAGCACCAATTACCAAACCGATTTAGCTTAAATTTGGTTGGGAAGTAGCTAATACACTCAAGACATACAGTACCTAACTCATTACAAGGCCTTTAAATTCCATGTTAATTCTTTGTTTAAAATTCATTATTGGTGTTGGTGAGTTTTTGTTATTTAAGAAATTATTGTGGACATTTTTCATCACTGATGATTTTACTAATCAGCGATGGAAAATGTCCGCAATAATTCCGTGTTATTATTTACAACTTTAGAACTTATTAAAACGAGTAATCTGAAATTTAGTAGGTAATGTACCAGAATCAAATACAATCTTACTTACGATTCAAAAATTCAATGGGCTTCACTCCATTGGCATTCAAATATTTTATCTTCGGGCAGAGACTTACTCGTGTACATCCAGTAGGATAGTAAATAACACGCCTAAGGCTTTTATAAGAGTACTAGTGGGTTGAAGGGGCCATATCCCCTAAACCTTACTCCAATGCTCTGCCTCATCTGATTTATTTAATATAAATAGAAACACAGGCCAGTTCGTAAATAATTTAGAGACGTAACCACGAATCAAGGCTAGTAAAAAAGCTTTTTTTACTAGCCTTGACCACGGATAACCTTCAGTTCACAACAGATGGGAAGGTCATTCGATTATATCGACTATCGTATTATAGACTACCGATTGTAGCTCTTTGTTTTGTAACATAATAAAAATGGATTTACGTGTAAATAATAACACCTTTTACTGCAGTTCATGACAAAATTATAGTAACCTAACCTAACCTAACTCCGCAGAGCGCTGTATGGTGGATCTTCGTTGTGCAACATATTACAAATAAATTATTTTCATCTAAAAAATATAAAGTAAACTTTAACAACAAATCTAGAACTTAAAAGGTAAATGACAAAAATAAGACTTCATCCCGAACAAAATAACGTACGATTAAAAAAATGTAGTCCCCAAAAAGTAGTCATCAAAAGTACGATTTAAACCCGGGACCGCATGATCGTGGGTCCGATACTGTATCCATGTCCACTACAGCTTGTCGAAATATGGGAAAGTTACAATTTAAAAAGCTGTGATCCTCTAGATGCTAGTTGAGTAGTCGACTACGATAATCGGTAGTCTATAATACGATAGTCGATATTTAATCGAATGACCTACACATCTGTTGTGAACTAAACGCTATCCCGTAACCACGGATGGGTAGATCATTCGGTTAAATATCTACTATAGTATTATGAACTATCGATTCTAGCTCTTTGTTTTATAACATAATAAAACTGGATTTACGTGTAAAAAATAACAAATTTTGCTGCAGTTCACCATATAACCTAACTCCACAGAGCGCTGTATGGTAACATATTACAAATAAATTAATTAATATATACAAAATATATAAAAGAAAATTTTAACAACAAATCAAGGCCTTACAATGTAAATGGAAAATAATAATTGAACCCAAACAAATTAACGTAAAATTCAATAAAAGCAGACCCCAAAAATAATTAACAAAAGAGACATTTGAACCCGGGACCTCATGAAAATATACTATAAAATCCGATACTACCCCCATTTTTCCACCGTTACATGTGTGTCGATTGGAAAGATACAATTTAACAAACTGTGCACGCTGTGGATCCTCTAGACGCTAGTTGAGTAGTTCACCGATAGTTCATAATATGATAGTCGATATTTAACTGAATGATCTACCCATCTGTTGTGAACAGAAGGCTATCCTATCAAGCAGCCGTTTTTAAATCCCCACGCTTTTCTTATAGGGAATGTTTTACGTTATTTATCGTTTGCGCGTGATTTTTACTTTCTCCCTCTATACATAGTATATGGAGAAAGTATTGTTTTCGTCAAAATTTTCGAATTTGAGTTGTTAGTGGAAATATTCGTTTTGGTGCTCCCTGAACCCAAAATAGTGGTTTTTACGTGATGTGTGTGTGTGTGTGTGTGTGTGTGTGTGTGTGTGTGTGTGTGTGTGTGTGTGTGTGTGTGTGTGTGTGTGTGTGTGTATCTGTGTAGATGTGTACAGAGCTAGAGCCCTAACTAATAGGCCGATTTTTATGAAATTTGGTATGTAGGTACTAATCCACGATATCTCCAGGTGTTTTTTTAATTTTTTTTAATTTTTGGTTTTAAGGGTAATTATCCCCCATAAACCACCAAAAAACATGAAAAATCCAAATTTCCCAAAAACCGCTCTAACGATTTTGATTAAACTTTAGTCGTTTGTAGAACTTAGTTTTCCAACAAAATGACACCACCCGCATTCCAGTAAAAATTCGGGTTCAGAAATTACAGGACTTAAAACATCAAAAATTCAGTTTTTTTGATTTTTCATAAAAAGACATAAATATAAAAACATATTACTATTCATCATTAAAAATAGCTCAAACAACTAAATAATTTAGTATTTTGAATTACTATTCTACGATTGCTGGTTTCTGATAAAATTGAAATTATCATTTTGCAGTAAACGCAGTACGTTGTCCTATGTTATTCTTAAGGGGAATACATTATCCCCGTCGAAGCAAACCTGCATACTCATCGAATTTCCAATGAATATATAACACATTAAAACACTTAACAGGATTTATAAGAAATATTCACAAGCAAGCGATATTTAAAATATTAATTATTCCCCATAAGAATAACATTGGGGATGAGTACGCAGGTTTGCTGCAACAAGGAACACAAAATAAAGGTTTTTTATGCAAATATCAAAATAACTCATCTTAGTGAAGTCACATACCAAGTTTCATCCATATACATTCATAAATAAGTGGTATATAACATTTTATTATTTTCCATAAGAATAACATGGGGACCAAGTACCTAGGCTTGCTGCTACGGGAACCATAGGCGAAAAATTGTTTTTTATGCAAACAACAATAAACCACAACCAGATGAAGCCATATACCAAATTTCGTCAGTTTATGTTCATAAATAAGCGAGATATACAATTTTTCTTTTCCTCCATAAGAATAACATTAGACAACGTACTGTGTTTAGCACTTTCAATATCTCAGTAACCAATTGACGTAGAGCAATTTTCAAGATACCAAATTGTTTGTTTTTTTATGCTGAATTCAATGGTGAAAATTAAAATTTGATTTTAATAAAAATGACATGTAGAAACCCCAAAAAACCCATTTTTGGGGTACAAAACCCCCCTTCGGATGGTGTGATTTGTCTGGTTTTCGAACTCGTTCAAATAAATGGTACTTTACACGTTTGTACCAAATTTCATTAAGCTCGGACCTCTTTTACGAGAGTTATCGTGCTTACGGACACACACACACACACACATATATATATATATATATATATATATATATATATATATAAATATATAAAAATTTGAACGAATGGTGTTTTTGGCATCTGGGGACCTCAAAATGAAAAGTTATCATGGTCTCGGACTTACCATGAGACCTACGGTAATAGCTTCTTCCCTATAGGGGAAATTCGCTAAAAATTACTATTTCTCTCTTATTTACTGATAAATTTTATTCAAACTTGATATGCTTGTCAATTTAGCATTGACCAACAGAGGAAATTCGAAATATGATGCCCCTTAATAACCCTGGGGGGGAATAGGGGGCATTTTCCCTCTTAAAACCACGAGTGTAGCAATGGATTCTATAGTGCCTCCAAAGCAGGGATTTGGGTGGATGTTTTTTAGAACAACTTGTATACAAGATTTTCTGTTCATTCGACCGTGCTTGTATTATATATTTAGTAAATAAAAAGTAATTTATTCGTTAAAGTTGGGCTAAAAGGGAGAAAGTATGTGTTAGTTTCCTGATACCGTTTATTTTTTATATAATAACATTTTCCCCAAGTCCCTGACATCAAGATCGTTGAGCCGTCTCCCATCATCCTGCGATTTGCCAAACTCTTACAATTTTGACTTAAAAATTTCGCTTACAGAATTATATATAAAGTTTATCAATCCATAAACCTTGTTGAGCTCATCCCCACGGGCATACAAAACTATAATGTTAATCTTATAGCATCAAGAATTTACTGGAATAATTGAGACATCATTTGGGAATAAGGTTGATCATATATCACAATACCGTATTTAGACAAACTCCCGTTTGAAAAATCCTTGATTCTCCGCCCCGTTGGTCATTAAAACTTCCACATTAACCATGTCGTACCAACACTACACTACTGGATTTAACACTACATATCTGGATTGTTCAAGCCAAATTTTTTTGAGAATTTTTGGTAATTCTCTAGATTCAAGCATAGGCTTCCTCCTGATCGAAAAATTCTGAAGAAGGCCCATCTGGCATTAAAATCTTCCCTAACGTATTTACTACCTGAATAATAGAGCTGCAATTAAATTATTTAGTATAATTAACTGCAATACATTACAACTAAACACAGGCAAACTCCTTTGGAGCTACCCCTTCTGGACATCAATAATTATTTCATGTTAATTATTTAATCTTTAGTGGTGCAAAGGACCTACATGATATTTGCTGGGACTATTTTGGCCTGAAATTCGGTAGGGGATAGGCAATACACTAAAAATAAACATAAGCCATGCTCATGTTTAACAATTTTATGTTTGAGCTATACCTCAAAATCAACACTTGAATACTCTTAGTATCTCATGAACCGAATGTTATTGAATACATCCTATTACTATTAATTATACACTATAAAACTTATCAGCGTAACTTAATAGCGGGCAAAGCCGCGACGGGTAATACGTACGTAACTAGTTAAATATCTTGTTAAGACTATAATCGAACTATTTTTATTTTGATCACGATTCATGGATATTTCATGGCTTTAATTCTCTGGCGCCATTGCAGGTACGTTCCAGCAGTTCGACTACGGCCCAGTAGGCAACCGGCGCCGATACCAGGCAGACACCCCTCCGGAGTATGACTTGGGGAAGGCCAACTGCAGCGACATCTACTTTGTCAACAGCGACGCGGACATGATCGCTGCTAAAGAGGTTATAATATAATTGTAATTTCCCTAATATCTCTTACGTTATTGTTTTATATGTTTAAAGTTAATCGAGATAGTTTAAATTCCTCACACTTTCACCTTTTCCAAATAATAAAAATACCAAACTCTTAATTGCATAAAATTGGGAGGACGATTTTCCTTCCGTCTATCCTCATGTGCAATAACTTGAAAACTACTGAAATAATAAATTATTAAGCTAAATAAATCGAATAAAATAAGTCAATCACTTCGCTTACAATGAATACAAAGACTAAAATAAAACGATATTTGTAGTTACCTCATGAATGTCATAGGGAACCATAATCACATGTGTATGAAATGAACAAGCAAACATACACTTACAACAGGGTAAAATTACTACGCTTATCTCCCATTGAACGATCACATCTTGGCTACGATACTCTTTTATGACACAAAACAACTGTTGAGGCTTTTATTATAACTATACTGTTTACAGTGTCCTTATAACAGTATAGTTAGAGTATCTTAACACATTTTATTTACTCTTCATCCAAATATTCCAATCTTTAATGTACCGGTACACAAGCCTTAGCTTTACAACAGGGCTTACCCAACGAGGTAAACATATTATCTAGAGGTCTCGTCTCGTGTAAAACAGTGCAGCCTGCATGGTCAGGATCTCTAGATATACTTACCTCGTTGGGATTCGCCTACTTTCAGTTTCATAGTAAAATCTAATAACACGGCTGATATAATTTTAATATTTAAAAATTTGATTTTAGCCTTAGAAAAGCATTTATCGGAAAACTTATTAATTTCTCAAAACCCAATAGTTAATTTCCTAACGAGACCCTTCATTCAACAATGTGGTTAACAGGAATCAGACTTACGGTTTCCTCAAAAGTTCCCGGCAAGACTTAACTTTTAGGTTAACCATTTAATTCTGTCCAGGACGTGGCGTGGCTGTCGGACCACTTACCGAAGAGGCCCACGAGGATCCTGCAGGACAATGTGAACCATCTCGGCCACGTCGGCCTGGGACTGGACAAGCGAGCGTTGGACATCCTCGTCAAGCCACTGACTGCCTTCCTGAGGCAACGCTACCTGGATCCTCAGACATGAGACTGCTCAGTGCAACAAGCAGCTCTGCAGACTTGAGACTAGTCATTACAGTGTGTCGACGCGGCCACCTGTGAACCACCCATTCAAACCACCCATTACCACCCATTACGGCAATCCTTCAGAGCTTCACCCTATTGGCAGACTTCCTCCAACGGACCCACTGGAATCCCCAACATACATAAGACTGCTTCTTCTATACAACTTTTGTTATGTTTAAGAATCTAATATTGAAACCATTTACAAGGATATCAACTGTTTTATTTTACCAATTTACTTTTTTACTAACGAGAACAGTTTCAATGCAGAAAATGAGCTAAGGGATACGTTATTGTTTTAATGTATCAAGAGAGATTCAACTTATAATCACCCTCTCAATAACTTAATGGCGAGATTCCTTGCGATATATTGTGTCCTCGATACGTCAAACTTTTAATTTATTAATAGCTTAATTTATTTTTAAGTCGCCGACACAATCTTAGCTGCATGTTTAAGCCGAATATGATTTTTTACTGAAAATGTATAGGTGTTATAATAACATCTAACTTCTTTAAAAAGTTTATTAGCGAATTTCCCCTATAGGGAAGAAGCTATTACCGTAGGTGGCAACGTAAGACTTAAGCCCGAGACCATGATAACTTTTCCTTTTGAGGTCCCCAGATGCCAAAACACTATTCGTTCAAATTTTTATATATATATAATATATATGTGTGTGTGTGTGTGTCCGTTACCGCGATAACTTTTGAAAGAAACACCCGAATTTGATGAAATTTTGCACACATGTGGAGAGTAGCATTTATGACTTTAAGTTCGAAAACCAGATCGATCGCACTATGGAAAGACGGTTTTATGGGGGTTTACAATTTTCCAAAAATCTGTTTTTTTGCAAATTTGACCCCAAAATGTTAAAAAACACTCAATTTTGGTTATAGCCATTTTATAGAACTTTGAAAAGCAAATAATTTAGTATTCTGAATCATTAACCTAGGTTAAGTGGTTGTGGAGAAAATCTAAAAAAACGTGTTCCATGTTAATCTTGTGGGAAACAAGTTTTTAGATGTTTCTCAGATAGTTTTACTAAAAACTTCACATTTCTGTTTATTAATGTGTTTAGCTCAACAAAACAAACATTTTGGTGTTTTAATCGTTGTTCTACGTCCAACCGTTGCAGAGATATTCAAAGTGCTAAACACAGTACGTTGTCCAATGTTATCCTTATGGAGAATAAATAAAATTCTATATCTCGATTATTTATGAATGTATATTGATGAAACTTGGTATGTGGCTTCAACTACTTGTGGTATATTGATATTAGTACAAAAAACCAGTTTTTTGTTGATAGTCCCCGTAGCAGCAAACCTGGATACTCGGCCCCCATGTTATTCATATGGAGAATAAGTAAAGTTGTATATCTCCCTTAATTATGAACCTACATTAAGAGAACATGGTATGTAGCTTCATATGGTTCAGTTGTATTGATAATTGTAAAAACAAACACATTACTTATCTTACTCGTTGCAGCAAACCTGCGTCCTCAACCCTAATGTTATTCTTATGGAGAATAAATAAAATGCTATACATCACTTATTTATGGATGTATTTTTGTGAAACTTGGTAAGTAGCTCTATGTAGTAGTGAGTCACATATATATGCATTGGAAATTCGCTGAGTATGCAGGTTTGCTGCGACGGGGGTATTTTTAATGTTTAGCATCAAAACGCTGTAATGCAGAAAAATATTGCTATGGTTTGATATTTTATTTAAAATGTGAATTTTAATGCACGCTTTAATTCGTAACTTGCCTATTCATTCCAGGGATTATAAACAAACAATTTACCATTAAAATACACGCCATAAAAACTGCAGACAATCGTGAGAAAGTTTAAAAGCCGTTCAGACGATTTCATTACCACTCCCTGTAACGGTACACTAGTTATAGTGATATAAACGTGAAAAAAGGTTACGGTCGACGAAACCCAGGTGGCATAAGGAAATGGCTGTTTATTGATCTCTGTTCAGCTGTCCATGACCACCAGTCAGCCTAGTCACGTTTGTGTACTCGTAGGCACCAGTATTGTTGTTTCTCGTTGTAAGTTTTTAAATATTTTGATTTACCAAAATGTAAATATGTCAAAGAGAGGAGGGACCAGCGAAGTCAATGGCTTTATTTCAGTAAGTTGTACTAAATTTAAATTTAAATAAACAATCTAGTTTTATTTACACAAATTGCACAACTGAGATATAGTAAAAGCTATTATGCAGGAGCCGTATTGATTAGAGTGATTACGAATAATATCATAACTGTGCCTTTTGTTAACATATTTAGGATATTTTAGCACGTTTAGTACTAAAATATTGAAACAAAATCGCCTTCTAGTAAGACGATATTCACGTTCTTGGACTATAAGTTAAAGGTTAATGATTAAATTATAAATGAGATTTATTATGTGTATGACGCGGATCATAGTTGGTGATCTTAGTTGTTAAAAGATAACTGTATAATATTTATTTTACGAAGTACATTCTGTACGTAGAAATTGTATTCATACTTTACCATGATGAATCAAATGCAAACTAATCACGACCAAGGAAGTCCATGAAGTATTTCAGATAAATATTTACGATTATTTAAAAACGATATGAGACAAATATAGAGTTGAGGGTATCATGTGTAGTTTGGTTTCAGTTTTTATTATAGTTTAATCCGGCGCAATTAAGGCCTTTCGAAGGTTTCATAAGGGTTATTGCTAAATGAACAACTTTAAAATTAGGGAACAACATTTTGATTTTCTGTTTTCGAATAGAGTAAAAGAACGGTTGGATTTTTAAAGAAGTTTAGAAGTTTAGTTTAGTAAAAGCTTAGTTGGCTAAGAAAATTAACATGATACTTTTTTAAAGGACACTTTATCTTAGAAGAGTCAATGTAAACAGAGGTTACTCAAGGTTTTGCTTACTCGTGACTACATAAGAAGAATGACAACATTTGAGGCCTTTTTACAATTTCACTATATTTTATTTATTACCCTTTATACCAAAATAAAAATACATTTTAATAATTATTAAATTTAAATTTATCTGTTTAAAACACAAATGTGGTAGGGCCTAGTTATGGTAGGCTAGATGGAAACTTGTCTTTAATTTAAATTTCAAATTTATTTTCTTTTATTTCACATTTGATTTTGAGAAGGAAAAAATAGACACCAAATATATTAAAGTCTTTGGGATGAAATGCAAAAATTATACAGCGAAGGAAGGCAGTGTTGCATTTAGGGGTGGGTGTAAATGTATGCCAAGGCTGTTTGAGACCCTATAATGTTCGGTGATCAGCA
The DNA here is from genome assembly GCA_963675035.1 of Allygus modestus. NCBI lineage: Eukaryota > Metazoa > Arthropoda > Insecta > Hemiptera > Cicadellidae > Allygus > Allygus modestus. The sequence continues at coordinate 275,801,619 of OY776111.1, read as the reverse complement.
TTCATGACTCCACCCGCATACTTAACACACACTCCTCTCTCCAACTTCGCTTTTTAGTGTATATAACCACTTAATAAACTGATCAGTGCATTAATTGTAAAATTAAGGTTAAGCCATACGTTGACTTCGAGGAGTATTTTTTCGACTAATAAAACCTATGTCCGAACTCTTCATGCATTTTCAGGGTTGTTAAAGTTTGTGCAGTTGAACAAAATTAGTAATTCCAAATTAAATTGGGGATGAAATTATTACTTCCAGATACAGCCTCCGATATCCCACTTGCTCTAACTGATGTCGTTGTATTACATGTATCTCAGTTGTCTCAGCAACTGCATGGCACGAGGCAATCATGTCATCATGAAGCGCCCTTCCTAGCTAGGATTGCGAGCATTTGCTTCATAAGAAAAGATTTGGAACTTTGACGATGAGGCGAACAAAGCGAAATGAAAGGTTTTGCACCAATAATTGTTTAGAAAGAGGTAGATATATGTGCACTGTAAATCATTAAACACTTATATAACTCTTATATTCAGTGCTTTTACTGTACAACTTTGAGCAGAGGGAGATATCTATTTTCCATCCAGAGACCAGAGACCAATCGTTTAATTCTAAAATATAAAGTCGATTCACTTGTCGTATTTTGTGTATACTGTAGACTGATGTGTTAAAGAGGAAATCATACAACTAATTTCATAATTGGCCTAATATTATAAAATCTGAAAGTTTGTCTAATTGTGGCATGAGCATGCCCCCACCACTTGACCGAATTTGCTATTTGGAGGGAAGATAACTAATAACCTCAATAAAAAATAAGCCTATTCCCGTTTTAAAACTCCTTTATGGCTCAGTTCTATTAGAATTCTCATGTTAATATTTTGGAGATTAGTAATTACAGAACCGTTTAAGCTGACATTTGGTAGGAAGACAACTGGATATGGACTTGCTATGGATCTAAAAATCCTTTGGTACTCCATCCCACTGGCTTTCTAGGTGCCCATATTAATCTTGAGAACATCTTAGTTTAGATATTAACTAGCAGCTATGCCCGTGCTTCGCAACGGGGTGAAAATTCAGAGTATAAAAATTGTAAACAAAACAATGACAGTTTGTAGTTATATGCTCCTTATAACAGCTGTTTATTTAAATTAATTGAATTAGGAAAACACACATGTGACATAAACCAAATAAAACTCACATCCATAAGATAACATGGGATCTTGGAAGTCCCGTGGGGCCCTGAGGACATTTCTAAACGGCAATAGGCCGATGACACTCCTCGGTACATACACTACATTTGTGCAAAATTGCAGCAGAATTGGTCCAGTGGTTTTGGCGTGATGGAACAATAGACAGACAGACAGACACCACCTCATTTTTAGCGAATTTCCCCCATAGGAAAGAAGCTATTACCGTAGTCAGCATGGTAAGACCTAGGCCCGGGACCATGATAAATTTTCTTTTTGAGGTCCCCAGACCCTTAAAACACTAATCGTTCGAAACTGTGTATACATATATATGTGTCCGAGAGCACGATAACTCTCGTAAAAATGATCCGATTTTGATGAATTTTGGTATAAACGTGTAAAGAAACATTTATGACTTTAAGTTCGAAAACCAGCCAGATCGCTCTATCCAAAGGGGTATTTTGGGGGGGGGTTTGTAACCCAAAAATGAGTTTTTTGAATTTTTTACATATAGTTTTTGAAATAGTCAAATTTTAGTTTTCACCATTGAATTCAGCTTAAAAGCACACAATTTGGTATTTTGATCATTCCTCTACGACAATTGGTTACTGAGATATTAAAAGTGCTAAACACAGTACGTTGTCTAATGTTATTCTTATGGAGGAAAAGAAGATGTTTATATTTTGCTTATTTATGAACGTATACTGACGAAACTTGGTATACAGCTTCTTCTCGTTGTGGTCTATTGATATTTGCTCAAACAAATATGTTTTGCCAAAGCCTCCCGTAGCAGCAAACCTGCGCACTCAGCCCTCATGTTATTCTTATGGAGAATAATTAAATACTCTGTCTCCCTTAATTATGAACATAAATGAATACAAATTGGTATACGACTTCACCCAGTTAAGTTATATTGATATTAGCATAAAAACCCATTTTTGTGTTCCTTTTTGCAGCAAACCTGCGTACTCCGCCCCGATGTTATTCTTATGGAGAATAATTAAAATTGTACATCTCGCTTATTTTTGAATATATTTTTATGAAACTTGGTAAGTGGCTTTATGTAGTCATAAGACATTTATATCTCCTTTAGAAATTCGCTGAGTATGCAGGTTTACTGCGACGGGGGTATTATAATAGTAGTGATTAGCTAAGGAATTTTGTTTTCGACCCACTACGTCGTTATTTCTCAACCGATTTGGACAACTGATGTGTCATTTTAAAGTTTTTACACTGCAAATTAACAGAAAAATATAAAACTCAAAAATACCGCATTCGTTTTTAAATTATTGACATTTAAAAAATTGCTCCATGTTATTTGAATGGGAGAATATTTTTGAAGGAACTCGACCTTAGTTTGAGAATACCATGTAACGTATGGTCATGGAATGTGTACCAATGTGAAGCCTACACATTCCGATACTCCCCAAAATTGTCGAATTTATCATTTTCTCCCTTTAATTTAGTTAAATGATACAAAGTATAAAGTCCTTTATGTTAGTCATATGGGAGAATTTGTATCTAGGATTTTGAGGAACTCGGCCTTAGTTTGAGAAAACCAGGCAACGTGTAGTTATGGATTTTGTTCTAATTTGAAGCATTGACATTCCGATACTGCCCAAAATTGTCACATTTATGATTTTCGTGTTTTAAGTTTGTTAAAAGGCGCGTTTACACTGGAGTCGCAGGCAAATGTTGCAGACAAAAGTCGCGGACAAAATTCGCAGTTAAAATCTTTAAAATTCTGTCAACAACATTTGTTGCCGACCTTAATCTGCCGGTTTGGATTTCTAACTACTAATTTTTACCAGATTAATCTATACTAATAAATTAGTTGTGTGTGTGTAGGGAATCATAACATTTTAGATATGTTTTGTTTTCTCCTCACCCCTCAGGGATCTGCTCCACTGAAATTAAAAGCTGCCATGTTATACTTATGGAGAAAATGTTCTTTTAATGGATCAAAAACGGTTTTTCAAACTCCTGCCGAACCATACCAGGTTATCGGGGGACTAAAATACTTCGGATACTCTTTTCCCCCGCCTCACTGGCTTCTTCTATCACTTCATGTCATCCAATTTTGACGTGTGGTAGGTCTTTGGATTTGTTTTATAAAGCTGCATGTCTTGAATGATGCCCCGACGTTCGATACATCCCCCCATCAACCTTAGGGCTCCACCCCTGGCAAAGTTGCCATGTTATTCTTTCATGTATTCGCGTGAATTTAGCCCATTGTAATTGATCCGTAATATTTGGATACCTTTTTAAAAACTCCGACCTAAGTGCTCCCCCATGGCTAAAACGTTGCCTTGTTATCCTTATGGAGGTACGCCAGATGATTGTAAAAAGGCTCCTCAAATCTGCACCCGACCATACCAGGTTGTTAGTGGTTTAATAATGTTTGCATCATCGTTTAGGGGATAAGATGGTGCAATTTTATGTTTCTTGTAAACCGTTTGAAAAATGTATGGTTTTTGTGATATTAGGCGTTGAAAACATGAAACGGCCTTCATTTTGAAGTGGTACAAAGTAGAAACTTGATACTCAATACTAAGATAGGTCTTATTAGTAGTCATACATGTACAAAGTTTCAAGTTTATACGTTTGGAGGTTCGTTAGATATGATTAAATATGGGAAAAATACCTAAAGACAGACATACGGAAAAGGAAGCGTTTTTAGACCTTTGTACATAACAATTTTCTTTATTTTTCATAAATGATCATATCCCGAATTCTTGGAATATTTTTTATTTCAACACTTCGTATGTGTGGGATGAAATAAAACGTGTGCACTGGCTATATATTTTCGGATTCTTTAAAAATAAAAAATAAATGAAGAATAGTATTTTTTAAATATTGCTCCGTTAGCTTCAGTCTGCCTGTATGTGTTTTTTATTTAATTCAGTATGTATGTTTTTACCGTTTCAAAATAGCAGCGATTTTTATTTATTTTTTATTTTTAAGCTAAATAACAAAAACTATTAAACCGATTGATCTGAAATTTTACATAAAGGTAGTTTAAATATATGGTCTCCGCATAAGTCTATTTAAGTTTAAAAAATCCCTTATAGCTTTAAATTAATATATGTGACACAACATATTAGTTGTAAGTTACACCTGTGTTGGTTTTTGTGTATTCTCATAAGGTGCAGACATTCAAGTTTGCGTCTTTGCCTTTTAATTTCGTTGACGTTTTATAAATCTGAGAACTCTAAATCACTGTTAAAACTATTATTAGTGAATTTCCTTTGGAAAGTGAACTATTAGCATGACCCACACGGTGAAACTTAAGCCCGGGACCACCATAGAAGTTCCTAATGTGACCCCCTGAACACGTTTTGGGGGGTCGTTCAAAATTGTATATATATATATATATATATATGTGTGTGTTTGCACTCTAGCGGTCGCATTTTCTGTCCGATTTACTTCAAATTTGGTAGGGACGTTCCTTTCTGTAATCAGTTGGACAAGTTCGTTGGGCAAAACAATCGGAAAACTCTAAACCCCTTTTTTGGGGATTAATCTTTAAAATTTTGAGGTTTTGGGCCCAAAAAGGGTCACAAAAGCCCAATATGTAAAATCAAAGCATTTAAAAAGATGGGAATTAGTGAGGCAAAAGTTTTAAGCCCTCTCTCGTCATTCTAGCATAAATATTTACCGAGTTATTAAAGAAAATGTGTATCGACTAAACACAGTACGTTGTCTAATGGGGGTTTTACACTATAAAACCCTGTTATTCCTTTGTTAGAGTACTTTTATCATCCCCAGCAACCTCACGCCTACTTTCAAGCCTGTCTGGGCCTTCTCCTAACCTTATAATGCGCAAAATTCTATTCCCAGATTTGCAAGTAAATGAAACCAGGAGTATCAGAACAGCCAAAAAATCAATGTTTTCAGATTTCAATAAAAATTGGACAAATGTATGTTTTTACACTTATTTTGAGTTTTAATAGTTTTTATATGGAAATTCATTTCCCTCACGTCAGCGTGCTGCGTGCGAACTCGTTTTTGTCTATATAACAAGCTCTTGAAACGAAATTTATTTATTAGTGAATTTCCTTTGGAAAGTGAACTATTAGCATGACCCACACGGTTAAACTTAAGCCCGGGACCACCATAGAAGTTCCTAACGTGACCCCCTGAACAAGTTTTTGGGGGTCGTTCAAAATTGTATATATAATATATACATAAATATATATATATATATATATATATATATATATATACATATGTATATATATATGTGTTTGCATTCTAGCAGTCGCATTTGTTGTCCGATAAACTTCAAATTTTGTAGGGACATTCCTTTCTGTATTCAGTTGGACAAGTTCGTTGGGCAAAGCAATCGGAAAATTCTAAACCCCTTTTTTGGGGATTAATCTTTCAAATTTCGAGTTTTTGGGCCCAAAAAGGGTCAGAAAAGCCTCAGATGTAAAATTAATGCGTGTTAAAAGATAGGAACTATTAAGGCGAAAGTTTTAAGCTCTCTCTCCTCTTTCTAGCATAAATATTTACCGAGTTATTAAAGAAAATGTGTTTGGACTAACCACAGTACGTTGTGTTATGGGGGTTTTGCATTAGAAAAGCCTGTTATTCCTTTGTTAGAGTACTTTTATCATCCCCAGCAACTCACGCCTACTTTCAAGCCTGCCTGGACCTTCTCCTAACATTATAATGCGCAAAATTTTATTCCCAGCTTTGCAGGTAAATGAAACCATAAGCATCAGAACAGGCAAAAATCAGTGTTTTCAGATTTCAATAAAAATTGGAATACATGTATGTTTTTACACTGATTTTGAGTTTTAAACATTTTTATTTGGAAATTCACTTCCCTCACGTCAGCGTGCTGCGTGCAAACTCGTTTTTAACGGTGAAACGGCTTTTCTGAATTTGATTATATTTTCAACATTGTCTTTGGGATGAGTGTGATATATTTAGACTATTATACTTACGGAAATTGGTTGCGTTTACCATGATAACTTTAAGTGTACAATTGAGGATTTGTGACTGCAAAATTCACTTCAGAAAAATTAGTCGTGCATTAATATGTTATTGGCTATATGTAAATACCAGAGTAAATTGTCTAAAGAAAATCAAATTCAATCTTTTTTTACGTGGGGGTAGGCCAGCAATATTATTAATGTATATTATGACTGTTTATTACTGCCCCGTAAATTTGAAAAATAAGTTTATATATAATACAAAATTTAATCAGGTGAATATTATTATATGTACATAAATATATATCGATGTTATAAACGTATTTGCAATGGTTTCACTTTCAAATCCGCCAGGGGCCTCAAAGGCAAGCCTACTAAAATCGGCAATGGTTTTGTTATAGCTGACAACGTCTCCAAGTTGATATATTTTTATTCAGAGGAAGAGTAAATACTTTATTACTTCAAGTTTTTTCTTCGTCCATCTGTTAAACGGTATCGTACGTACCAGTTAAAGACCGAGCAGCACTTGCTTTTAATGGTATTGGTCGGGGTAGGGGCGGCCAACACCACAAAAGTACTGCGACAAAAGTCGCAGACAAAACTTTTCCAATCTTGGTTTAAAACACAGTTCCTGTCGCACATAATGAAAATATGAGTACGACAACGAAATGTTGTCAACAAATTTTTCCGATCTTAAAAATAATTGCAACTTTTGTCTTCAACAAAAGTCGACAACACTCTTTTTAATAAAGAAACCCCAAATGTTGTCGACAAATTACTAAAATGTGTTGACGACTTTTGTCCACGACTTTTGTCTGCAACATTTGTCCGCAACTCCAGTGTAAACGCGCCTTTTAACAAACTTAAAAGACAAAATCTGACAATTTTGGCCAGAATCGGAATATTAATGCTTCAAATTATGTAAATGCCTACAATCATTATGTGGGATTTATAGTCGGTTGTGTTTACAACAAACAGCTGAATATAAACATGACTATCCGATCCTCATTGGACAGCTAATCAGCTCATTAAGCTTTTGATTTATTTTAATCTGTAGTAAACATCAACGTAAACATCGATTGTAAACTTTGAAAAGTAACTTATATGTTAAGTGTTGATTTTAGCGAATTTCCCCAATAGGGAAGAAGCTATTACCGTAGCCTAGGTCCCCAGATCTCAAAAACACTATTCGTTCAAATTTGTATTTATGTATATATATATATATGTGTGTGTGTGTGTGTGTGTGTGTGTGTGTGTGTGTGTGTGTGTGTGTGTGTGTGTGTGTGTGTGTGTGTGTGTGTGTGTGTGTGTGTGTTGTGTGTGTGTCCGTTAACACGATAACTTGAGTAAAAAACGTCCGATTTTGATGAAATTTGGCTCAAATGTGTAAAGTGACATTCATGAATTTAAGTTCGAAAACAAGAAAAATTGGACCATGGGAAGAGGGGTTTATGGGTGTTTAAAATTTTCCAAAAATCTTTTTTTGCATTTTTCACCCTAAAATTTTTAAAACACTCAATTTTGGTTTTGAGCATTTTATAGAGCTTAAAAAAACAAATGATATAGTTTGTTGAATTATTAACCTAGGTTAAGTGGTTGCGGAGAAAATCCAAAACAACCTGCTCATAAAATCTCCCATGTTAATCTTATGGGAAAAAGGTTTTTGGCTTCTCCTCAGTTAATTTTAATGTAAACATCACATTTGCTTTCATAAATCGATTCAGCTCTACAAAACAATCATTTTGGTGTTTAAATTGTGATTCTACGTCCAACCGTTGCAGAGATATCCAAAGTGCTAAACACAGTACGTTGTCCAATGTTATCCTTATGGAGAATAAATAAAATTTGATATCTCGATTATTTATGAATGTATATTTATGAAACTTGGTATGTGGCTTCACGTGGTGCTGGTATATTGATATTTGCACAAACAAGTGATTTGTTGTTGATTATCCCAGGAGCAGCAAACCTGCATACTCAGCCCTAATGTTATTCGTATGGAGAATAAGTAACGTTTTGTCTCCCTTAATTATGAATATAAATTAATAAAACTTAGTATGTAGCTTCACCTGGTTGAGCTATATTGATAATTCCATAACAAAACATATTTTGTGTTCCTTGTTGCAGCAAACCTGCGTACTCAGCCCTAATGTTATTCTTATGGAGGATAAATAAAATGTTATAGGTCACTTATTTATTAGTGAATTTCCTTTGGAAAGTGAACTATTAGCATGACCTGCACGGTGAAACTTAAGCCCGGGACCACCCTAGAAGTTCCTAACGTGACCCCCTGAACACGTTTCGGGGGGTCGTTCAAAATTTTATATATATATATATTATATATTTATATATTATTATATATATATATATATATATATATATATTATATATTATATATATTTGTTTGCACTCTAGCGGTCGCATTTTTTGTCCGATTTACTTAAAATTAGGTAGGGACATTCCTTTCTGTAATCAGTTGGACAAGTTCGTTGGGCAAAACAATCGGAAAACTCTAAACCCCTTTTTTGGGGATTAATCTTTCAAATTTCGAGTTTTTGGGCCCAAAAAGGGTCAGAAAAGCCCCAGATGCAAAATAAATGCAAGTAAAAAGATGGGAATTAGTGAGGCAAAAGTTTTAAGCCCTCTATCGTCATTCTAGCATAAATATTTACCGAGTTATTAAAGAAAATGTGTATCGACTAAACACAGTACGTTGTCTTATGGGGGTTTTACATTAGAAAAGCCTGTTATTCCTTTGTTAGAGTACTTTTATCATCCCCAGCAACCTCACGCCTACTTTCAAGCCTGTCTGGACCTTCTCCTAACCTTATAATGCGCAAATTTGTATTCCCAGCTTTGCAAGTAAATGAAACCAGGAGTATCAGAACAGCCAAAAAAATCAAAATTTTCAGATTTAAATAAAAATTGGAAAAATGTATGTTTTTACACTTATTTTGAGTTTTACAAGTTTTTATATGGAAATTCACTTCCCTCACGTCAGCGTGCTGCGTGCGAACTCGTTTATGTACTTTTATGAAACTTGGTAAGCGGCTTTATGTAGTAGTTAGAAACATATGCATGCATTGGAAATTCACTAAGTACGTAGGTTTGCTGCGACGGGGGTATTTAGTTTTGTGACTTTTTAACTGTATCGTGTCACGGTTTAAAGGTGCATTTTCATCACTACTATTATACAAATGAGGTGTTTGTCTGTCTGTCTGTCTATTGTTCCATCACGCCAAAACTACCGGACCAATTCTGCTGAAATGTTTCACAAATGTAGTCTATTTACCGAGGAGTGTCATAGGCTTAGGCCTATTGCCTTTTAGAAATGTCCCCAGGGACTTCCAAGTTCTCATGTTATTCAAATGGAGGAGAGTTTCATTTGGTTTATGTCACATGTGTGTTTTCATAATTTAATTCATTTAAATACACAGCTGTTATAAGGAGTATATCTAACTACAGACTGTCATTGTTTTGTTTATAATTTCTCTACTCTAAATTTTCACCCCAGTGCAAAGCACGGGCATAGCAGCTAGTAATTTATAATATGTTCAGGAGGTAGGCTACATATTAAAAACTGCAGGTATTTTATTGTTGGTGATTTATCCTACATGGTACTGTGAGACTACCAGTTAGCTCTATACAATCTGGAGAGACTACTCTGTGAGACTACCAGTTAGCTCCATACAATCTGGAGAGACTACTCTGTGAGACTACCAGTTAGCTCCATACAATCTGGAGAGACTACTCTGTGAGACTACCAGTTAGCTCTATACAATCTGGAGAGACTACTCTGTGAGACTACCAGTTAGCTCTATACAATCTGGAGAGACTACTCTGTGAGACTACCAGTTAGCTCCATACAATCTGGAGAGACTACTCTGTGAGACTACCAGTTAGCTCCATACAATCTGGAGAGACTACTCTGTGAGACTACCAGTTATCTCTATACAATCTGGAGAGACTACTCTGTGAGACTACCAGTTAGCTCTATACAATCTGGAGAGACTACTCTGTGAGACTACCAGTTAGCTCTATACAATCTGGAGAGACTACTCTGTGAGACTACCAGTTAGCTCCATACAATCTGGAGAGACTACTCTGTGAGACTACCAGTTAGCTCTATACAATCTGGAGAGACTACTCTGTGAGACTACCAGTTAGCTCTATACAATATGGAGAGACTACTCTGTGAAACTACCAGTTAGCTCTACACAATCTGGAGGGATTACTCTGTGAGACTACCAGTTAGCTCTATACAATCTGGAGAGACTACTCTGTGAGACTACCAGTTAGCTCTATACAATCTGGAGAGACTACTCTGTGAGACTACCAGTTAGCTCTATACATTCTGGAGAGACTACGCTCATGCAGTTTCTGACTAAAAGGCGTGCCGTGGAAATCAGCTGGAAGCACAATATTCCCCCTCTACAGTACCAACATAACACAACGAACACAAAGTGTCAAAGTGTTCGTGTTTTAATGTTGGTACTGTAGAGGGGAAAAATGCTGCCGATGATGGCACGAAAATCCCAGGACTGGCGAGGGTAGCTAGCTGATTAGGCAATGATGGGAAAGGGCTCACATTAAAAAAGGTCTTGATCTGAAAGACGCGGGGAAAATAGCAGTATTTAAACAAATTAACCAGCAAACGATAAATAACGTAAAATATTCCCCAAAAGAAAAGTACGGAAATTTAAAAACGTCTATTTTGTTTACATCAAACCATGCTGATTAAACCATGTGATTAAGTTTCTACTTTGTTTTACTTTGTTTACTTTTAGCGAATTTCCCCTATAGGGAAGAAGCTATTACCGTAGGTCTCATGGTAAGACTTAAGCCCGAGACCGTGACAAATTTTTTTTTTAAGGTCCCAAGATGACTAAAACACTATTTGTTCAAATTTATATATATGTATATATATATATATCTATATATATATAATATATATATATATATATATATATATATATATATATATGTGTGTCCGTGAATGCGATAACTTAAGTAAAAAACGTCCAATTTTGATGAAATTTGGCTCAAATGTGTAAAGTGACATTTATGACTTTAAGTTCGAAAACCAGAAAAATCGGACTATGGGAAGGGGGGTTTATGGGGGTTTTAAATTTTCCAAAAATCAGTTTTTTGCATTTTTCAGCCTAAAATTTTTGAAACACTTAATTTTGGTTTTGACCATGTTATAGAGCTTAAAAAAACAAATAATATGGTATTTTGAATTATTAACCTAGGTTAAGTGGTTGCGGAAAAAAATCCAAAAAAACATGCTCATAAAATCTCCCTTGTTAATCTTATGGGAAAAAGGTTTTTGGCTTTTCCTCAGTTAATTTTACTTTAAACTTCACATTTGCTTTTACCAATCACTTCAGCTCCACAAAACAATCATTTTGGTGTTTAAATTGTGATTCTACGTCCAACCGTTGCAGAGATATTCAAAGTACTAAACACAGTACGTTGTCCAATGTTATCCTTATGGAGAATAAATAAAATTTGATATCTCGATTATTTATGAATGTATATTGATGAAACTTGGTATGTGGCTTCATGTTGTACTGGTATATTGATATTTGAACAAAAAACAAATGTTTTGTTGGTTGTCCCCGTAGCAGCTAACCTGCATACTCAGCCCTAATGTTATTCTTATGGAGAATAAGTAAAGTTTTATATCTCCCTTAATTATTAACATAAATTAATAAAAATTAGTATGTAGCTTCACCTGGTTGAGTTAAATTTATAATTGCATAAAAACACATATTTTGTGTTCCTTGTTGCAGCAAACCTGCATACTCAGTCCTATGTTATTCTTATGGAGAATAAATAAAATGCTATTGATCACTTATTTATTAATTTATTTTTATAAAACTTGGTAAGTGCCTTTATGTGGTACTGAGAAACATATACATTCATTGGAAATTCGCTGAGTACGCAGGTTTGCTGCGACGGGGGTATTATTTTCCTCAGCAAGTAAAGAGTGTAAGCATCGTAGTTGAGCAAGGTTAGGAGCTATGGTCCCTTTAAGTGACTTGTATACTGTATTTTACTAATCCTATACTCTAATATGAATAAGGTTTGCTTGCTTGCTTGCTTGTGTGCTTGCTTGCTTGCGACACGGATCTCGAAAACGGCTCCAACGATTTCCTTAAAATGTTCGAAATAACTAATTTCTGGGATAAAAATAAGTTCTAGACAGGCCTCATCCCCGGGAAAAATCAAATAATGTAAAAATACCCCCGTCGCAGCAAACCTGCATACTCAGCGAATTTCCAATGGAGATATAAATGTCTTGATACTACATAAAGCCACTTACCAAGTTTCATAAAAATATATTCACAAATAAGTGATATACCAAATTTTAATTATTCTCCATAAGAATAACATTGGGGCGGAGTACGCAGGTTTGCTGCAACAAGGAACACAAAAAATGGGTTTTTATGCTAATGTCAATATAACTCAACTAGGTGAAGTCCTATACCAGTTTTTATTCATTTATGTTCATAATTAAGGGAGACAGAGCATTTAATTATTATCCATAAGAATAACATAGGGGCTGAGTACGCAGGTTTGCTGCTACGGGAGAATTATGCAAAAACAATTTTTTGGAGCAAATATCAATAGACCTCAACGAGATGAAGCTGTATACCAAGTTTCGTCAGTATACGTTCATAAATAAGCGAAATAAAAAAATGTTATTTTCCTCCATAAGAATAACATTAGACAACGTACTGTGTTTAGCACTTTCAATATCTCGGTAACCAATTGACGTAGAGGAATGATCGAAATACCAAATTGTGTGTTTTTGTAAGCTGAATCAAATGGTCAAAACTAAGATTTGACTTTTTCAAAAATTATATGTAAAAAATTCAAAAAACCCATTTTTGGGGTACAAAACCCCCCCAAAATACCCCTTCGGATAAGTCAATCTGTCTGGTTTTCGAACTTATAGTCATAAATGCTGCTTTACATATTTATACCAAATTTCGTCAAAATCGGATCATTTTTACGAGAGTTATCGTGCTCACGGACACACATATATACAGTATCGAACGAATGGTGTTTTTGGGGTCTGGGGACCTCAAAACGAAAAGTTATCATGGTCCCGGGCCTAGGTCTTACCATGCCGACTACGGTAATAGCTTCTTCCCTATAGGGGAAATTCGCTAAAACTGAAATAAAAAGTTAAAAAAATAAACACTGGGCTTATGGAGTTTAAAATCAAAACAAAAGAATTCTAACAGCTGTTCATAATCAATCAGGGAACTGTCAAAGTAATACTCATGTGGTTTATGATTATTAACATGTGGTTTCCTGAGAGCAGAGATTAAAATATTTGAGTTAAGATTACATATATAGGGTAGTAAAATAAATCAAAGGGACATTGAGCTATAAATAACAACTGGAGGGACCTTAAAAATGTAGAAAAGAGGCAAATGAATAATACAAAGCCGATTATCAGTAGAGGGGGGAGTGGTGAAATATTACTACAAGTCATCTAAACAAACTGACTGGCCTTCCCTGAGCAAAGCTCGGCCCCCAGGTACTGTTAATCCTATACTCTAATATGAGTAAGGTTTGCTTGCTTGCTTGCTTGTGACACGGATCTCAAAAACGGCTCCAACGATTTCCTTCAAATGTTTGAAATAACTAATTTCTGGGATAAAAATAAGTTCTAGACAGGCCTCATTCCCAGGAAAAATCAAATAATGTAAAAAACTAAAATGAAAAGTTAAAAAAATGAACATTGGGCTTATGGAGTTTCAAATCAAAACAAAAGAATTGTAACAGCTGTTCATAATCAACCAGGGAACTGTCAAAGTAATACTCATGTTGTATATGATTATTACATGTGGTTTCCTGAGAGCACAGATTAAAATATTTGAGTGAATATTACATAAATAGAGTAGTAAATTTAATCAAAGGGACATTGACCTATAAATAACAACTGAAGTGACCTTAAAAATGTAGAAAAGAGGCAAATGAGTTATACAAATCTGATTATCAGTTGAGGGAAGTGGTGAAATATTACTCCAAGTCATCTAAACAAACTGACTACCCTCCCCCGAGCAAAGCTCGGCCCCCAGGTACTTACCCTATAACTTATTAACATAACTAGTATTGACGGCCGCTATCGTGACCGCAGGAAATAATCAGCTGTTTCAGGAACAAAGCTTGTATAAATAGAAATCCACAGCTGAATACTCCCGGCTCCGCTAATATATGCTAAAATGGCCTAAAAACATAAGACTTTAAGCTACCGTAACTCAAATAAGGTTGATTTTCAAGAAAAACAAACGACACCTGCAGCTTCCCCGACCTTGATTACCCCTATAAAATATATTTTCGAAGCTTGGGAGCCATTACAGCTCGAGAAACAGCCACGGACGGACGGACGCACGGAGTCACAGATAAATGCGAATTATAGTATTGATAGGCGAAATAATCAGCTGATTACATAAATTAATTCCGTAATATGAGACCCGGTTCGCCCGCATAAGCTATGACAGCTGAGTGTGCTGCATTCTATCGTTATCTCCTGGAAATACCTACGAATCAAGGTGAGTGCTGCATTCTGTAGCCCGTGGAACTACTACGAATCAAGATCAGCTGTTTGAATTTGCATCAGCTCACACCAAAGTGCTGTTCCTTAAGGAATACATAGTGACTTTGAAGCCCCGCGGGGCAAAGCCCTGTAGTTGAGTCGGTATGAAAACACTCTAACTTTCCTATTTAAGACCTAAAGAATCGATGTACCAAATTGTACCACTCAAGCATACCGGGAAGTTGGAGAATTAGTGATGCTGGAGTGAGGGATTTGCCTATTATATTTTTGTACATTAATTATGACACCTTGAACGTCAATGGGTGGGTTTCTTAAGGTTTATGTTTTCTAAACCTCAACCCAACAAAAAAATTAAGCTTCCCATAATTTTGATTTTTCAAAAAATATTTAAGTTAACTAACAAATTTAGTATAAATATGAAGAAATTGTTTAAATTACATATATATCCACGCACTTCATGTGTAGGGTAATAAACAAACTGTGTGGAAAACATGTAAAATTGTATATTTAGAACGATAATTTAGGAGTACATGTAAATTAAATGGGAAATTCGCCGTGTCAAAGTTATTTCGTCACAGCCGTGTCCGTGTCCCCCCATGGCAAAACCCATCACGTATTGTTTTATGCCTTCATCCAGAATTGCTGACTATTCTTTATATCTGTCTTTGATTTGTTGTCAACATATTTACAATTGATTGTTCTCAAAAAATTTATCAATACACACACATAAATTGAACAAAATATTTGCATTTTTAGCGAATTGTATGTTACAACCTGTTTAATTTACAACAAAAACATACATCTAACATATCAAAATCTTATCATATTCCTACATGTGTCAAAATTATGATAATACTCCCGGACTCCCAGTTATCCGGACTGATGATCTTGCATTTAATTTAATTTTTGTTGTTGAAAATAAAAACGTAACTTTACGGTTTAGCGCCTTCAGGTTTCACGCGATTATCCCGCAAAACACCAATGTCATGTGGTTTGCATCTTCAGGCGCACTAACCTGACCTTGGATGGTCAGAGTCCTCGTTTAGCCCAACCGTGCCGTAATATAGGTGTTTGGTAATGTTCACGTCTCCCGGTACGCTGCTCCATTCAAGACCTTCTCTGTCGTAAACTCAGCTCTGACGATGTAAATCAGTATACCGGTGATAATTTTTACTACCGGTACATTATACTTTATTTATGATTTACAGCGTTATATTAAATCTTTGCAAATGTACATGCATGTCAATATGTTCTGTTACTTTAGTTGTATCTATCACGCCCGAGTAACAAATGTGTTACTCTGATAAATCAACCTTGTTTGTGTTCCGACCATGCTCTCTCGGTCCCTTTGCTGATGGATTAACGAGATTCTGCTGTATTGCAGAGTTTTTATAACCTTTATCTGGAAGCTCACTATTGTATTAGCGCATAAACATAAACGCATATTGTCATAATTGTTCACTATAAAGGCGGTATTGATGATTCATGCCTATCTCCAAGAAATCCGGAATTTTTGAAATCTGGACCGGCCGTCCGGGACGCTACAATAGTCCGGATTTCTAACAGTCTACTGGATTATAATTTCCCTCAGGGCTTTTTTAGTGAATTTCCCCTATAGGGAAGAAGCTATTGCCGTAGTCGGCATGGTAAGACCTAGGCCCGGGACCATGATAACTTTTCGTTTTGAGGTCCCCAGACCCCAAAAACACCATTCGTTCGAAACTGTATATAAATAAATAAATAAATATATATATATATATATATATATATATGTGTGTGTGTGTGTGTGTGTGTGTGTGTGTGTGTGTCCGTGAGCACGATAACTCTCGTAAAAATTATCCGATTTTGATGAAATTTGGTATAAACGTGTAAAGCAACATTTATGACTAAGTTCGAAAACCAGCCAGATCGCTCTATCCGAAGGGGTATTTTGGGGGGTTTTGTACCCCAAAAATGGGTTTTTAGAATTTTTTACATATAATTTTGGAAATAGTCAAATTTTAGTTTTTCCCATTGGATTCAGCTTAAAAAAACACACAATTTGGTATTTTGATCATTTCTCTACGTCAATTGGTTACCGATATATTGAAAGTGCTAAACACAGTACGTTGTCTAATGTTATTCTTATGGAGGAAAATAAAAATTTTATATCTCGCTTCTTTATCAATGTATACTGACGAAACTTGGTATACGGCTTCATCTGGTTGTGGACCATTGATATCTGCTCAAAAAAACAATTTTTTACCAAAGGCTCCTGTAGCAGCAAACCTGCGTACTCAGCCCCATGTTATTCTTATGGAGAATAAGTAACATGTTATCTGCCTTCATTATGAAAATAAATTAATGAAATTTGGTATGTGGCTTTACCTACATGAGTTATATTGATATTTGTTTAAAACCCCATTTTTTGTGTTCCTTGCTTCAGCAAACCTGCATACTCAGCCGCCATGTTATTCTTATGGAGAATAATTAAAATGTCATAAATCGTTTATTTATGAATGTATATTGATGAAACTTGGTATTTGGCTTTATGTGGTATTAAGAAACATATATATGCATTGGAAATTCGCTGAGTACGCAGGTTTGCTGCTACGGGGGTATTTCCAATTAGCCTGAGATGCAATGTTTCCTTATTGCAGACGATATTTTTATTTATAATGTAAATATTATTTAAATTTATTATGTTGAACACTGAGTGTCACTACCATTGACTATAGATACTGAAGTATCTATAGTTAATGGTCACTACTTTACTAATTACTTATTAGTAATAAGTCTTGCCCTCCCCCCCCCCCGAAAAAAAATTGTTTGTGTTTTCGCCACTGAATACAGCACAAATGTTTTTCGCTCTACATAAATCTTCTAGGTGTGTCACGAATCTTCAGCCCCCTTAAACATAGGCGTAATTCGGGGGTGGCAAGAGGGGGCAGTTGCCCCCCAATAATTTGGAGGAAATATTATTTTAATATATTTCAAGTCATAATAATCATGATCACAACCATTTTTGCTCCTCCAATTACTGTAATTACGCTTATGCCAAAATAATCAACTGGTTGAATTAAATGACTACATAAAATTATAATTAAGGCTTTAAAAGCCTGGTAAATACTTGAACCAACTCCTATATACATTTTGAGATTTGAGCCATCAATGTAGACAATACATTCAATACAGCCATCAATGGTGTATTTGTTTTCAGTTAACACAAACCAAATTATTTTCAAAGAAACCCGTTTCAAATAAATTTTATTTGCTTCCT
This sequence comes from Allygus modestus, assembly GCA_963675035.1. NCBI lineage: Eukaryota > Metazoa > Arthropoda > Insecta > Hemiptera > Cicadellidae > Allygus > Allygus modestus. The sequence continues at coordinate 275,783,658 of OY776111.1, read as the reverse complement.
TCAATTACATTTTTCCTGTTCACACGTATTAACTTATCTCACGTAAAACCAAAGGAAATGAATATTATAGGGTATCACAACTGATAAATAAATCTATCTTTATGTTGTATTTTCTTCATTGCAGTAATGCTCACATAGTTTTGTCATTAAGGAAGATGTAACAAGTCAAGCTAATCTATTCTTAGACCAATAAGAATTATGACGACATAAACAAAATGGAGGGAAGCTGGGGGTTCTATTAATAACCTTTAAGCTATCATTTGTAAAATATTTTAAATTCTAACAATTGTGTTAAAACTATGTTTACTCTTATATAAGTAAAGTTTTTGTTGATTTGCAAATGTTAGCCCAAAAACCCTACAAAACAATCTCCTTCAATTGTCGGAGGTAATTCCTGGGTTGAAATCATTCCAAACAAACAACTTATTTATAGTCCTAATTTGGAAATTTAAAATTGGCATTATGGAGGATTAAATCAAAACAAAAGAATCATAACAGCTGTTCAAAAGCAATTATTCAACTGCCAAACTTATGTGAAAAAGTGTAATCTTGTTATTTTCTTTGTAATACTAGCGACTCTAATTGTTATATATGAAGATTGTATTTAGAGCTTATACATCAAGAGATATAATCTAAATAAATTATATGCAATGATTTTTACTTCGGAAATATTCAGAGAATATCTGAAAAGATCGTCCTTAGATAGTAATAGGACCAGGGTTAGGACCATGTGCTATCAAAAAGTTAAATGAAGTTATTGGCGTAGGAATACACAAAAATACTGGTAATTAAATTATATTAAAAAATTTGAAATTGACTGCAGAGAGGTCTTGGTCTACTACAAATACTGTTCACTCTAATAAATGATATTTAAGTTATATTTAATAACCCTATCACTTAATGTCACTTGTATTTGATTGTAAATAGCATTTTATATTTTTATTTCTTAACAAAGATATCTTTAAGAATTTAAAAATCAAACTGTATGTACGACATTCCAACAATTGATATTTGTTTCAGATTGGTGCTGACAGTAAGAATGCCAAGAAGAAAGATGGCAGTGTTTCTAAAAAAGAAAGCGAAGAAGCTATCCGAAGGAGAACAGATTCAAACAAGGGACCAACCCAGAGCAGGACAAGGATGAGTAATGCAACAATCAAAAAGGAATTATCCTCAAAGAATGTCCCTGAGAAAAGAGAAACAAAACCGAAAGTCGTTTTAGGAAAAGTTGAAAGTACTTTAACTAAGAAATTATACCGTAAAGAGAGTATCAAGAAAGAACCATCATCATTGTCACCACAAAATAAAACTGTTAAGACCAATTTACTCGGAGATAAACATAAAATATCAACTAAAGATTTACAGAGATCATATTCAGAAGTATCAACTAAAGCCAAAGAAGCAGTTTCTTCATCCCTTATTTCTAGTAAGTTGGTTGTAGCTTTGCATATCTGTTGGTGTTTTTTTTTTGTTCTCGTCACTAGTATATTTAGATATATAGACATAGACATTGATTCATAGGTAAGTCTAACCAAAAAATCGCCACTATAAATCTGTTGTCAGGCGCGGCGAGTAATAATATAAAAAGTTAGAAGTAAAACTGCAGGCAGACTAGCTTAATGGCAGGATAGACAAAAGAACAAAAAACAAAAACAGAGAACTGTAAGATCAGTGAAAAGTTCAGAAAAAAAACGGTACAAAACCAAACCGCAGGATAAGCTTTGCAGACAAGATCACAACAAAGGGAGACGAGTAATAGTAAATTTCCACAAAAACCTTTTTTTCAAACAACATAGACTCAACATCTACGACAATGAATTTTCTATATATGTAGAGTCTCGATTATCCGACCTTCGGTTATCCGACCTTCCGTGTTATCCGACCGCCCCCATGCACGGATGCAAGATCAATTTCCGCATTCCTACAACAACAAAAAATAAATCAAAATGTTTACATTTTTTATATTTTCCGTGTTTTCCGACCGTGTTTTTATTATTTTCCGTGTTTTCCGACCGTCCCCATGCACAATCGAACGATCAATTACCGCCGATTAGGAAAAAAATCAAAATTTGTACATTGTTTTTATTATTTTCCGTGTTATCCGACCTTCCCGCTCATCTGACCTTGGTGCGGCCGGTTTAGGTCGGATAATCGAGACTATATATAGCTAAAAATGTGTTTAAACTTTTCAGTTTTATTTAATTCATCACCTTAGGAGAGGTTTCATCAAATAACTAATATTTTTCTTCCAGCTTTCCCACTGATATGGTTCATGGGTGTCAGACTACTCAAATATTCCTGAGACAGTTTAGCTTTATATATATATATAAAGGTATATATATATAAAGCTAAACTGTCTCAGGAATATTTGAGTAGTCTGACACCCATGAACCATATCAGTGGGAAAGCTGGAAGAAAAATATTAGTTATTTGATGAAACCTCTCCTAAGGTGATGAATTAAATAAAACTGAAAAGTTTAAACACATTTTTAGCGAATTTCCCCTAAAGGGAAGAAGCTATTACTGTAGTCGGCATGGTAATACCTAGGCCCGGGACCATGATAACTTTTCGTTTTGAGGTCCCCAGACCCCAAAAACACCATTCGTTCAAAACTGTATATATATATACCTGTTAACTGTTACCGCCTTCGTACGTCCCGTAGACCCAGAGGCATGGGACCTGTCATAATTAACTATCTCTGAGGTTGTCGAAGACCGACGTTGTTCAGTCAGATGCTATAAGGTGAGGTATTAGTGCTTTGGAATGTCTCAATGAAAATGAAAAAGAAAAGGGAAAAAGGACCCGTTCAGGAAGAAGTCAGGAAAAAGATAGAAATCAGGAAAATTGTGGCAGATCATAATAGCTCTTCTCAATAAGATGTTGCTTTAAATTCGTCTCGAACTTCTTAATGTCACTTGGTTTCTTTAATAGCTGAGGGAAGTTTTCAAAAATATTTCAAGCCAACATAACTTGGTTTCGATTCATAAAGCTTTAAATTGTGCTGTACAGACGGATTTACATTATGGTTTCTAGTAAAATATGAATGTTGATGAGCCTGTATCTGATTGGTTTCCTTAGCATATAGAATTGTTTCGTAAATATAAAGAGATGGAAGGTGAGGATCTGCAACTCTTTGAACTTCTCCCTACATGAATCGCTAGGCCGAAGCCTAGAGATACATCTAATTGCTTTTTTCTGTATTATAAAAATTCGTTCTAAGATTCAATTTACTAGACAAGCCCCAAAGCACTATCGGATACCTTAAATGACTTTCGATCAATCTAAAATAGACTAATCGACTTAAAGCTAAATTTTTGAAGGCGGTCAGATTTCTAAGAACAAAAACATTCGATGTTAAAATAGATGCTAATTTATCAACATGCTCTGACCATCTAAGACCATCGTCCAACCTCACTCCCAAATAGTCCACTGAAGAAGATTCCTCAAGCATCTCTTCATCCAAAAGCAGAGAAGGTGCCAGGAAGCCAGCCCTATCTAGACATTTTTTCTTTTGAGCTGTAGTTATGAACATGTATTGGGTTTTTTAGAGTTAATATGCAGGTTAATTTCAGAAGAGTATTGAGAAATAGTGTTGAGCTGGCCAAAAGTATCTCTTTCAAGTTCCGTTATGTCTCGGTTTTTCATGAATAAGGACGCATCGTCGGCAAAAATTGTTAAAGAATGTTGCGGAATAGAGCTTGAAAAAGAAATGTCATTTATATAAATTAAAAAAAGAACTGGGCCTAAAATAGATCCTTGAGGGACTCCAACTGTGATCGGGGCAATTTGAGAAAATAATTGTTTCTTGATTCCAGATTTAGAAGTAAAATTCACTGTAGTTTGTTGCTTTCTGTTGTTGAGGTAAGAGATTAGCCAGCTCAAAGCACTTTGTTTAATGCCTAAATGATCAAGCTTATTGATCAAAATTTTGCGATCAACACAATCGAACGCCTTGGAAAGGTCAATAAAGCAGCCAACTGCAGAATCACCCTCCTCCAAGGCATCGATGCATTTATTGACAAAGTCTATAAGGGCCAGCTTGGTTGATTTATTTTTTTGATAGCCAAATTATTGTGAAAAAAGTAAGTTATTGTCATCCAAGTAGTGCATTAAATTTTGGCACACTGCCTTCTCCAAAACTTTAGAAATTGTTGGTAGGAGTGAGATTGGACGATAGTTCTGGGGAAGTAGCTTACTACCTTTCTTATGAAGGGGCTTAACAAAAGCCAGTTTCCACCAACTGGAAAAATTCCCTGAAAAAGAGAGGTGTTGACCAGATGCAACAAGGGTTTCTCTAATTCATGAGCACAAGACTTAATTAATTTACTTGAAATACCGTAGCCAGCAGAGTTTTTACTTTTTATTGAGCGTAAGATTTGTCTGAGTTCATCAATAGATAAAAGCTTTAAATCTTTTAACTCAGAAGTGGAGTTAAGCTCCCTTCTGACAGGCGTTGAAGAATCAATACTAGGGCTAAGAAAATGATTATTTAGAATATTACAAACATCTTCGGGATCTTGATTTAATCTACCATCTATTTCCAAAAAAAGGTTGGGATTGTATGTAAGTTTATTGTTATGTCTAAAGTTATTGATAAAATTCCAAGAAGTCTTACTGGCATTGTCGGAAGCCTTAATTTCATCAAAAATAAAAACAGACTTTGCCCTAACTATTTTCTCCCTATATTTCTTCTTAAGTTCATTATACTCTCTCTTTCTACTGTCACACCTGGTGAAACCCACTCAAGATAAGAATTCCTGACAAGACTTTGCATTTGTTTTATTTCATCATTCACCCAACTCAACTTGTTGTTCTTCTTTTTTTTGGTGTGTTTTATGGGACAAGCAATATCCATATAGTAGGAAACTGTGCTAACAAAGCCTTCATACATACTGTCAACAGTTTCTGCCTTAAAAACATCTTCCCAACTCTCCCATTTCAAACGGATTCTTAATTCTAATATATTATGTTGTGAATAATCTCTAAATTGTAGAATACTATCAGCACTTGGAACAAAATGTATAGGCATCTCAAGGGTTATCGCACGGTGATCAGAATTGAATGGTTGAACAACATTACAAAAGACAGATGGAATATTAGTTAAAAAATGATCCAAGCAACAATCTGAATGCTCCGAAATACGGATGGGGGAATCTATTTTGATTTTGAGTCCATACGTCAATATACGTCAATTGGTTACCGAGATATTGAAAGTGCTAAACACAGTACGTTGTCTAATGTTATTCTTTTGGAGGAAAAGACAATTTTTATATCTCGCTTATTTATGAACGTATACTGACGAAACTTGGTATAATAATAAGCTTCATCTTATTGTGGTCTATTGATATTTCCTCAAAAAAATTTGTTGCCAAACTCTCCCGTAGCAGCAAACCTGCGTACTCAGCCCCCATGTCATTGTTATGGGAGAATAATTAAATGCTCTGCCTCCCTTAATTATGAACATAAATGAATAAAAACTGGTATACGACTTCACCTAGTTGAGTTATATTGATATTAGCATAGAAACCCATTTTTTGTGTTCCTTGTTGCAGCAAACCTGTGTACTCAACCCCAATGTTATTCTTAAGGAGAATAATTAAAATGTTATATATCGCTTATTTGTGGATATATTTTTATGAAACTTGGTAAGTGGCTTTATGAAGTATTAAGATATTTATATCTCCATTGGGAATTTGCTGAGTATACAGGTTTGCTACGACGGGGGTATTAAATATTAAAATTTGACCAGATGTGAGAATTGATTTTACTATAAAACTGAAATCAGCTGAACAAGCGTAGGAGTTTGAAAAAACTAGTAGTATGACCTCAGTATATGGTACATACTGGTTTACACACACTTTCCGAGCCAAATTAGCCCCTCAAATTAATATTTTTTTGAGATCTACCATTGTTTCATGGTGGTTACGGTTGTATCAACTTGATCCAACCACCAAACCATTTATATTATGTATATTATGACTGTTGGATTTATGTATAAAACAAGTATCTGCGGCCACCCTGCATAAAATATTTGGCTATTGTCTGAGCTCAGATTGAAGATTTGAAAATGTGTGTATAAAATCGGGAATTTCTAGTGTGTTAAGCGGGGAAAATAGTTGATTTGCATTGGCAACACTTAAATTATCATGTATTGTTTACTGTATAAAGCATATTCCTACACTACTCTCAAATACACCAGAATTTTCAAGTAGTTTGGAAGCTTTGCGGGTACCTCTAATGCAGAATTATTACACTTTTGATAAGCAGTGATGAATGTTCGGTGAACTTACGGAAAAATGTTCAACCAAAATTTAGGCGTATTTGCGAGTAGTGTAGGACATTTATTTCGTCACATTCTTCATTTCCTCTTAAATCCATACAAAAACAATGTGATTCTTCATTATTAGTTCTATTGGCTCATTCAATCATTATAGTATGGCGTCAATGTTTCTGCCAACGGAAGAAAAATTGATTATTTTATGGGTAAGCAACTGAGGTTTAAATGTTTTTTTCCTTTTTGTATTGGGATTAAACTAAACTATATCAAACTTGACAAAGGGATGAGGAATAAATCAAATCACCCTAAGTTGAGGTGATGATGGGCTTAGTTGATGTTTTCTCTGTATCAGGCAAACTATTATTGTTATTGTTATTGTACATCAGTTTAATTAAGCTTAAGCTTAATATTGTCAATAAATGTTGGGGCATAAAATATTAAACTTTAGTAGTGAGACCTGCCAAAAATGTTGCACCAATGCTAGAGGCAATGTTTTGCAGCTTGATCTGCAATTATTTTTAAAAAAATCCATAAAAATCAAAGTATGTGATTGGCAGGCACCCTACATTATTTGTGGTTAGTTTTGTTTCACTTGACTGATAAAGTTCCAAAAGCATTCCACAAGTTCAATAAACTGTTTTTTATTAATTGATTTTAACTAGGAAAACGCTCAAATGTTCGCATAATGGGATGACCGAACTCAGAAATGGTGGATAAAAGTTTCTGCTGTTTTGTAGGTTCTAACCGAAATTTGACCACAAAATATTAAATAAATAGTCCTGGGGACTCTGTAGGAAAAAATCTACTTTTCTATTGGTTAATTTTAGGTCATAGGATAAATCGTTCTGAATTATATTAAATTATATTATATTAGGTGCAAATTCTTCAACAAAAGATAACACAGTAAGTTGCCTATGCAGTGAGGTACATTGAAAATTAGCTGAGTACGCAGGTTTGCTATGTCGGGGGTATTTAAAGATCATAAACTGACAAAAGAACACAGCAGACAGAAGAAAATATGAAATAAATGGCTGCTGCAATCTAGCGGATAAACTATTATCTTATTCATAGTACCTGGGGGGCCGAGCTTTGCTCGGGGGAAGGCCAGTCAGTTTGTTTAGATGACTCAGAGTAATATTTCACCACTTCCCCCTACTGATAATCAGATTTGTATAACTCATTTGCCTCTTATAGACATTTTTAAGGTCCCTCGAGTTGTTATTTATAGTTCAATGTCCGTTTGATTTTTTTACTACTTTATATATGTAATCTTCACTCAAATATTTTAATCCCTGCTCTCAGGAAACCACATGTTAATAAACATAAACAACATGAGTATTACTTTGACAGTTCCCTGGTTGATTATGAACAGTCGTTACAATTCTTTTGTTTTTACTTGAAACTCCATAAGCCCAATGTTATTTTTTTTAACTTTTCATTTTAGTTTTTTACATTATTTGATTTTTCCTGGGGATGAGGCCTGTCTAGAACTTATTTTTATTCCAGAAATTAGTTATTTCAAACATTTCAAGGAAATCGTTGGAGCCGTTTTTGAGATCAGTGTCGCAAGCAAGCAAACCTTACTCATATTAGAGTAAAGGATTATAGGAGAACGTTATCTTTATTTATAAAAACTGGCATTAGTTTTTTAATCTAAAAATTTTAAAAACCTTTCATAAATTGAATTAACTCATGTTAAACGGACAGTATTTTATTTATTTAGTCATAAAACATATATGGATATATATAGGACCATTTTTAGTAGTTTCTTGCAATTACGAAACAATATTTTATTAGTATCTCATACTTTACAAGCAGTAATTTTTATTTAATGCTTTATCTTATGGAAATTTTACAACTTTTAAATATTAATTAATAAAAAACGGTTTAACGAATGTCCTCCATTTTTGAACAGTAAGCGTGAAGTGTATACTAGAAAACATTTGTGTAAAATCTGAAAACGATCCGTGCAGCCATTTTCACGGAATTGCATTACGATTACACACACCCATACACACACCCACGCACACACCCTACACTGACGGACAAACGAATCATTGTCTCTGCTAATACATAGATTCCTTCAATTCGTTCTGTCATCAATTAGTATAAAAAATTAAAAATTAGGTGTTGTAATCAGCCTATTAAATAATCAAGTAACTTGGTTCACATAAAATGTCGGCTCAATAATAATCAAACAGTTTTAGTTATTTGTAACCATTTTCCCAAATAGCAGGTACAGATTTTTGAGTTATAAATAGAGTAATTGATGTTTACACATAAATTATTATATTGAATATTATGTTTTTCAGGCAACAGTACAAAACCGAAGACTGTCCAAAGTACTACCCAGCTAAAAAAATCATCATTGCTTACCGGCCAAACAAAGGATTCTCCTTACAAAAGTTCAGTTGCTCAAAAACCTAAATCACAAACCAACTCGTACGCTTCTGGTGATAGACTGAGAAGAACAAGTCAATTAAAAGAAACTCCTTTGAAAGCCAAAGTATCATCATCAAATATATCTACTTCAAGGACAAATAAGCAGTTTGAAGCAGGATCAACTATACGAAGAAAAAGTTCTTTAAATACTAAATCACAGAAAGAAGAGCTTAAGAAAGCAGTTACAAGCATTTCAGAAGAATCGGACACAAATAGTCAAAAGCAACCAAGGCCCTTCGGAGAGATTCCTCGCAGTAACACTTTTACAAAAGAAGGAGGAGCCCCAGACAGCCTGCCTAATGATGTATCAGCAAGCCAATCTCAAGCCACAGATGCCCCTAACAGTATCAGTCATGTGGATGTGGATGACAGTGAATACCAGTATGAGGAAGATTTTGAGGCAAGTCCATTAAAAATATGAAACCTATACATTTTCAATAAATTATATAATAGTGTCCTTGATCCTTATTTCATTTATTTCTGTTTTCTAAGCTACTGGTATTTAAGAATTATCAGGCTTAAATTCTGAAAACTTTACTGAAATCTAAGAAAATATGTGTGGCTTAGTATTGTTAACTATTATTATAATTTTCTTTGCAGGTGAGTTACTGTATTTGCCATTATTGTCCATAGAGGTATCCATAACCCATGACAAGTGAGGATGCTCCATTACATGGAGAGACAATGACTCACTTTACATAACCTGATATTCTTATTATAAAAATCCGCAAATATATAAAAAATATAAGTATATAAAATCCCTGAAAACATTATGAGTCAGCTCTTAGTTTACAAATCACACTCATGCTCTAGTTATTACGATAAACTGGAACAAATTTGATAAGTTTTTTTAAATACATTTGGGAAGGTTAATCTAATTAAAATAACTATCCACACATGTAATATTTCACAATTTTATTAGTGAAACAAATCATAGAAAGGTTGTTGGTAGAAATATAAGAACTAGACCTTTTTACATAAACAACAGGTGACATTTGTAATAAACATACCTAATAAATATAATCATATGAACAGCTATTTTACATTTAGTGACCACATTAGCCTCCCGCGAAGACCGTAGGTCAAGGTATCTTGAATTTGATAATCCTTCCAGAGTGAGTAACATAATCTTTGTTGCCTGTCTCAGAAGGGGATGGTTTGAGTAACAATGCAGGGTTTTGGGAACCAGCATATTTTTTAGTTTTACTTGCAGAGTTAGATTGCTAGTGGAATTTCCTTCATGCTTGACATATAATGGCTTGACCCGGTCCAAATTTACACGCACCTTCTTGCCTTGAAGGTTAATAGTAATATATTTCTTGTCACGAGAAGTGACTGGGAAGGGTCGTATGTAAGGTGGTTGAAGAGATTGTCTTACCGAATTATCATCTCGAAGGAAATCGTGGGAGCAACTTTCAAGATCTTGAAAAATAAAGGTTCTAGGTGTTGCATGATGAGAGCCAGATACAGGCTTGATTGACAACATAAGTCGACAGAGTCAGACTACATAGTCGGATGGATCTTCCTGGTGTTTTGGGCCAATAGGGAGAGCGACGAATTCGCTTGGTAGTCGCAGACGGTGCCCATAAACTAGTTCTGCTGCAGAAGCTTGGAGATCTTCCCGAAATGCGCTGCGGATCCCAAGGAGCACGATGAAAGCGCTTCAAGTCAAGATGAATCATTGTGACACATCAGGGCTGCCTTCAGGTAACGATGTAGTCTTTCAGTCATGACATTGGCACAAGGGTGGTAACATACATTCTGATATGTTCGGAGCCAAAAGTATTCCCGAGGGCACGGAAGAGAGCCGATTCAAATTGTTGTCCTTGGTCCTTGGATGCGCACATCAGATGAACCGAATCAGGAAATCCAACACATTACTAAGGTATCAGCGACTTCGTTGGCTGTTATATTTTGAAGTGGGTAGACTTCCGGCCACCTAGTGTGTAGCGGCGATCTATGGCAGTAGGCAATAACGATATGGTCCTGCAAGCGGGAGGGGTCCAATAAGATCAATATGTACATGCTAAAAATGAGCAGAATGAAGAGAAAAGTTCTCAATAAGAGTATGTACATGTCGAGTAACCTTCGCCCGTTGACACTGATGACAGGCCCGGATCCGACAATCTCGTTGAATATGGGGCAACACAAAACGCTGAGAGAAGAGCTTGACAGAGACCTTAATTCCAGGATGGCTAAGGTTATGTAGTGAAGCAAATACTCTATGTCGGAGGGGTTCCGGGACAAAAGGACGATGAGTGTTAGTAGTAGTGTCACAGTAAATGTGAAGATCTGTTCCAGGTATATTTACATATTCAAGGCGAAGGGCAGATTCACCTTTCAGAATGTCTTGCAGTTCAGTGTCCGAGGCTTGATATCGTGCTAAAGTCTTGGCATCCACTTCGCATGATGTAGCAGTAGTAGACAGTGCTTCGACACGGGAGAAGCTGTCGGCTACAATATTAGCTGAACCGGAAACATGGCGTTTATCTGTCGAAAACTAGGAAATAAATGATATGGTTCTGCTGGACAGGTGGAAGCTTCTCACGGTTCTGGCTGAAAGCGAAAGTGATGGGTTTATGGTCTGTGAATATAATGCAATGTTGAGCCTCAAGGATACGAAAAAATTGGTGAACTGAAGCGTAGATCGTGAAGAGTTCCGCAATAATACGCTGGCCACAGGGACTGTCTAGGAGTGAGTTTTTGTGAAAAGAAAGACAGTGGTTCCCAAGTCTTTTCGCCAACCAATTGCTGAAGGACTCCGCCGACAGAAGTACCTGATGCGTCATAAAATAATGCGAGGGGAGCATTGGGGTCAGGGTGGCATTAGAAAGGTGTTCTTTACAGTTGGTAAAAGCTGCCTCAAGATCTGGCGTCAAATGTATCGGTTGATTTCCGCGAAGTGAAGATAGGGCACTATGAAGAGGTGCTTGATGTTCAGCAGCAGATCGGCGATAAATTGTTCAGTTTTTGTTTTAATGAATAGTTTGCTGTTGGGGTCACCAAAAAATGTGGGAAGGTTATTCTAATTAAAATAACTATCCACACATGTAATATTTCACAATTTATTAGAAAAACAAATCATAGAAAGTTTGTTGGTAGAAATAAAAGAACTAGACCTTTTTACATAAACAACAGGTTGCCCATGGTGACATTTGTAATAAACATAATAAATATAAACATATTTACATCTGCTTTACATTTATTAGAAATCATTTCACCACATGTGTTTTATGGCCTTTTTACATATAAGACTTGACCTCATAGTACTTTAGTACCTGGGGGCCGAGCTTTGCTTGGGGAAGGCTAGTCAGATTGATTAGATGACTGGGAGTAATATTTCACCACTTCCCCAACTGATTATCATATTTTTATAGCTCATTTGCCTCTTTTCTGAATTTTTAAGGTCACTCCAGTTGGCATTTATAGCTCAATGTCCCTTTGAACTATTTGGGATATGACCACTCTATGTATACAATTTTCACTTAACAGTTTTAATCACTGCTCTCAAGAAACCATATATTAACAATTATAAAGAACACGAGTATTACTTTGATAGTTCCCTGGTTGATTATGAACAGCTGTTACAATTCTTTTGTTTTGATTATAAACTCCATACCATAAGACCAATGTTAATTTTTATTACTTTTCATTTTCGTTTTTTTACATTATTTGATTTTTCCGTGGGATGAGACCTGTCTAGAACTTATTTTTATCCCAGAAATTAGTTATTTCCAACACTTTTGAAGGAAATCGTTGGTGCCGTTTTTGAGATCAGAGTTGCAAGCAAGCACGGATGCACGCAAACCTTACTTATATAAGAGTATAGGATACATCTTGTTTTGTGTTAATAATCACATGTATATAACACGTCCAAGTTCAACCCCTTTATTCATTTCAAAGCTGCCATTCTGATACCTGAAGAAGCCTTTCTCCTTCTTATGAAAACAAACTAAGTATATAATGGCTTGGTATGCAATTTACATTTTGGAAGTCAGCCCTACAACTAATAGTTGGTGGTATTATCTTACTCGTTTGCTTTTGCAAAGTTATGAATACCTATGTCAGTTAAAAACACAGCAACTCCTGGATTTGCAAAAACGGCAAAAAGTTGGAAGTTCTTGCAGTGTGGGTAAGTTGTAGAATATGTTTTTATACTCTCCTAGAAATACCTCTTTTTGTCAAAGGCGACTAAAGGAGGGTCTGGTTTTTGGAAGTGAATCCCTTCATACTGCCCAATTTTGGTGATGATTGTTTTGGCTGTAAATTCTATGAAATTTAGTAGCTGTGTCTATGCTAATTTTCAAATATATATATAAATAACAAAATATGTTAAAAAAGCAGGGTTTTTTGCTTGTTTGTTTTAAGTACATCTCAAACTAATAATTTTTTGTTATTTCATCTAAATGGGTGCTTAAGGAAGAACATTATACTATTATAATATTTAATTTTTTCTAGAGCATAGGACAGCCACTGTGTGGACAATTACATTTAATATGTCTTCCATTAATTAAGAAAAGCAATAATGAAGTGCAGTACACTTTTTTTAAGCTAAGCTTATAGTTTGCTGATAGTAAAGAAATAAAAGTAAAATTTAAAGTCTATTGTAAGGGAAATTATAGGCTCTATTATAAACTATAGGGCTAAAAACAACAATTAAGTATGTATACAATTTGCTCAGGTTGCATAGAAAATTTAAAAAAAATCCTATGTCAAACTTATGAGCAATAAGTATTAAGATTTTTATCAGCTACCCTCAAAACCCTCATTTTCATTTTCACCAATGAGTTCAGCTCAGTTAAACAGTTATTTTGATTTTGAAATCTGTGTTCTATGTCAAGCTGTTGCAGAGATATTGAAAGTGCTGAACACAATACATTGTCCAGTATTAATCTTTTGAGGATAAGGACAGTTTTATCTCACTTATTTATTAATATATTTTGATGAAACTTAGTATGCGGCTTCTTAATGTGATGGTGGTCTAATCATATTTACATATAAACATAATTTGTTGTGGTTACCGTTGCAGCAACCATGAGTACTCAGCCAAATCTTATTATGGAGAGTGCATAAAATCTTCTATCTCAATTATATTATCTACTAGAATTTCCTATGTGCAGCTTGCACATCCTGTTTTGAGAATTGAGAATAGTAATTAGTTACATAGTAAACAAAAAAAGATGACAGTCTGTAGTTAGGTATAATCCTTATAATAGCTGTGTATTTTATTTTATTGAATTAAGAATAAGCACATGTGTCATAAACCAAATAAAATTCTCCTCCATATGAATAACATGGGGACTTAGAAGTCCCGTCGGGCAGAGCCCTGAGGCTTAAATCGAAAATCTTAACCGAGTTTGCACATCTGCACAACTAGACGCGCGTTTTAGTAGCCTATATAATATGTGGGGGTAAAACTTTTAAAATAAAATACAAAGTTTGCATGTAGCATATTAATAATTTAGAAGATAGATAGATTTTTTTATTAAACTTGGTAAGTGTCCTCTTGGTTAGGTATATAAAATACTGTATATTTGCATTGGAAATATTTTGATTATGCAAGTTTGCCGCCAATTGTAGGTTTGGCTATTACCAAATTGATTTGTCTTCAATATTTTAAGGAAAATAATTTAAAACCCTAAAATTGTAATAACAAACTGAGCCAATTTATTTGTTTATAATGTAATTACTGTGACATACAATTTTTGTCTCAAATGAATTGGTTCACCCATACAATTATTGACCGCAGTACAAAACTGTACGGACTTACCACAAAGATCACGATTAGTCTGCTGTTAATCTATCCATCTGGCAAAACAGAGCAAAAGTTACTCCTAGCTACATAGGAACTTGAGATCTATAAGTGGAGCTATCATGCATGGCCACTTCTCTTCCCTGGCTACCAGTATTGAGTAACTTAGCACTCAGTGAAATCTGACATGAAGAAAGCTAGAGAATTATATACAAAATCAAAGGCTTCACGCATGTCTGCCTATTCTTCAACACTGGAAAAAAATTAATGTTTCGTAAAAAGAGACACCTATATTTATAACTTTGGTCTGAAAGATCCTCGATGGGATCCCAACGCCAATTACCAAATGTCTTTTAGTTCTATGGTTTTCCACGAGCTAAAGAAGTTTGGAACCTTCCTTAAGTCTGTGAATTGGAGAAATCCCCCCTCTGTCGCAGAGACTATTTATATTTGTTTATATAATCTGTGGAAGAATTACATTTAATATTGGTTAATCGTTAAAAAGTAATCAAATAATAATTATACTTCTCTCATTTTAAGTTTTAACAAAATGAAAACCAGCCCAGTGGAATAACATTTAATGAATAAAAAAGGATTTTCCCAGATACGTTTGGAAGTTCTACAAAATTCTTATATTGTGGAGAATCATGGGGTAAAGCTATCACTACCAGTGTAGACACAATTTCCAAAAGACTTTTAATCGTGCTACTAAGTGCTTATTCACTGAATGAGTTGTAGAACACCGGTCATTATCAGTCAACGGCAATCTGTTAAAATCAGTGTGAACTTCTAATAGTTTCAACTATCAGGTCAGTGATATGTCTTCAGCACCTTTTACTGTCATTACTTTACACCAACTTACTATTTCTCCAGTCATTTCCATCGGGTATGTTCATGTGCACCGTTTTGACTGTGATTGCTTGGTAACTGCAGTACACTCCTTTCATAAAATAATGTTGACATTGCAGTCATTTGGAGAATTAAAAAGGCAAAATAAAACTGTAGAGGCATGTTAAGTATTAAATAACATGTATTTATTTATTCATTTAATAAGTATGAGTAGTAAAATTCAATATGGATTGATCGAATGCCTACGCTTGATACAGCTTAGAAGTAATTATTGCCTTTTGGGAGTCACCAAATATTTTGAATCAGAAAAATTAGTCCCCAAAAGTATATAATAGAAGTCATAAAATATGATTTCCACAGTTAATTTCAGAATTTAATATATTTTGAGAGAGGAAATCTTAAGGAAATTCCTGAAGTTCATTGTATTCCTATGGATCCAGCTGCCATTTGTCATTGGGCTATTAATTGATGATGCTTTCTAAGAGCAGGTCGACCTTAGATAATAACAAGACCAGGGTTTGGACCATTCCCTATCAAAACTAAAATTATGCCACTGGCGTGGACACAGAAATGTACAACCACCTTATTATAAAATCTTATGATGATTTTTTGTGTTGATAAATATATTGTAATATTTATAATTTAAATGATAATTTTTGAATGCATATAGACCTAATCAAAATGGATATCCAGCAGGACAAAATTTTAAGATGGTAGTTGTTATCATGACAAAACCCTAACATTTTTCATATACAAATTTTAGTTAGTATGTGTCAAAAGTTCTGAACATTTCTAAAATTTCCTCAGTGTAATTGGTCTTAAAAAAAGTTCAATCTTCATCTGTGGCAGACAATAGTTTTATTTGGTCAGGTTATTACAAAAATTTGGTGGCCTGTAACTTTCTGCTTACATTTGATTGGATGTACTATTTACTGTAAAATAAACCAATACTAAAATACTTACATTTCACATCTGATTATATTACAAAAACCATCATTAAGATTTTACAGCTGATCATTACTTTTTAAGTTTTTAATTTGTTTTTTTTTTAACAAAATTTTTAAAGGAAAATAAGGGCAATAACAAAAAATTGTACTTTATTTTCCTACGTCCCATAGACCTGTGTCAAATGTTGTCAAATATGTTAATGTCTCATAGACCATCAGGTGTGGGACCTGTCAAGTCATGCTCTGTTAGGTTTTCCCCATCTAATACTCCATGAATGTTCCAAGATTCAGCTTTCTGTGTCATACAATAGCTTCAATCAATCAATCAATCAAATATCTTTATTCGTTAACTGTACAATTGTTACAGATGAATAGTGTCACATTTTTCATAGTGAATAGTGTCTCTCTAGTTATGTATAAACATGTATTACAATCTACAAATTTTATAGAACTAGGCCTAGCAACTAGACATTCAAATTTACATTCAATTCCTCAAAGGAGTATAAGGGATGATCTATCATAAGCTTTTTAATTTTTTATGAATTCTGACAGGTATTGTGTTTTTTTATAGAATCTGGGAGTATTTCAAAAAATGTTAAACCTCTATAATTTATGCTTTTCTTAAAAAACTCTAGTCTATGGGATTCGAAAGTTAAAAAATTTCTGGTATTGCGTATGGACGACTTCTGGCTTCCGCTTCCATCAGAGGTATATTGTGTTCCTTGACATGTTTTACTGTGTACAACACATGTTGGGAGAAAACGGTTAAAAAGCCTAATTCTGTAATTTTTTTTTGACTGAGTCTCTATTTCTTAAACCAAGTATTATCCTTATTGCTTTTTTCTATATTTTCAAAATCTTTTTAAAATTTTTGGTGGAGGTGGCCCCATAAATACCTACCCCATTTGATATATGGGAATTTATAAGAGCAAAATACAAAACTCTCAATGTTTTTAAACTACTTTTTTTGACATTCTTCTAAGTGCGAAAATCCCAGACGATATTTTATTCAAAACACTTTCAATGTGGTCATCCCAGGTCAAATTTTTGTCTATAATCAGTCCCAAAAATTTTGTATTACATTCTTGTAGTATTTCATCTTCATCTATTTTAATAATTGGGTCAATTTTTGTTCTGCACTGTCTTGTTGAGAATGATACAAAATTAGTTTTACTTGGATTTATTAGAAGGTTTTTGTTTTAAAAATATTGTTTCATTAGTGTAAGGTTCGTATATGAGGCAATTTCAACTGATTCTTGGTTCAGAAACCTGTGCAAGGACACAGATTTACCGTTTTAGCGAATTTCCCCTATAGCGATGAAGCTATTACCATAGGTGGCATAGTAAGACTTAAGCCCAGGACCATGATAACTTTTCATTTCGAGGCCTCCAGATGCCCAAAATACCATTCATTAAAATTTACATATATGTGTATATATATATATATATAAATGTCCGATACCTTGATAACTTTTGAAATAATCGCCCGATTTTGATGAAATTTGGCACAAATGTGGAGAGTAACATTTATGACTTTTAAGTTCAAAAACCAGAATGATCGGACCATGGGAAGGGGGTTTTATGGATGTTTACAATTTTATAGTAATCAGTTTTTTGCAATTTTTACCCTAAAATTTCAAAAACACTCAATTTTAGTTATGGCCATTTTGTAGAGATTAAAAAAATATATTTTAGTACTTTGAATCATCAACTTAAGTTAAGTGGTTGCGAAGAAAATCTAAAAAACGTGTTTGTAAAATTTCCCATGTCATCTTATGGGAAAAAGGTTTTTAGCTTTTCCTCAGTTATAATTTTACTGAAAACTGCACATTTGTTTTTACCAATAACTTTTAAATTGTGATTCTACGTCCAACTGTTGTGGAGAAATACAAAGTGCTCAACACAGTACTTTGTCCAATAGCTTTACGTTTCCAACAAAATGACACCACCCGCATTCCTGGAAAAATTTGGGTTCAGAAATCATAGGACTTAAACATCCAAAATTCAGTTATTTTGATTTTTCATAAAAAACCATAAATGTTAAAAAATATTCCTTATGGAGAAAATTCCTTAAAAATAAAATGTGATATCTGAATTATTTATAGATGTATATTGATGAAACTTGGTATATGGCTAGTCACCTAGCCTTGGTATATTGATATTTGCACAAAAAAATAATTTTTTTGTTGATTGAACCTGCATACTCAGCCCTAATGTTATTCTTACTGAGAATAGGTAAAGTTGTGTATCTCCCTTATTCTTGAACCTATAATGATTAAAACTTTGTATATAGCTTCACCAGGTTGATTAATATTGATAATTGCATAAAAACATTTTTCTTTCTTGTTTGAGCAAATCTACGTACTCACCCCTAGTGTTATTCTTATGGAGAATAAATAAAAAGCTATATATCACTTTTTACTTTCTCCCCTTATACACAGTATATGGAGAGAGTATTGTTTTCGTCAAAATTGTTGAATTTGAGTTGTTAGTGGAAATATTTGTTTTGGTGCTCCCTGAACCCAAAAAAGTGATTTTTACGTGATGTCTGTCTGTCTGGATGTGTACAGAGCTATAGCCCACACCAATTGGCCGATTTTGATGACATTTGGTATTTAGTACTAAACTACGATATTTCCAGGCATTTTTTCATTTTTAGGAATTTTGTTCACTTTTAAGGATAATTATCCCCCAAAAACCGTTAAAAAACATGAAAAATCTGAATCTTTCAAAATCTGTTCTAACAATTTTGATTAAACTTTGGTGGTTTGTAGAGCTTTACGTTTCCAACAAAATGACACCACCCGCATTCCTGGAAAAATTCGGGTTCAGAAATCATAGGACTTAAACATCCAAAATTCAGTTATTTTGATTTTTCATAAAAAACCATAAATGTTAAAAAATATTCCTTATCACCATTAAAAAGAGCTCAAAAACTAAATAATTTTGTATTTTTAATTATTATTCTAGGATTGCTGGTTACGGAGAAAATAGGAATTCATTTTGCGGTAAACGCAGCACCAATGTCTAATGTTATTCTTATGGGGAATACAAAACATTTCTCTCTTATTTACTGATCAATTTCGTTTAAACTTGATATGCAGGTCAAGTTAGCATTGACCAACAGAGGATATTTGAAATATGTTGCAACTTAACCCTGGGGGGGACAAGAGGGCATTTCCCCACTCAAAACCAATTTGTGTAGCAACGGATTCTGTAGTGCCTCCTAAAATGGGGTGTGGGTGAATATTTCCGAAAACAACTATTTTAGACAATTTTCTGTTCATTCATCAGTACTTTATATTCTATTTTTGGTAAATAAAAAGTAATTTATTCATTGAAGTTGCGCTAAAAGGGAGAAAGTATCAGTCAGTTTATATATTTTTATATGATCAGCTGATACCGTTTATTTATTTATATATTTGTATTAAATTTGGTAAGTGGCTTTATGTGGTAGTGACAAACACTTACGTGCCTTGGAAATTCACTGAGTATGCAGGGTTGCTGCGACGGGGTTTCTTTACACAATTAATTATATAATAGGATGTGCATGTTAATTTCACAAGTTTCTCCATAGAAAGCAGCACAAATCAATATTTTTAGCTCTATATAAATCTTCCTACTTCCGTGTAACTAGGATTGTCATGCCTAGTCAAACTAAAGTAGGTATATAATTATTAATCAACCTTAAACCAGTTTGAAGCCACATGTATTAATCATAAAACAAATACATATATAAATGTGCTTTTACATTAGAGATAAGAGTTGAAAATTACCATTAGGGTTGAAACCATAAACAGACTCCTAACTATTAAAAGGATTGTTGATAGGCGTAATTTGAGGGCAGCAAGGGAAGGTGGAAGTTGCCACTCCAAAAATGTGGAGAACATATATTATTGGAATAAATGAAAAATCACAATAATCGTGATCACAATCATTTGCCCCCCCCCCCCAGTTTGATAACATTTTGGGCAGTCGGAACATTCTACAAACTAGCCAGTAAATTGGATAAAATATTAAGAGAAAGTGTAAGATGGGAAAAATCGATAACCCTAAAAAATAGTCTTGATTTTATAGGCAAGACCAAGGATTTGAAAATTGAGAATCACAAAACAATAGAGTTGTTGGATATTGTGAATTTGTACACTAATGTCCCAGTGAAACAAACTTTAACAATCACCAAAGAGAATTTGTTATCAAAGTCTAATCTCACCTCAGACCAAATTGAAGAGATAATGAAGACCTCACTGGGACTGGTTTTAAGTCAGAATTATTTTTATTTTAATGGAAAACACTATTGCCAAACAGACGGCCTTGCAATGGCCTCGCCTTTATCAAGTATAATATCAGAGATTTAATTAAATTATTTTGAAAACCACTACATTTTTTCTGACAAAAATAAACATATGGCTAAAATAGTCATACCATCGCTATGTTGACAATACGTTTATTGTATATAATGGGAATAGAATGCAGTTATAAGTCTTCAAAAACTATTTAAATAACACTGGTGTAACATACATAAATTTTACATTGGAATTAGAACAATAGTTTAAACTTTCTGGACACTACAAAATAAAACAAAATGGAAAATTAAAATATAGCATTTTCAGAAAGCCTACTGCAACCGACTGTACGATACACTATACATATCCTATCACCCGGAGTCACAAAAAATGTTGGCCTACAACAGGATGTTGCATTGATTACTATCCATGCCTTTAAGTAATGAAGATTATGAAAGTGAATTAAAAATATTAAAACATATAGCCGTAGCTAATGGTTATCAGAGCACAATTATAGATAAAATTATTAAAAGAAAAAATAAACCTACTTTTCCTCAGAATGAGCCACAAGAAAGGGTTAAATATGTGTCTGTAGAATACAGCAAGCATCTAAGTTATCCCTTACAGCTTGAATTAAAACCCAATAAAATCAAGTTAGCATATAAAACTCAAATAAAATTGGGAAACTTATAAACGCTATAAACATCAATATTTCTGACAATAACAAGAATTCTACCACCGGGTAGATTAGAAATGTTCTGACCAGGGGTGGACTGACCCGCCAGGACACCGGGAAAGTTCCCGGTGCCCCCTCGTCCCTGTTATGGCGCCCTGGCGCCAACCTCGAAGGGGGAAATAAACATTGGTTCACAAAAAATTTAAAGCCACTATAATTTATAATTATTATAATTTAAATAAATACCATACTGAAATAAATCAGGTTTCATATTAAAATTAATTAATTTAAAACTTTTGTTTTTGAGGTTAGTAAACCATATCGGGCGTTCGTTCACCTCTAAAGAGCCATATACTCTCTTTCAGTAAACAATCGTCTGCAGCTTAAACTTCGTTGGGCTAATGTGTTATGAAATATTATGAACATGATAAATATGGTGAATGAGCATGGTGGTATTGTTGGGTACTTTTATAGACTCTTCTAGATTATTATTTTAAATGTATATTTTTTAATCCCCCCGTTGCAGCAAACCTGCATATTAAGTGAATTTCCAATGTATGTAGCCTATATGTTTCTCACTACCTCATAGAGCCATTTACCAAGTTTCATAAGAATATATTTATAAATAAGTGATTTATAGCAATTTATTTACTCTCCATACGAATAAAATTATGGCTGAGTATACAGGTTTGCTGCAACAAGAAATATAAGAAATGTGTTTTATGCAATTTTCAATATAACTCAACCAGGTGAAGCTATAACAAGTTTCAATCATTTATGTACATAATTAAGGGAGACATTACATTTCACTTATTCTCCATAAGAATATCATCGGGGCTGAGTATGCAGGTTTGCTGCTGCAGGGAAAATCGGCAAAAATATATTTTTTTGTGCAAATAGCAATATACCAGTACTGGGGGAAGCCACATGCCACGTTTTATTGGCATTCATTCATAAATAATCGAGATATCACATTTTAATAATTCTCCATAACGATAACATTGGACAACGTACTGTGTTTAGCACTTTGAATATCTCAGCAATGGTTGGACATAGAATCACAATTTAAACACCAAAATGATTGTTTTGTGGAGCTGAACCGATTGGTGAAAGCAAATGTGAAGTTTAGAGTAAAACTAACTGTGGAAAAGCTGAAAACGTTTTCCCATAAGATTAACATGGGAGATTTTATGAACACATTTTTTGGATTTTCTCTGCAACCACTTAACCTAGGTTAATAATTCAAAATACCATATTATTTGTTTTATTTAAGCTCTATAAAATGGTCAAAACCAAAATTGAGTATTTTTAAAATTGAAGGGTAACAAATTCAAAAAACTGATTTTATTTGGAAAATTTAAAACCTCCTTCCCATGGTCCGATCTTTCTGGTTTTCAAACTTAAAGTCATAAATGTTGCTTTACACGTTCCTGCCAAATTTCATCGAAGTCGGATAGTTTTTTTTTCAAAAGTTAGTAATATAAATTTGAACGAATAGTGTTTTTGGCATCTGGGGACCTCAAAACAAAAACTTATCATGGTCTCGGGCTTAAGTCTTACCATGAGACCTACGGTAATAGCTTCTTCCCTATAGGTAAAATTCCCAAAAAGAGAAGTAGGCCTAGATAATTTAAACTTCAAAACCAGTACGAATCACCAAACACTTTATTGTCCTAATCTAAGGGAAATTAAGATATCAAAGAAGGGAAATTAGTTGCCTAGTTGGAAAATTAATACATAGGCTTAGGATAATCCACAAATTATGTGAAAAGGTAGTGAATTAAGAAGACATTCCTTCATATTTAAAAATCAGGCAGAGTATGTGTTGTGAGTTTGATATAATTTCAGATAAAAAAAATTGTGTTAAATTGTCAAACAAAAAGTGGGTTATTCAGATGGTCAGTACTACGTCATGTTGTGATCTGTAAACCGACGTAAAGACATCATCGGCTAGAGCTCTCTGCCTTATCGGCCTTATCTGCACTCATTAGAAGAATTAGAGATATACAAGGCATACAAAACCGACCCGCATAACACCTTGAATGACAAACTGAATTATGGCTCTAATGTACTTTTTAATAGTGTGATTGCCCTCACTGTTAATAAAGAAGGCAACCATAAAGACAGAGGTCAACCTGGAAGTGGAGGAGGGGGAAGCCAAGATGATAATGTTGTCCGGTAGATAAGCCAGTTCGCGTCCGACGGGAATGATCAATTTTGTGTTAAATGTTTTTATTTTATCGTGACTCTTACTGTTTTAAATGTGTTGTGTGATATTTAAAACTATGACGACCTTCAACATGAAGTAAAATTTGACATCAAGGGTTTGATAATGGTCTTTTAAGGTCGAAACTCGAGTCACCATTGTGTGAACAAAGAATCAACGACGGTTTAGGTTAGTAACCTGTTATATTCAATACAAATTATTACATGACCTTATTGCAAAACTACTAACTGAGACACATTTTTTGACACTTCAAACATTGGAACTAGTTAAGAAATAAGGGAGGAGTTGCGTTGTGCGTTGACAAAAAATGGCTTCACGTATTATGTATAAGGATACCAAGTGGGGCTACCTGTAGCTAATAATAGAACCTGTTTTAACCAGCCGATAAGGAGGAAGAGAATGACAGAGAAAGAGATAGAAGAGATAGATAGAAGTAAGAGAGAGAGAGAGAGAGAGAGAGAGAGAGAGAGAGAGAGAGAGAGAGAGAGAGAGAGAGAGAGAGAGAGAGAGAGAGAGAGAAAGAGAGTGAGAGAGAGAGAGAGAGAGAGAGAGAGAGATATTTAAGGGTTGCACTATATCACATTGGCTAAATTATTAATATTTGATTCTGGCACAATTGATCCTATAGAACCATTAACCATTTTTGCAAAAAATGCTTAACAATTATTTTATATTTTCCAGATTTTGTATTTAAATTGGTAAAATATATTACAAATCAGCCTGTCAGTCTTTCACTCATTTTAACCAACACAATTAGGAGAATAAAATCACGGTATAAATCATTATAAAATGCTTCTCAGTGCTTCCAGGACACTGTCAAACTTTGCAAATGTAATTAACCAAATTGCAACCGTACACATGGGTTCCATTCACCAATTGTAAAAACCAATCTAGTACCAGTTTAAAGACAACCTTAAGATTCTTAATTAAGGACTGATTTCAAACAAATATATTTTTTTTAGGTTAAAAATATAATTTGGATGAGAATTAGCAAAAGACTATATTACGCTTCTCAAAATTTTATTACACCAAAACGACTAAATTTTGTAATTGGTTAAGAGTTGGGAAAAAACACCAAAATATTACTCAACCACTTCATTTAATTATAAATGTTATTGATAATCAAATGGGAGGAGAATCCGAATGAATTGAATACCGATATATTGCAAATCAATAATTGAGTCTAATAGGTCGAAATTGTTACTTCAGCATTTTGTAAAGGGTAACAAAAGTCATGATCACGATTTTTAAGATTTCTGGGGTTAAAGTTGGCACATTAGCCCCAAACTATCCTCATTGGTTTGTCAACTAAAGTATCTAAAGTCAATGGCATCATCAGTCATTGACATGGTGGTGGAAAAGGGTATATTAAATTACAAGCGGACCATCGTGGTCAGATCCCAACTATACTCTTGCATATAATATTATGGTTGATATTAAGAAACAAATTGTTTGGTTGATTTAAAAAAATGCAAATGTTATTTTTTATTATTAGACAAAATCTATGATCCACCTATTAATTATCCTAGTTGTTTATATAGATTTGCAGTTTAGAAGTCATCCATGCAACATTTTTTTTGGGTGCAATTTGAAGAATTTTACTTACATGTTATAGCCTCGATTAATCAACTGTCCTAATTTTGTTATTCTAGGATTACGAGTCGGATTTTGAAGAATACCTGGAGTCAAACGATAGCAGTTCTACAACTGAGGAAGAAGATGAGTCAAGTAGTAGTGGTTCAGAATCTTTTTATGAAGATGAAATAGGTGATGGATATAGAGGAACTTTAACTAAGGTATTAGATACATACAATAGCAATTCACCAGTCAAAGCTATATTAATACAAGAAAAAAACGCTACAGATCCAAATGAACCAACTAAAAAGCAAAACATAAATGAAAAAGACAAGTTATCGCATGTAGAAGAGGAGAGGAAGTTAGATTCTGGAAGCTATGACCTTACAAGCCATTCAGACTTAAAAAGAAGGAAACAAATTCAAGATATCAGAGCAGCTATTAACAAAGAAAATGCCAGCCTTAGTGCTAAAGGGTAAGTATTACATTTGTTATGTGTAAACCAAACACATATACTTGTTAGTAAAACAAAACTAGTTGTCAAAAGGCATGATACAAACACTTTGTTAGATGCTGAAGAAAACTAAAATTAAAACATAAATTTTTATTTTATTAGATACCTAAACAAAATTAAATTAAACTTTTTAATTCACTTTTTCTTAATTTTTAACATATTTCTTCACTATTTCATGGATATTATTATATTTTTTAGAACATGTTTTACTAGCTGAGGTTAGGACTATAGAGTTCTCTCTACAACCTAACCTGGCAAGGTTCAGCCCTTTGAAAATCTCTTCCAGCACTTTATGCCTAAGTAAGATGAGAAAGTGCAAAACAAAACACAACACAAAAAACACAAAATCCAACAAAATTTTTTTTTTTTTTGAGTGTACAGACTCAATTCAAAATTTGAATTGGATGAAGGATTCTGGATTTGAACCCAGAATAAAGACCCAGAACCCAGAACCCAGAACAAGGGAAGCATCAGCTTTACCTCTGCTTTCATCCACATATTTAATGCAGAATGTTTTATGATTTGAGACTGGCTTAAAATCAGCTAAAGCCATTGGAATTTTAGTCATTGTACTCACAATGTATATTAAAATAGGTTCAAATATAGGAAATAAGCCTAAATAGCTATACAACATATGTATCGTACCACCTAATGAGAGATTGTACACTACTCTTGAGTTGTTTCCAATGGCTGAGGTAAAAATAATAACAAAATTAACAAATTTTCCCTATAGGGAAGAAACTATTACCGTAGGTGGCATGGTAAGAGTTAAGACCAAGACCATGATAACTTTTTGTTTTGAGGTCCCCAGATGCCAAAAACACTATTCGTTCAAATTTATATATATGTATATATATATGTATATATATATATTAATATATGTATATAACCAACTAGAAACAACTGGGTTGTATCTGTTTGTGTCCGTTAACACGATAATTGGAGTAAAAACCGTCTGATTTTGATGAAATTTAGCTCAAATGTTTAAAGTGACATTCATGACTTTAAGTTTGAAAACCAGACAAATTGGACTATGGGAAGGGGGGTTTATGGGGGTTTACAATTTTCAAAAAATCAGTTTTTTTCATTTTTTATCCTAAAATAAAAAAAAAAAATTAATTTTGGTTAAGACCATTTTATAGAGCTTAAAAAAAGTAATATGGTATTTTGTATCATTAACAGGTTAACTGGTTGCGGAGAAAATCCAAAAAATGTGTTCAAAAAATCTCCCATGTTAATCTTACGGGAAAAAGTTTTTTAGTTTTCCTCAGTTCATTTTAATGTAAACCTCACATTTACTGTTACCAATCAGTTTAGCTCTACAAAACAATCATTTTGGTGTTTAAATTGTGATTCTATGTCCAACCATTGCAGAGATATTCAAAGTGCTAAACACAGTATGTTGTCCAATGTTATCCTTATGGAGAATAATTACAATTTTATATCTCGATTGTTTATGAATGTTATGTTGTTGAAACTTGGCATGTGGCATAGCTATACAACATATGTATCGTACCACCTAATGAGAGTTTGCACACTACTCTTGAGTTGTTTCCAATGGCTGAGGTAAAAATAATAACAAAATTAACGAATTTTCCCTATAGGGAAGAAACTATTACCGTAGGTGGCATGGTAAGAGTTAAGACCAAGACCATGACTTAACTTTTTGTTTTGAGGTCCCCAGATGCCAAAAACACTATTCGTTCAAATTTATATATATGTATATATACAATCACAACTGGTACAACCTAAGTATAGTACAACCTAGTACTGGTTTATTGATATATGTACAAAAAAAATTTTTTGCCGATTTTCCCCGCAGCAGCAAACCTGCATACTCAGTCCTCATGTTATTGTCCTCATACTTATTCTCCATAAGAATAACATGGGGCTGAGTACGCAGGTTCGCTGCTACGGGGATAATCAATAAAAAATAAATTTTTTGTGCAAATATCAATATACCAGTACTACGTGACCCCACGTGCCAAGTTTCATCAATATACATTCATTAATAATGGAGATATCAAATTTTATTTATTCTCCATAAGGATAACATTGGACAACGTACTGTGTTTAGCACTTTGAATATCTCTGCAACGGTTGACGTAGAATCACAATTTAAACACCAAAATGATTGTTTTGTGGAGCTGAGTTGATTGGTAAAATCAAATGTGAAGTTTACATTAAAATTAACTTAGGAAAAGCCAAAAACCTTTTTCCCATAAGATTAACAAAGGAGATTTTATGAGCAGATTTTTTTGGATTTTCTCCGCAACCACTTGACCTAGCTTAATAATTCAAAATACCATATTATTTGTTTTTTTAAGCTCTATAACATGGTCTAAACCAAAATTAAGTGTTTTAAAAATTTTAGGGTAAAAAATGCAAAAAACTGATTTTTGGAAAATTTAAAACCACCATAAACCCCCCTTCCCATCGCCCGATTTTTCTGGTTTTCGAACTTAAAGTCATAAATGTCACTTTACTCATTTGAGCCAAATTTCATCGAAATCGGACTTTTTTACTCAAGTTATCGCATTCACGGATACATATATAGATATATATATATATATATATACATATATATATAAATTTGAACGAATAGTGTTTGAGTCATCTGGGGACCTAAAAAAAA
This sequence comes from Allygus modestus, assembly GCA_963675035.1. Lineage (NCBI taxonomy): Eukaryota > Metazoa > Arthropoda > Insecta > Hemiptera > Cicadellidae > Allygus > Allygus modestus. Next base: position 275,755,477 of record OY776111.1, on the reverse strand, counting down.
ATTTGTCATGGTCTCGGGCTTAAATCTTACCATGAGACCTACGGTAATAGCTTCTTCCCTATAGGGGAAATTCGCTAAAATTAAAAATACTAATTTGACCAGCACTATCAAATCTTTGTTTAGTTTTACCATCTGACTTCCTTTGCCCTTACTAACAAACAACTACAGCTGGTAATTTTATAAATGATATCCTCCCGGCATAAGATTTGCATTGGAACTTATGGACCCAAGGGGGTGGAGTCGTAAGCTTGGATGTGGACATTATCAGGTCTTTATGTTAATGTGATACGTAAGCTATGTTCATGCACAATTTTAGCTTAATCAGCGCAGTAGTTTATTCGTGATGGAACTCCAAATATCCATATATACATCCAAACAAACATCCATATTTTCATATTTATCATATTAGTAGGATAAGAAAAATTTTATATCTTGCTTATTTATCAACTTTTCCTTATGAAACTTGGTATATTGCTTTATATTGTTGTGGTCTATTGATATTTTGTACTAAAAACTTTTTGGCCGATAGTTCCCGTAGCAGCAAACCTGCGTATTCAGCCGCCATGTTATTCTTATAGAGAATAAGTAATGTGTTCTCCCTTAATTATGATCATAAATTAATAAAATTTGCTATGTGGCTTTACGTACTTGAGTTATATTGATATTTGTACAAAAAAGTTTTTGTGTTCCTTGCTTCAGCAAACCTGCATACTCAGCCGCCATGATATTCTTATGGGGAATAACTAAAATGTCATAAATCGTTTATTTATGAATGTATTAAGATACATATATCTGCATTGGAAATTCGCTGAGTACGCAGGTTTGCTGCTACGGGGGTATTTTATTCAAATTTTTTTTATGTCTCAGCCGTTGGGTTAAATGTATTTACTCTATTAATTAAAAGATACATCGGTTTGTTTGTGTTTAAGGGTGCAGAGGACAAGAACTGTTGCAGAGGATGAAGGATTTGTGGAGATATTCAGCCAAGAAACTACACCAACTTTCATAGATACATCATATTCTCCTACTGAAGGATTGATTAATTTTGAAAATGCAAGGAAGCAGCAAATTTCACAAAAGGTTCTATAAGCAAACCAATATTTCTTTAAATATTATTACATATATAATTATATGACATGTTTTTCAACAAAAGTAAACACTTAATTAGTACTATTATTTAATATTCGTATTAATGGTTAAATCTAGTAATAAAATTAACAATGGCATGAATTGAATAGGTAAAAAATGCCTATAAAGTGAAATGAAGGGTTAAGATAAAAATATTCTTTGACTCTATTGTACTAGTTTTACAATATGGCAACTAGTACAATATGGCAATATGGCACTCTCGGTGATGATCTATGCTAAAAATCATCAAAATAGCCACCATGCAATAACATACTTTAGTAATGATTTATTTGTCAGTTAGTTTAATTTGAATTACTACTTAAAATGGTTAAGTGTTTTAAACAATAAGAAAATAGCAGTTTCAGTTAATAAACCAAGAAATCGCTCCAGTTCATCACAAAATCATCTTATTTTGTCAAACCATAAAAAATCTACTGCATAAAGGCATATTTAAGAAGTACCAGGTGTTTCAAAAAGAAATCCCTATTTTCGAGAACAATTTTAATGGTGAAACATACAAAATCATTTATGAATACATAGTGTGAAATAGAATATCTTCAAGTTTTTGTTTTTTCCTGGTAAACTGCAACGGGCTGAACATTAGTTGCTCTACACAGATCACGACCATTTTCCACTTCTTGCCAGGTATTCACCAACATTGCTGGTGTAACTGACGAACTGCTCCGATCCTTTGTCATAAATGGTCAATGTCACGGATATTTTCAGCACATACCACATTCTTTACATGTCCCAAAAAGAAAAATTTCAGTGGGGTTAAACCTGGGCTTCAAGGTGGCCAGGCCAAAGGATCATCGCAGCAGTTGCGTCAGTCACACCTGCAATGTTGACTATAATACCTGGCGAGAAGTGAAAAATCGTATTGTTATGTGTAGAGCAACTAATGGTGCGCTCGTCGCAGTTTACTAGGGCAAAACTTAAACTTGAAGCTATTCTCTTTGACAAGATGTATTAATAAATGTTTCACCATTACAATTACAATATTTTTTAAGATTCACAAGATTTTTTATGTTTCACCATTACAATTGTTCTCAAAAATAAGAAGTTCTTTTTCAAACACCCGGTATTTCAATGAATAGTAAACATGGATCTGTTTGTGTATTAATTACAGGATGGTTCAATTGAAAATTAATATGAGGATGTATTTATTTTGCTCGGTTGTGGTTATATGTCTCTACTCAGTAAATTTAATTTGTTGGAAACTTTAAGAGTTCTGTGAGGATGGTTTGAAAACTGTTTGAGAATCCCTCTCTCAATTTTCTTACACCTTTTCTAATATGTTACTATAATAAACATAATAATAACATAAATGTTCCTCAAATAAGTTAAATTAGTATATTACAATTTATTAATTTTATAGTTATAGAAGGCAAATCCAAAATTTGTCCTCCTTAAAACAATGTTCAACTTTTCCTTTCTCAGGTGCTAAAATAACGGAATCTGTTTGAGCCAATTTTTAAAAAATAAGACAAGTTGGCAGAGCCCTGCTGGGAACAGTTTTTTTTAATAGTCCTTATTTAATTTTTGATTGTTTGGCGAGTTTGCACAGCTTCTAGTGAGTGAATTTACAACACTCATTAGTTTTTCTTCTCACATAATATAAAACAAGTTCACTGACAAGTTTGGTGTATGCTCACCAACCTTTTCATTATTTTGAGCCTGAACAAATTATTAGTCCCTTTCTATTCACGATGATCCATTTTGCCTTGCTTGCTCATACTACTTTCTCTTCATCAGACAATTACCTTTTAGGGGCCATACACTTATTATGTAACACTTTTTTTGTAATTTCAGACCCCCCCTCCCCCATGTAACGCACCATAACGCTTGACCATACCCCCCACCACCCTCCCCCCCACAATGTGTTACGTAACTCAATCGTAGTAGGTTACATCTTTTAAAAATCGTTTTATAAGTAATTTGGAATATGAATTTCAATGAATCATTAAACTTTAAATTACTTTCTTTTATCAATGTGTTTTTAATGACTTATTTCATAACAAAATGTATACAAACAAACAAGACTGCTACTAATAATATAAGCAACAGAATAAACTAGCTTAGCTAATAATACCCCGTCGCAGCAAACCTGCGTACTCAGCGAATTTCCAATGCATATATATGTGACTCACTACTACATAGAGCTATTTACCAAGTTTCACAAAAATACATCCATATATAAGTGATATATAGCATTTTATTTATTCTCCATAAGAATAACATTAGGGTTGAGGGCGCAGATTTGCTGCAACGAGGAAGATCAGTAATGTGTTTTTTTTGCAATTATCAATACAACTGAACCAGGTGAAGCTACATACCAAGTTTTCTTAATGTAGGTTCATAATTAAGGGAGATATACAATTTTACTTATTCTCCATATGAATAACATGTGGGCCGAGTATGCAAGTTTGCTGCTACGGGGACTATCAACCAAAAACTTGTTTTTTGTGCTAATATCAATATACCACAACTAGTTGAAGCCACATACCAAGTTTCATCAATATACATTCATAAATAATCGAGATATAGAATTTTATTTATTCTCCATAAGGATAACATTGGACAACGTACTGTGTTTAGCCCTTTGAATATCTCTGCAACGGTTGGACGTAGAACAACGATTAAAACACCAAAATGTTTGTTTTGTTGAGCTAAACACATTAATAAAATGAAATGTGAAGTTTTTAGTAAAACTATCTGAGAAAAATCTAAAAACCTTTTTCCCATAAGATTAACATGGGACTTTTTTTTGGATTTTCTCCCCAACCACTTAACTTAGGTTAATGATTCAAAATACTAAATTATTTGTTTTTTTAAGCTCTATAAAATGGCTATAACCAAAATTGAGTGTTTTTAACATTTTGGGGTCAAATTTGCAAAAAACAGATTTGTGGAAAATTGTAAATCCCCATAAAACCCTCTTCCCATAGTGTGATCGATCTTTTTTTCGAACTTAAAGTCATAAATGCTACTCTCCACATTTTTGCCAAATTTCATCAAAATCGGGCGTTTTTTTCAAAAGTTATCGCGGTAACGGACACATATATATATATATATAGATATATATAATATATCTATAGATATATATAGATAGATATATATATACATATATATAAATTTGAATGAATAGTGTTTTTGGCATCTGGGGACCTCAAAACGAAAAGTTATCATGGTCTCGGGCTTAAGTCTTACCATGCCACCTACGGTAATAGCTTCTTCCCTATAGGGGAAATTCGCTAAAAACTAACAAATTTAATTTATAACTAATACAAAATTTGTATTTAATACAAAACAAATTTAAAAAAATAAAGATGTGGGTTGGCATTGTGCAATACTGTATCAAGTCATGATTTTACAAAACAACACAAAATAAATCAATGCAGAACTTACTCAAAACACATTATGTATTTATTTTTAGTTAAACTGTTATTAAAATAGTATGAGAGATTTTTTTTTATCTAACTGTAACCTTGAATTAGATATCAATTGGATTATTTTTTTAATTTTGAAAGATTTATAACAGTATCAGTATGGTAGATACGGGAGTGCGCCAGCTCTTAGGGTTAATTTTTATGAGATACGTAGGATCCAAACCCCCTCTCCCCCAAAAATCACAGCATGACGCTATGCCATACCCCCTCCCCCCCTTAAGTGCATTACGTAATATGTGTATGGCCCCTTACATCCAAAATTAATTATTGAAGTAAAGTAATTGTCCTGGACTCAATATTTAATGAGGTAAATTAACCAACAGTCAAGTAGTGATTAGTTGGTGTACTGTATTTACTTATTAAGGAGAAATAATTATGTGTTAGTTCTATTTACTAAAAAATGTTTGCCTGACAAACAAACATTACTGATTTTATGGGATTGTTTGACAGTTTTCTTCCCTTAGTTTATTTGATAATGGTATTCTGTTTTAGACAAAAGCAAAAGCTAAAAAGAGGGGTGCGCTGCTAATGGAGATGATCAAATTAGATGTTATGAGTTTCAGTTTGTTAGACATACCTTCAGTGCCTTATGAAGTTTACATGCAATGTTATGGACGATCAAACACTCTGCAGGTAAGTAGGAGTTTAAAAATATTACAGCTTTTAGTCAGTGATTAATTCAAGACTATATTCAATCCATGTGTTTCGATGTACAAGAGTTTTACTGTCTTCAGTTGACAAAGGCAATATATTTAATAATTGCATACAACCAGGGGTCAAAGTTTAAATTTAAATTATTAGTGAATTTAAATTTAAATTATAATACTGTATACGAAGTTACAATTAAAAGATTAAGAAATAAACAAATGTTACATTATAATCCTCACGATAGCAAAATATTGGTTACCAACCACAAATAAAAATTAGAAAAATACTTAAAAATTAAAATCTTAAACAATGAATATCACTGGCTACATATACTCTCTGCAGTCTAATTTTATATATAGTATAAAATTATTTATCTTGAAGCCAATTCCCTAAAACTAGTTGAAACTTGTTAAACTTGCATATGCTTCTGAAGGCAATTTATTGAATAATTTTAATATCAGACGTATGATTTAGACAAAGTTGTAACATATTGGGCAGCGCTTATACCAAACAGTCTTTACAAGAATTTTGGGTTTAGTCCCGTGTGCGGGATGTGCGAGAAGCCGCCAGTGATGGTGGATCCATCACTCTAGGTGTTGTAAATCAGTAGATAATAGTGATCCATGAGTTGACTCTAAAGACCAAGCCTACGCCCTGCTGGTAAAGCAGTATTCTTTAAACAACTACTAGCGCTCCAGTGGCCAAGCCCCAAATCTAAATGCGGAATTCTATCTGACTTCGGCCCCCTTTTAAAACTAAATTTTTGCTTGTGTTGATTATATCGTTTAAATAGCTACTAATACAATTCCTTTAAGTATTCATCTGAACTTACTTTGTTGTAGTTTTCAGTTTTAGATCAGCGTATTATTTAAACCGTAACCAAGACTTTTTTAAACTTGTTTCTACAAAATCTCATTTCATTATGTTTGGCTGAAATCTACTGAAAAGAATGTTTTGATTATTTTCACATTAGTTTAGTTACAGAGTATGACATAAATATTTGATTTTGTGAAAACCCATAAATAATTATGCATAAATAACCTCAAAGGTGGCAATTTTGGAGATTATAAAGTGTTTGACAACTGAGAAAATTAATCCTGTGCAAAAGTTTGGAGCTAAAAACATCACTGATTGATTTTTGAATATCGTACTTAATAGTGCTGGTTTTTATTGCTACACCTTGTGCTTCATATTCCTTTTAAACATTATTATGTGACAGGATTCATGTTTCAAAAATGCAGTAGAGATGATTCAAAAAAATCTACCGCCCCTAAAATATTTCTGTTCTGGTTTTGGGCTCATGTGGCTCATGCCTAAATACAGCTCTGTTCCAAATAAACCAATAACTCACTATCCTGACCCTTGAACTGCTACTTTAAATCAAATTTATCAGAAAGGTTCCCCAGAGGAGTTTAAGCTGAATGGTATGTCAATCAGTGTGGTATGAGTGATTTTTGTTTATTTAGAGAGTTTTTTCCACTATGATGATAAATTAACGACTATTGTTTGAGATTTTTCAAAAGATTTCAACTATAGCCACAAATTTTGGTAGACTACTTCCAGTATAGAGTAGCGTTCTTTATGCTCCTTGCTTCCTCTACTTTGTCGAAAAACATGATGAAAATGGTTTGGAAAGGCCTGCAATTCATATATCATTACAAAATAGTCACATGTTCAACATTATGTAGTCTAACCCTAACCAACTAACTGTGGCATGCTGTATAAATTATGGTATACCTTATAACCGATATGTACCATAATTAGCATTCTCTTTCCCCTAAATCAATATATGTCCTGTTTATTACTCTCTCTATATGTGGTTGTGATGTTAGTATAACATTGCAGATACACACACAGACCAATGAGGATGCAGCCTGTGAGGAAGTTCAGACCGAAGACATTTCCACTGCAACTAAGTGGACTCAGCATCCAATCAAGTATTCTTCTCCTAAATCAACTGATGATTTGCTGTTCACATTCTCTCAAGTAAATTTATGTTATACTAGCTGTGTACCCGTCCTTCGTTCGGGTTGTATCTCTAAATAATAGATAAATTTGATAAGAATAACAACCAAATTAATTTTACAATATTTATTGGTGGACGTGAGGATGGCATAAGGCATTTTCAAAATTAATCTGTTTATGAACCTCAGGGAAAAAACTGTCGATCAGTAGTTCCTGTTATTCATCGATTGAACAGAGTGAAGGAGGGATATTTATGAGACCACCTGTTTTCCAATGTTCTGTTCTCAAATTTTAAAAGGACCTAATACCACTCCTTAACTCTCAATAATTTTCAAATTTACTGTGAAGTTGAGAGAGACACTCATTAGTTGGCTGGATAAAATGTCTATTTAGAGAGGCATAAAAATATCGTAAAGTGGGGGAACAGGGGGGCAAAAATATAAAATCGGGGGGGGACAAAATAATAAATCGGGGGGTACAAAAAAGTATAAAATCGAGGGGGGCAAAGAAATATAAAATCGGGGGGGGGCAAAAATATAAATGGGGGACATAAAATAAAAATAAAAAATCGAAGGGGGGCAAAAGTATTAAATGGGGGGGGTTATTAAGATCGGGGGGGGGGGGAGCGCGCAGAGTTCTCCAATACACCCTATTCTCACCTATCAAAAAAAGAGTTTGTTGCCATTCAAGTAGTTTTTTATTTCCATTATAAGAGATGCCATTCAAGTAGGTTTTTTATTTCCATAATGATAAACAGCTGTTTACAATATTTTAAGTTGTAGATATAACTATTAAGTCATCACCTGGTTCAATATAATAAATAAATACTTTGTCCATAAGAATAACATAGGATCTTTAAAACCCCGTAGGGCAGAGTCCTAAGGTGACTTCCTAAAATCCAATTAACCTAAAACCTTCTAACGCACATATAGGACATAGAAAAAAGTTTCATCGAAATCAGTGCACCCGTTTCCCTGTGAAAAGTGATGAAAACGTGTCAAAAATCGCATGAATCCACGTGTGTCTGAGCGGCCACCATTATTTTTCCAAAAGGCGTATGCTGGTTTAAAGTGGCCTAAAATCTTCTCACACATGTATAGAACAAAGAAAAAAAGTTTCATCAATGTCGGTGGACCCGTTTTCCCGGAGAAGGCTGTTTTGAGCGTCACCGACAGACAGACAAACAGACAGTCAGAAATTGAGCTAAGACGCGTTTCTGCTTTCCTATGGTTTGAAACATGGGAAACATGGGTTTACATATGCAAAAATGTCATAATTCCAAGCAATGTACAGACAAAACTCTAATTTTATTTATATATATAAATGATATGATACCATAGATAAAAGAACAAATACTAATAACTCTGTTGTAAGTTAGCTTGAAACAACTGTTCTTGCTTCTGCTCTTTAAGCTGTCAAATGTAAGTATCCACAGCTGTTCGCATTACAGTTTCTGAATGTTTACTTCCTTCTGAAATGTAAAAATTGAAACTTAGGACGTTCACGGGGCATAGCCTGAGGGGATTTTAAGGAAGTGAATAGGCCTATGTGTTGCATGGGTTCAACATCTACCTTTGTGTAAAGTTTCAGCCCAGTCGGTTCAGTAGTTTTTGCGTTCACCCGGAACATCAGACAGACAGACAGACAGAAACCACCTCTTATTTATAACATTATATAGATATAGATGTAATGTCATACAACTTACAGTGTAATATAACAATAATGGAATAATGAAATTAACTCTGGATTCTTTAATGGAGTGAGGAAATAGGAGAACTCCTTGATATGTATTGTGAAGGTGGTAGTCTGGAGTGGGTTTTGAAATATAGACATAAGAACAAATCAATAACACAACTGTAGTTCATATTAGATTGGTCTTACACCACACTTACTACTTTAATAGTGGTAAATATGTAGTTGCCTCATTTGGTGGCTAGAATGGAGGAGTTATATGTTTGAAATAGAGCTTTAGCTCTTTGTTATAGCATTTCCATGCCCACAAATATGTGATATATTTTAACGTAACTAGAATATGTTTATGTTTTTCAGGAAAAGCTTGGAGTGGGAGGTGAAAGTACTCTAAATGAAGAAGATTGTTTCCCTAAACTACATGTCAATTCTCTAAAATTACACAATTTCATCAACAATGCAGGAGAAGTAAGTGTTTAATAAAGTGTCAATCTGGGTTTAACTTAAAAATTGTATATTTGTATATGATCTGGTCACATTGTGCAATTAAGTGATCATATTCTACTTGAAAAAATTAATGTATTATTAAATATTAATAACAAAATACTTTAGTTTAAATTAAATATCTATTTGACAGTTGAAGCTGTTATTCCTTCACAAATTCCAGATCAGCAAAAACTGAAAATGAGAATGAAAACACGAGGCATTTAAAAAAAAGTAAGTACCTTTTTTCAATACCACCGTTGTAGCGCTGTGGTTGGCATGCCTGCATGCTGTGCCATGTACCTGCATATATTGGCAAGCCTGGGACGCAATTGAGGTCCCACCAACTGTGAAGTCGCGCTGTGATTCAATTTCTACGTGTTAACGGTGTGCTCTTATTGTTGAGTCTTATTGAAAGCAGCTGAAATTTACCAGGTTAGCAAAGTGTATAGACAAGTGTTCGACACCTATAGCATCAAGAAGTGATTCGAAAACTGTAACAAATTGGCTTAAAAACTCATCACCTTCCTCCTTGTACCGCTCAAGAGAAGTCAACGCACTTCACAAACGCTTGGTTTTGTGCACCTCAGTCAACATTTTTGAAGTGTCAGCACAACTTTCAATAATTTAGTCGTTCGGTAACAATTACATTGAAAAAAAAACACTTCTTAACACTAAAATAAACTCATAAGATAGCAACGAACTCGTAAACGTCTGTTCCCTCTTAAGTTTTGATCAACTTTGTGCACCAAACCTTCAGTAGTGACAGAGGGTCACCCACTTTGTTTCTTGTCATGACCATTCATGTGGCCATCTTGAAATGTTCTAACTCATTTTTGTGCCATTCTATTTCTTATTTTGTTTTTTCCATACTAATCAGCCGATGAACTACAGCCTCTTTCACACCGTTTAACACTTAGAAATTGAATCACAGCGTGACTTTATAGTTGGCGGGGATCTCAATCATCGGCATCATTTTAAATGCTCAAATGAAAATCCGGTAAATTGTTCCCGTATTTGCGTCCCAAGCTTGACGATAGATGCAGGTACATAGCGCAGCATGCAGGAATGCCAACCGCAGGGCTACAATCGCAGTATTCAAAAATGGTACTTACTTTCAAAAATAATACGTCTCGTACTTAGCTTATTTATATCTGCTGTAGATTTAGATTGGATATACAAAAAATAAACAGTAAATATTTATTTGGATTTTCATTTTAAGCTTTTCCTTTTGTAGAATAATTTTGAGTTTATATCCAAATTACTTCAAGATTATATTTTGTTTCAGATGATTCTGACTTTATTAGAAGAGAATGAGAGAGATAGAAAGGTTAAAGTTAGCAGCATCAATAAAAGGGATTTTGGATTCAGTGACAGCTATTTCAGCTTAAATGTGCAGAAAGTTGGATTTCTTAATAAGCGATCTGTATCACTGGTTTGCTTCTCAGAGAGCAATAGCTCTCATATTCTAACTGTTCACAAGCCATCAACCGAGGTAATTATGTCAGTCTGAGGTTTCTTTATGGGTTATAAGTGTTTATAATCTGGGTTGTATACTGTCGGTGAGAGGAAAGAAGACCCCTCGTCAGCGTTCCATGTTTATATGATTATGGGTCTACGTCAAAATGTAATAAAGGTAAGAATAGTTATAAGGTTAAGGTAAGTAGGTTAAGGTTTTCATGGTGTCATCTGGCACTTACAAAATGGTAACAATGAATGCAGCATAAAGCGCTGGTGTAATGCCCATATGGTAGGGCCTGCAATTTTGGTGTATACCAGATTCCAGGGGTCTTCTTTCCTCTCGCCGACAGTATGTCAGTAGTTCAGCTGATACTTTTTTTCAGTCTTGTGATTTTCCATATATGCATATAGGTCTATTTGAAAAAAATCAAAACAATTTAGTTTAAAGTTGGAGATAAAAGTTGGGGTAATAAGTATTTTCAACATGTTAATGCAACTTATTCTGTATTAAAGTGCAAGCACGTTTTGTTGGGCAGAGGGCCCTATTTAGGATTCTTATAATATGCCACAAAGAATGGCAAAATATCAGAAATGTAGTAACGATCTCAGGACATTATGTAATGTTGTAGCTGAAGAGAGGTCTGTATTGAGATCTTTTGATAAAAGAGAATCATTAACTAACAAAACCCATAATATGGTCATAATGTTTACAGAAAGAGAATTGTTGTTTTGTTATATGCTATATCTATTGAGTGTTTTTACACCAGGGGCAATTTTTTTACATTTTGAAAGGGAAAGATCTAAAACCCTGATCTTGTTACTATCTAAGGTTGGTCTGGTATTAGAAAGTATTATTATAAATTAAAAGCCTGGTGACAAATATGTGGCAGCTGGATACAGTAATGAACTGTTATTAAGCTTTCAGGTTATGCTCATTTCAACCTGGCAATATCTCAGATCATAAGGTTAAGGTGTTAATTTATAGATTCTCTGCAACAGAAGAATGGTGATGATTTTCATCAAGTTTCTAAAAATTTGTTATATAATGAATTCAATTTTGTTACTGGTATTTTGAGTGAAGATCTCTTGTATTTTTAAGTTGGAATATTTTTTTGCATTGTTTTGCTGACACAAGCAATAATTATGCTTCATTAAATTTGACTACAGTTTTACTTAAGAAACCGGCACCTGTCACGAAACGTTTTGCATTTCTACCTGCTTCCACCATAAAACCAATGTTGACTTTCAAAGCCTGTTCTTTCTCGGATTATCCGATACCTTTAATTTATGGCTCATTTTAAAGAGGGAAGAATACCCAGCGATTTTAATGGGCAAAATTTCGATACCACAAATAATAATTGTTTAAAAAGATTCTGAATACTCAATATTTAATATTTTTTGCTATGGGTGAACTATTTGATGTCAAAATTTTGCTTACTGAAGTTGCTAGCTATAACCATAAGCAAACCCCAGACAACCCTGTGTTTGTGTTGGTTTTTAAGTTGCTCCTTAAAATTAACCATAGCAAATCATCGATCTCGGATAATCTGTTGAGGAGGGACGGCCTTTGAGAGTTAACATTGGTCTTATGGGAGAAGCAAGTAGACACAGAGGACTCTGGTGCCCCCTTTTAAGTAAAACAGGAGTATTATATTAGACCCACCAGCTCATATAAGGACATATATATTTAGTAATAAAAAAAAACCAGTTTAACACATCTGTAAAAACCACAATTGATACCGGACAATCAGTTGGACATTAAGCAGAACATTAGCCTTATCTTAAAATGTCCTATCTTATTGGAAGTCTCATCCTTCTCCTTTTCCCTTGCCTTTTGCCTTATATAACAAAAGAAATTTATATAAAACATTTTTTATCAGAGAACCATGAACCAAACCGCTGCAAGTTGGTGTGTCACATTTTTGAATTTTTCAATTTATTGTGACAGTAAAGTAGGTTTGGCCTCACTTATGTTTTATAAAGAATCTGTTAAAGGCTAGGTTACAGTGCACTTTATGTCTATCAAGAGAAAACATACTGCAGTTTATGTCAGTAGTATGGAAACACCTCAAACACCAGTAGATGTTTTGCTTATTACGAAATGGAGAAATAAGGCTGTCTATAACAATTATAAAATAATCCAGACAAAAATTGAAAGATTATAATTATAAAGAACTCAATTCTATTTCATGACCATTTGTACACATTATATAATGCACAATTATTTCATTAACACTGTACGATTGTACATATTTATTAAGATATCCTTAAAATATCATACCCGATAAACAATCAGATTCGCCTCCTTCATTTAGATTAATCAGTGTTTTACTGTAAACCAACAAATTCAAGTTACCAATTTCATTCTCTTTCAACACACACCAAAAATTAACCCCACTTTGCACTAGAGAAGGGCACTTTGTTAAGAAGGGCAAATTATCACATGACATAAGGGCCAACAGCACTTCAGAGGCCTACACGATCAGTGCCTTAGCCTTTTAGTGAATCTTGTTAGAAGGTTTGTTTTGTAACAAAGGATGTCTTAGGAATCACACAAGAGCTGCGAAATTTTCATAAGAAGTAATTAAGTGCTTACCTACATCATATTAGTTTTTAAAGCTAACTTATATTATCTCTGTGATATGATATTTATGTGCTGACAGTTTTTGGAGTAAAACATTTTTACTAATTCTACGAACCACCAATATATAATGACATGCTGGTAACTCTGTTTTAGCAGCCGCTGACCATACAAGCAGAATCAGAGGGTCGTTGTATTCTGTGTACATGGAGTGTCAGGGAGCCAAGCCGCCCGTTGCAAATGTTGGTCGCATCCAATGATGTTGCTTCTGTATGCTACCACTCGTTCCTGGTTTTTGCTGGTCTTATTGACGGGTAGGAAAAATCCTGTAATCACTTTTATATCTTATCCATACCAATTTATCAAATTGTTAACTTTAGCTAAGTTATTCCTTAAGTTAGTTTCCAGTTTGATGAAGAAATTAACTTTGGATTTTAACATAACTATGTAATAAACTCAACACCTTCCTTAGTGAGAATTGTTTTAGTTGTAGTTAGCTAATAGTGATTATGTTGTTTCTTTTATAGTGCATTGTGTCTGTGGGACTTGAGAGAACAGTCTGCTGTGCACGCCCGATGTTATCTCAAGGAACCAGAATGGCTTTTGCGTTCACCAACGTACATCACTGGTACATGACCATTATCATTATATAAAAAAATTAAATACTTTTTGCTTTTTAGCTATAACTAGTTAAAATTTAAAAAATTTTGAATTAATTAATGATATTTTAGATAGATGCACAGCATTTATTCGCTCTAAACATTAAATATAAGAAGATTTTTGGGAAACATTTTTGTTCAATAGAAAAACTTTGTATGTATAGAACAAAGACTCATTGAAAGGTCAGTCAGATTTGAATTGTAGTCACTTTTCCCGACCAGAATGGATTTATAAACGAGATATCTCTTATTGTTTCTAATCACTGTTCATTAAAGAATTAAACCATCTGCACTATATAAAATTATGTAAACTAGCATTATAAGTGTAAATATATATTTTTAAACTAGGGATGAGTCGATTCTCGATACCACCGAATCTTGGACATTGATTACCATCGATACCCCCGCCGTTTACCCGCGCTACGAAGTGCAGGGGAAGCGATGCTCCCACCGCTTACCCGCGCTCCAAAAGGCACGGGGAGTGTTTGGGTCAGCGGCAAGATAACCAAGTTTTTCCCCATTATGAATTTATAATAAATAGTTTTATTTTTCTATATTACCATAGCATACTAGTGAAATTAACATTAAATTATATACAAAATTGCATTAAACAATTTGTTTGATAATTAACTACAAAATACTACTAAATAATTTTAAATGGTAACATACATTTGTAACGGTTTTTAACAATAGTTTTAACAACTATAGGTACTGAAAAATCGTAGGGATCGATGGTATCGATATCGAGAATCAATTTTTCTGGGATCGGTATCGAGAATCGATAAATTTTGGTATCAACTCATCCCTATTTAAAACACTAATTTTTGACTAAATGAAAAAAATGGGAAATCCACCTTGCCTAATTGTAGGGATTATCATGGCAAAAACCTATCCTATATAACATTTAAAAATGTTTGTTATAAACAAACATAACAAACAATTCATTCTTTCATAACGATTCATTATTTTATAGATTAATGAATGGTTACAGACTTTGGGACCAGACCAATGGCCCGATTTTGATTAGATATAGTATTTAGATACTAATTCATGGTAACTCCAGTTTTTATTTTTCTTAATTTTATATTCAATGAGTCAGTATCTCCCAAAACCACTCAAAACATGAAAAATCCAAATGAAATAAAACTGATTTTAGTAATTTTAGGGTTCATTCAATCAGTAAATTATAATTTCTCTCTTAATTCATTGATAAATATCACTAAAACTTGGTTTGTAGATGAAGCTTACATTGACAAATAGAGGATATTTGGGAATGTTGCCACCTAAGTGATAAGGGGGTATTTCCTCCCTTGAAACCAGTATGTGATTCTATAATAAATAGTTTACTGGAGCATTTTTTATAAAATAGGTTTTTTATAAAGGAATTCATTGATTAAAAGTTGGTTAAAAGAGTGAAAGTATGTGACAGTTTTGAATACTATTTTTTCTACAACAGCCAACAATGCATCTCATTTATTTTATTCATTTATTTAACCACTCTGTATTGTTTGATGTACCCGGTACTGTACAGTCACTGGAAGAACTTGTGATTCGTAGAATATCTGCTTTATTTCAAATGGATTTATTACCTTATATTTAACTGCTGCAATGTGAAATCACAGGCTATATTGCTTTTACTCGCGACTGTCATGCCCATGTTATCCATGTTGCAAGTAAATGTAGGTCAGTGTAATGCTGTGGCTCAATCTCACAGCAGTGTGGTAATCTATGTTCATGTAATATGTTAACACGCAGTGGAGGCCACAAGTGCAAGATAGCAGCATTTGAATGACTCCCGCCAGTAACGTTGTAAGCGACAAAATGTAAACTTTTCAGAAAATGAACGAACAAATAACTTGAAAAACAACAATGGAATATATGTTTTTTTTGCCACATATGTATTAAATAGTACAAGTGGTGATTAAAATAAATATCACAATAATATCTCATGTAGTAATTAAGTTATGTCCAAATACATGATTTCAGAATTGCAAAAACGTTGTAAAAGACGATCATTTACATCGTTTCTGCGACTTTTTAGGTGAAAAGGCGGTTGCAACGTTATTGTGTAACAAAAGATAAAAGCTACTATGTGTAGAAAAGTTTATTATTGTACTAAGAAATACATATTGTACTTGTCCTAAAATGGAAAAGTCAAATATTTGCCTTAAAGTTACTATATAAAACCTGTTATAATCATTAAAAGTTATATTTACCTTGAAACTAAATTTATTTGATTGCACAAGTAAACTAAACGAAAAACTTAATATATGACATTAAATTAAATTTAAAAAATTTCTTGTAAATAGCCTTAAGTTTTTAAATTTTCAACCTTAAGACTTACAAAACTGGTAATGTTTAGTTTTATAGTAAACAAGAGTTTTGGGCACCTGGCGGTTATAATGTTACTGCAAGTACCTCACGTGGCGGCAGTTTTTGGGGTACAGGTTTTTTCTTTTCACTGATGCAGGGTTCCCCGGCATTCCTTTTCAAACATTCCTGGACCAGTTTTAAAAGTTTGTTACTGCTGTTTAAGCCAATCTATATCCGAGGGCGAAAGACTCAGCCGCGGTGGTGTTGCCATCCCGAAAACATGCAACTTTACTGCAAGGTGGGACCAAAAGCTCGTGGTTTTCCTCCAGTTCTAGTACTGCCAACTTAAAAGATATCAACAAATAAATACCCTGCACTGGTTTAGGATGTCGTTTCCATGCTTACTGCATAGATATCTTGATTTTTTTAATTTGTCGCTTACAACGTTACTGGTGGGGAGCCATTCATTTGTTATACTTTTTAGGAGCTTTTGTGAAAACATGTGCATGAACTATTTAGAGAACAAGTTTTGAAACTCAGCTTAAGTTTTCAAAGTTCTCAGTGAATATTTATACCAATAGGCAAACAGCTACAGCAAACCAAATGCAATCAATTAAATAAACCAACAGTTCTTAAACTGGGGGGTTTAGGGAGCCGTTAGATGTTTTAAAGGGGGCACAGGTTGTTAACGTTATTTATGGTCATGTTTTATTCTATGACCATTTACCATCTTTGAGTGTAAGATTAAGATATTTGATTTAAGTAAGTTTATGAGGATATTATCGCATATGTTTTATTTATCCATATGAGATCAATAATTTTTTGAGTACAGTAGTATGGTACGTGTTGTTACAGTTAAACAGGATAAAATCAAGTAAGTCTTACAACACTACAATATATATTTACAATTATACTATACTTAGATACAAGACAGTAAATATACGTTGAGGATGGTCCAACATGATCGATTCTAAACCAGTTACACCAGTCATCATGAGGCCTAATCAGAGATTCTCTGATTAGACCTAATGATGACCGGTGTAACTGGTATGAAATTGATCACCTTGTACCATCCTTTATGTATATTATCTCTTATATGTTAGTATAGTAAAAGTGTAAACATATTTTGTAATGATGTGAGATGTATTGTTTATTTTATCCTACAAATATGAAATAAGAGTAAAAACCACCCGCACTATCTTAATAATAAACAGTTTAATAAAAAGTAAAATAACATAGTCATAACTTAAACCACTACAATCGTCGTTTCATTTCTCACATTTGTAAACAAGGCCTTTGCTAATGCACCAAAACATTTTTAGTGATTTTCATTATCATAGTAGTTTCTAATTTTATTAATTTCACACTTGCATTGTTGTTTTACATTTTGTATTACACCTTACAAATTAATTTCATGGTTATTTTAGCTGATCTTGAAAAAGGACAGCGACACTCTAGTTCAGTTGTTTCAATAAACATTCTACCTGAGAGTAATCCTGATGATTCGGCAAAACCCACAACAGACAAAACGCCCAATCAGGTAACTAACTTTGTTTAAATCAAGTCCTCAAAGTTGTCAAAAATAAGACTGCCATCAATTAATTTTACTAAATAAAGTTATTAAGTAAATATAAAGCCATTAGTTTTTCTTCTCCAACAGTCACAATATTCTGTAAACTTATGAAATTTAATTTCTTACATATATCTTAACTCCCTTTTTATACCTTGTTTATTTCAGGCCAGGCACCTAATATTTTAATTGAGTTTAAACCATCCCAATGTAATTGTTTTTGTTCATCTTGTTTTTTATGATTCTTATCTATAATGATAAATTGTAATGATTTATCCATAAATAACTGTTATCCTCTTGATGAGACATTTTATGACATTATGACTTTATGACATTTTATTAAGTGGCTGCCATTATTTTCTATTGTGTCTACCTCATGTTCATTTAACTCTTTTTGTTATTTTTAATTACCTCTAATACCAATCAAACTGAACAGCTACTCACTTCATTGTCCTCCTCCTTAAATAATAAAGAATTAGATTCTGTTAAATTTCTTGGTATAACTCTTGATAGTAATCTCAATTGGAATCAACACACTTCTTTACTCTGTCTAGAGTAACTATCTAGAGTAATTTTCTTGATCCTGAAGCTTAGGACATGCCTCAGCCATCAATATTTAATCATTACTTATTATGCACTTTTTTATCCATATTTAAATTACGGCCATTCTTTGGGGCAATTCCTCTGGCGCAAAAAAAGTTGTTATCTTGCAAAAAGGGTGCTCAGAATCATTCTTGGATTAAAAAAATTTACCTCTTATAAAAATATTTTATTGAGTCATCCATGTTAACTGTCCCTGGTTTATTTATTTTACATTACCAAGGACATGTTGGGTAATTATAACACCAGGGACAGTGTGCACAGCTACAACACAAGAAATAAGAGAAATCTGAATATTCCCCATGTAAGATTAACTAAATCCCAATACCACTTTTCGCAAATTAGTCTAAGGTATTTTTATATGCTTCCCGACTGTATCAAAAGCAGACCAAGAGAAAGTTTTAAAATACTCTGTATGATCGAGTGGCTGGTGGCACAAGCTTTCCACCAAGTAAATGACTATGAGTCTTGTATTAGTTCTTTTATTGTACAAACTTAAGTTTTTTTTATCTGCTTTCATAAATATATGTTAGAATTTTTTTTCTTACAGTTTATATGACCTTTCATGACTCACTTAATTATTATTGTTGTTTGTAGAATTGTAGCCAATTTTAGATTTACTTTGACAATGTCGATTGCAATTATTATAATTGTTTAAAGACAAAGACATTCTTGTTGTTATTCTTATTCTTTGTATCACACTTTTTGAGACATGACCCAAATGTGTGATTACTCCTATGGGACAAATATTTAGTAATAATAGTGTGTGCTCATAACAATCATATTGAAATAAAGTTGGTAAATAAAATAATGTAATAGTACTACTTTACTGACATGAAACACTCTTATAAATGTGTAGGTTGCCAGTGTTGATGAAGATGGTCTTCTAGCTGTATGGACCATTGTAGAGTCCAAGTCACAGGCCATTGTAAACATTAACTCAGGCCTTGCACCTTGGGGCAAAATACGAATAGTCCAGTCATCTCAAATCAGGGTTCTCAAAGTTTTTCCCAAGTGAGTATGATAAATTCTCTGTTATGTTTTGAAATAAATATAACTAATTCATTGCTTATAAAACTGTAGTTAATAGCATCTACGATAAGCTCTTAGTTTTAATTTTGAGTTCCATCCTAGAAAATTTTGAAGATAAATCTTTGGACGTGTAATGGCATTTATTGAATGTGTGCTCGAAACAGAGCAAAGACTAAAGAGTGCTGTGTTTATAGGTTCATCATTGGATATTTGCTTAGCATTCAAAATAAACATATAGGCTTAACTGAGTTTTTTGCAAAACCTGTCTAGATGGTCAGACCAGGTAAGTTTGTTATCCTTATCAGCAAAAACGTGACAGATAAAATGCTGATGCTGAACATAAAAAACAGAGCTGTTATACGAGCCTGGTTGTTGACGCCAACGCTCAATGGTGGAGCTGCTATATGAGCAGAAAAAACGACGCGGCAGGTACCACGGATATACCGAATATACCGCGTGTGGTTTTGGATTTGTAGGTGGGTTGAGGAATCAGATCTGTTGTGTCAAAGCTGCCCATATAACAGCGACTCACGTCATTTCTGCCACGTCTTTGCTGCCAGTTTACCGGTCTGGACGGGTTGTTGACGCTAACGCTGAGTTTACAGGGTCCGAGGTGACAAATAAAACGCTTGTATAACTTGAAACAAGGAAGTCCATTGCCCGGCAGGCTTGGAGTTCACGCAACGAAAAATCTGTCGGGTTTTTGCTGTCCATATAACATATGGACCTTAAACCGGTTAACAGGCCAGACACAGGCAATATCACAACTAAATATTTTGTATGTGTAACTTCATCTGGATGATGTAAGTTAAGTTGTTTCCTCTTTATGATGATTTGTTGGCTTTTATTTTCATTCCATATCCAAATTTTGTCAAGGCTCTGTTGTTCAATAATGAGCTAGAATTATGAATGGATGATGGCCTAGGTAGTTGATTTGTATTTCTACCCATATAGTATTAAATCATCACGTTTGTCTTGTCTGTATTCCAAAAGTGCTGTTTTACTATTGTGTCATTTTTTTAGATGTTGATAGTTGGTATAGAATAATTGTCTATAAGTAGTTATTAAGCTCTTTAGCCACCTTCTTAAGACAATCTGTGACTTTGTTATCTATTTTTAGCTGAATGGATTTCTTCTTTAAACATGTACTTTGTCTCTAAAATTTCCATATGGCATTTTATTATTTTATGCTATTTTATCAGTTATGTTACATTGGTATGTTTTCAGACCAGAGCAGAGCAGTGTACAATGCCGATGGCTACTTGTGGACAGCATAAAGCCCAGTAACCTGTACATAGGCACTAACACTGGCCAGGTGATCCACACTTTGCAGACCTCCTACCGGGCCAGGCCACAGTACTACAGTAGTCAGTCAGGTATTGTGAAGCAACATTCATAAGCCAGAAAAAGTCAGTTTGACTATCACAGCAGATCTCATGTCTACCTTTTAGAGATGACTAGCCCAATTAAGTCAGATACGGTAATGTATGAAGCTTTATAATTCGTACTGTTGAAACCATAATAAATAGAGTTCCAATAATTACGTGCAAACCTTAGCTAAGGTACAATACAGTACTTTTAATCTGTTCATGAAAGGTCACCGATGGCTTTTCCTTGTGACGAATAACAATCTGTCTTGAAATAGAAGTAAAAGGTTGTTGACAAAAACCGCTAACATTTTTGTAATTGTGGGTTTAAAAATTTTAAAAATTCATTTTTTGTTTCTACAGTTTTAAGAACTTTAAGTCAATACATTGGTTTATCTTATTAGCCATGAAGGTTTAGTTGTTCCTGATGTACATTTTGCCATAGGTGTTTGGCATTTTCAGGGAAGATTTTTAATTTACTTATTCACTACTCTATCACTATTAACTATATACACTCCCGCACAATGTACTCACTAATAATAAGATGCTATGTATACAGTTGTTGTCTGTCTCATTGCCTCTGTCTTGTACTGGTGGCTAAGTAGTGAATAATGAGATGAGAATCTCCCTTGAAGATGCGGCAAAATTTACACGGAGCATAATTAAACTGTTAAGAACTCAAGACAAAGAAAAGTTGCTCTGCTTTCATAGACAAGTGGGGCAACCATGCACAGTAGGTACATACCACCACACATTCCTAACTTGTTTAGTAGTTGTGGGGTACTCCAGGTAATGATGAAACTTATTAGTTTATGTAAGAACTATTGTGTTCATTTGGTACAGCCACTAGCTGCTGTTATTGCACTAAAAATGGAAAAAACTGGTTTGAGTGATATACTAAAGTGTGCTATAATTTTTGCTTTCATAAAAAACTATAGATCATCCCTCCAATTCACTACTATTACGGATGTAGCTATAGATTTTGAGACCATACCAAAAAACCTAACTTTTTCCTATACCTGATTCTCTTATATCCCATCAAGTCTCCAAACGACCTGATAACCTGAGAAGAATATTTAATTTAACAGAAGCCTAAAGCAAGCACTCTGTACTCGAGATTAGTTGGCATTTTACACAGATTCTGTTGGTTTTATCAGATGTTACAGAACAGCTTACTCTTGTAAATGTAAAATTAATTGTTATTTACTGTGTAATAAGTTGTTAAAGTGATAATTAAAGGCAGTACAAACATGTAGTAACAATTTTGAGCAAAATATTAATGCTGATAAAAAAGTATACTTCATGCAAAAGAGTTGGACTAAAAATACTAGATGAATCAGTTGAGTCTGTTAGAGTAGACAATTTTAGTTGAAAATAACACCCCTAAAAGTATACTTCTATCCAGCTGGATTTTTGTCTTGTACTGTACAAGCCTATTTCACACAACTCAATACTAAAAATTAGGTACCACATTAAATTCACTTTTCTATCCCCCACTCAAAATACAAGAGAAAAAATGTTGACTCATAAACTACGGAAGTAAAATATGAATTCATATTCATAGCACATTCAATAAACTATCAGCGCTCTTGAAAAAATCACGTTTTAATTATGTTGGATGCAATCATAAGTTGCTATTTTTAATGTCAAGAACAAATGTTGTCCAGTTCCAAAAGGTACATTTTTTACTGCAAAATATATCATTCCTATAAAGGTATATTTAGATAAAGGTGAAATCATGGATATTTATCTATCCATCTAAAGTTACAGTTTTTTAGCAAACAGGTAGTTTACATACAGATAGGTATATGCATTAATCCAAGCTGGTGTAATATACCTAAAGTTTAAGTTTAACTGCTAAAATTTCTAAGAAAAGGCACTCAGGTCAGCCCAGTTCTCTCTCTGTTGTCCACTTAACAGAATCCCGTATTAAAATCATAAAAAATAATGAAATTGAAATCCATTTATAATATTTTGTAGGTGCAAACACAAACATCACCTGTATGGAATTTTCAAGATGTGGATACCCTCTATTGATGGTAAGTTTCAAGAACTTGCATGTTGTATGTTCAAATGAGGGAAATACATGACCATAATCTAAGTTTGTTTTACTTTTAGATTATTTTTATGAGAGACACAACTAATTGCGTTATAAATTTGTATTATTTTATTTGTAATATTTTTTGAATTTATTATTCGTAAATATTTGTTTTTCTACTTTTTATATAAAGGTACTGCTAAAATAAACTAAATAATCGACTAATGGCTTAAAGTCACTATACAAAACTTATGGATACAGCTTTCCAATAACTGAATAAGTGAATTACGTTTACATGAGTATGTATATTTGTGTCTTACCCTTTTATATATCAAATTGAGTAATGTATGTATTCTTGAATACTTTCTCTTGTAAATGTATCTGACTTATATATTTATTTCCAGAGCTTGGGAAGGGTTAATATTTTAATATTTTCCCTTAACTTCATAATAACCTTTGACCTATAGTGTACTTTTTGTGAATATATTTTCTCATTAAAGGCTTTTACCAGGGAAGTCCTGTGAATATTAACAGTAAGCATAGGTCAAATTGTATCAAAATCTATATTAATAGGGTTGCTCCACAGAGCTAAAACACAGAGAGCTTAAAACTTGTATAAAACAAACATAAGCGTAATTTGGTATTTCAGTTTAAACATCTTTTTTATTTCAATTTGGGGGAGGGGGTGCAAAAGGATTGATTATGTGATTATTGTGACTTTCTATATATTACAATCTCAAACTGTTGGGGGGCATTAGTCTCCCCTTGTACCCGCTATATTATGCCTATGAAAACAGATGATTATATATGGTATATATAGTTTTGGCCTTTAAAATTGGTGTTAATAGTTCAAATTAACCAAAGCTAAACCCAATATGCATTTGAGATTAATATATATTTGCAACATTACATCGTTTTATTAGTTCATATGGAAAGACCTTTACAAGAGGCAAAATGTGACTTGTGGCTTTCAGTTATTAAGATTCCACGCTCCTGACTTTCCTTGTGGGTTATCTAATTATGACGTAGGCAAACCAATCTTTGTAAAGACTCATTTAGGCTTGAATTGCCCTTATATTTAATACATATTAGAGTGATTTTCGTTAAAAGAACACCTCTTTTTTCTGAACCAATTTCGAAGAGATATGGATAAAATTTCTCAATTTTATGTATTGCAGGTATTTTTTTCATATTTACTGAAAAGATTGGGTCACCCTCACATTTTAACAGAGAACACATGTTAAGCAAAAGTACAAATATCCAAAAATACAACTATTAAAATGGGAGTACAAATCAAACATTTCTATGGGCAAAGGCCAAGGTCAAGCCTCAGGACAGACTATCCTTACTAAGTATCTATCGAGGTCAAAGTTCATCAGACCCAAAAGCGAAGCTTTTCGATTCAAGCTCAAATTTGAAAAATGAGGGAGGGTTTGTATTATATTTAGTTGGAGACTTAAAAATATCATAGAACTAAATTCCAGAAACCCTCAACCAGTCAAGGGATAAGGGGCTAGACTTAGCTCAATGATGGGAGATTTGTTTTGACATTTTGCTTAAATAATTTATTATGCAATTGACACTGCTAAAGTGTCAAGAATAGTCAGTTCTCGCAAAATCATAGAGTTTTATTACATTGAAAATAAATTCTGAGAAATAATTATCAAGTAATTGCTATATCTTAACTGTGAAGATAACGTAGTGTTGTTTGCAATGGTAAACAAAAGTCAGCATATAAGAGTTGTTTATTTGGGAACATGAGGTTTTAATATTACATTCGTAAAATATCCCAGAAAAAGCATTGCTATTACTCTTTTGTTATAGGCTCTTTATGTGGTCCCTTATGCGGTTGTAGAAAGTAGCAATATTTGGAAACTATGTTTTACTCCAGTAAGTTGTATTAAACTCGATTTAATTGTAACAAATATTTTCCTACTAATTCACGATAGATCATCAACAATAACAGACTGCGGAATGGGCTACATAATATCGGCTGTAAAAGGCAATCTAAATCATGTAATATCAGCTGCAATTGGGAATCAAATCATGTTATATCAGCCATAAATGATGATCGAACATTGAAAAATCGACAATAAATTATGTTTGATTCAACCATTAACCACCTAACCGAGGCATAAATGACGATTGTATCACAAAGTACGAGGGTCATCCGGAAAGTAAAGAACGTTTGCTTGCTGCATCTAGCACAGCTCCCCCATCACCGCCATTGCGTGTGCGGCAGTCCACTCACCTCTCCACCAAAGTCTGAGCCGAGTCTCGTTGCTGTGCGGTCACACGTCTTATTTCTACAGCGATTCAAAATGATTCAAAATATTCAAAATACAGACAATCGAAAATCTCGCCAAACCTAAGATAAGCAGTGTCAATCGGTCTCTGAGTAAAAAAATGTCCATACCGAAGAAATTTTTAGAAAAACACCAAAGAAAGTTAATGATGAAAGTGCAAAAAAACAAATCTTAAAATTGATGTAATGTGCTAAGATTTTAGCAGCTGGTTTCCTCCAATCTTCCCTCAAGTCTTTCTTTCAAATCGTCTTTTGCGAGCAATGATCTGCCACTCCGATCCTCGTCGTGCATAATGGATTTTATTTCATTAAACCTGTTGCACCATTTTTCCCCCTGAAAACTCGACTTGAAGACTTGTTTGCACTTTCACCACCAATTCTATTTGGTGTTTTTCTAAAAAATTTGATGATCTAGACATTTTTTAACTCAGAAACCGAATAAAACTGCTCATCCCATATTTGGCGGGATTTTCGATTGCCGCCGCCATTTTGAATCGCTGTAGAAATAAGACGTGTGACCGCACAGCAACGAGACTCGGCTCAGACTTTGGTGGAGAGTAGTGATGTGTCAAAACCAAAACTTGAATCTCAAAACCACCAAAACTTTGGAAAAGTTTCGGTTTCAAGATTCGATCGGTGAGTTTCGAGAATCAAAACTCGAAACTTCTGAGATTTTTTGTGTCTTTATTGTTGTTTTTTTAACAGAAATCACGCCCGTGTTTCGATCAATAATGCAAAGTTCAAAAGCCTACTGTCATCGGTCATCTACCTTCACCTTTTTTAGATTATTGATTTTTTATTTCTGAAAGAACAACTCTAACCAAAATAAATAATTAGTTTTAATTAATTTTTCTGGATTTATTTTTCATAACCATACCCAGGCAAGTAAATAGGGTTTCGCAATTTGAGTTTCGAGATTCGAGATTCGATTTTGTAAGTTTCGGTTTCGGTTTCGAGATTCGAAATTTCTGGTTTTGACCATCACTAGTGGAGAGGTGAGTGGACTGCCGCACACGCAATGGCGGTGATGGGGGAGCTGTGCTAGACGCAGCAAGCAAACATTCTTTACTTTCTGGATGACCCTCGTATCATCCATAAATGAGAATTCATCCCCATTATAAGTAGATGGATACAAACAGACCATGTGATACTTGACATAAATGATGATTAGACTCCTGAAGTCAACCAAATGCCAACACGAAAGCCACTAGGCCTATGTGATAGTTAAGGATAGAGGTTACTCAAGGAGAGCATCTTGCATTGTCGTAACTATGCATGGCAAAGGTGTTTGGTTGGTATAGGATAAATGTAAACCTATAGCAAATGTAATAGATTTTTGTTGTTTGTTCCTTATATTATGGCTCCTCTGTTCCTACTAGGCCACTATGCTTGTCATAAATGCACACTGTCCAGCTGTGCAGTGTTGTTTAATGTTGAGTTATTGTGCATTAGCACAGGAGAATGACGATTTTAGATTGGCAACTGACATGCAGTCACGAAATTTGGAGGAGAGCTTCACTTAAGCACTAGAAATAAAGATCTGTTGAGTCCCCAAAAATATATTTTGTTCCACCCCCCAAAAAGGGGTGAAAAAAGGGAGGATTTTTTTAAATTTCTTAGATAAGTGAAGTAGGGTATAATTTTGAATGTTTTTTTTTCATTCCAAAACGAATGGTGCTGTTTTAAATTCGATACAAGTACTCCTAAAAAGAGTAAGATAAGTTTCGAAGAAGAAATAGAAAAATATGAGTTTTCAGAGTTTATTTTAATCTCAAACGTACATTTGCATTACAATTTGACAGAGTTTTCTTTATCGGGTTTATAAACACCCGTAGTTTGCTGGTGCTGGGGGGCATTAATGGGACGGTATTTGTTCCCCTTCTTGAACTCCCGGTACGCCATTGGACCAGTTTAAGCAGACGGAATAGTAATTTGTATTTGCTACTTAAGCATTATACTTAAATACTATACATAATTATAAATATTTAAATGAATTAAATACAATTGCTCATTAAGAAATGCTGTAAGTATTTTAAATTTTCAAAGCAGGAAACCAAATTGTAATACTATAATACTTACTCTGTCAAATTTCTCAAAAAGTGAAATTCATGTTCAAGACATGTTTCAGTGCTGCATCATCCTCAGTGTATATGGTGAAGCTGTTGATCCACCACTTGTCTTCTCCAGGAAAATTTAAAAAAACAACACAGTACATCTGCATGTAATTGATGACACATACAGATAAAAGACAAAGAATCACTAAACGACCTTTGACAGGCCTGTTACAAAAAATTCCACTATCACACCATGCCAACTGCAAGGGATCCTCATTTATTTTCCAACTTTGGCTCCGCCTCGTCCTTTAAATATGAGCTTGAATCGAAAAGCTTCACTTTCGGTCCTAGTGTTGAAATATTTACTATTAACTTGAACATTTTATTTTATTCACCCCCTATAAATAAACATTAATTGTAATTATTTACAAAACAAAACAGAGAAAATAGTTTATTTTGTTGTCAGATTTTTCCATTGAAATTGCTTATGAAAGGTATGACGACAACACCTCAAATGTAACATGTTACACAAGTCCATAGTGTCATGCTGCGCAGGTAGGAGACAGTGCAGGCAGGATACAGATCTACAGGACCTTGACTGAGCGGCCCCTGTTGGACTTGTCTGCCTCAGATGTCACACCAGGTCCCACAATCAAATCTCTGCAGTGGTCTCCAACTCAGCCTGGGTTGTTCTTCGTATTGGATTCTAATTCAAGGTAAGATACCCATATTATTATTAAATACTAGATTTCACCAACAGCTTGGCTTGTTTTTTTTTATTTCTGTTTTACACTCAAATAAAATCACACAGTTGATTAAATTACAGTATTTAAAAATTTATTTTTCAGCGTACTGCTTCAAATACAGGTGTTCTCAACACATGCATACTAAAGTTGTTCTTTTTACTCCTTGGATAAAAAGTATTGTTTTGATGGGAATTTTTAACCTAGGACAAAAGGAATCATCATTTGATGACACTTTTTGGTTTAGATGTTAAATATGAATTGAACTAATTATTCAACTTGTAAACAATGAAAACTTGTGTAACAGATAATGTGTATTTAGAGTAGCAAGATCAAGATGGAAGCAAATTTGTAATGGTAAGAAAAGAAAAGAAAATTTAGTTTTTACGAAATTGTCATCCTAATATTGTTTGAAGTATGGCAATAGTTATTAAAGGAGTAAAGTGCAACTTTGACTCCCTGAGGTGATGATGTGATATTGTTGGCATCCAACGCCGTAGGCAAGGGCGACAATTTTCCCAAGGGAGACAATGTACTTTACTTCTGTAATACACACAACATTTATCCCCCAACCCAAAATCCCCCCTCCCCCCAGTACTAATAAATAAATACACAATGTATAAACAAACTGTTGTATTCACATGAAACACACAATTGTAAAAAAGTTGATTATAGGTTTTAATCATTAAACACATAATTATAACGAACAAAAAATGAGTATAATGTAATCATGTCTTATTTTGACAATTTTACTTTTAGATTCTTTCATTTACAATACCTTGGGGCGTTGATAAGTATTTCACAATCGCTGTTCATTTTGGTTGCGTAATGCGTAATAACTAACCTTGGAACCCGGAATGTTAATTGCAGCGAAGTATCATCTGAGCGTTCTGTTCCGCTTTCTCCGTTATAACTACAGCGTTGCCAGTTTTCCACTGCACTGTTGCCAGATTGTCAATGTCTGGGAGACAAAGTACTTTTTGTCTCCCATGGGAGACAAAGTAGCACTTTAATCATTCATTATAAGGAGTAAAATTCGACTTTACATAGTAGGTGGGGGAAAAAAATATAGATCATCACTAATACCAAAAGCAGCCTTTCGATCCTCACTTATTCTCCAACTTTGGCTCCGCCTCGTCCTTTAAATATGAGCTTGTATCGAAAAGCTTCACTTTTGGTCCTAGTGTTGAAATATTTACTATTTACTTGAACATTTTATTTTATTTAAGACCTTAGGAGAGGTGGTATCAAGAAAATAATATTTTTCCTCCTACTTTCTCACCGATACATTTAATTTAAATATATATGGTTAAGAGGTGTCAGACCTATGGTTTTCTCAAAAGTTCCTCGGTAATGGTTTGGCTTTATGTAAAAGCTAATCTTAAAGAAAATTAGCAAATTTGTTTGGCCATATTAGTGTAAATGTAACCAATATTAATTCTATTGCATGTAATAAAGAGAGAACTTAGCCAACAGGTTAATGATTATTAATCACAATAAATTCAGTTTAATAATTAAAGTGCTGATGATATACAAAGTTTATGCTTAAGTGATGAGCATACAAATTTATGCTAATTAATCTCAAACTGTTGGGGGGCATTAGTCTCCCCTTGTACCCGCTATATTATGCCTATGAAAACAGACGTTTATATACGGTATATATAGTTTTGGCCTTTAAAATTGGTGTTAATAGTTCAAATTAACCAAAGCTAAACCCAATATGCATTTGAGATACTAAAACAGCTTACTCTTGTAAATGTAAAATTAATTGTTACATTTACAAGTTTTTTTGACACCACTTAATACATCATAATAAGTAGCGTATACAGTTTTATATATAAAACCAGATTATAAACAATTGGTTAGTTTAATATTTAAATGAACTTTTTGCAGCATCCATGTGTGGGACCTTTGCTCTAGTGACATGTGCCCTCAGATGTCTGTCCCTTTTTCCTCCAACATCACTTGCATCAGTCTCACACCTCACCTTGACAGCAAGATGTTGGTAAGTCTGTCACCTTTCTGAAAATTAGTGACAATTCCGACTTACTTTTTCATGAGAGACAATCTTTTCTTAATAAAATAACTTACACACCGCACATTCCAAACCATACCAAAATAACAATCATGACTAAACAAAAATACTGGTTTATAATAATTGAACATCATTTAATTACCTACATGCATTGCTTGTTTTGATGACATTCTACAAATCTGTTAAGTCACAAGACAAGGTCAACTCATGCAGGAAAAAAGTTGCAACAGGCTTGCCATAATGTCAAATACTCGGTCAAAAGCTATATATGTTAGAGGCGATTTAGAGGAGATTAAAAATAATCGTACTGAAATAGGAACTGTGCATTTTAGCCCTCAAGTTAAACCTCTAAGCTTATTCTGATCATTATTGGGAATGATATGTTCCAGGCTGTTGCTTCTGAGAAAGGGACTGTGGATGTGTACAACCTCAAAGATGAGTTTGGGGCTCTTCCAAAGAAAGCCAGTGATGAACAACACAATATTTTTAGTCGATACATCACGATTCTTTAGTACCGTTGTGTAGTATCTAAGTAATGCAATGGTTCTGTTGGTTGTTATCTATTAAGTTTGTTATGTTATAGTGTCTTTCAGAACTATAATTTATTGTTGTCGATTTTATACATAATTCAAAAGCTATCGCTAAGCATTAAAAGGTTATATGGTAAATAAATAGTAATACAAATACTTTCTCAAAAAAATAACTTTAGTTATAACAGTAAAAATATTTATTTACGGTGACACTATATCAGGATCCAATTTGTTGTATAATTAGTTTTAAAATTTGTATATTCCCATATTAAAAATTCACAGTGATCTCAAAAATAGGCGTGGTGTGATGTAATACTTCCGAAACTGAAACAATATGTTAACTGGAGTATCGGCAACAAATGTCCCTTTGCAAAGCCAATCCAGGTTTGGTATATCCTTTCCCTGGATTCGATCACATTTTAAATTATATTATTTATTAATACTAATGAGTAGTGATTATACGCCTGTGAGTTGTCACAGGTTATTTTCAACTTTGGTAGGGTAAAATACTGAGTTTTTACTGTAGAATTTGTAATAATAATTGATGAGTAGATAATGTTAGATAATATAGCCAGTTTACCCAACTTTAAATTGTAAAATAGTGCCTTTTGACATACAAAAATATCAGTTGAGGCCTTAATGCATTTACTATTTCCTATCTGATTAGTTGTCATTAATCAAATTACTGGATTTACTTTAATTTGTAATAGAAATACACTTTTGCAACTATATAATTATGAATCATTATTCCTATCCCCTTGCAGCCTTACATGTAGCCTTTTAAATAAAAGGGTCATTACAAGGGTCTATCAAGAACGGATGGGTATGACCAATAACCAACTAACGATACCAACAAAATTCTTGATTTATAATATTTAATAAACAGGAAATCTCGCAGGTAGTTACTTCCTAATCATCTGTTTACCAAGCATCTCCTTTGTAATGCACTCAATTCATTACCTAATATTAGCCACCCTCACTGCCCTACGATTCTTATAACTTTAACCTCTGCATAAGCTGTCAATAACTGTGCTATTGCTCTATCATGAACAAATGACGGCTCAAATTTGTCATCTTGAATTGAATTACAACAAAATAATTCAACTTCATGAAATTTTATAGTTGATGTGTGTTTATTGTTGGAAAATATCACACATACCGTGAAAAGTACCAAGAAAGGTTTCGCTTTTTAGATTTCTAGAAAAATCCCTTATAATTTACATAGGACGTCGTCAGGTTTTTGTCCGACAGGCATTACAATTTTCAACGTAAATCTTATGGAAGAACAGTAGTCAACTGAATTGTGTATTTGACAGCTGTTGATATATTAACAAGTGCTACTAACAACAGCACAAACATATATTTCAGGTAACATGTAAATAAAAAGACTACTGGAATAGCAATAGGATACATTCAAGAAGTGTTGATGTTGAGTCATTAATACGGAATAGGGAATGTGTAGGTAGCTCTTTGGTTATTTTTCTGTAACCGTCAGAATATTAAAATGAAGAATAAGTATTTATAGTGCAGTAGACTCTCAGAAATCTGGATTAATGTGGCGAACGGTCGCAGTGGCGGATTTAAGCAATTGCCGCCTAAGGGCTACTAGGTAATCTGCCGCCCTCCCCCCCTTTGTCCTTTTCTCCGCCCAGATACACCCACGTGTTATATATCTTGTTTGGTTATTTTGTGACAGTGCCTAAAGAAGTAACTATACCGTTTGTTCATTCATGACAATCCAATAATTAAAATAATAAGGAGTTACGAATTAGCTGAATGAATACGTTTAAGAAATTTATGTAATTTCCTAGTTAAAAAAAACAGTAAAATAATGTATAATTGACTTGATTCACATTAACACAGTTTAATATTCAATATAGCCTACTCAATGACAATCAGCCCTAGAGACAAAATTCTGACTATTTTAATCCCGAATTAGCGCTTTTCAATGCAGTTTTTCAGTCATTTTGTAATTTATACTTTTATACAAAGTCCATATGTTTTAGACGATCAAAATATAAAATTAATTCATGTAGGCCGTAGGCCTGATCTTCAAAAAACTCTACACATTTTCAAAAACAAAACTTTTTCTAGTTTCACCTCCATGATGTTGTAGATCCAGTGAATTAAAATATAATATCTACAGGAGTCACTACTCTCTGACAAATAACCTTCAAAAAGCGTGCCGTCATATTTGGTATTTTGTCCTGTTGTGGTGTCAACTTGTTGGTGGGACGGGGTCATTCGATGTACAAGGCGGCTTGTTTTCAACAATATTTCCAAAGCCATATTAAAAGGGTGTTTTCATTTAACTCAAATCATAACTTTGCTTCGAGATAAACAATAAAATTAAATATAGAATATGTCTTAAGATTATAAAGTTAAGTTTAACATCATGATTCGCCTAAAATGCGACAGATATTAATTTAAAGACTTCAAATAACACAGTTTTTCATTTAATGAAATGGAGATTTTGACACCGTCCCACTCAAAAAATATGTACAGAGGTCTCGCCTGGAGTAAAAACTGCAGCGTACTTGCTGACCACCATTTTGACCCTCTGTCAACTATGCTCCCATGCCAACAACCAATCAAATCCTATCTTCACAAATTATGTTAGTCTTTATTTGTCTTTGGTCAGATGTTTTGTTCTAAAAAACATCCTCCAGAATGAACGACTATGTGTGGTAGCCTTTGATGGTAAGTATAAGACGGCTGAAATAACTTTCTTTGTTACCTTGAGTTTGAAAATTAATCGACAATATCATTGTAGTCTAAATTTTGTTATTGTCATCTCAAATTCGATTGTTGCAACATTTCTCAGCCGTGTGCCTTCGTCATTGTTGATGTTGTATACAAATAATTTTAATGCTATGCGAATGTACGGGTAAACTTGGAAGTCCGTGAGTTGGACGTAGTCATAGTGGCGCAGTGACTGATGTAGTTTGTGGCTTGCCGCCCTTTCTCTGTAGCGTAATCGTCTTGTCGCTATTACGGATGAATGACAAACGCATTATGACTGTTTTGAGGAACTGCAGTGTGAGGGACTGCAAGCGTAACACATTAGTCTCTGATTACTACCTTTACCTAAGGGCGGCACGCACCGTCATTGTCATCCGTTTTCGTCAAAATGTTCCCCGTTTCAACATTTCTTTTGCAAACAACTTATTAATTTTCTGTAAATTTGCCGCCCCTAAAAACTTGCCGCCCTGGGCTACAGCCCCTATAGCCCCCCCCTAAATCCGCCACTGAACGGTCGGTCCAGTTTCAAGTGTCCCGGAGGTGAGCATGGGTTATCAATTTCGCCTCTATGGCGAACAATTATGATAATATGTAATTACATTTATGTGCTGAAAGAAAGTTATAACTCCATAATAAATTACAGTAGGTGTTATACTGTAGTACTGTGTTATACTATTTAATTGTGTAATGCGGGCTAGTCACGTGAAAACTGAAGGAGCTGAAGCATAATTTTTTTTATTAAAAAAAAAATAAGACCATCAGTCCAGACTACTTTGGGTCCAGATTAGGCCGATCCAATTACCTGAGAGTCTACTGTAATTACTGAAATATATATAGGAAGAGGATACATTTATATCAGGGAGATAAAGAGATAGGTAGGTAGGAGGGGAGAGAGAAATAGCAACATAGCCTCAAATAGTCTTGAACTTCTCCTCATGGGGTAGAGTTTTGCCAACACGTTTTACCAAACTGCAAACACTTCGTAAAAACAACCTAAAAACTACATTTCACGTACTACATACAGAACCTCTAAACCCACACGAACGACTCGGAACACAAATCTAATGATATCAAAACAAATTTATTTAAAAAATATTTATAATTTACAACAATATGAGACTGTTCCTTATTTATGAAATCCTCACATAGGTGAAACCTGTGTGTGAGGATGAGTGTGTTTGATATGCGTGTTGCTCATCAACATAAATTTGTCGGTTGTTTTACCGACACCAGGAGCACACGGGAAAGAGATTTAGTGGGGAGGGCGGGTTGAAATTTCCGGCTGCAAAGTCACTGGAGGTTTGGTGAATGAACAACTTCGACTTATAGAGGTTCTCTAGTCAATACTTCAACTTATAGAGGTACGGCAATTGTACATATTCGAGTTATAGAGGTTCTACAGCTAAAACTTTGACTTATAGAGGTTCTGCGACAGGCTAAGAATACTGCAAAAATTTGAGTTATCGAGGTGTTTCCTGTTAACCCTTCGACTTATAGAGGTAAAATAACATAGCATTAGGTAGACAAGTTCAAGGGGAATGACAAAAATTTGAGTTATCAAGGAATTCGACTTATTGAGGTTCGAGTTATCGAGGTTCCACTATAATTATTATACATTATGATTATTTTTGATACATTGCTCGAACTTATGTAAGGATTATACCTTTCCATGATCCATCTATTGTGTTACCGTGACCCTCAATAAGTCGAAGTCTGTGGAAAATCACCTTGATAAGTTGAACCTTGATATTTCGAAATATTCGATAACTCAAATTTTTGCCGTTCCCCCTGAGGTTCGAGTTATAGAGGTTCCACTGTACACTGATTGATTACAAACAGACGTTATGATTCTTTGGTTTTGATTAAAGGTAGATTTTAAAAATAAGGTAAAAACATAAGGTAAATTTAAATATTTTACTTTTAATATTACTTTTACTATATTATTCGAGTGTATCAAGAGAATGACACCTGCCTGGAACTTATTTCTATCCCAGAAAATAGATATTTCCAACATTTTAACCCATCACTGGAGCAGTTTAAAAAAATAAGATTTGTAAGCAAGCTAACCTTACACATACTAGAGTATATGATAGACAGATATTGAACTTTAGGAGGCCAGAACCCTTCAGAATGTAACTGACGAAACCCTTTATGCCCAGCTACGTTCAGAGCCAGATTTGGGGTCTGTAGACCCCCGCCTAGGCTCAAAATGTGGTGCGGCCCCCTTGCCGTCCACCGCCAAAGTAAACTGCATTTTTTGGAGTATGGTTTTAGGTTTTTATGGTTTATATGTAGTGCGGGCTTCCTTGTGGATCGGGCCAATAAGCAATTGTCTATGTAGCCTATGCCCAAATCCGGCCGTGGCTACGAATCAGGGCAAACATTTCTATAATATCGTAGTCGTTATAATATATTCAAAATAAAGGAGGAATCGTTTGTCAAAATACTCCTCAACGTATGTATAAGATATATTTTATATATATATATATATATATATATGTGTGTGTGTGTGTGTGTGTGTGTGTGTGTGTGTATATATATGTTATTTGATACAATTATAACATATTATGGGAACGAAATAATACCATTTCGTTCCTATTTTTGTTTAGTGTAACATAACTACAGTCACATTAACGGGTAAAATGTTATCATACGGGAAATTTTGGTTGTAAGTGTTGGTATCTCTGCTCAGTGACGATCAGCTCCACGCTATGTTACACCGCTACTAGGACAGCCTACAGCTATGAACGAAAGTGGACTGTTCCTGTAATTCCTTGCTTATATCCGCCTCTCCCCTCTCATCGAAACAAGGAGTGGGGGGCGTGAGCAACTGGTACTTTGAGCAAGTAGTCCATCTTTTATTACATTTATTTATTTAAAAGTCGACCAACTGTCCATGCAAGCAGCTAACATGTCAATCAGTGGGTTCCAGGACTTTATTTAATTATTTATACTTATTTTCTAAAACCCTACAGACTGTCCCTGTGATTAACTAGCAAAATCGATCAGTGGGTTTCAGTACTCTATTTAATTATTAATATTTATGTTTTTTAAAGTCAACCATCTGTCTCTGCGGCTAACTAACATGTCGATCAACAGATAGGCACCCAATTCTTTGACAGATTTTTGAGTCTAGTCTATGGGAAATTTACAACTTGAAAGAAATTTTTGAAAATTGTCTACCTAAGGGTAAAGGAGACGAGATACGACAAAAGTCATAAGACCAAAGATGCAGATCTTGCCAAATTTGGGTGGCATGGTGGTGTCCGTTTCTCGATAGGTGCATCCAATCGCCCGCTAGATCCCAAAAATAATAAATCTAAAAGAAGCCTTTTTTTTAAGGAATTTTAAATCAGTACCCAAAGTTGTATAAGATAGTGTAATATGCATTGCACGAACGTAAAACATACCAACCAATATACCAACCAATACGACAAACATGAAATGGCAAATAATTTCGTTGATATAGGTTTTAGTTGTTAACAATGCAATTATAACCGCTGTTGCATGGATGGATTAAAAAATTACTAGATCTACCAACCGTTATATTTGTACTAACAGATTTTTAAAGATCAGCAAGTACGTATCAAACTTATAATGTAGAAAAGAGCATGCTGTAGAATTTATTTATTCCAACTTTTAAGTCTTTTGTGAAAAATGTTGTTTATTCCAAGGGTTGAAATCATTACAAACAACCAAAAACATAGTAAATATGGTAGCTATTGTTCATTTGTAGTTCACGTAAACTAAATAAAAAAGCATAAAATAACCTTTTATTAGAAGTTTATATAATAAAACCTGGTTAAATTACTACTGCTTGTCTATATACTAAGTGTTAAGTATTGTGTGCAAAGAATTAGGCCTCTCAATACAATATTAAAGTAGAAAACAATTTTTAAAACCACAAAATAACCGAAGAAAATTCTCTGAATTTGGTCAAAACTTCTCCTGAAAATCATGTAGAATATGTAGAAATAAAACATAGAACCAGTAAGTAACCAGTAATTATGCGATAAACAATTCAAAACCACGAAGAGACCTTCACAAATAGCCAACATTTGAAATATGTAGCGTTACAATACAATGCCACAAATTCTACTTTAAACGAACAATAGTAGTAGCTCGAGATTTATATAAGGCATCTCTTTGTGGTTTTGAATTGTTTCTCGTCCTAGTATAGTTCTTAGAAGCATACTATCTGACACACATTATGTGTACATCGAACTAAGTATTTATCTGCAGTCATACACCCAGTTTTGATGATTTAAGGAGCCAACAAAATCGTAATCTTTAAACTTTGACATATTTGTACATTAATTTTGATATTGTTTTGCACATACTGATCAACCGAATGTAAAAAAAGTCTCAATCATTCTTTATTTATTTCAGAAGACTTGTAGCATTGCAAAGATGGGCTTATTTTGTATAGGATCATAACTTACGAACATGAAACAATGTTTACCAATACTAAGCATTTTGTTTTGAGGGGTGGAAACAATCTATACTTATTTAATAGGCGAGCAGGTTTTTTGTGACAATCACTCCTCCTAAACTACTGAACCGATTTTCATGTTTTTGGTATCATTGGAAAGAGCCTAACGTGAAGTTGTGCAGTAAACCTTTTTTATAGAGAAATAATTTGTGAGTGAGGCCCTGGGGCCCCTTAAAGTTGAGTTTTTTCCCATAAGCTTAACATTGGGAAATAACTATAAGTTTTAAGCAATCAGCTGGATAGAGTAAACACAGTTAATCAGCAGGCCATGTTGGCTTTTGAACGGTAACACAATATTTATAAATGATGATCGCGAGCGAAGCCGCGACCGGTTTACTAGTTAATTTAAATTGTTGATTTGGCTGTGTTGTTTCGTATAGTATATGTCATCGTATTCAGAAATCGGATACAAAAATATGATACTCCTGGTATATAGTTTAACGATATGTCGCATGCCATTTTTTACGCCACCAGGTACTCTCTAAGTAAAGTACATATAAAACTCACTAAGTAAAATACATAGGCAAATATTAAATTATTATCCTAATTTGAGAAAATTTTTTATTTAGGGCTTTTTTGACCTGCTATGAGAGCAAATCATCCCAAAAGGTCTAAAACAATTTAGAGATTTAAATTATTTCTTCTGGGTTTTTAATAAATAAACTGTTCATGTGTTGGTCCTAGTAAGTAGGCGTGTAGTTTTTTAAGGAATAGGCCACCCCCTATATTACCAATTGCTTGTGAATAATGAAAATCGTAAACAAATGTTTAACTATAGTAATTTTAGCGAATTTCCCCTATAGGGAAGAAGCTATTACCGTAGCCGGCATGGGACGTCTTAGGCCCAGGACCATGATAACTTTTCGTTTTGAGGTCCCCAGATGCCAAAAACACCATTCGTTCAAAATTGTATGTATATATATATATATATATATATTTGTCCGTGAGCATGATAACTATCGTAAAAATAGTCCGATTTTGACGAAATTTGGTATAAACGTGTAAAGCAGCATTCATGACTTAAAGTTCGAAAACCAGACAGATCGACCTATCCGACAGAGTATTTTGTGGGGGTTTTGTGCCCCAAAAATGGGTTTTTTGAGTTCAAATTTTAGTTTTTTCTATTGGAATCGGTTTAAAAGACACACAATTTGCTGTTTTGATCATTGCTCTACGTCAAATGGTTACAGAGATATTGAAAGTGCTAAACACAGTACGTTGTCCAATGTTATTCTTATGGAGAATAAGAAAAATGTTATATCTCATTTATTTATCAACTTATCCTGATGAAAGTTGGTATAGTGCTTCATATCGTAGTGGTCTATTGATATTTGCACTAGAAAACATTTTTTGGCCGATAGTTCCCGTAGCAGCAAACCTGCGTACTCAGCTCCCATGTTATTCTTATGGAGAATAAGTAACTTGTTATCTCCCTTAATTATGAACATAAATTAATAAAATTTGGTATGTGGCTTTACTTTCTGAGTTATATTGATATTTGTATAAACCCCATTTTTTGTGCTCCTTGCTTCAGCAACCCTGCATACTCAGCTGCCATGTTATTCTGATAGAGAATAATTAAAATGTCATAAATCGATTATTTATGAATGTATATTGATTAAACTTGGTTTGTGGCTTTATGTGTTATTAAGATACATAGATATGTATTGGAAATGCGCTGAGTACGCAGGTTTGTTGCTACGGGGGTATTTTCATATGATTTGTTAATATTGTTAGGGGATAGAACTACCAATAACAACCTAAGTTATAACACAGTTTACGTAATTTTAGGTTTAACAATTTAACTTTTAAGACTTAAAAAAATTCAACATTTAAACAACTTTATCTTTACAAATTTATGTTATTTGGCAATTTTTGGGATGGTTTCTAGTTACAAGCTACATTGCATGGACATTTCACGTTCCTAGCTCATCCGGAAGTTACTATACTAAGGCATAGTATCATGGCATAGCCAGAGCACTAGCAGAATTCGCCATGCACGTAGCTGCTCAACAACATACGGTTCAATTCAAGAAAGTTGTAAAAATTAACAACTGTACCATCAAAGGGTGTGGTTATAACAAGAAATTTTTTTACCAGCAAGAACCTAAAATGAGTTCGCACGCAGCACGCTGACGTGAGGGAAGTGAATTTCCACATAAAAAACTTTTAAAACTCAAAATCAGTGTAAAACATACATTTATTCCAATTTTTATTGAAATCTGAAAACTTTGATTTTTTGGCTGTTCTGATGCTCCTGGTTTCATTTACCTGCAATGCTGGGTTTACAATATTGCGCATTATAAGGTTAGGAGAAGGTCCAGTCAGGCTTTAAAGTAGGCGTGAGGTTGCTAGGGATGATGAAAGTACACCAACAAATGAATAACAGGCTTTTCTATTGTAAAACCCCCATAAGACAACGTGTAAAACCCCCATAAGACAACATACGGTGTTTGGTCAATACACATTTTCTTCTATAACTTAGTAAATAGTTATGCTAGTATGACGGGAAGGGGCTTAAAAGTTTCGCCTCACTAATTCCCATCTTTATACATGGATTAATTTTACATCCGGGGCTTTTATGACCCTTTTTGGGCCCAAAAACTCAAAATTTGAAAGATTAATCCCCAAAAAAGGGGTTTAGAGTTTTCCGATTGTTTTGCACATCAACGAACTTGTCCAACTGATTACAGAAAGGAATGTCCCTACCAAATTTTAAGTAAATCGGACAAAAAATGTGACTGCTAGAGTGCAAACACACACACATATATATATATATAACATTTTGAATGACCCCCCAAA
Organism: Allygus modestus; assembly: GCA_963675035.1. Lineage (NCBI taxonomy): Eukaryota > Metazoa > Arthropoda > Insecta > Hemiptera > Cicadellidae > Allygus > Allygus modestus. The sequence goes on along the minus strand of OY776111.1, from coordinate 275,714,791 downwards.
ACGTGTTCAGGGGGTCACGTTAGGAACTTCTATGGTGGTCCCGGGCTTAAGTTTCACCGTGCGGGCCATGCTAATAGTTCACTTTCCATAGGAAATTCACTAATTATGGTTTTCGATGTTTGGCAGGTATTGCAAGAAATAAATAACAGGTTTATTAGTCAATGAACATGAGATTATAGAAAAATATTGAATTAAGTATAAAAATACAAATTAAAAAAAATTAGAAACATGTTGTTCGTGACTGTGGATTGCCACAAAACGTATACATGCGAAAGCCTATTTAAATTTTTGCACACTGTATTACCGATATTACCGAACATATTTTGAAATCAAAACAATGCATGTCGACAACGTATTCTACATAACTAATAGATATTTAAATATTTATTTAAAGGTTAATTAATTAAAATTGTGAATTTTGGGGATTTTCCCGGCATTTTCTAGGTGCAAGGTACCTATGCATGGCAAATTTCAAGTCCCTAGCTTATCTAGAAGTGGTTTAAAATTCGTATACCTCAGTAAGTCAGTTACACATGCGGCTGTATATATATGTGTCCGTTAACTTGATAACTTGAGTAAAAAATATCCGATTTCGTTGAAATTTGGCATAAAGTGTAAAGCAAGTTCGAAAACCAGAAAGATCGGACCATGGATAGGGGGTTTTAAATTGTTCAAAAATCAGTTTATTGAATTTTTTACCCAAAAATGTTTAAAACATTCAATTTTGATTTTGACCATATTATAGAGCTTAAAAAAAACAAATAATATGGAATTTTGAATTATTAACCTAGGTAAAAAGTGGTTGCGGAGAAACTCTAAAAAACGTGTTCAAAAATCTCCCATGTTAATCTTATGGGAAAAAGATTTTTAGCATTTCCACAGTTAATTTTACTGTAAACTTGACATTTGCTATTACCAATCGGTTCAGCTCTAAAAAACAATAATTTTAGTTTTAAATTGTGATTCTATCGTTGCAGAGATATTCAAAGTGCTAAACACAGTACACGTTGTCCAATGTTATCCTCTTATGAAGAATAATTAAAATTTAATATCTCGATTTATTTATGAATGTATATTGATAAAATTTAGTATGTGGCTTCAACTAGTACTGGTATATTGATATTTGCACAAAAAATGATTTTTTTGTTAATTGTCCCCATAGCATCAAACCCACATACTCAACCTAATGTTATTCTTATGGACAATAAGTAAAGTTTTATATCTCCCTTGATTATGAATATAAATGATTAAAACTTGGTACATAGCTTCAACTGGTTGAGTTATATTGATAATTGCATAAAAACACATTTCTTATATTTCTTAATTGTTGCAACAAACCTGCATATTCAGCCCTAATGTTATTCTTATGGAGAATTAATAAATTTCTATGTATCACTTATTTATAAATGTATTTTTATGAAACTTAGTAAAAGGCTTTATGTGGTAGTAAGAAAGATGTACATGCATTGGAAATTCGCTTAGTATGCAGGTTTGCTGCGACGGGGGTATTTTTGTATATGTGAAGGGTTATCATATGGTTGTTTGGAAAAAAGAGGATATTTTAGCTGACGACCCCTGAAAAAAAGAAGAGGTATTGTAGTAGGAAAATGTATCTATTTTTTAGAAAATTTCTGCTATAGGGAAGAAGCTATTACTGTAGTCGGAATGGGCCCGGGATCATGATATCTTTTCGTTTTGAGGTCCCCAGAGCCCAAAAACACCATTTGTTTGAAACTGTATATATATGTCTGTGTGTCCATGGGTGCGATAACTCTCGTAAAAAAGGTCTGATCTTAATAAAATTTGGTACAAACGTGTAAAGCAACATTTATGACTTAAAGTTCGAAAACCAGACAGATTGATCCATCTGAAGTGGTATTTTAGGGGGGGATTTTGTATTCCAAAAATGGGGTTTTTGAAGTTTTACATTAAATATTTGAAAAAGTCAAATTTTAGTTTTCACCATTGGATTCAGCGTAAAAAAACACACAATTTGGTGTTTTGATCATTTCTCTACGTCTATTTGTTGCAGAGATATTGAAAGTGGTAAACACAATACGTTGTCCAATGCTATTCTTTTGGAGGATAAGAATAAATTATATCTCGCTTATTTATGAACGTATACTAAGGAAACTTGGTAAACGGCTTCATCTTGCAACGGTCCCAGGTGCTCAGTGGTTGGGGTGGGGATTTACTCAAGCTGAAAAGATTAACTTCATCTAACAAATTCTTCAAGTAGGCTTACAATTATTTTATTACCAGTTGACTTGATGAAGGGCGCCACCTCGTCGTAAAGGAAAGTCCATAAGGCCCACCGAGGAATGACCTTTGCCTTGGGATCTTGATGTGAGATATTGCTCAAGCTGACTGATAAGGCTGGTCGTTTAGAAAAGAACATGCTGTTATAAAGTTTCACAAAACTCTAATATTAATATGACTACTAAGTTCTGACAGAAAGAAAGAATGAGTTTTATCTTTGTCTACTTAATTGATAAAGCGAGGTAACAAAACTTGGAATCTTCTTAATCATCAGATGCTAAATCACTTAAAATGCAATTATCTATTTGATAATCTATAGTGGCCTATCTTTACCAAAATAGTTATTAACTGATATCACTCAATATCAAGAAACCCTAATCTCAGTTTTCAATCATTAAACATAAGGAAATATATTCACTTTCTTGTTGCTACTATCTCAAATTTAAATCACAAATATAACTAAAAATCTTGTGATTGAAATATAATTGATTATACAAAGTTTTAAGAGAAACCTCCAGAATGTCTACTCCAGGAAAATAAAATATATTGCTCAAATTTGTATAACAAATCTGGAGTATTTAATTCACACTATCTAAAACAGTACAAATTGGTTTCAAGATAATTTCAAGACAGATTACAAAATAATATTTATGTCTCAAAACCTGAAATGAAGCAGTTGACTACATTTACCTTTACTACTCAAAATATTGTGGTGGCCACCTTTTGAAACATAAACATTGAAACAAAACCCTGTAAATACATGAATCACAAATTTGGCATAGACAATTTCCCTAAATAAATAATGTCACACAATAATATTGAATCTAATAATGAATCTTTAATTTTTTTCCAAGAACTGGTCCAAGTCCTCGGAGCAGAGGCACTTTCTTGAAATAGAAAGACATTATGGGAAGATATATTCAGTCTCTATAATTTGATATAGTTCACCAAAATAAACAGGTATCACTAATATTCCAGAAATTAAAGTTTATGACTTATCGGTAGTTGACTTGGGTGAGGCCAGGGGATGCTCCTCTGAAGTCCCCAAAGGCCATGTAAGCGCAAGGTAATGGGCAGCACTGGAATCCCTATAAGCGGTAGGCAACCCTAAAACATGAGCCCTATGGCTGTAATGTCTAATGCCATATCCAAATAACATTAACACTATACATTTTTTTACAGATTATTTATTTATTTTTTGCTAAACAATTACTTGGTCTTGAGTAATACATAAATTTAAATTGTTTAGACTAGATTATTACTGACCAGATAAAATCATTAAACAACTATCTACAATGCATGATTGGCCAACTTAAATAAAATATTCTTATCTGTTTAACCAGTGATATTTAAATATAATTCAATAACCTTTTAAAATTCTGTAAAATAATTTAAAAACACTTTTTGACATTTAATACTTGAATAAAATCTTATTAATCTGTGACATTAATAATCCAGTGATATTAAAGATTCACTAATATTTCATTAATATTTAATAATTACAACACTGCAGCATAAAACTGTTTTTAATATACAGATATAAAATCATTTTAAACAATTTATCAACTTTAATATACTATTTGTCGCCAAGTTAAATACAAAAAAGGTCTATCATATTTTTCAGCAGAATAAGTAACAAGTTTTATGCATGAACAATTCAACAAGTCTTAAAACTACTGACACATTGTGTTTTGCCTAAAGCAATTAATATTTTACTGTACACATATTTGTTTTAACCGTTTGAAGTAAATATTTCAACAATAACATATTTCATGGCATAACCCATATTTTTTATTTAATCATGAAACATTAACGGGAACAAAGCTACTTTCCTGTTGATAACTTATTTCACGTTTGACTTGGCTCACCCTATTGCAGTTTATTTATTTAACTTTTGAAAATTTATAAAATAACCCATCCCTGAGATACTTTGCACTTACTTATAAAATCATTTCTAACATGACATAATTTGTGGTCATAATTTATGTAAATACACATTGCATTTTAATTATTTCTTGTAAAATCTGAAATGGAATGAACATGAAATCAACAGAAAAATTAATCACATTTCCTTTTTAAAAATTGTAATTTAAATTCTTGCAGGATGGTCACTTCTATAAAACTACGTATTATTTAATTTCTTACCTCTTAACTAATCCAAAATTTCACTGAAGAGGGCTGGAAACAATCAACTAAACAAGTTAAAAGCTGGGATTTGAATCGCCAAGGCCTCTGATATCAGTCAGCAAGAGTAGACAGGTCCTGATTAAAGGTCACTTTCACCTTACACTCCAACTCCAACAGCCTAGATTAAGCCCTTTGGGATTTTCCTTTATCCAGGGAGTGCCTGCAGCTTGAGGGTAGGTAACATATTTTCATCAAAGTATATGGTTGGTGTTGTGGGCAATTTTATGCTAGCACTAAAATGCAAGATTTTATTTCAAAAGTTGATCAGGCTTTTGATTCCACCAGTAGCAACGCTTGTACTTAAATAATTATTAATGGTGGAATTGAAATTGTCACACTTTGGTTGTGGTCTATTGTTATTTGCACAAAAAAAGCAAATTTTACCGATTATTCTCAAAACAAACCTGCATATTCAGCCCCCATGTTATTCTTATGGAGAATAAGTAAAATGTATTGTCTCCCTTAATTATGAATATAAATTAATAAAAAATGATATGTGGCTAACCTTGTTGAGTTATATTGATATTTGCATAAAACTCCATTTTTGTGTTCCTTGATGCAGCAAACCTGTGTACTCATCCCCCATGTTATTCTTATGAAGAATAATCAAAATAGTATATATCGCTTATTTATGAATGTATATTGATGAAAATTGGTATGTGGCTTCACCTAGTTGAGTAATATTGATATTTACATGAAAACCCATATTTTGTGTTCCTTTTTGCAACAAACCTGCGTACTCATAACCAATAATGTTATTCTTATGGAGAATAATTGAAATTGTATATATCACTTATTTTTGAATATATTATTATGAAATATTTTGTCTCAAATTTTTAAAATAATTGGGTCAGTTAAGAAATAATTAAAGTAAAAAATTTTCATTATTAATCCTGTAAATTCGTATGAGGCTTTATGTGGTATTAAGACATATTATGCATTGAATTTGCTGAGTACGCAGGTTTGCTGCGAAGGGGGTATTATTTTATATTTAAATCGTAAAAAAATATAGGCTACCTACTTTTCAGATTAATAATTTAATAACCTGCAGAGAGCCATAAATCTTCATAATGATTTTCAGCATTCGACAACGGCGAATATATGTGAAAGTTAAAGCTATATCCCGCTGAAATAAAGCCAAAGAGTAACAAATATTAGAGGTTAGATTTACAGGGAGACAGGATTTAGCTTTGGCAATCGTTGCATGACTGTAAAACTGCAAACGTAAATACATTTTCATTCACCGATAGGATTTCAACACAAAATTTGCATTATTCTCTTTGTGAAAAATTCCAAAAAGAGAAGATTTTTTATTTTTCACAGAAATTCCCTGGAGCTATATTTTTACCCTAAAAATACGGTAATCTCCAGGGAAATCCAATGAAATGGCAACCATATATATGTGGCTGATGAAAAACATGTTTAACCATTCAATTTTTGAATTTTGAGCCAAATCATAGCAATAAAAATATATACAAATGTTTATCATATATAATAAATTTAACTCATAAACACAAGCCATTTCACACATTCCCAAGAGGTAAAATGTTAAATCTGCCTTACAGAATATGATGGTTATATTGTGATAACCGTATTATAGTGTATCGAAATGTTTGTTATGTATCAAAATTCAGAAAATATTCTAAAATGCTTTAGGTCTTTGCCAACATTGCCCTTTCAAATTTCAATTTGCACCTAATAGAAATGAGGATTTTATTTTATCTGGAAATTATATTAAAACATTTTATTTGATTACTTAACTATATTAAACAATTTGTATAAGTCGTAAAAGTGTATTACTTTCGCAGTAGACAGCAGAAACCAAAATTGTTTTCGCTCTCCTTGAATATTTTCATTGTGACCGGAATATAGTCAGCCCTGCAATCATATTAATATCACATTCCCAATGTGTAAATAAAGTATACCATAGGTACACAGAGCAGCCATGTTAAATCAGTATGTAGGCCTCTCTTCAGCTGATAGTTCTCAGGTATATTGTCATCTTGTGTATGAATTCAAAGCTTTTTTTATCAATTTAGCCACTTACATTTACCGCTACAGTTTGTTTTACTATTGTTGTACTAAACTTAGAGAGTATAATATCTTTTCCTCCCTCTATTAAATAGGCCTAAACATGAGATTTATTATTTTCCCAGCACTGTACATATTATATTAAAATATACGCTGCATACTCCGAAGAAAACACATCTCCAAAATTGTTATTTGCAAAAGAGATAGCAGGACATACTTTTATAAGTACATTTCACTGATGGCAGAAGAAAATTCTTGCCTGCTGCCATATTTGAATAAGAGATATAAGTTAATAGAAAGTGATGAGAAATTTGACGAGGCAATGAAGGCCATGGGCGTTGGATTCATGATGAGGAAATTAGTACTGTCAGCTCATCCAGTGATGGAACTAAGAGAAAACAATGGTGAATACACTCTTTGTTTTGAAACTACCTTGAGGAATACTTATTTACAATTTAGGATGAACACAGAGTTTTCAGAACTTAAATCACATCCTTATGTTAAAATCATATTCACTGAGGACAAAAACAAGTTGATTCAAATTACAAGAGGAGTTGATAAAACGGCTAAAGTAACTAGAGAGTTTACATCTGAAAAAATTACGGTAACAATGGAAGTTGATGAGATTGTAAGTGTTCGTGTTTACTCCGCACTGTAGAAGTGATATCACGCTGATTCTTATCTACAATTGTTGTATTGTGATAAACTGGAAACTGACTGAACTATCTTAACTTTCCTTATAATGTTGTTGTTTTAAGATATTACTTTTTAAGATGATTTTTTCCTGAAAACAATATTTTTAGACTTTAAAGTGTAAAATGTCCTATGTTGAAAATTTGCTATTGTTATGATTAAATTTATTAAAGAGATGGGTTAATCAACATGTCTTCCTTACCAGTTTTTATATTTTTACATTAAAAATATACTAGTTGACAGGCCCGCCCAGAGCGGGGGGGGGATGGAAAGGGGGGCAATTTCCCAGGAGCCTGGACTCTTTGGGGGCCCCAGGCAACAACTCTTGTCTGAAAACAAGTCACCAACTTGGATCCAGACGCAACAAGGGCCTGTAAAATGGGGCCCATAATCTAAATTGCCCAGGGGCCCGAAATTTCTCTGGGCAGGTCAGCTAGCTGATCTCCCATTCTCCGCACGGGGATCCAGCAGGCATAGAGCCAGACGTTTTAAAAGTACATTTACATTATAATCAGCTGACTAACTAAATAAAACAGATCCCTATAAGATTAACATTGGAATTTGTAAGCTTATGGGGCATGGAGCTCTGAGGGTAGAGGTTTTTCAAAACCTCAAAAGGCACATCTAGTTTCATTAATACCAAGCGTGTATAAAAAATAATAGTTTTAGGGGTAAAAAAAATCGCCAAACAAAAATCAAGAAATTCTTTTAATAATATAGATTCTATTCAATTCAATTCAAATATCTTTTTTTCAAGTATGTTGTTCAAAATATTCAGACAGAATAGTGTCATAAAAGTACTTTTTATGTACCATAAACTAAAACTAGATAGTAACAATAGAAATTATAACTCAAAAGTGTCATGTGAAAACAAATCTTGCAAGGTCATTAAAAATAAATTATAACAATATCTTACACAAAACTATAGAATTAAGGTACAGTTTCTAAACAATAAAACTCATTCATGGAATAAACATGATTATTTGTGAGATATGCCTTCAGAGCTTTCTTAAATCTTTTTCCGTCACTAATGGTTTTTATTTCTGCAGGAATATATTTATGAAGTTTTGAAACCACATATGAAGTTTTTTCTAAAAAATTTTTAAATCATGTTTTTCTACTCGGAGTAATAATCTACTCTGTGTCATAATCATGACTTACAACAGTTTGCATTCCTAATCATACTGTAAAAATAACTGTTCCTAAAATGTAAATGTTGTTGGCAGATCAATATCTTAAGTTCCGTAAACCGATCTTTTACTCAATCTTTCCACTTTAAACTTAAAATTATCCTAATAGCTTTTTCTGCAGCTTTAAAATGTTGTCCAAATTCCTTTTTTTAGTTGATCCATATACACAAATCCCATGGTAAAAATATGACTGAATCAAAGAGAAGTAAATGTTTTTCAGAGTTTTCAGACTGAACTTTTTAGAAATTTTCCTCATCGCATATAGACCAGATGTCATTTTGCTCAGCACTGATTCAACATAGAAATCCCAGCTTAAATTTTGATCAATCGTTAAACCAAGAAATTTTGAGTGACCGATTAAATTAAGTTTCTTAAATTTTCTTATGACATATAATCATTTAAATAAATGTAAATCTATGTAAGTAATACAATATTGATTCCAGTACTGACTGATTTCGGTATTGACAACAGTTTGGTTGAATTCGGTTCAATAGTTTTTAAAATATAAACTTATAAACAAAAACGTCATTCAGACAGATGAACAGAAAACCAGACATGGGATACCCATGTTCATATAAACAAATTTTCTGATTGTCTTGACCCTAGAAATAATGGTATATACCTTTTTCTAGAGAGTTATAGGACACTCTGTATATAGGAGATTGTGTATGTCCGAATACACGATCATTTTTATAACAAAGATCCAATCTTTATGAAATTTAGTACAAACATGTAAATCAGCACTTATGAATTTAAATTAAAAACCAGATAAACCAACCTGTCCATTTTGTATTATTCTTACCAGTAGATTTAGTTCAAAAACAAACAATTTAGTATTTTGATCAATGCTCTGTGTCAATTAGTTAATGAGATATTGAAAGTTCTAATCACAGTATATTGTCTAATGTTATTATTATGGAGTAATTGAATACACACAATTTTATATACAGGGTGTCACAAAAATCCGGAACTGGCTATACGTAACCATATTCTACATACAAAAATAAATCGAAAATGTTCAGTAAAATTTTTTCAATTTCAACTTCGTTTAGCCGCTATCCGCTATTTTGTTTTTTTTTCACTTAAACATTTCTATTTCAGTAATGGATTAATGTATCAAGTAAAAATTTGGTATGGAGCTTTACAGGATAAATGTCTAAATCCACAAAAAAAGTTATTTTTTCCGACGTTTATTTTCAAAATGGCGGCCACTTTAAATTTTTAAAGTCAAATTCCATGAAAACTAGCAACTGAAACAAAATTTTACAAGATATACAATTTAAAGCACTTTGTAATCCAAATATAATGACATTTTTACTGTAAAAATTGGTTTACTGTAAAATAAAGAAGTAATGGCAATTTTGTATCATAAATTTCAAAATGGCGGCCATATAACATTTTCAAAGTCAAATTCCCTAGTGCATTTGACCAAGTCCTTTAAATTTTATGTCTTGTAAAATTTTGTTTTAGTTGCTAGTTTTCCAGTAATTTGACTTTGAAATTTGTATACGGCCGCCATTTTGAAATTTATTATAAAAAAATTACCATAACTTTTTTATTTATTAACCAATTTTTACAGTAAAAATGTCATTAGATTTGGATTACAAAGTGCTTTAAATTGTATATCTTGTAAAATTTGGTTTCAGTTGATAGTTTTCATGGAATTTGACTTTAAAAATTTAAAGTGGCCGCCATTTTGAAAATAAACGTCGGAAAAAAATAATTTTTTTTTGTGGATTCAGACATTTATCCTGTAAAGCTCCATACAAAATTTTTTTACTTGATACATTAATCCATTACGGAAATAGAAATTTTTAAGTGAAAAAAACAAAATGGCGGATAGCGGCTAAACGAAGTTGAAATCGAAAAAATGTTACAGAACATTTTCGATTTATTTTTGTATGGAGAATATGGTTATGTATAGCCAGTTCCGGATTTTTGTGACACCCTGTATAATTTATTTATAAACATTGATAAAACTTGATATGTGGCTTCATATGTCTGTCATCGATTGATATTTTAATTTTATTAAAGTCTGGTCCATGTAGCAGAAATTATGTGTACTCAGATTTAATGTTATGAATATTATGTAAAAAATACCCCTTTAGCAGCAAACCTGTGTACTCAGCGAATTTTCAAAGAATAATAATGCATTTCGAATGAATACCACACTAAGCCACTTACCAGGATTCATAAGCAATATATTCACAAATAACCGATATTACAAATATTAATTATTCTCTATAAGAATAAAATTGGTGATGCATTGGCAGATTTGCTGCAATAAGGAACACAAAATAATGGGTGTTTATGCAAATATCAATAGAACTCATCTAGGTGAAATCGCATACCAAGTTTCATCCATATACATTCATAAATAAGCGATATGTAACATTTTAATTGTTCTCAATAAGAAAAACTTGAGGACTGAGTAACCAAGATTGCGGGAACCATTGGTGAAAAATTTGTTTTTTGTGCAGACAACTGTGGGAAGCTTAATCTAATTAAAATAACTATCTGCACATGTAATATTTCACAATTTATTAGTTAAACAAATCATAGAAAATGTTGTTGGTAGAAATATTAGAACTAGACTTTTTACATAAACAAAATTGCCCATTTGTAAATAAACATACTAAAAATAAATACCCCCATCGCAGCAAACCTGCGTACTCAGCGAATTTCCTATGCATATATATGTGACTCACTATTACATAGAGCTACTTACCAAGTTTCACAAAAATACATCCATAAATAAGTGATATATAGCATTTTATTTATTGTCCATAAGAATAATATTAGGGTTGAGAACGCAGGTTTGCTGCAACGAGGAAGATAAGTAATATTTTTTTGTAATTATCAATATAACTGAACCAGGTGAAGCTATATACCAAGTTTTCTTAATTTAGGTTCATAATTAAGGGAGATATACGAGTTTACTTACTCTCCATATGAATAACATGGGGGCCGAGTATGCAGGTTTGCTGCTACGGGGACTATCAACAAAAACTTGTTTTTTGTGCTAATATCAATATACCACAACTAGTTGAAGCCACATACCAAGTTTCAACAATATACATTCAAAAATAATCGAGATATAGAATTTTATTTATTCTCCATAAGGATAACATTAGACAACGTACTGTGTTTAGCACTTTGAATATCTCTGCAACGGTTGGACGTAGAACAACGATTAAAACACCAAAATGTTTGTTTTGTTGAGTTAAACACATTAATAAACAGAAATGTGAATTTTTAGTAAAACTATCAGAGAAAAATCTAAAAACCTTTTTCCCATAAGATTAACATGCGACACGTTTTTTTGGATTTTCTCCGCAACCACTTAACCTAGGTTAATGATTCAAAATACTAAATTATTTGTTTTTTAAGCTCTATAAAATGGCTATAACCAATATTGAGTGTTTTTAACATTTTGGGGTCAAATTTGTAAAAAACCGATTTTTGGAAAATTGTAAACCCCCATAAAACCCCTTTCCCATAGTGCGATCGATCTGGTTTTCAAACTTAAAGTCATAAATGGTACTCTCAACATTTGTGCCAAATTTCATCAAAATCGGGCGTTTCTTTCAAAAGAAAACACTATTCGTTCAAATATATATATATATATATATATATATATATATACATATATATAAATTTGAACGAATAGTGTTTTTGGCATCTGGGGACCTCAAAACGAAAAGTTATCATGGTCTCGGGCTTAAGTCTTACCATGCCACCTACGGTAATAGCTTCTTCCCTATAATTAGGGGAAATTCGCTAAAACATATGAACTGCTGGTTTTTAGAAGTCATATCACCACATTAGTCGTCCTTGGTCATTCATTGGTGATGCGCACAGGCGAACCAAATCGGGAAATCCAACACATGACTAATGCTTCAGCTACTTCGTTGGCTGTTATATTTTGAAGTGGGTAGACTTCTGGCCACCTCGTGTAGCGATCTATGGCAGGAAGGCAATAACGATATGGTGCTGCAGGCGGGAGGGGTCCAATTAGATCAATATGTACATGCTCAAAACCAGCAGGAGGAAGAGAAAAGTTCTCAATAGGAGTATGTACATGTCGAGTAACCTTTGCCCGTTGACATTGTTGACAGGCGCGGGCCCATATCCGACAATCTCGTTGAATATGGGGCTACACGAAACGCTGAGAGACGAGCTTGACAGAGGCCTTAATTCCAGGATCGCTAAGGTTATGTAGTGAAGCAAATACTCTATGTCGGAGGCGTTCCGGGACAAAAAGATGAATATTAGTAGTAGTGTCACAGTAAATGTGAAGATCTGTTCCAGGTGACTTATATTTACACATTCAAGGCGAAGGGCAGATTCACCTATCAGAATGTCTTGCAGTTCAATATCAGAGGCTTGATATTGCGCCAAAATCTTGGCATCTTCGCATGATGTAGCAGTCAGAGCTTCAACGCGTGAGAGGCTGCCGGCTACAATATTGGCCGAACCGGAAACATGGTATCTGTCGAAAACTGGGAAATGAATGATAGATGGTTCTGCTGGACAGGTGGAAGTTTTTCACAGTTCTGGCTGAATGCAAAAGTGATGGGTTTATGGTCTGTGAATATAATGCAATGTTGAGCCTCAAGGATGTGTCGAAAGTGGTGAACTGAAGCGTAGATTGCAAAGAGTTAGTGATAGTACGCTGGCCACAGGGACTGTCTAGGAGTCAGTTTTTGTGAAAAGAAAGACAGTGGTTCCCAAGTCTTTTCGTCAACCAATTGCTGAAGGACTGCACTGACAGAAGTACCTGATGCATCGAAAAATAATGCGAGGGGAGCATTGGAGTCAGGGTGCACTAGCAGGGTGGCATTAGCAAGGTGTTCTTTACAGTTGGTAAAAGCTGCCTCAAGATCTGACGTACGATGTATCGGTTGATTTCCGTGAAGTGAAGATGTGAAGATTTACGTGAGGCACTATGAAGAGGTGCCTGATGTTCAGTAGCAGATGGCATGAATCGGCCATAAGAATTGAGCATGCCTATAAATCGGCGCAAACCTTTTGCTGAAGTAGGGCGGGAGAAATTTCGTAGGGCCTTGACACGATCAGGGATTGGCTTATTACCAGCAGCGGAAACATCATAACCAAGAAAGTTCCTCATAACACATGGAGAGTTTAACACGGTTTTCTGTACGTTTACAAGCATGCCATAGTCAGAGAGACGTTTGAATAGTGAACGCAGATGAATATCGTGTTCTGATTCATTCTCTGAGAAAACTAATAGTCGTCGATGTAGGGGAAGCAAAAGTCCAGACCAAAGACAACTTCATCAATTAAGCGCTGGAATGTTTGACCAGCGCTGCATAGACCAAAGGACATAATCGGAAATTCAAATAGTCCAAAAGGAGTCGTGATGGCTGTCAAAGCGATGTTGTCTGGGTTGACAGGGATCTGAGTCTAAGCTTTAACAAGATCGATGACAGAGAAAACTTTGCTTCCATGTAGGCGATATTAAAAATCGTGATTGTGGCAGACCGGATATCTGTCAGGGATTGTGCGAGCCTTAAAAGTGTGATAATCTCCACAGGGGCGCCAACCATCTGATTTTTTAGAAACCATGTGAAGTGGTGATGACCAAGAACCGTTGGAATGACGTGCAGTCCCTTCACGAACCACAGCTTCAAACTCAGCTTTGGCTAGAACAAGACGTTCAGGGGTGAGACGCCGAGGGCGGGAGGAAACAGGAGGTCCGGGGGTTGTTTTAATTTAATGCAATGTTGAATGGAGAACCATCCTGAGAGTTCCTGCAGGGCGACACAATTCAGGAAATTCTGAAAAAATTGAAGCAGTCTTCGGATCGGGGGTGATGGTTTTTTTATTGAAGTGGGAATTCATCACCGGCTGGCAAGGGACGGACAAATTAGTCAAACTGTCAATCAGTCGTGTGTTGCGACAGTCAGGAAGCAAATCAAAATGTGCTAAAAGATCGGATCCTAGAATGGGAGTACTCACATCAGCAACCACGAAATTCCAAATGAAAGACCGTCGTGGACCAAGATCTAAGTTTAATGTCAAACTCCCGTAGGTATGAATTGTGGAGTCATTTGCAGCGCGGAGTTCAAACTCTGCACAACGTCGGTGCTCTGAAAGGTAAGATTTAGGAAATCAATAAATGTCTGAGCCGGTGTCAATCGAAAATTTACGGTTTGTAGATTTGTCGGAGACCATCAGATTGGCAGTCAGTTGACGCCATTACTGACTGCCGTTGGAGTTTTTGACGTTTTGAAAGTACATGGCGATACACATCTGTTGGTTTGATTTCAAAAGTATTTGTGGTACCAACAAACCTTGACTTCTTCAGAATCCTTATGGAAATCTCAACTACGTTGTCCATTATTAGATGAACTCCTTAATCGTAATCTTGACTGATCAACACGTAAGGTTTGCACTTCATCTCGTAAGGATTTGATCTCGAGTTGCATTGACGAAAGTTTATCGAAAATGTCATCAAGATTGTTTCGGTTTTGAAAATTAGAATGGCTAGTTGAAGGGGAAATAGTGTTAACTAACTTTGGATTATTTATAGAACAAGGTAGTGAGCTAGGCTGCACTTCGAGTATTTTGTCGGCTGTCATTGCTAGAGAGTCTGTGCTTACTCCAACCTGAACCGACTGAGTTTGCAAGATACCCTGTACATGTGCAGGCAACCGTTGCATCCATACAGTCCTCAGCAGTCTATCCTGTACGTTAGCCGTTCCAACCAATGATCTGAGATGTCTCACGAACTGGGATGGTGTCCGATCACCTAGTTCCTTCTCCATGAGTAAATGCCGGACACCCCGCTCCTCTGATACAGAGTGATATCGTATTAACTCTGATTTAATGTGGTGTACGGTGCCTCAGGTGGAGGGGTTATAATAAGGTTCTCGACCTCATTGGCAAAATATTCTTCAAGATTAGATATTATGTAAGAGAATTTTGTACTTTCATTAGTGATCCTTCTTAAAGAAAATTGTGCCTCAACTTGAGCAAACCATAAACTAGGTTTCTCTTTCCAAAATGGTGGCAGCTTGATCCTTACTCCGTTGAAACTTAGTTGATTGGAAAGTCTGGGTCTGCAGAGGAGGTCTGAGGAAGGAGGGTTGGTGTAGAGGGTTGATCCTCGTCAGAATGTTACAGAGTGGCAGGATTGTCATTTTCTTGCAAGTGACGTTGAAGTTCTAGCTGGTTGTTCCCCTGAAGCTGACGTTGGAGTTCTTCTCCATTCCTCTGTCGAAGCTGAGCCAATTGTTCAAGAAGTTCGTCCATCAGGTTGAGACAATGAGGTGGTTCCAAGGGTTGTAAAGGAAGTTTTGAAAAAGACCAAATTTTCAGTTTAAATTGTGTTTTGTTTTAATGAATAGTTTGTTGTCGGGGACATCAAAAATGTGGGAAGCTTAATCTAATTAACCCTTTCAGTGCTATGGACCGATATATCGGCTTTTGAATCTGTTATCAATAAACACTGTTATGGCTTCATAAGCGATTGTACCGTTAGGCGCTCAGTCTGCAGTCTGAGTCTGACATGTAGTGAAACCTGGTATACACAAACTTGACCAATTTAAGTGAATCTATAGAAAGTTAGAGTTAAGTTGTTACTTATCTTGAACAACTGCCTCCTAGACTCGTTTCCGACCGCTGTCCGTTGATACTGGCTTAACTTCTGAAATTTTCTGAAATATATATGTGACAGAATTTTTTGTTTTTCTCTTGATTGCCACGGGATACATGAAAAGACCACACCAAAAACAATTGGTTTGTGATTTCTCTCCATAAAATAAAAACGTTATGATGAATAACAATGTTGTTCACAAGCGAAAACAAATTATCTAATAAACTACTATACTGATACGGCAACCACGTAAACATAAATACAAAAATTAACACTTCAACCGTAACATTAGTAACTTTATTTATCAAAACTAAATGAAATATATGAATTACACAAACTTCAAAATAACACTCACTATACGAGATCACTCAAAACTAGTTTAGAGCAGAGATAAACTAACAGCAAGCAGAAATAGCTGTTTTATCAACAATTCACAATCAGCTTGGAACAGAACAAAAATGGTAGCTGCCATCTAAAATGTCATTTAAAGGCCATAGAGTAAAAGATTTTGTGCCCAGTAACTAACATTTAAGACAAAAACAGAGTAGCCTGGTAAATCGTCAGCTGGTTTTTTCACGGTGATATGAAGTGGCTATAAACCGGACTACTTGATCTTCTTCGTATACTACTGATTAGTCCAGTAAATTGTCAGTTACCTTCAAAGGGTTAATCAGTGGAACGATAGATGATTTTATAATATCTAACATAATGTAATAGGTATGCCTTCAATTCTATACATGCGTGTAAGTGCGTTAATTTACAACGCTGAATGTCATTAGCATGTTCAGCACCCTAAAAAACATTGAAAGTGACACCTCACATGCTGACATTCCATTTATTATTTTTCATAAAGCATCAAATATGGTGGCCATTTTCCAAAATGGCCACTCTAAACAGCAAGCACAGAATAGAAAGTGCTCTGTGGTTCTGTGTGGAAATTTGTTTATTCTGTACTCTGCGGCTGTAACAGACTATCACCCGGCTTTTTTCGATCACTGCACTATTACCTACAATTCCCAATCGAGTGATTCTCTGGTAAATGAATGACACACATAAGTATTCCCAGCAAGTAAACTATGAAGCCATATATTTAATATGTCATGTGTAAGTTGAATTTAATGGTAACAATAAAAATTAAATGTGAAAACCCCAAAAAACCATTTTTGCCATACAAAACCCCCCAAAAAATCTATTTTGGATGGTGCGATCCGTATGGTTTACGAACTCGTTCAAATAAATTCTACTTTACACTTCAGTCCCATATTTCATTAAATATATAATATATAATATACAAAAATTTTAACATGGTGAATTGAATATGATTTTTTTGGCATCTGGGGACTCAAAACAAAAAGTTATCATGGTCCTGGGCCTAGGTCTTACCATGCCGACTATGGTAATAGCTTCTTCCCCATAAGGAAAATTCGCTGAAAAGAAGAAAAATTATAATATTATATCTCACTTATATACATATTGAAAACATATATTTTTATGAAATATATTTTGATGGAATTTGGTTAGAGGCAACATTTAGTCGTGAGATATATATATATTGGATATTTGATACACGGGTTAGCTGGGATGGGATTATATTTTATATTATTTGACGTATGAATGGGCTTATTTCATAATCGGGTACGTCTCTTTATTTGTAACCTTATGAATTGAGAGATGGAGCAACAAACTTGTCCACTGTTTTGTTATGTTAGTAGTTTTTTTTAGAGAATGTTTCATAATTAGGTCCGTCTTTTAAGATTTTAAATCCTTATGAATTGGTGTTCAACTACAGTAATTTCGTTCAACATGAAATGCAAACAATATCTTTGTATATTACGACAACTATGCAACTCTACCTGACTATCCCACATATGTGATAGCCACCCAGAATAGTTTTTTAAGGGGGGGGGGGGGGTAGGCTTCGTCTTTGACCTGGGGGGATTATAGAATAATGACATTCAAATGGTATATAAATTATAGATTAAACAAGAAATAGTGACACATTGCATCTATATAAATAAAAATTAAATGCTGTTCGTTGGTAAGTGCATCACTTGAGAACGGCTGGACCGATTTCATTACTTTTTTTATTAAAATGTTTGTAATAGACCGAAGAAGGTTTTTAGGAAGAAAAAATTAGAAAAGTCCTCAGGGATTTGCCCTAGAGGCCTAGTTATTCTTATAGACAAACAATTTGTTTAATTAAACACATGTTCAAAATGGAAAAAACTAATCTACTTGAATGACAACTCAAACTATTGTTTCATTGTCTGAATCACTGTGTCCGGGAAACAAAAAAATAATATGAAGGTGAAATTTTTTCAAGGCGTTTCCCCATTTACTTCAGAAGTATAGGGCTGGGTTTAAGCCGTATAGAACTCTACCCTAATTTACCCTTATGGCAGCCTTATGTAACCTTTAGCTTTATGGGTATTTATTTGGACCTTTTAAGTTGGAAATCGGTAGTAATTAAAAACATACCTAATAACATCAGAATAAACACAATCCTATTCCTGATCCAAACACTTTTTTGGGTCCTGCCCACTGGTCCTTAAAAATACCTTATTACAACAATCTTGCACCTACTACCGGGCTGATGGAGCTGAAGATATAGGAAGACAGCTGATAACTCAATGTAGCCTACTCCAGATAAATGTATAATATAAGGCTTTGCCCCACTGGCCTTTAATATAAGTATTTTAATAATCAACAACCAACTACTCAATTATAGAGCTGAAATTTGGTAACTTAAATGACATAAGAAACAATAACATTACTGTTGGGTATAGTCGGTGTTGATCTATGAAGATTTCAGCTAAACTCATCTGCCTTTTTTTTGCATGAGAAATGGGTGGACGAGATCTATGCCTCTAGTAAAGTTTCTTTTATGTAGCCGACCATTAAGTGTCTCAACTTAACAGTAAATATGAACATTATTTTAAAAAAAGAACAAGGGGTTGAGGCGTTTTCTTAGGTCCTTTTAAAATTTGGGGACGGGACATTAAAAAATACCAGTGATTTCACCTCGCACGTAAAATGTCGCACTGGCATTCTTCTGGATGTACTCATCCTTAAATTGAATATCCATGGCCAATATCTTTCATACATGCAATGATAACTGGCAATTACATTGTTGTTGCATTTCTTTATACTTTTACAATATTTTTTAAAGTCATATAACAATTACCCAAATAAATTCATTGACATTAGGAGTCGGGCCAGCTAGATTTTAAGATTAGAACTTTACAATTAATTAGATTTGAGGGGGTAAAATTCCATTCTTCAAAATTAAGTCAACTTGTACAATAACAACATTATAACATTATTTAGAGCAAATGTTAAGAAAAAAATAAAAGTCACTTTTTCAGCTTAATATTTGCAATTTTTTACGGTTTGGATAGAAAACTGTTGGAATAACGTGAAATAGTCTTTGGCTCACGTTGTTATAGAAAGAAGATTGTTTGCTGAATATAGTGTCCTTATGCTACAGTTTGTTTGTTTATCATAAATTAATTTGAATTTTATTACAGGCTAATAACAAACAAAAAGAATATGCATAGCAGCTGACAAATTAAGGGTGTTTGGCCGCTAGGCTAGACTGGCGGTGAGGAGCAGTAGTTCTACAAGTCGCCACCGCGCGCCGCTAGGAATACAACTTAGGCAGTGCTGTGAGTGTGTGTGATCTGGCTGGGGGGAGAGAGGAGCGCGTTCTCCTCATTTCTCCCCCTCCCCCCACGCAGCACTGTCTTTCCGTCTACTCGTTCTTCGTCGGTCCGGGGCGCAAGGCCCCGGCCCACGGCTCGACTGGTTGAGTAGGGTTGGGTTGCTTCCTATTTTCCACTGATGTGCTTTCAATGTCGCCGACTAAAGTGCGTTCACTTTATAGTTTTGATGAGTACATCTCTTTTAGACTATACAGATTTTATCATTAAAAATATTTGACACAGTTGGGAGCACATTTAAATACAGTGGAACACGGATAGTTCGAATCTCAAGGGACCACGGTTAATAAAATTCGAACTATCCAAAAAATTGAATTTTAATTATTGAGGTTCGAATTATCTAGGCCTAAATAAGCTAGAATAGCTTGACTGTATTAAAAACAAATAACATTATTTATTATATAAACATTAATTATAAATATAAAATGGTTTTCAATTTTAAGAATTACGATTAAAAAAATATATTTAATCATAATACATTGATCTTATTAATTTCTTAAAATACTGTAATAATACTGAAATAAATGTACAGGATGTCCCCGAATTAGGATGTCCGCTGACGTGAGGTAAGTGAATTTCCACATACAAAACTTTTAAAACTCAAAACCAGTGTAAGAACACACATTTATTCCAATTTTATTGAAATCTGAAAACATTGATTTTTTGGCTGTTCTGGTGCTCCTGGTTTCATTTACCTGCAATGCTAGGAATACAATAATGCACATTATAAGGTTGGGAGAAGGTCCAGTCCGGCTTTAAAGTAGGTGCCAGGTTGCTGGGGATGATACAAATACACCAACAAATTAATAACATGCTTTCTAATGTAAAAACCCCAAAAGACAACGTACTGTGTTTAACCGATATACATTTTCTTTAATAACTCGGTAAATATTTATGCTAAAATGACGAGAGAGGGCTTAAAACTTTCGCTTCACTAATTCCCAGTATCTTAATACATGCATTACTAATACGTCTGGGGCCTGCCTGACCCTTTTTGGGCCCAAAACTCGAAATTTGAAAGAATAATCCCCCAAAAAGGGGTTTAGAGTTATAATATATATATTCGAGAATCAAATTCACAGTAAAGGGCTTCTATAATATATATAATTTTTAACGACCCCCCAAAACGTGTTCAGGGGGTCACGTTAGGAACTTCTATGCTGATCCCGGGCTTGAGTTTCCCCGTGCGGGTCATGCTAATAGTTCACTTTCCATAGGAAATTCACTAAAACAACAAGTGGTGGTGGGCTCGTGTAACACATGCAAATCTTTATTCACAATTTAGAAGCCGAGTGTCAAAGCTGAACAATACTCTCATAACTGAATACTGTATAATTATGTATTAAATTAAATATCAGAATTAACACTTCAGCTGAGTACCATATCTGGCTATAAATATTTGTGCTAAAGTTGGGTTTAGGACTACATTTTCTGTTTTTTAAGTCATATAATGTAATATGAATTAATTTTACATCCCGATCTCTTTTTACCGTTTTTGGGAGCTAAAAACACAACATTTGTAATTGTTATATCCTCCAAAAATGGAAGTTAGGGTCTTTCTGATTGCTTTGCAAAATTAACTTGTCCAACTGATTATAGAAAGGTATGTATCCACGAAATTTGAATTAAATCGTAAATTTACACTTTCCTATCACTTTGTTAAATACATCTTCTGAAGAAGCTGGATCTTCAGTTACATGATAGGTAGGCCCTAGCCTATTACTTGTTTCACACAACAATGTTTTACTCGAAATAGCTTTTCTATTTCTTGTATGCCGATATTTCTTACAAGGCATTAAGCTACGGTTGCATAATACTCTGAAAACTAAAAAACGCGGACACGCGGTACTCGTGTTGAGCGAGTGGCGGGATTCGTGGAGAGTGTGGCTGGAGGGAGTGTAGGGGGCGGCGCGACCTTGGACTACGCGCTCGTGCGTGGGGTGCGCGCGTGGTGGCACTGTGCGTGTGAGTTTGTGTTAGTGAGGCGTAGTGCGGCTGGCCTACTCTGCCCCGGAATGCAATTTCCAAGAACCAAAGGAGCAGGTCACAGACCAAACGAAAAAAGATATAAACTTCAAACAAATTTTAACATGTATATCATACTGACCCGCACAACTACATCTATTGTTTATACCACAAAATTGTATTAATATATTTTTAACAGTTTTTTAAAGTACAAAATATATTTCTGATTTTTTTATTTTGAAATGAAATTATATTAGTAATAATAACCTGCATTTATCCCATACAACTGAAAATTTTCATTGAAATCGGACCAAAGGTTTTCTTACTGACCTTCTCCCAACATTTGACAAAATCTCTACTTTTAAGACCCATAACTCCCTTAATAGTAATGCGAATTATTTAATATATATCTATTTTGTTTCCTAATTTTCATCCTGATGTGAAAAAAATAATATATTACAAATTAATTTTTTGACCAAACACCCTTAAGTTCCAGTTTTCAAACTCATGTTTCATCAAATCATCATCATCATTATATTAAAAGAATAAGGCGATTTTTGTGCAGAAAATTATGGCCAAACAACTGTGGGTCCATTTTGTTGCTTTTAAAAACCCTCAACGTCTAGATGTGCCTTTTAAGGGTCTCAAGTCAGTGTGTGAAACCAGAAACCCTTGGGAAGCCCTCAAAGTACAGTTTTGGCCTATTTAAATAACACTGGACAGCAAATCACAACAAAAGAAGCAGAACAGCTGGGATAAAAGATACAAACATATGGTTTGCTAGTCATTATATTCAAGAATAAGGCGATTTTTGTGCGGAAGATTATGGCCAAATTACTGGGTCGATTTTGATGATTTACGGGTCGTTTGAAAGCCATTAACGTCTAGATGTTCCTTTTGGGGGTCTCAAGTCAGTCCGTGGAACCAGAAACCCTTGGGAATCCCTCAAAGAACGGTTTTGGTTCATTTAAATAACACTGGACAGCAAATCAAAACAAAAGAAGCAGAATAGCTGGGATTAAAGATACAAACATATGGTTTGCTATTTGTATCTTATTTTCTAAATAATCACATTATATTTTAGAGTTTTTACAAGAAAGTAAATAAATGGTATCAGGAAACTGACACATACTTTCTCCCTTTTAGCCCAACTTTTATGAATAAATTGCTTTTCATTTACTAAATATAGAATACAAAGCACAGTAGAATGTACGTAAAATCTTGTAAACAAGTTGTTTTAAAAAATGTCCACCCAAATCCCTGTTTAGGGGGCACTACAGAATCCATCGCTACACACGTGGTTTTAAGAGGGGAAATGCCCCCTATTCCCCCCTCAGGGTTATTAAGGGACAACATATTTCGAATTTCCTCTGTTGGTCAATGCTAACTTGACAAGCATATCAAGTTTGAACGTAATTGAACAATAAATAAGAGAGAAATAGTAATTTTTGTATTCCCCATAAGAATAACATTGGACAACGTACTGCGTTTACCGCAAAATGAAAATTTTCTCCTCGATCAGTAATCGTAGAATAGTAGTTCAGGATACAAAATTATTTAGTTTTTGAGCTCTTTTTAATGGTAAATAGTAATATTTTTATATTTATGTTTTTTATGAAAAATTCAAAAAACTGATTTTTGATATTTTAAGTCTTGTAATTTCTGAACCCGAATTTTTACAGAAATTCGGGTGGTGTCATTTTGTTGGAAAACTAATGTTCTACAAACGACTAAAGTTTAAACAAAATAGTTAGAGCCGTTTTTGAGAAATCTTGATTTTTCATGTTTTTTGGCGGTTTTTGGGGGATAATTATCCTTAAAAATCAAAAATTCCAAAGAATGAAAAAACGCCAGGAGATATCGTGGGATTAGTACCTACATACCAAATTTCATAAAAATCGGACCATTGGTTAGGGCCCTAGCTCTGTACACATCCATACAGCTAGACAGACACACAGACATCACATAAAAATAACTTTTTTGGGTTCAGGGAGCACCAAAACAAGAAGATGAGTGTAAAAATAGCATTTTTAATGTCACTTTGTAAATATGACACTGATGGATTAGCCCCTGGCGACAAAGATAGCTTCATTGCTCTCTGATGATGACTTAGAGTTGGCTGCTGACTGAGAGGATGATGATTTCTTCTCAAACTCTCCACTGGCAGAGTTAGCCTTCAGCTCTTCCTCGCTGGATGATGATGAAAATGAAGAAGACTTGGACGATTTCTGAGACTTTTCTGACTTGTAATATTCCTGGGAAATAATAGTTTTTTAAATGATAAGTACATGCTTAAAATAATCCTCCGTAAAGAGCAATAACTGCTACAATAAGGGCAATACATACTAGATATGATGCCCTTTCTACTTACAGTCAAAGAGTAATGTGATAATTTGTTCATCCCCTTTTGTATTTTAAAATAATCGTCTGTGTTACATTCCTGAAATTATCCTAATGAACTCTTTCGGTTAATGAAAAAATGTTAAATCTACCATCTAGTTAAATAATTTGTCTTAACCCTGATATTCAGGAGTTAACCAACAGTATGAAATAATTAAAACCCTAAAAATATTTTCTTTTGGTTTCATGTTGACTAATAAATTTGAACTTTTAGCTTTACCCAGGCGTGTTTTAATGATGATTAAAAAGTGCTTATTTTTTATATCGCATATTTTACCTTTGGATTTAGGAATTGTATATTTTATAAAAATTTAAATAGCAAACTGTCAAAGCGACATACAATCGTTTAAGAATATACCGGAGAGGGTAATTCTGAGCAATTATCCGGTCAACTCTAATATTTCTCATACTTTAGTATAATGTTATAGACAAGCAAAGACAATAATAAAATGTAAAATTAGACGTCGCAAACGTAATGCGATAAGGCAGGAAGCGATAACGGGGTCAAAGTCCAAGCCGAGGCTATTGACAATGAACGCTATTGCGGCTGGTCAGTTCTGTGCGTGATGTCGGCTAGTACTAGTAGTGCGAACCCGTTTCTATGTGTTGAATGTGATAATACTATTTTGAGTTTTGCTGTGTTGTCAGACAATTCCGATCTATTAGATACATTTTTGTATAATCATGGTGTTTTGCCACGCAATAAAAAATGTCCGTCGTGTAGTAGTGTTATGTCGTTAAACATTAATAAACACAATTTTGATTGCCACAACTACATTACAACTGTAGACAAGCATAAGAAAAAAATCAAAAAACAGTGTAAGAAATCAGTGTCTCAGTATAAAAACACTTGGTTTGAAAATCATAATTTATCGAAGCAAACTATTTGCCGCTTTGTCGTTTGCTGGGCATTACTAAAGCCTCCACGTCATGATGTGTTGAAACACGAACTAGACCTGTCTGACCATGCAGTTGTAGACTGGAGTAACTACTTAAGAGAAGTCTGCATAGTTGTTTGTAGTGACGAATCTCAGGTGATTGGTGGACCAGGCAAGACTGTCGAAATCGACGAAGCGAAGATCGGGAAACGTAAATACAATCGGGGTAGAATCATAAAGGGTGAATGGGTTTTTGGAGGTTTTGAAAGAGAATCTAAAAAATGTTTTTTGTTTCCAGTAGCAAGACGAGGACATGCTGAATTGCTACCGATAAAAGAACACATTCTCCCCGGCACGACAGTCATTAGTGATTGCTGGAAAACATACAACTGTTTACAGTTTGAAGGATATTCCCATTTAACAGTTAATCACAGTTATAACTTTGTTGACCCCGACACAGGTGCGCATACACAACACATTGAACGTTTGTGGAGGGAAGTGCGGGGAAGCGTGCCTCGATACGGAAACAGGAAACAACATTTTATCGGCCATTTAGCTGAATTTATGTTCAAAAGAAAGTACTCTGATTACAAAACAAGAGTGCATCATCTATTCAGAGCAATTGGTCATCTGTATAACGGCGAAAACGAACATCCTAACATCACTCGTGAAGCTGATACAGATAGCGAGCCAGATGACTACTAAGGTAAGTTTGACAATATATTTTCCTTTTCCGACACTTATTTAGGTCTGAATATTGATATTTACTACCGTACATATATTATAGTTAAGTATGAGGAATATTAGGGTTGACCGGATAATTGCTCAGAATTACCTAGGAGAGAAATTTAAAATACTGAACCAGTCTATATTGCTTTCAATAATAACTATCTTCTCATGTAATTTACAATGTGAGAATTCTGTTTTTGGGAGCCATGATAATTATTTAATATAAAAGGTGTACAATAAACTACATACAAATTATTAAAACTACTTTAGTTTTGAAATGTTATTCAAAATGACCTTACATTTTGCAATTTAGCTTAAAATAAGCTTAATATAACATTCAGCTTTGTTTTAACTTTTTTTAGGACATAAATTAACTCTGGAGACAACATTTAGACATTAACGCTTTATATATTTCTTATTATTTTACGTTTGAAACATGTAGTTAATTGATATGAAATAAAATATTTTTTTAATGCAAGCTGAACAGTTTCAAAAGAAGCAAATTCTAATTGTATTAACTTATATGAGGGTCATCCAGAAAGTAAAGAACGTTTGATTACTGCACCGAGCACAGCTTCCCCATTACCGCGATTGCGTGTGTGGTAGTCCACTTACCTCCCCACCAACGGAGTCTTGAGCTGAGTCTTGATGCTGTGCCGTCACATGTATTATTTTTACAGTGATTCAAAATGGCGGCGGCAATCAAAAATCCCGCCAAATATGAGATATGCAGTGTTATTCGGTTTTTGAGTTAAAAAATGTTCAGACCATTGACATTTTTAGAAAAACACCAAAGAAAGTGTATGTTGAAAGTGCAAACAAGTCTGATTCTTCAGGGGGAAAATGGTGCAATAGGTTTAATGAAAGAAAATCTATTGTTCACAATGAGGATCGGAGTGGTAGGTCATTGCTTGCTTAAGATGATTTGAAAGAAAGACTTGAGGGAAAATTTGAGGAAAACAGCTGCTAAAATCTTAGCAAATTACATCAATTCTAAGATCTTGTTTTTTGCACTTTTGCCATAAACTTTTTATGGTATTTATCTAAAAATGTCAATGGTCTGGACATTTTTTAACTCAGAAACCTAATAACCGTGCATATCTCATATAGGTAGGATTTTCAATTGCCACCGCAATTTTGAATCGCTGTAGAAATAAGACGCATGGCCGCACAGCAACAAGACTCGGATTATACTTTAATGGGGAGGTGAGTGGACTGCCACATACGCAATCGCGGTGATAGGGAAGCTGTGCTAGGCGCAGTAGTTAAGCAAATTTTATTTTCTTTCTGAATGACCCACATATTTAATTATTTTATATTTGATTGGTGATTTTAGACCTCTAAAATTGTTAAAATTCATACATGGTTGGTATGAATCAAAAGCTCTTTCTAGATGTGTCTTTTGGGGGTTTGAAAGAGATCCACCTTCAGGCTCCCATGAGCTTTCAAAGTTCTAGTGTATACTTATGGACTTATTTTACTTCACAGTCGGCTGATTATGCCTTTGAGACCCCCGAGCAGGGAAGGGACACCCCCTGGCTATTCTAATTGTGAATTAAGTACTTTATTTATTAGTTTAAGATTATTTACAAACCTGACCTTATTGTTGTTTGTTTTAACAAGAAACTTTCGATAAAATTAAAAATAAGTGAAAATCCTTTAAAAGATAAAATGCTGTTGCGATTTAACAAAACTACTAATCACTATAAACTTCAAACTACTCTAATTTTGACTTAAAACTTACTTGTGTTAATGATCAGGTGATTACTATTTCATTGTAGATTCTTGGGTTCAATATTAAAAATTAATTTTTGGGATACAATTTAAAATCTTCACTTACTTTTTTATGGGTAAGCTTTTTCTTAATGCGCCCCAAAAAATAGCCTTTTGGTTATATTTGTTTACAAAAGTGTGAAAACGTCAAAGGTTTGAAATAAACCAATAAGAAAATAAATTTCCGATATATGCATACTGAACACTTCCAAAAAGTAGGCCTGCTAGCAATATGTTATCAAATCAACAAATTTAAATCAACGGTTATGTAAATCAAACATAACCACAGAACCACGCTACATTATTATGTTGTTCAAAAGATATTTTTGAAATTAAATCACATTATTGTTTCCTGCTTCTAAAAAGTTTAACGTGATTAATGGCAACTGAGAGATATTTGAAAATAATATTTATATAAAAATAAAAATTGTGGATGATATTATTTTTTAAGTGGCAAATTCAAAACCATTACAATAAAATATTATAGTACTAAAAATGTTAAACATGTAATTAACAGAACTGTTGCCAAGTATGGCTTAGCAATAATTGGGTTCCAACCCCAAGCCATCTAATTTTAGTAATAGAATTTTTAATATGAATTTGAGTGCATTAAGTTAACTTATTTCTTATAATAAAAAATATGTCAAAATCCATCTAATTAACTATTAATGAACCTTGAACTATTAATGAACCTTGCCAACGCTTTACAAAACTCAGTGAACCCACGATTATGTAAAAAAAATCAAGAAAAGAATATTTGTACTCTTATTTTGTATTTATTTTAGCCATTGTATGACTGAATTCAGAAAAAAATATTCCACCTATGAAATGGTTAATTTTAATAATCCACAGTAAGTATTATACAGCACTTGCTTTTGAGGCACTCCTTTTTGATTTACTAGCTAAAGAAAGAGTCAGTGACTATACATATTTATTTCTACTATAGTGATATGAGTTGATTAAGCCTAGTAGTCAAATTTGATTACTTGCCTCCTGAATCTATATGTAGAGCAAAATAATAACCTAAAAGAAAACCTATTTCAAGAGATTTTTGTTAACTCAAGTCTCAGGGTTGGGTTATAAACGAAAAAGCTGGCAAAGAGTTTTACAATAGTTGACTTTTTGAACAAAACTGTTAAGGTCTTTCAACTTACCTGAGTTTTAAAGAACTCTTTCTCAATCTTGCACAAGTATTCAGACTGGAAGCTCTTGGCGGCCTTGACTAATTTGAAGATATCGACCTTCCAGCACCCACAGTTACCAGTGACCTTCTTGATGAAATGGATTCTTTTAATAGTCTGGTCAAAGGTCTCTCCTTCAAAAGGCCTAAGTGCTCTGGTCAACCAGGCTTCGCATGTCTCCTTTTCTAGTTTCTTGTAGAATACTGAGTAGAAATCTTTGATATATTGGAAATATTTCTCCTCATACCAAATGGAATTATAAATAGTTGCTTGTTGAATAAAGAACAACCTCTTTGCCCAGATATCATCAGTTGTATCAAAGAAAGAGTCCCTGGCAAAAATACGTTTTATATATTCTTCCACAGATTCATTTTCCTGCTTCTTGAATATAACAGCATAGAGGGATTTAGTGTATTTTGCAAAGTAATTGTCATCAGCCCATAGACTAAGAGAAGGAAACAGATCTCTAACAATAATGATTCTCTTCGCATATTGTTCTTCTGACTCCCAGGAATCTTTTTTTATGATTCTAGAATAGTATGCTTCCTCAGATTCAGTAGATTTCTTGACATACACAGCGGAATAGTACTCCTTGATTAGGTCAATGAACTTAGTATCATACCACAATGAAAGTGTGGCAAAGTCCCTTCGTACGACATTTAGTATCTTTATGTAAGACTCTGTTGTTGATGTGTATTCAGTCTTAGCAACAATTCGCTTGAAGTAGGCCTCCAAACTTTCACCCTTCTGCTGACAGTATATCGTCTTGATATCACTTTCAGAAAGTTCGAAAAATGCTCTCTGAATCTTGCTCAAGTATTCAGATTGGAAGCATTTGGTGGTCTGGACTTTCTTAAAGTAGTCCAATTTCCAGCATCCATATGTTTCAGTTGCCTTCTTGATAAGACGGATTCTCTTAATAGCTTGTTCAAAGCTCTCTCCTTGCAGAGGCTTAAGGACTCTGGTCAGCCATACGTCACTAGTCTCTTTCTCTACCTTCTTGTAATACAACGAATAAAAGTTCTTGATGTATTGGAAGTACTTCTCCTCATACCAAATAGAATTGGAGATCGTTGCCTCTTGAATAAGGAAGACCCTCTTTGCCCAGATTTCATCGGACTTGTCGAAGAAGGAGTCTTTAGCAAATATGCGTTTTACATACTCCTCCTCGCTTTCAGTACTATACTTTTTATACACAGTAGCATAAACAGACTTAGTGTACTTCGAGAAGTAGCTGTCCTCTGTCCACAAAGGTAGGGTGGGGAACAGGTCTCGAACAACGATGATTCTCTTGGCATACTGTTCTTCAGACTCCCAAGATTCCTTCTTAATGATTCTTGAATAGTACACATCCTCAGATTCAGTGGTTGCCTTAGTGTATAGGGCGGTGTAATAATCCTTGACGAGGTCAATATATTTAATGTCATACCACAGATCAAGTTTGGAAAAGTCTCTTCGTACGATGTTGAGGGTTTTAAGATAAGACTCTGTTGTTGAAGTGTAATCAGTTCTTGTAACAATCCTCTTGAAATATGACTCTACTGTTTCTTCTTTCTTCTGACAGTATGTAGTTTTTATCTCCTTCTCTGATAATTCAAAAAATTCTCTCTGAATCTTGCTCAAGTATTCAGATTGGAAGCATTTGGTGGTCTGGACTTTCTTAAAGTAGTCCAATTTCCAGCATCCATATGTTTCAGTTGCCTTCTTGATAAGACGGATTCTCTTAATAGCTTGTTCAATGCTCTCTCCTTGCAGAGGCTTAAGGACTCTGGTCAGCCATACGTCACTAGTCTCTTTCTCTACCTTCTTGTAGAACAACGAATAAAAGTCCTTGATGTATTGGAAGTATTTCTCCTCATACCAAATAGAATTGGAGATCGTTGCCTCTTGGATAAGGAAGACCCTCTTTGCCCAGATTTCATCGGACTTGTCGAAGAAAGAGTCTTTAGCAAATATGCGTTTTACATATTCCTCCTGGCTTTCAGTGCTATACTTTTTATACACAGTAGCATAAACAGACTTAGTGTACTTCGAGAAGTAGCTGTCCTCTGTCCACAAAGGTAGGGTGGGGAACAGGTCTCGAACAACGATGATTCTCTTGGCATACTGTTCTTCAGACTCCCAAGATTCCTTCTTAATGATTCTTGAATAGTACACATCCTCAGATTCAGTGGTTGCCTTAGTGTATAGGGCGGTGTAATAATCCTTGACGAGGTCAATATATTTAATGTCATACCACAGATCAAGTTTGGAAAAGTCTCTTCGTACGATGTTGAGGGTTTTAAGATAAGACTCTGTTGTTGATGTGTAATCAGTTCTTGTAACAATCCTCTTGAAATATGACTCTACAGTTTCTTCTTTCTTCTGACAGTATGTAGTTTTTATCTCTTTCTCTGATAATTCAAAAAATTCTCTCTGAATCTTGCTCAAGTATTCAGATTGGAAGCATTTGGTGGTCTGGACTTTCTTAAAGTAGTCCAACTTCCAGCATCCATATGATTCAGTTGCCTTCTTGATAAGACGGATTCTCTTAATAGCTTGTTCAAAGCTCTCTCCTTGCAGAGGCTTAAGGACTCTGGTCAGCCATACGTCACTAGTCTCTTTCTCTACCTTCTTGTAATACAACGAATAAAAGTTCTTGATGTATTGGAAGTACTTCTCCTCATACCAAATAGAATTGGAGATCGTTGCCTCTTGGATAAGGAAGACCCTCTTTGCCCAGATTTCATCGGACTTGTCGAAGAAAGAGTCTTTAGCAAATATGCGTTTTACATATTCCTCCTGGCTTTCAGTGCTATACTTTTTATACACAGTAGCATAAACAGACTTAGTGTACTTCGAGAAGTAGCTGTCCTCTGTCCACAAAGGTAGGGTGGGGAACAGGTCTCGAACAACGATGATTCTCTTGGCATACTGTTCTTCAGACTCCCAAGATTCCTTCTTAATGATTCTTGAATAGTACACATCCTCAGATTCAGTGGTTGCCTTAGTGTATAGGGCGGTGTAATAATCCTTGACGAGGTCAATATATTTAATGTCATACCACAGATCAAGTTTGGAAAAGTCTCTTCGTACGATGTTGAGGGTTTTAAGATAAGACTCTGTTGTTGAAGTGTAATCAGTTCTTGTAACAATCCTCTTGAAATATGACTCTACAGTTTCTTCTTTCTTCTGACAGTATGTAGTTTTTATCTCTTTCTCTGATAATTCAAAAAATTCTCTCTGAATCTTGCTCAAGTATTCAGATTGGAAGCATTTGGTGGTCTGGACTTTCTTAAAGTAGTCCAATTTCCAGCATCCATATGTTTCAGTTGCCTTCTTGATAAGACGGATTCTCTTAATAGCTTGTTCAATGCTCTCTCCTTGCAGAGGCTTAAGGACTCTGGTCAGCCATACGTCACTAGTCTCTTTCTCTATCTTCTTGTAGAACAACGAATAAAAGTCCTTGATGTATTGGAAGTATTTCTCCTCATACCAAATAGAATTGGAGATCGTTGCCTCTTGGATAAGGAAGACCCTCTTTGCCCAGATTTCATCGGACTTGTCGAAGAAAGAGTCTTTAGCAAATATGCGTTTTACATATTCCTCCTGGCTTTCAGTGCTATACTTTTTGTACACAGTAGCATAAACAGACTTAGTGTACTTCGAGAAGTAGCTGTCCTCTGTCCACAAAGGTAGGGTGGGGAACAGGTCTCGAACAACGATGATTCTCTTGGCATACTGTTCTTCAGACTCCCAAGATTCCTTCTTAATGATTCTTGAATAGTACACATCCTCAGATTCAGTGGTTGCCTTAGTGTATAGGGCGGTGTAATAATCCTTGACGAGGTCAATATATTTAATGTCATACCACAGATCAAGTTTGGAAAAGTCTCTTCGTACGATGTTGAGGGTTTCAAGATAAGACTCTGTTGTTGAAGTGTAATCAGTTCTTGTAACAATCCTCTTGAAATATGACTCTACAGTTTCTTCTTTCTTCTGACAGTATGTAGTTTTTATCTCTTTCTCTGATAATTCAAAAAATTCTTTCTTAATTTTGCTCAAGTATTCTGACACAAAGCTCTTAGTGGCTTGAACCTTGTTAAGGAAATCTACTTTCCAGCAGCCATATTTTTCTGTTGCCTTCTTAACTAGACGAATCCTCTTAATAGCCTGGTCAAAGCTCTCTCCTTGCAGAGGTTTTAGGACTCTAGTCAGCCATGCGTCACTTGTTTCTTTTTCTACTTTCTTGTAGAACAACGAATAAAAGTCCTTGATGTATTGGAAGTATTTCTCCTCATACCAAATAGAATTTGAAATCGTTGCCTCTTGGATAAGGAAGACCCTCTTTGCCCAGATTTCATCGGACTTGTCGAAGAAAGAGTCTTTAGCAAATATGCGTTTTACATATTCCTCCTGGCTTTCAGTGCTATACTTTTTATACACAGTAGCATAAACAGACTTAGTGTACTTCGAGAAGTAGCTTTCCTCTGTCCACAAAGGTAGGGTGGGGAACAGGTCTCGAACAACGATGATTCTCTTGGCATACTGTTCTTCAGACTCCCAAGATTCCTTCTTAATGATTCTTGAATAGTACACATCCTCAGATTCAGTGGTTGCCTTAGTGTATAGGGCGGTGTAATAATCCTTGACGAGGTCAATGTATTTAATGTCATACCAAAGATCAAGTTTGCAGAAGTCTTTTCGTACGATGTTAAGAATCTTGACATATGAATCAGTTGTCGAAGTGTATTCTGTCTTTGTAACAATTCTCTTGAAGTAGGCTTCCAAACTTTCACCCTTCTGCTGACAGTATATAGTCTTGATTTCGGCCTCACACAGTTCTTTCTTGGTAGATTTCTATAAAAAAAATAAACTTAATTACACAAATAGTTTTAAATAATAATTTGTTCTAATGGCTTTAGAGAATTATTTTACCCACAGAAGGTTGTAGAATTTATGAAGTAATCCTGGCATGGAAACACGTCACAGTTTTTAAGAAGGTAGTCTGTAACCTGCTACTGTTTACCCGTAGGTAAACGTGAATGATAAAGTTTAAATTGGTAAATTGGCCACATAGAGCAAGTCACCTTCCAGCCATCCTGAGTGTTAAGAGGGTTTTTACCACACAATCGTAAGAATCGAAAACGGATAAAGGTTAGTAACCTGTTTTATTGATCATCTTGATTCTGGAGGCATTAATTATGAATAAAACACAATGATTGTGGTTTTCTTACAAATTAAAATACTTCAATTCCATTCAGCCATAACAGCAATTAAAAAATGCAATATGATGAGATAAGTTAGAATAAGGTGCTCCAATAAATAAGCAACTAACTAAAATAAATTAACGAGGTAGAATTGAGACCAAATCTATAACTTTTGGAACTCTGACTTATTTTGAAATGTATTAATTACTGAGATTTTGAAATGTATACGTATACAAAATCCTTGTTTTCCGGTAGACCCTGTGTAAACTTATTATCATATGCCTAATTCATTTTAATGTCTAGGTGACATTTTAAATTTTTTATTTTTTAAATACAGCAATTGAATTACCATACAATCTGAACAATTAATGAAAACTTAAATGGTTCAAGAAGATCACTGGATCGTGAGGCATCTATCGGTTCATTTCAGAGAAACCAAAGTTTGCATTACTCAAGATTAAAATCGAATCAAATAAAAAATACGGAGC
Organism: Allygus modestus; assembly: GCA_963675035.1. Taxonomy (NCBI): domain Eukaryota; kingdom Metazoa; phylum Arthropoda; class Insecta; order Hemiptera; family Cicadellidae; genus Allygus; species Allygus modestus. Next base: position 275,680,488 of record OY776111.1, on the reverse strand, counting down.
AGGGTAACAAGGATAGCTTTAACTTCCACAATACTTGAACATACTGACTGAATTTACATTATTTGTCAAACGATAGTGTAGTTTATATAATAACAAAGCAAATCGACTGAAACAAAGTATTTGGTGAAAATGTGAAAGTTTTTACCTCATATACGCCAACGCCCACACGACAATCATTTAATTAGTCTTAATTTCCTAGAAGGAGTGTCTCACCTCGCACATGTTTGTTTTAATCTTCGTGAACCTGATCCCATAAACTTACTACCTCTTCTTAAAAACATTATATTCAAATCCTCTTTTGAGCGTGGAATCATATTCTCGAATAAATAAACCTTAATGATAATTAAATTTGGTAAAAACCGAAAAGTAACACGATAGCTATGCTCGTTCACAAGACAAAAAGAGCCTGTATTGAAAATAAATTTGTTCATAGTTTTTTGCGTTAGATAACTTACCTCTATTTTATTGGGTTTGGGTTTGGTATTAATAGGCAATTTAACACTCGGTTTTTAATGCATTATCTTTATACAGCCACAGAGAACTTGTACCATATGTCAACTAGGCTTAAGTTTGATTTCACACTTTAATTTATTCGTTTTAGAATACCCCCATCGCAGCAAACCTGCGTGCTCAACGAATGTCCAATGAATATAAATATATATATATATATATTTCTTAGTAACACCTTAAGCCACTTACTTATTACTTACTTATTCATAAGAAAATATATATTTACAAATAAGCGATATTACAAATATTAATTATTCTCTATAAGAATAACATTAGTAATGAGAATGCAGGTTTGCTGCTACGAGAACTATCGGAAAATTGATTTTTTGTGCAAACAACAATAAACCACAACCACATGAAGCCATATACCAAATTTCGTCAGTTTGTGTTCATAAATAAGTGATATATAAAATCTTTCTTTTTATACATAAGAATAACATTAGACAATATACTTTAGCACTTTCAATATCTCAGTAACCAATTGATGTAGAGCTATGATCAAAACATCAAATTGTTTGTTTTTAAGTTGAATTTAATGGTGAAAATTAAAATTTTATCTAAATAAAAATTAATTGTGAAAACCCCAAAAAAACATTTTTGGGTTACAGAACCCCCCAAAACCCCCTTTAGGATGGTGCGTTCCGTATGGTTTTCGAACTCGTCCAAATTAATGCTACTTAACTCATTTGTCCCAAATTTCATTAAGATCGGAATTTTGTTGCGAGTGTTATCGTGCTTATGGACACATAAATAAATAAATATATATATATATATATATATATATATATATATCTTTAAATATAAAATTCTGTAAGCAAATCTTAAGCCAAAATTGTGTGAGTCTGTAATATCTATTATATCTATAATATATATACTATATATTATAATATATAATAGATATAATATATATATATATAAATTTGAACGAATGGTGTTTTTGGCATCTGGGGACCTCAAAACGAAAAAGGTTATCATGGTCCCGGGCCTACGTCTTACCATGCTGACTACAGTGATAGTTTCTTCCGTATACGGTAAATTCGCTAAAATAGACACATCTGATTTTTTCAGTGTTACTTACTAAGTATTTGAACTAACCTAACATTTAGTTATAAGTGAGATTTAAAACATTACTACTCTAAAACATTAAAACTCTACACATTATTGCTTACCGAATCCGCGGCATTCTTTTTTTGGCAACCGCAGTTTCCGTTTCTTATAATTTCTTGTTGTTCGCTTGATGATGTTGCAAAGGCTGAAGAGCTGGAAGATTGCTGGGACTTCTGCGCCTTTACGACTGAGCCCGAACCATTCTAAAATTATTTAATTTTCAATAACATTTATATACCAGTGAAAATAAGTACAGATATATGTTGTAAAGTTGTAACATTAACTGATTGACTTTCTGATTTATATCTAGTAACATAAATTAATACAATTTCTGACGTAGTTTCGATAAGCATTATCCTTACTAACAAATCAACAGATTACTGCTACCAAGAGTAATTGTTAAAACTTACATTTTCTGAGACAAATGACTCGGAGCTCTTTTGGGCATTTTGTGAAACTGCTTTGCTCGAATCTTCTTTGGATTTCTTCTCATACAGTCCGTTTGCGGCCCGTATTTGTTCTTCACTTGAACTAGATTCAGAAGCCGAAAAGGACGAAGACTCCAGTGATCTTGATTTTTTACTTGACTGTAAACAATAATGCATTTGAATAGAGCTGAGTTAAATTTAGCAAATAGGACTCAAATTGATGAAAAAATCAAATAAGTGAGATGAACATGAGCTTCAGGTTGATCAGCTGATATGGAGATTTGATGTCACGTAATATGAAGTTGCTTCATCTATCCGTAAAATATGAACAACTACTGATTAAGTCAACATTAATGATTAATTTTAACATTCCACTAGCCTATAATTTTACTGTATTATCGTCCGTTTTAACTTATGCGAGCTTAGCTCATATCTAGCATACGTTTGCATTGTAATTTGGCCGTGTAACATATTATAACTTTTTCGTTATCAAAGGTTTGTTTCCTTGCTTATTTTCGTAATACTAAGCCTAATCTTTATCGTTTCATTTCTAATTGCCACAAGATGTTCTTAAAAGTTAACATTTGCTCAGACATTATAAATTTCGGTGGAAAGTATTAACAAACACAATGAAGACAATTCAAAGCAATTCTAAGCAATTCAAAGATTGCAAAGATCGTTTATCCATGATGAAGGAAGATAGAATAGATTTTTGTATCAGTGCTTAAAATATTTAGCCTAAGACTAAACGGTCCTAATAACAAGTTTTAAGAATACAATTTTTTATCATTTCTTTAAGGATTAAAACATTGGAAAACTCTTAAAGGTTTCACCATGGAAGCAAACGAAAAACGTGGAAGTTTAATTCGTTCCTCAATGCAAAAAGAATCAAACTATGATAGTGTATCTGGTTTATTTTTGTAAAGATAATTATTAACTAGATATCATATCAAATGTTTCTTAAAGACTAAATTTTTGTTTGCGATATGTAAATATAATGTAAAAAGAAATATATTATTTTGTCATTTTTTTCAAATGTTTGGAAACATATTTTCTCAAACAAAATGCAATATAACCAAACTATTATAATAGACATAATATAATATGATTTATAATATTTGTATAATGGTTTATGTATTATAATCTTTATAATCGATTTTATTTGTAACTGAAGAAATGTCAATTGCGGATTTAACATTGCTCTTATGGAGGAAAAAATACAACAAGACTATTTACACTTCTTAACATAAAGCATTTGAAAAGAAAGTAAAAAATCTCGTTAAGATATTTTCTTAGAGAATTGAATGTCACGTGGTATCTTTTATCTATTACAAGCTAAAGAGTTATTTCTGAACAAATTTCTACGATTGAATCAAGACATTGCCTTGATCCGTCGAAGTTAAAAAGTTTTTTTTCAATTTTCAAGACTTCTGAAGGGCACTGGACAACTACAAAGTTTATTTTTTTGCATATGAGAATAGCATAAAGACTTCGCCTTTACAGTTGCAGTAATTAACCAATACATAACCAAGAGTACATAACTCTTATGGGAGGGTACAAATCAATTAATTGCACATTTAACAGCTGTTGATATATTACAAATATAGCATAATAATAAAGAAACGGTATCAGGAAACTGACACATACTTTCTCCCTTTTAGCAAAACTGAAATGACAAAAATATTTGTTATTTACTAAATATAGAATATGAAGTATATATAAATGTACAGAAAATTGTCTAAAATAGTTGTTTTCAGAAATATCCACCCAAATCCCTTTTTGGGAGGCCCTATAGAGTCCGTTGCTACACACAGTGGTTTTGAGAGCCGCCCCAGGGTTAAATAGCAACATATTTCGAACATCCTCTGTTGGTCAATGCTAACTTGACGTGCATATCAAGTTTTATTGAAATTGATCAGTAAATAAGAGAGAAATAGTTATTTTTTGTATTCCCGATAAGAATAACATTGGAAAACGTACTGCGTTTACCGCTAAATGAAAACTTTAATTTTCTCCGCAACTAGCAATCGTAGAATAGTAATTTAAAATACTAATTTATTTAGTTTTTTGAGCTCTTTTTAATGGTGAATAGTAATCTTTTTTAACATTTATGATTTTTTTCTGAAAAATCCAAAAAACTGAATTTTGGATGTTTTAAGTCCTGTAATTTCTGACCCAGGTGATTTCCAGAAACGCAGGTGGTGTCATTTTATTGGAAACCTAAAGTTCTACAAACTAATAAAGTTTATTCAAAAGCCTTAGAACCGTTTTTGAGAAATTTGGATTTTACATGTTTTTTGGCGATTTTTGGGGGATAATTACCCTTAAAAATCAAAAATTCAAAAAAAATGAAAAAATGCCTGGAGATATTGAGGATTAGTACCTACATACCAAATTTCATAAAAATCGGTCCATAGGTTAGGGCTCTAGCTCTGTTCACATCCACACAGACACACACACACACACACACACACACACACACATACACACACACACACACACACACACGCACACACACGCACACACGCACACGCACACACACGCGCACACACACACACACACACACACACACACACACACACACACACACACACACACACACACACACACACACACACACACACACACAGACACAGACAGACAGAAATCACGTAAAAACCACTTGTTTGGGTTCAGGGAGCACCAAATCGAATATTTTCATTAACAACTCAAATTCGAAAATCTTCACGAAAACAATACTTTCTCCATATACTATGTATAGGGGGAGAAAGTAAAAACGATTGGAGACATTATGTAAATAAAATAGCTACTGGAATGCCAAGGCAATATGTATAGTAAGTAATGAAGTAATAAGTAATTAAGAATCACAAGATATTTAGCTATGAATAATCTGCTAGCTAAAGACAATTTAATTCAACTTTAAAACTGATTTATCATTGTTATACTTTGTAATAAAATATATTTCTATTTCGAATTTTAAAATATTCTCTTAAAGCATGAACTGAACATGTGACGGCAATGTTTCGTTGAATGTCTTAATGGTACAAATCGATTTATTAATGATTAGGACTGCTTCAACTCCACTCAATTAAAAATTGCTCTTTTGGATACGTTTAAACCTACATATCTTAATGTTTATGAGCTATGTACTGAAGGGTTTACAAGTATACAGGCTGATGGTCTACTCACGCTTGATGGTCGGCCCAGGCTGCTCGGGATCACCTGCAAACAGTATTTATAACAGAGTTAAAATAGATAGATCTCACAATAATTAATCAAAATTCGCTGTGTATAATAACACGATTAAACGTTTTAAATTAGCCATTGTAATGTAATTGTAATTGTTTATCCTAGCTGTCAAAACTAAACCTTTTCAAAAATCACTTCTAGGACCAGTTATTGTTTACGACGTAAAGTTTCAGCGTAAAATGAATGGTTTATTTAACAGTTTCCTATGACAACGACCTTTATATGTGATCTTTTTGAGGAACGGGTCTTTATAAAAGCGTTCTAGTACAAATCATTATTCATGTATTATTAAAATGTATTCGTGTTTATCTTACCAAGAGCACAGCTAGCGCGGTGGCTAGCAGCGCAGTAGAAGTCCTCATAGTGTCTTAAGACAGAATAAACTGAACAACTGGTATATATAGCACGAAACTGTGCTCAGACACATGTCTATTACTTGTCTAAACATATTAGACGTCGTTACTGATGTGCGCACATCGAGTGGGTCGATCGAAGACCTTGCGACAATCCCTTGATTGCGATTGATGCGACTTTACGCTGTATAGCCAAGTAATAATTATAACTACATGACCTTTTGCATGCAAGGACCCTTTCACTTTCTCCCCCTTATAATACGGCGAAAGTATATGGCCATATATGAAAGTATATGGCAAAAGTATTGTTCTCGTCAAAATTTTCAAATTTGAATTGTTAGTGGAAATATTCGTTTTTGTGATTCTTGAACCCAAAAAAGTGATTTGTACGTGATGTCTGTGTGTCTATCTGTCTGTCGGCCTGTATGGATGTGTACAGAGCTAGAGCCCTAACCAATGGTCCGATTTTTATGAAATTTGGTATGTAGGTACTAAACCACGCAATATACAGGCGTTTTTTTTCATTTTTTTAATTTTTGATTTCGGGTTCAGAAATTACAAGACTTAAAATATCAAAAATTCAGTTTTTTGGATTTTTCATAAAAAATATAAATATAAAAACTATTACTATTAACCATTAAAAAGAGCTCAAAAAACTAAATAATTTAGTATTTTGAATTACTGTTCTACGATTACTGGTTGCGAAGAAAATTTAAATTTTCATTTTGCAGTAAACGCAGTACGTTGTCCAATGTTATTCTTATGGGAATACAAAAATTACTATTTCTATCTTATTTATTGATCAGTTTCGTTCAGATTTGATATGCTTGTCAAGTTAGCATTGACCAACAGAGGAAATGCGAAATATGTTGCAACTTAACCCTTGGGGGGTACAAGGGGGCATTTTCCCTCTCAATACCACGTGTTTAGCAACGGATTCTGTAGTGCCTCCTAAACAGGGATTTTGGTGGATATTTTTGAAAACAACTTGTTTACAAGATTTTCTGTACATTCGACCGTGCGTTTTATTCTATATTTAGTAAATAAAAAGTAATTTATTCATTAAAGTTGGGCTAAAAGGGAGAGAGTATGTGTCAGTTTCCTGATACCGTTTATTTACTTTCTCCTCCTTGTACATAGTATATGGAGAAAGTATTGTTTTCCTCAAAATTTTCGAATTTGAGTTGTTAGTGGAAATTTCGTTTTGGTGCTCCCTGAACCCAAAAAGTAATTTTTACGTGATGTAAGGGCCGTACTTAGGACTCCTGGGGCCCCGGGAGAATACTAAAATGGGGCCCTAACATAAATACATGCTTGTATGTAGGTATGTATACATACAATAGTTATTTCTCTGTTCCCTAATATAACCTTATTAATTTTAATTGTCTAGTCTGTAATAAATACACCAAATATACGAATAATTAAAAAATTTTAATTTGTTATGAAAACTTTAAAAATGTGCAAAATAAAAATGTTGTATTTAATTTTCCTTACAAGATTTAGTTTAGTATGGTTTTAGCTTGCAAAGCTATATCCAACAAGCTACTAATATATTAAGTTAATATACAATAAAAACCATTATGACTAGTTAAATCAACAACTTATAAATTTAAAAAAATTATCTCGTGTAATTGCTTTACCATAAAAAATCAGTGTACTAACATAATTGAAAACAATCAAAATATAGCACAGATGAAAGCAATATTTGTGTGTTTGAATTAAATACACATTTGGAACCCTTTAAAAGGTCGTTGATCAACGTACTGCTGGATAGACTTTACTAAATAGTATTTCATGCAGTATAGACGGTAAAAACCCCTTCTTTCTCGGCATTTCTTGGCTGAAAAATCATAAATTATATGTGCAAAGTAACATAGGCAACGCCAACGCAAAATATAATTTTCTACTCTCTGGTTTAATGCTAATTCAAAGGTAACTTTTTACCAGTTTAAACTTTAAAACAGGTTCTTTTTCCGGATTATCGCATATAAAAATATTCTTAAAGAGATTTAAATATTTGGAAATGTAGTAAATATTGTAGACGTTTGTACATTATTTTCGTGATAAGTTTACGTGATGTTGACACAATGAAATATTATCTTTATCATTGGGCCTCGTTTCTTCCTACGTTAAACTTGGTGAGGGGGGTAATCGGAGGATTCAGTGTTGGCAACAATGATAAGCATATATCCCGTAAGACTCACTGAGACCAGGGCAGTGCTGATCGTATTGAGTAAATTAATTTGAAACTATCTTCGCCTTAAACTATTATCAAATCCAGCAATACTGTATATTACGAACAAAATAACAACAACAAACAGGCTAAAAGCTACCGTATCATTATTATTATCATCTTTATTATTAATTGTATCATCATATTTAGGATAACCTCAAACACTTATGACTATTCAGCGTCCTACGTTAACTGACTTTCGTAATCAATTACAGTTTTGATACGATTATTTAATTACTTTCTTTTTGGCTGTTTGTTCCTAATAATTTATAATATATCATATTGAGTTTTGTGCAACAAGAACAACAAACTTAAATCGGCTTGAACGGAATCTGCAACTTCTAAGTATGGCAAAGCATGGCTGATATTAAACAATTTACGGGGTTAGGGGATAGGCTAAACAATTATAGCTAATTATATTAAGGTCATATATCAAAAATATACAATGTACACAATCTATGCTCAGCAAAATAAGGTGCTCTACAATGCCATCAGTAGTTATGTTTCAAATCTTACCTGGCCAATTTTAGTTACTGGATTTGGGCAAGTTTATCAAATCCGCACATGGTATTAGAAATAATACAAATTATTGAATGACTTTGGGTTTGATACTTAGTTTGAACGTAGTAAAAAGTTGTATTACATCTTAAAATTATTTGTATTGTTGTCAGTTGAGAAATAATCAACTTTTTCAGAAAATTAAAAAAAACTGCCTCCTTAGTGGTCTGAAGGGTCCCACTTTCGTGGCCTGGGGGCCCAAGCCCCGGGCGCTCGCCCCGTGCGCCCTTAGGGAAATACGGCCCTGCGTGATGTCTATGTGTCTGTCTGTCTGTCTGTCTGTCTGCCTGCCTGTTTGTCTGTATGGATTTGTACAGAGCTAGATCCCTAACCAATGGCCCGATTTTTATGAAATGTGGTATTTGGTACTAATCCATGATATCTCCAGGCGTATTTTTTGATTTTTAAGGGTAATTATCCCCCAAAAACCGCCAAAAACATGAAAAATCAAGCCTTAAAAAATAAGGTTACATACCTTGTCGTCATCAATCCACTAGTTTATATGATTACGAGTTTCGGGACTATTTCTGTCCCATTATCAAATCTTGATGCATCACAGAATAAAATACTGTAATTTTATCTTGAGTTTGAAAACATTTCAACACTAAACACAAACTTGTACTGACACATAGAAACACTAAACATTTACAAATTTACAATAATTTTATTCTGTGATACAGCAAGATTTGATAATGGGACAAAACTAGTCCCGAAACTAGTAATCATATAAACTAGTGGATTGATGACGACAAGGTATGTAACCTTATTTTTTAAGTTATACAATCAATCCAGGAGGCAAAAAGCATTAATAAAAGAAAATCAAGATTTATCAAAAACTAAATCTTCATTTCGTGGAAAACGCAGAACCACAAATGCTACATGTTGTCCAATGTTATTCTTATGGGTAATACAAAAAATACTTTTTCACTCTTATTTATTGATCAATTTCGTTCAAACTTGATATGCTTGACAAGTTAGCATTGACCAACAGAGGAAATTTGAAATATGTTGCCCCTTAATAACCCTGAGGGGGGAATAGGGGGCATTTCCCCTCTTAAAACAACGTGTCTAGCGATCGATTCTGTAGTGCCTCCTAAACAGGGATTTGGGTGGATATTTTTGAAAATAACTTGTTTACAAGATTTTCTGTACATTCGAACGTGCTTTGTATTCTATATCTTATATCTATAAAAGGCAAAGCCCTGGATGACTGACTGACTGACTCACTCATCATTAATTCTCCACCTTCCCATGTAGAGAGAGCTGAAATTTTTTACATCGATTCTTTAGGCATAAAATAGGAAAACTAAATGGTTTTCATCCTGATCTGACCTTAGGGCTCCGCCAGAGATCCCGACAAAGTTCCCATATTACCCCCCTCACCAAGTTTAACGTAGGAAGAAACTAGGCCCAATGATAAAGATAATATTTCATTGTATCAACAACACGTAAACTTATCACGAAAATAATGAACAGTACAAACGTCTACAATATTTACTACATTTCCAAATATTTAAATCTCTTTAAGAATATTTTTATGTGCGATAATATCAAATGCATCCGGAAAAAAGAACCTGTTTTAAAGTTTGAACTTGTAAAAAGTTTCTATGGGCATTAATTTTACTTTCTCCCTCTATATATGGGAATACTTTCTCCCTGTGTATGGAGAAAGTATTGTTTTCGTCAAAATTTTCGAATTTGAGTTGTTATTGGAAATATTCGTTTTGGTGCTCCCTGAACCCAAAAAAGTGGTTTTTACGTGATATCTGTCTGTCTGTGTCTGTGTGTGTGTGGTGTGTGTGTGTGTGTGTGTGTGTGTGTGTGTGTGTGTGTGTGTGTGTGTGTGTGTGTGTGTGTGTGTGTGTGTGTGTGTGTGTTTTGTATTCTATATTTAGTAAATAAAAAGTACAGTAATTTATTCGTTAAAGTTGGGCTAAAAGGGAGAAAGTATGTGTCAGTTCCCTGATACCGTTTATTTGTTTGAGCTAATGAAAATACAAACAGCTCATCTTGATTCGTAGTAGTTCCGCGGGCTAACCACAGAATGCAGCACACACAACTGTCATAGTTTTTATAAATTATTTACGGGATGTAATAAAAGACGTCTTACAACACTTCAGATATATTTAAACTTATACTGATTCACACACAGACGGTAAACATATATAAAAGATGGTACTAGGCTAATAAAAAAGTTGTTTATAAATTATTTGTGGAGCGAAGCCTGCGGGAACAGCTAGTTTACTAAATAAAAAGTAATTTATTCATTAAAGTTGGGCTAAAAGGGAGAAAGTGTGTGACAGTTTCCTGATACCGTTTATTAATGTCTAATTTGACTGGACTAATATGGTTTTTATTAGAAAATCTCCGAAATAATAACCTTCTTACAGACGTTGGTAATATAAACTATTGCGAAAGGGGGGAAAAAATAATTTTTAAACATAATTATACTACAATTACAACTTAAAACGGATGAGTTTTGCGATAGTATAATGTTAGTTAAGATAAGGAATATTCCGGATTGCGATTAAGATGTTTGGAATAAGTTTAAAGTTAAGAAGGAAATATGTAGCTCGTCGTTTAAATATGCTACTTACGAGGCATATTTAAAAAGTTATCTTTAGCTCGACATGGTGTTGTGGCCAAACTACCATTCTCCCTAGAGAATTCCTCTGGAGTCCAAAGCGAGGGTGTGTTACAAATAATAAAGAAAGATACTGATCAAATTAGGCAAAAGTACAAAGATCCTATAGCAATTCCATACAAAATAGAGCTTACAAATGTTAAAATTTAGGATTTTTAGGAAGACCTTCCCAAGATATTATAAGGTCCAGAAAAATAAATGTACTGTCTTATGGATTTCAATATAACACTAGATTTGGCTGAAATATTTAATAAAGAGGAATTGTGCCACAGAAATCTAACAGAAAACTTTGACTTTTGTTACCAAGGGATGGTTATAAGGATGGTTGTAGCGTTATTGTAGAGAATAACGTCCATATTAGTAAAGACTGTTTAACCTGGTTTAATGCAAATAGCAGGGTAAAAGCATATAATAAATTTATATGCTAGATTACAAGCCCTGGATCAGGGCCCATTTTCTAAATAGGCCAAGTAGGCCGCGGCCTAGGGCGGCAAATCTTTGGGGGGCGGCACATTTCTGGGAGCATATTTTTTAAATATAAATTTGTTTACAGATTAGATGGATTTAAAATATTGAGAGCATACTTTTTAACCGGTATACTTTTTTAAACTTTTTAAATCATCTTTAAGGCGTGGAGATCAAAGTATTTTATTTTTTTATTCGTCTTTGCCAGTCATGAAGGGCGGCGTCACCGCGCTTGTTCACACGGCCGATGTTCACCGGCGAGATCGCGGCGAGTATTTCTCGCACGAAGTAGCAGACAAAAGAAACAAATGGTGTATTATTTTTTACCCAAAAACACTGAATAAAAAGTACGTTAATGAGGTATAACGTTATTTGGTACAAGCATTGTGATTTGAAGGGTATTTGGTATTAGGTATTAGTGTAGGTAAAAGTAAAAGCAAAAGTCACCAACATGAACATTTCTCACTTTTTAAGAATTGTATAATGACTGTTGGTAGTATTATAAAAAATTTAAAGAAAATCACCGACTTAAAGGAAACTGCAAAGCTAAAAGAATATTAGGCCACATTCATTGTGGTCGATCTGTCCCCCGTTTTAGCGAATTTCCCCTATAGGGAAGAAGCTATTACCGTAGTCGGCATGGTAAGACCTAGGCCCGGGACCATGATAACATTTCGTTTTGAGGTCCACAGACCCCAAAAACACCATTCGTTCGAAACTGTATATATATATATGTGTGTGTGTGTGTGTGTGTGTGTGTGTGTGTGTGTGTGTGTGTGTGTGTGTGTGTGTGAGTGTGTGTGTGTGTGTGTGTGTGTGTGTGTGTGTGTGTGTGTGTGTGTGTGTGTGTGTGTGTGTGTGTGTGTGTGTGTGTGTGTGTGTGTGTGTGTGTGTCCTTGAGCACGATAACTCTCGTAAAAATTATCCGATTTTGATGAAATTTGGTATAAACGTGTAAAACAACATTTATGATTTTTAGTTCGAAAACCAGCCAGATCGCTCGATCCAAAGGGGTATTTTGAGGGGGTTTTGTATCCCAAAAATTTTTTTTTAATTTTTACAAATAATTTTTGAAATAGTCAAATATTAGTTTCACCATTGGATTCAGCTTAAAAAACACACAATTTGGTATTTTGATCGTTCCTGTACGTCAATTGTTTACCGAGATATTGAAAGTGCCAAACACAGTACGTTGTCTAATGTTATTCTTATGGAGGAAAAGACAAATTTTATTTCTTGCTTATTTATGAACGTATATTGACGAAATTTGGTATAAGGCTTAATCTGGTTGTGGTTTATTGATATTTACTCAAAAAAACTATTTTTGCCAAAGGCTCCCGTAGCAGCAAACCTGCGTACTCAGCCCCATTTTATTTTTATGGAGAATAATTAAATGCTCTGTCTCCCTTAATTATGAACATAAATAAATAATAACTGGTATACGACTTCACCTCACTGAGTTATATTGATATTAGCATAAATACCCATTTTTTATGTTCCTTGTTGCAGCAAACTTGCGTACTCAGGCCCAATGTTTTTCTTAAGGAGAATAATTAAAATTGTATATACCACTTATGTGTGAATATATTTTTATGAAACTTGGTAAGTGGCTTTATGTAGTATTAAGACATTTATATCTCCGTCGGAAATTCGCTGAGTATGCAGGTTTGCTGCGACGGGGGTATTTTAATTATTATAGATACAACCTCAACGAAGAATTTGTTATAACTTGAAGGAATCAACTGACTGAACTCAAGCAATGTCTACACATTGCTACATGTTACTTTCCTTAACGTAAGGTAATATAACGATATTTTATTGATATAAGACAACCACAAAGTTGAGGATCAATGTAATAAATACATACATTTTGATATTAACTGATGACTATAACTATGCATCATCTACAATAGTTTCAACCTGACACATCCTAGATGTATAAACAAGTTAAGAAAAAGTTTAAAACAAACCCAACTTTTGATAGGTAGTTTTAATTGGATAGTTTTTTCAAATTGGTCCATAAACTCATCCACGTTAGAAAATCCACGGAGATTTTTAAAAATCTTGATTTTAATAAATTCCGATTGGATTCTATTTTAACATAATTTGTTAATTTATTTATAAACTGACACCTTCATAATGTAAGTAATATCTCCGCGCTCACTGCGATCTCGCCGAGAATGGATCGCCTGTGTGAATTGTGGGTTTGCGATTTGCAGCGGGCTCGCCACGTTATCGCGGCCATCCCTCTTGCTCGTGTGAATCGAGCTTTATGTGAAAATTGAATGCAACACAAATCTTTTCGATATCTACAGAAACGATCTTGATGACGATTTTGTCGGACCATTTTTTACGAGAGTTATCGCACCCACGGACACACACACACATATAAATATATATATATATATATATGTGTCTGTGTGTGTGTGTGTGTGTGTGTGTGTGTGTGTGTGTATATACACATATATATATACATAATATATAGATGTATTATTTTTAAAAGCATTATTAACAAGTACCCTTTTTTTGAAACAATATTATTCAGACTAACTAGTTTCAACTATAATGACCATCTTCAGAGTCCAAAAAGATATACATCTAAACAGTTTTGAACGGATGGTGTTTTTGGCATCTGGGAACCTCAAAACGAAAAGTTATCATGGTCCCCCAGGCCTAGGTCTTACCATGCCGACTACGTCTTCCCTCTAGGGGAAATTCGCTAAAAAGTTTACATTTAGCACTATAGTGTTTTTTAAATATTTTTTTTTAATTTGACCGTAGTATTTAATTTGTAATTTATAGGTATTGTTTACATATACACTAGCCTAGGACAAGGAAATATCCGAGTTTAAAACATATCAGACCATAAACACCAAAGTTAGTTTTTTGTTTGATTTTTAAAGTGGTTTTTTAAATATAAATTTGTGGTGGTTTAATATCTAATTTAAGATCGTGTGCTTTAAAAGGGACGTGTATTAACAGGGATGTGATTATATCCGAGTGCAGAATATTTTAATTAGTGGCTAAAAAATGCCCACCATGCTATTCTTATGGGCAATAAAACCTGCTAAAATATATGTTTCTTTCTTCTATTGCCACTACTTGCATAGGACTTGGGCTATAAATCTACATAGTCATGTTCGTACTTTATTAAAAATAAGTCTTAAATTTGTATAGTGAGTTGCACTACATTTTTTGTAGTACCGGGGAGCCCTAACCATGCTCGTTGATATTTGATTAGTTTCGTGGGATGAAAATATATCTATATGCAATCTTTATTCTATGGTTATAGTTACTGATTACAAGAAATCATGTGTTTAAACCGGTTCCAACGGAGCGGAAAACAGCCGGTCCTAATCCCCTGCGTTTTTCCGTATTTTGGTATGAGTGACCCATAAAAAAAACACGGTAGACAACAAATATGGTAACATGGTACCATGGTATCATGGTATCATGGTATCATGGCATCATGGTAACTTAATGGGGATAAACTTGTTGTCTTGATTTTAATGAGATTCTAAGTAGGCTCAGAATAAACTTTAAAAATCTAACATTAAGTCATAAATATCGCGTTCAAGTTCGCACACAAAAGACAAATTATTTACTGCATTTACTGCATCTCCGTTATTAACTCACTCATATTATTCATCATAAAAGCTTACCGGAAATAGTCAAAGTTGTGGATCGTAGCGCCTTCGCTTACTCAGGGTTCAGGGGTGCCATAGCGTGGATGATAGCGCGGATCGTGCTATACAATTTTAATTTGGGGGGATTTTTCAATTTTAGCGGGGGAATTTTTAAAATACTTTTTCAATTAGAAAGTTTGGGTTTTGTACAAAAGGTAACACACGACTTTTATTTGGAAACGATACGGTATTTAGAGTTTATTTTATTTGAACCCAAGTTTGATCTTTGTTAGGTCCTTTTGTTCAACATTGTCGTGCATAATCGCGTAATAATACTCATTTTGCAGGTAGCTCTGGGAATGTTTCATGCAAGACAACTGCAGTTTCACTATTGCATTTCCCTACATCTAACATGTACTCCCCTGCATGATAAATTGTGTGTAGCCACTCATATTTTACTTTTCCATATTTATTTTTTAAAATATTTATGTTACTATTTAAATTTTACTTTTCAGTTTTAAATCTTACTAACGCATTGCAATCAAATAAGTTTATATGGAAAATAGTTTCTGAATCAGAGGCCTAACCGGGGGGGGGATATATATTCCCCCCCGCAGAATCTGAAAAGTAAGGGAAAATATTTGACATTACTTATTTCAAGTATTGTAAATTTTTAGAAGTAAAATAAAACCCACTATAACTCATAGTTAAAATGTTCCACAGTTTGTACAAATGATAAATATTTGTGATCTGGAAACCTGTGGATATGTCAACTTTTTGCCTTAAAGACCTTCTGTTTGTAGGTTTTTAATTAAAATACCATAAACTCCTCTCTCATAGTTTAACCTCGAAGGAGGTTTATAGTGGTGGTAACGGCAAATATATCTTAGCCATTTGCCTTGTCCGGGAGTTTGCCTTTTCTCACTGCATTCGCTTACAATTTTCAGCCGTGATATGTAAACACAAAACCTACTGATTAGTATATAATTTACTCGAATGAAAAACTATCACAACCATTGTTTAGTTAGTGGAATGTAAACTAATATTAAGAGGAAAACAAATACAATACAATGTAGTAGCAGTACCTGATGCTCAAGCATAACATGAATAGCGGTTGCAGAAAATTTTGAAAATATCAGTCTCCACAATTAGTAATACAACTTCGTAAGCCCGTGGGGCGGAGCCCTATAGGGAAATTAAGAAAACCCCTCAAACTCATTTTCTATCATGAGTACAACTATATTAAATAGTTAAAATTTAGTGTAAATGTTACACTTGAACTAATTAGTTTTCCCTTAAACAATCAAATTTATCTAACCGTTATTTCAACATTTGGTTTAATTTTATATTTTTACAACAACCAAAAACATGTGCGTATAATCAGTTCCCCATTTCGAAGTACTGTAAGTATTCCTATGCACCATCTATTGAACAGGTCTGCTGATTATATATAAACAGAGACAAATAACCATTTAGGACCGGGGAGACCGAGCCATGCTCGTTGATATTTGATTAGTTTCGTGGGTGAAAATTATGTCTATGTGCAATATTTATTCAATGGTTATAGTTGCTGTTTGCAAGAAATCTGTCGATCCTTTACCTAGTTTAAGTGCTACTTTGACAGTTTACTGGTTAATTTATTAACAGCTGTTTGACTCTTTTGTTTTGATTTGAAATTCCACAAGCTCAATGCTAAAATGTCCATATTTCAAATGAGAATTACAACAAAATATAAATTTTCCTAGGGTTGATGTTTTTACCAATCCTATTTTTAGGTCCAAAAGCACCTAATTTCAAAGTTTTAACAAGATCGTTCCGCTGGATTCCAAGATAAATTTTGCAGACAGACAGACACTGCTCGTACTGAAGTATAAGATTTTGCACCACTTATAAAAACCAGTCTTCACCGAATTACTGGAAAATGGACTAGGCTAATAACTTTTCAAAATATGCAGTGGCTTGGGATTGGTTCGTGATATGAAATCAAGCATGCAACTACACGGTAACACAGCACCAGATCACGAATTTAATTTTCTCATAGCTTTGGTTGCGTGACACTGAAAAAAATAATTACGTTTCAGTTTAAACGGGGGACATGGCGTGTCTTGGCTTACATCTGTCGTGCGGCGTCGCGCCTGGTTATCCCCGAGGCTCAAGTGATATCACAGGGGAACCTTGTACAGGAACAGTGCGTGAGGAGACGGGCTAGTCGATACTTGACATGGGCGGTTCAGATACAACTTGCAATTTTGATCATAAAGGATACATTGTATTTAATACTACAAGTACAAAACACATATAAGGTACAAATGCAACGGTTACAACTCCAATTTATGATTCATCTCAATTCGTAAGAAAGTTTTATTTTTTATAACAATTAGGAATGAGTTATGAAAAAATCAGTAGATCCAGATTGAGAGTGAAACTTGAGTGGGTGACATTTTGTTTTGTAGTTTTAAACGTTTAATGAAATATTGACCATTATATATACATTTAAATAAGGTAATGTATTTTATTGGTAGCCTATTTATAATCCTCCGATAGGAAAGTTAGATACCCCCATTGCAGCAAACCTGCATCCTCAGCGAATTTCCCATGCATGTATATGTTTATCACTACCACATAAAGCCACCTACCAAATTTAATAAAAATACATTAATAAATAAGTGATATATAGCAATTTTTTTCTCAATAAGAATCACATTAGGACTGAGTACGCAGGTTTGCTGCAAAGAGGAAGATAATATATGTGTTTTTTATGTCATTATCAATATAACTCAACTAAATGAAGCTACATACCAATTTTTAATAACTTATGTTCATAATTAAGGGTTATATACAACTTTTCTTTTTATCTATAAGAATAACATTAGAGATGACTATGCAAGTTTGCTGCTACGGCAACAATCAACAAAAAATATTTGTTTGTGCAAAAATCAATATACCAGTACTAGTTTAAGCCACATACAAAGTTTCATCAATATACATTTATAAATAATTAAGAAATCAAATTTGATTTATTCTCCATAAGGATAACATTTGACAACGCACTGTGTTTAGCACTTTGAATATCTGTGCAACGGTTGGACGTAGAATCACAATTTTAAGACCAAAATGATTATTTTGTAGAGCTTAACTTATTGGTAAAATCGAATGTGAAGTTTTCAGTAAAATTAGCTGAGGAAAAGCTAAAAACCTTTTTCCCGTAAGATTAACATGGGTAATTTTATTTACAAGCTTTTTTAGTGAATTTCCTAAGGAAAGTGAACTATTAGCATGACCCGCACGGTGAAACTTAAGCTTGGGACCACCATAGAAGTTCCTAGTGTGACCCCCTGAACACGTTTTGGGGGTTCGTTCAAAATTATATATATATCTCAACAATGAAATCCAACTATGCAGACCACCTTTTAAAAGCAAATCACAACTACACCAAAATAGAAGACAATTTAAAAATACTTGAGTATGAAAATAATAAAGAAAAACTAAACGTAAAAGAAGATTTATGGATATATTTGAATAATAAAAAGTGTCCACAAAAACTACTAAACACAACTCACTTGAACCATGAAAATGCGATATTTGCAAAGATAAAAGAAATAAGAAATTAAGAAATAAGAACCAACATATATATAGAAAAAAAAAAAAAAATCCAAAAGCATATGCAAATTTACTACATTACTGTATACAAAATTTGATCCATATGTTCATTTTAATTTAGATGTTTTGTTTAAGTTTTTAAGGTTATTGATATTTTGACTTGAAAATGGCTTAATAGACCGAAACTAGTCGTCAAAATATAAATTATGAAACTAAATAAGGGTACTTTGTTCTCATAATGATAGTAAAATTAATATATATATATATATATATATATATATATATATATATATATATATATATATATATATATATATATATATATATATATATGAGTATGCACTCTAGCGGTCGCATTTTTTGTTCGATTTACTTCAAATTTGGTAGGGACATTCCTTTTTGTAATCAGTTGGACAAGTTCGTTAGGCAAAACAATCGAAAAACTCTAACCCCCTTTTTTGGGGATTTTAAATTTATAAATTTGGGTTTTTGGGCCCAAAAAGGGTCAGAAAAGCCCCGGATATGAAATTAATGAATGTGAAACGGTGGGAATTAGTGTGGCGAAACTTTTAAGCCCTCTCTCGTCATTCTAGCATATATATATATTTACCGAGTTATTAAGGAAAATGTGTATTGACAAAACACAGTACGTTGTCTTATGGGGGTTTTACTTTAGAAAAGCCTGTTATTCATTTGTTGGTGTACTTTTATCATCCCCAACAACCTCATGCCTACTTTAAAGCCTGAGTGGACCTTCTCCTAACCTTATAATGCGCAAAATTTTAATCCCAGCATTGCAGGTAAATAGAACCAGGAGCATCAAAACAACCAAAAAGTCAATATTTTCAGATTTGAATAAAAATTGGAATAATTGTATGTTTTTAACTGATTTTGAGTTTTTATAGTTTTTTATGTGGAAATTCACTTCCCTCACGTCAGCATGCTGCGTGCGAACTCGTTTATTTTATCCGCAACCACTTAACCTAGGTTAATGATTCAAAATACCATATTATTTGTTTTTTAAGTTTTAAGAAAAGTGAATCACTATATCACAACAACAAAAAAGAAAGTAAAAATTCACAACATCACAAGAAGATCTATTCACCTTTGTGTAATGAAGAAAACCCAACTAAGTTACATATATAATTTTTATTGTAAAAACGTTCCTTAACTCTATTAATGTACATTATGCTTGACTAAAGTATCCAAGGTGATTCGCTTTGGAGGAATAAATTAAGATTCTCAAAATAAAATTAAAATATTTGTATAAATTCCCGTAGGGCTTAGTTCCACTGGTCTTAAAAGTGTCCATGAAAATTCCCTTTTATTTAGTCAGATGATTACTTAAATATATGTTAATTATTCGAATTATTTTAGAAGGTGAACCACAAAATGCAGCACTCTCAACTATTATATACCACGGTGTAGCCGGGTACTGCGCAGGCAAATCCCCTTGTTTTTACGAATTCATTTTTTGAGAAAAAGATAAACAAATTAAGTAAATATATATATCGTTTTTATTGTAAAAACCTTTTCCTAAAAACTAATAATGTACATAATGCTTGAATATCAAGTAAGCAGAGAGACTGTAGGTCGGTTGAGGGGGGTGGTTAGCCCCAGGAGCCGCCGACGGAGCCGCCAACCCCGCGGTCCCGCTGGCCGTTGTTGGGGCCGCCGTAGGTCCTGTCCCAGTGGCCGTGGACCTCGGCCTTGACCTTGCCGTCCTTGGTGACGTCCCACTGTTTGTTGGCCTCGGCATGCACCACTGTCCCTCCGTTCCTGGTCTTATCGGTCTTGACCACCCAGCCTCCGTCCGTCTGCGGCTGTTGTTGGGGTCGGGCCGACGTGGTCGCCACCAACACCAACGCCACCATCACACACACGGCTACCTTCATGTTACCTGGTGGGCAAAAGAAACGAATAAATGTTGACGCCAAACAATATTTTAGATTTTATTGTTAAATTAACTAGGAGTACGCTCAAATATTCGCGTAATGGGATGACCGAACTCAGAAATGGTAGATAAAAGTTACTGCTGTTACGTAAGTTCTAACAGAAATTTTATCACAAAATATTAAATAAATAGTCCTGGGGACTCTGTAGGAAAATGTCTACTTTTCATTTGGTCATAGGATAACTCTTTCTTATATATAATAAATTATATTGTATTAGAGGTGCAAATTCTTCAACAACAAATAATACAGTAAGTTGCCTATGCAGTGAGGTACAGTATATTGGAAATTAGCTGAGTACGCAATTTTGTTAAGACTGGGGTATTTAAATATCATCAACTGACAAAAGAACACAGCTGGGAGAAGTAAATATGAAATAAATAGCTGCTGCAATCCAGCGGATAAACTATTAACTTACTCACATTATTCACATTATAGGAGAACGTTATCTTTATTTATAAAAAATGGTATTAGTTTTTTATCTAAAACTTTCAAAAAACTTTTATAATTGAATAAACTCATGTTAAATGGACAATTTATTTAATAATAAAACATATATATATATACAGGACCAATTTTTGTATTTTTTTGTAATTACGAAACAATATTGTATTAGTATATTGTACATTGTATTAGTACATTACAAGCAGTAATTTTAATCCATTGCTTTACCTTATGGAAATTGTACAACTTTTAAATGTTAATTAATTAAAGACGGCTAAACGAATATGTTCCATTTTTGGACTGAAAGCGTGAAGTGTACTGGAAAACAGTTTTGTAAAATATGAAAACGATCCGTGCAGCCGTTTTCACGTTATTGCATTACGAACACACACACACCCACACATCAACTGACAACGAATCATTGTCACTGCTAATACATAGATTCCTTCACTTCGTTCCGTCATCAATTATTTAGTCTTTACTTGATTTTACATCAAGGGTACAATAACAAAAATTACTTACACTGACCAAATAGACTTAAAATGTGTTACCGGTAAGCTTTAAAATTTCATGAGATTTTTTCACTTTAAACTTCAAAATCTCAATGATATTTTTTCTGAATAGAATTAGTTTATTCCTTATAAAGAACATGTTTTAACTAAATTGACACCTTCTTCATAATTGAAGCTGCTAAAACAAAGCATTTTTAACAGTAAAGCTTTGGCTAAAACTAAGGCATATTACTATGATTGTAAAAAGATTATTCTTTAGCTATACATACATTTTGTTATAACAATGGTTCCTCAGAATAGATAGAGTGAATTTCATTGCGGTTGTGACTGTTGTTTGAGGTTTCCTTACTGTATAAGTGAAACTTTTAATATACATCCGCGACAAAGATTGGGATGGTACATTTTGCCCCTATCAATAGCCAACATATTTAAATATTTTATAGTTCTTTTTTTAAACTTTAGGTCTAATCGTTGTGAGCTCTACTTTAATAGGACTTATCTCCGATAAATAAGCTGATTCCAACATTTGAAGATTCGTAATGTTTCTGATTTTTTTGTGCAAGTAATAAATCAAGCCCGCAATCAGACAATCATTCTCATATTAATATAAGTGTGGGATTACGAGTTGATTTCAATGTCGCTAAACGGCTGTTAAAAACTGATTAAAGAACCTATTTGTATTTATTTATTATGACAGTTCCATATGGCGATATATTATCTAGGCGCATAAATTAAAAGTCTTCATAATTAAAGTATTTAATCATTAGTCAACGTAAGAAGTCGTAAAACACACAATTATACTGAACCAATAACGTATCTACAAACTCGTGGACACTTATGCATAGTTCTTTTTTTGACGTAAATACTTAACGCATTGTGAGCTGAATTATATTTGGTAATAGTCTAATAATAATTCTAATATTTTTAATTTAAAATTATAATTACAATGATGTAATTTAATGAACAAAGAGAATCCTATAAATTAGGGTATTATAGATTCAAATTGTGTTTGAATTATGTATGCATGAGCGTGTGCGTATGTTAATCTTATGTTATTTCCGCCTGTAATTTTATGGAGAGTTAATAAAATTATATATCTCGCTTAGTAATGAATATATTTTGGTAAAACTAGGAACGTGGTGGCTTCATGTAATTTTAAATTCGCTGTGTGGCCAGGTTCGCTGCGACAGGGGTATTTAAATTTAAATATATACACCTGCAATGTGTATTTTGACACCTGAACTCACACATATATCAGTGAATATACAAACACTTGTGAATTCATTGTCTATACGCTTTGCAAATCCCATTCATTCAAATATAATTTGTACGGTAAATAATTTGTTAAATCATAAATTTTCCATTGTTCAGCATTTAAGATTTATAAATTTCAACTTATTTATCCAATTTTGTTACGTACAACGGAAAAAACGGAAGTTCAAAAACATAATATATAAATTATATATGTACTAGTTGGTGCCCCATCCTCTCTATAGAAAATATCGGATATAAAGTGTGATTTAGTATACAAATTTAAAATTTAAACAGGAAAATGAAAGTTGTAGTTAAATTTATTCCTGATAACATATTTTTATTTAGTTTACATTATTTAAGACTAGTAGAATGTACCCGTTCTTCGCACGGGTTAGAAAGGTAAGTTAGCTTGAAACAGCTGTTCTTGCTTCTGCTCTTTAAGCTGTCAAATGGAAGTGTCCCATATATAGTTGTTCGCATTACAGTTTCTGAGTATTTATTCTGAAATGTAAACATTGAAACTTGGGACGTTCATGGGGCGTAGCCCCAGGGGCTTTTAAGTAAGTGAATAGGCCTATGTGTTGCATGGGTTCAAGATCTACCTTTGTGTAAAGTTTCATCCAGTCGGTTCAGTAGTTTTGCGTTTACCCGGAACATCAGACAGACAGACAGAAACCACCTCTTCTTTATAATATTATAGATTTAAAAAATGTGAAATAAACCCATTAAAATATTTGTGCAAGAAAAAAGAAAATGTTTGTGCTTTTTTTAATGATCACAAACCACAGACAATTTTGTTCTATTGTCACAAACCTTTAGTTTAATTATTGTTGGCAAGGAACCCGAAAATAAGCATATTTTGGGTGATAAAATAGTGTTGTCTGCTATTTACAACGTAAGATTTATATGACATACTCAATTGATCGCAATTTAATATAAATCGTTAAAATATTGATACAAAATAATTGAAAATATTAGTTCAGAATGTAAATATGTCTACATTGTTTGGTGTTTCGGTGATAAATATTTTTGTTCCAAAATCAACATTAATAACAAATCAAACTTTGTGATACACTTAAGATTGCAATTTATTATTAAATGTGTTTATAAATTGCTCCCTAACTTGTTTTCTCCTTGAATGATTTACTGTGACTGAAGTTAAGTAGACTAAGACATCGAAATTAATCTTTACAATCAAAACTTGTTATTCACTTTATTCACTTCTTTGTTTATAAGACAATCGTTAAATTTAATTTAATTTCTGGGCTATACCACTTTATTCCCACCCTAATGAAATTAAAAATCCTTTTATCCAGTGATAAAATCTTGTAACTTACATCTCTTCTCGTACTTTCTTCTTTTTATACGATTTTATAATTTTAGAAAAAAATTTTGAAAAACCCAACAATTCATTCTTTTTAACTTTATTAAAATATCATACAGGAAATAGGAGCAGTAAATTATAAAATAATAATGTAATAAAATAAATAACGCAGTGGGCAAATACGAAAATACTGCATGTTTATATTACAAATTATTTCAGTACATGACAAAACAAGTTTTCAAAGTATTTAAAGAAACGAAAGTCATATCTTGAGCTATATTTGGCTAAAACCTACCTCTGAGGAGCAATAGAAGATAAGTAGTCAAGGTGTGTTGTCTCAGTCTATTGCAGCTGCACTGATCACTGATGCTGAGGCAGTTGCCGCGCTGCGCTTATATACAAGCGCCTGTTGGCGGGTTTCCCGGCCTGTACTTCACACATCGGCTGTGCTGCGGCCACACGCCGCGCCGGCTACGTCACAAGGTCCACTTGCTGTAGCAGACTAGGGGTCATCTCGGGTCACTGTGACGTCACAGATTTGGTGTTTGCTAAATTTACTTTATTACTATGGGTCAAGTAGCTGTGGGTTTTTACTGTTTTTCTTTTGATTTTAGGTTTTCGCTTTTATTTTTAACCCCAACTAAAAGTGTATGTGATATACATGTGTTAGCCTTTTACTTCCAGTTTTGAAAACAAATCCCCTCCACTATTACTCTTTTGTGTACTCATTCATAGCATTGGCTCTTTGAAGCAAGAGGGACTACATAACAAAACAAAACTGACGCTTGAAATATGTATAGCAGTATTAATAATGAATTACATTTAATGATTCAATTATACTTAGCAATTATTTTGGTTTAATAGGCTAATACTAGTAAAACAAAAGTTAAATCCTCTTTATACAGTTACAGAATCGACAAAATCGGTTCACAAACAACAGAGGAGTTATTTTTGCAAAATTCACCTTAGCAAATTACAGGTACTATTTCTGAATGACATGTTTGTGTGTGATGTGTAAATTATATCCTACAATGAGTTATATGCAGTACTGGGGGTCAAGCCATGCTTGGAGAAATTAGATTAATTTTCGTGGGTTAAAAATGTAATAGATAAATGTTGTATTAAGAGCAGAGTTTCTTCGCTCAATTGCCTCTTTTCCGCATATTAGAGTCGCTCAAATTGTTATTACAACTCAATCTCCCTAGTATTTTTTATGTATTATTTTGTTGTCTACCTTATATGCAATCTTTATTAATGGTTCTAGTCACTGTTTTCAAGAAATCATTTGTTGATATTTTACCTTGTGCAAGTGCTACTTTGGTAGTTCTATTTTTAATTTATTCACAGCTATTATAAATCAATTATTTTGATTTGAAACTCCGTTAGCCCAATGTTAAAATTTTTAATTTTCAAATGAGATTTTTTTTAAATATGATTTTTCTTGTGTTTGAGGTTTTTACCAATCAGTCCCTAATTTTAAATTTTTAACAAAATCTTTTCACTGGATTCCTATATAAATGTTTCAGAGATAAATGTAAATAAGCATTACTCATATAGGATTAGTTTATATCATGATGATAGAACCTCGGGGCTCTAGCTTTGCTCTGGGAAAGTTATGAAGTTTGTTTAGATGACTTGTGTTAATTTTTCACCATGTCCCCCTATTGATGAGTATGTTTGCATTGTTCATTCGCACTATTCTGCATGTTAAGACCACTCCAGTTGTTACTGCAGCTTAGTGACCTTTAGGTAGTACTTTGATTACATGCAAATTTGATTTATTTTGGATATGACCATTCAATGTATAATCTTAATTCAATGGTTTTATAGTCACTGTTTTGCTTTACATGAGTATTACTTCGACAATAACAATTATAATTCTTTTATTTTTATTTTAAACGCCATAATCTCAATATTAATATTTGAATATTCACTTTTAACATAATTTGAATTTTCCAGGGGATGATACCTTTCTAAAAACTTACATTTATCCCAGAAATCAATTATTTTTAACATTTGAAAGAAATCGATGGAGCCATTTTTGAGATCAGAGTTTCAAGTAAGCAACCAAGCAAACCTTACTCATATTGGAATATAGGATATAAGGGTATTGGATTCCAGAAGATAGCTTAAAACAGTCATTCGTGCTACCAATGAATACAGACAGGCCTTATAGGGTTCGTATTCATTGATGCTACAAGAGCCGACATTGAGTTTTCGTAACAAAACCTATATCGAAATTGTGCACCTTTTTATACTTTTGAACCACAAAAATACAATACATCGTACCCTTTCCTTTGGAAGTTATAACCAATACAAAAGTCAGACTACAGGTCTAGCCTAAAATCACAAGTCTATTTAAATTAAAAACTAATTATTTCACAATTATTTACTTTTTCGTACTTTTATGTTCTAGTACTACCAAAAGTAATGTTTGTACCAATAAAATAATGGCTCTGCAGTAAAAAATCGGCACACATTAAAAAAAACTCAAGTACCTCAAAATGGAAAACAAACTATGCCATATTAGTTCTGTATACTATTTTTAACTATTTTCTACTATAACTTATATTTGTTGTACCGCTCAAATAAAGGCTCTGTAATTGACATAAAAGTCGGCCTACAGGTCTACTTCGACAACATAAGTCTACGAACTGAAAAACCAATTTTGTCTTATTTTTGTACCACAAATATAAAATTTTGTTTTTGTACCCTTTTCCTTTGGAAGCTATACCCAATACAACAGTCGGAGTACATCTATAGCCCAAAAACAAAAGTTTTATAACATTTAAAACTAATTATTTCATAATTGTGTAGTCTTGTTGTACCTTTTTATGCCACCAAAATAAATTGTTGTACCACTTAAATAACTCGGCTATAAAAACAATTTATCATTTTAATATATTTGTACCAACAAAAGCAAATGTATTACTTTAGTGGCACCAGAATGTCTTTTAGTGGTACAAAATGGTGCAAAAATATTACAAAATTATGTTATGATTAGTTTTAAATGTTATTAAACTTGTCTTTTGGGCTAGACCTGTAGTCCGACTTGGTTATAACTTCTAAAGAAAAGGGGTACAAAATGTTCTTTTTGCGGTTGAAAAAGATACAAAAATAGTACAAAAATAATACATAATTTTATTTGTTTTTTATTCTGTGGACTTGATTTTTTTATGTAGTCCTGAGAGCCGACTTTATTTTTATTATTTATTCAGTGGTACTTAAAGATACAAAAAGAGTGAGCAATTATGACCTAATTAGTTTTAAATTTTATTAGACTCGTGATTTTGGGCTAGGCTTCTTAAGGAAAGGGGGATAACATTTATCATTGACTAGTATTTATAGTCAATGATTGTATAGGCATATATATATAAATAGCACATGTCGTATGATGATTTAAAACCTACTAGTTTCGCCGGCCACCTCTTTAGTATCACTTCTCTGTGCTTTTGTAGTATTATGATTTTGTTATTACAGTACCCCAGTTTAACAAGTTATAAAACAAATAATTCAGTTATATTTTCAAATTCAATGTTAAATCCTAAATCCGTTATGTTACTTATTGTGACGATATTTTGTTCTAAGAAGTTAATTTTTGTGCTCCAATTTTCATTCATTTAAATTATAAATGTGAAAAACCGAATCATTACATTGCGTTAACTCGTCTTATGAAAACATCTAAGCTTTGTCACTTGCGTATAAAGAAGATAACATACACAACACACTTGGACAATATAAATTCAAACTCAACCTCAAACATTTGTATTTAAGAAAAAAAGTTAAAATATCTTCATACAATGAATACTTAAATTAAAACTACCTATAAATGACATGACAAATATATAAATGACTGGTCACCGGATTGACTTTAGGCATGAAGATCTGTCGAAGCCGGTAGTCACTCATGGGCTGGATGGAGCATGGTGACACATTCCAAAACACGTATAAAGTCAAACCCATCCGGCAAATCACAGACTCCGAGAAAAGTAACAGTTCCTTACGAGACATTAAACAGGCACACCAACTTGTTTCAGAGTCAAAATTTCCTAATGGACTGAATTTAAGGTCACGAAATTAAAAAAGCTGGTTCAAGAAAATTAAATTTTAAAAACTGATTTTGTTAGTTTTTAAAGATTCTAACCCTACGTTTTGTTAAGTTTTTATAATGTAGAATGTTGTGAGTCTGAAGAAAATTAGTATCGACATATAAATCCGTTTTTGAAAATGTAAGTTTTGGTCTCTTTTAGAATATACAAGGTGTACATAAAGTCCCGCACGGGTTTAATATTTTCTGAACGATAACAGATAAATCAATAAGATTTGGTACATCAACACTACACCTAAAAATATACTTTTTGAAGGAACTATCAGTTTTCTGTAATATCATGGGGACGTCCCGCAAGAAGTCAGAAAGAAATCTTAAATAGGAGCATAGGTCAATATGCACATCACATTAAAGGGCTTATCTAGCAGAGTTGAATGCCGCAAACCGCACTAAAAAAGGTTGATCCAGTAAAAAATGGCGGCTGTTCAAATGTTTTATTAAAAAAAGATAAGATCTTTCTAATAGTTACTGTTACCAGTTTTTCCCCGTTATCAATAGATTTTGACCAAATTTGTAACCCTTGAGGATAACTAACGTCATAATTCACTTCTGTATTGACAGGCATAATGTAGTATTTAGCTGCGGTATTCATTTAGTTGCAGTTTTGCTTTAATGGGGTTGTGGCTACTAATAAAATGTAACCAAGTAAAACCTTTGAACAGCTGCCAACTTTTACTGGATCAACCTTTTTTAGTGCGGTTTGCGGCATTAAACTCTGCTAGATAAGCCCTTTAAAGTGATGTGCATATTGACCTATGCTCCTATTTAAAATTTCCTTCTGACTCCTTGCGGGACGTCCCCATGATATGACAGAAAACTGATAGTTCCTTCAAAAAGGATATTTTTAGGTGTAGTGTTGATGTACCAAATCTTATTGATTTATCTCTTATCATTCAAAAAATATTAAACCCGTGCAGGAATTTATGTACACCTTGTATATACCGGGCATCCACAAAGTTCCGGGATGGTTAATAATGTTTGAACATATTTAAGATTGAGCTAGTAAACTTGGTACAAAGTTACTGGGCATACAAATCTATTTGAACACCTGTTCAGTGACCTTCTACTTCCTCAGGGGGGCGGCCCGCAAGGAGTCAGAAGGAAATCTTAATATAAGCATAGGTTGGTATACTCATCAAATGAAAGGTCTTAATTAGTAGAGTACAATGCCGCAAACCCGACCTCAAACAAACAACCGAGCCATAATAATTGCAGATCCAAGCCGACGGCTTGCCATTTTCGACTGCCATTTCCGGCTAGTAATTGTGAGTGTATATATATACAGGGTGTCACAAAAATGCGTAGCGCGCTATGCAGAACCGGATTCTACATACAAAAACAAGTCGAAAATGTACAGTAACATTTTTGCGAATTCGGATTAGTTTAGTCGTAATCCGCCATTTTGTATTTTTTTGAAAATAATTAATAATTCAAAAACCCTTCGAGATTTTTTTTTTTAAACTTGGTATAAACTTTAAGTTTCTGGTTTTTAACATTTTCCAAAAACAATATTTATTTAACTTATCAAATTTCAAAATGGCGGCCATTTAAATATTTCAAAGTCAAATTCCATGAAAAATAGCAACTAAAACCAAATTTAAAGCACATTGTAATCCAAATCTAATGACATTTTTACTGTAAAAATGGGTTAATAAATAAAAAAGTTATAGTAATTTTGTTATAATAAATTTCAAAATAGCGGCCATATACAAATTTCAAAGTCAAATTCCTGGAAAACTAGCAACTAAAACAAAATTTTACACGACATAAAATTTAAAGGACTTGGTCAAATGCACTAGGGAATTTGACTTTGAAAATGTTATATGGCCGCCATTTTGAAATTTATTATAAAAAATTGCCATAACTTTTTTATTTATTAACCGATTTTTACAGTAAAAATGTCATTAGATTTGGATTACAAAGTGCCTTAAATTGTATATATTGTAAAATTTTGTTTCAGTTGCTAGTTTTCATGGAATTTGACTTTGAAATATTTAAATGGCCGCCATTTTGAAATTTGATAAGTTTAATAAAAATTAATTATTTTTGGAAAATGTTAAAAACCAGAAACTTAATGTTTATACCAAGTTTCAAAAAAATATCTCGAAGGGTTTTTGAATTATTAATTATTTTTAAAAAAATACAAAATGGCGGATTACGCCAAAACTAAACCGAAATCCAACAAATTTTACTCTACATTTTCAACTTGTTTTTGTATGTAGAATATGGTTCTGCATAGCGCGCTACGCATTTTTGTGACACCCTGTATATATAGGTACCTATATATAAAGCCAAACCGTCCGAGGAAAACCATAATTCTGACATCCATAAGCCGTATACTTGAATGAAAGGTATCGGTAAAAAAGTTGGACGAAAAATATTAGTTATTGCTACAACCCCCCCATTAGGCTGAAGATAAAATAAAAGTGTCAAAATACATTTTTACTTTCTCCCCTTATACATAGTATATGGAGAAAGTATTGTTTTCGTCAACATTTTCGAATTTGAGTTGATGGTGGAAATATTCGTTTTGGTGCTCCCTGAATCCAAAAAAGTGATTTTTACGTGATGTCTGTGTGTATGTGTGTCTGTCTGTCTGTATGGATGTGTACAGAGCTAGAGCCGTAACCAATGGTCCGATTTTAATGAAATTTGGTATGTAGGTACTAATCCACGATATCTCCAGGAATTTTTTAATTTTCTTAATTTTTGATTTTTAAGGATAATTATCCCCCAAAAATCGCAAAAAAAACATGAAAAGTCAAAATTTCTGAAAACAGCTCTAACGATTTTAATTAAACTTTAGTCGTTTGTAGAACTTTCTTTTTCCAACAAAATGACACCACCTGCATTTCTGTAAAGTACGGGTTCAGAAATTACAGGACTTAAAACATAAAAAATTCAGTTTTTTATTTTTCATAAAAAGCCATAAATATAAAAAAATATTACTACTAGTTACCATTAAAAAGAGCTCAAACAACTAAATAATTTGGTATTTTGAATTGCTATTCTACGATTGCTGGTTGCGGAGAAAATTGAAATTTTCATTTTGCAGTAAAAGCAGTATGTTGTCCCATGTTATTCTTATGGGAAATACTAAAAATACTATTTCTCTCTTATTTATTGATCAATTTCGTTCAAACTTGATATACTTGTCATGTTAGCATTGGCCAACAGAGGAAATTCGAAATATGTAGCCCCTTAACATCCCTAGGGGGGGATAGGGGGCATTTCCCCTCTTAAAACCATGTGTGTAGCAATGGATTCTGTAGTGCCTCCAAAACAGGGATTTGGGTGGATTTTTTTGTAAACAACTTGTTTACAAGATTTTCTGTACATTCGACCGTGCTTTGTATTTTATATATTTAGTAAATCAAAAGTAATTTATTTATTAAAGTTGGGCTAAAAGGGAGAAAGTATGTGTTAGTTTCCTGATACCGTTTATTACTTTCTCCCCTTATACATAGTATATGGAGAAAGTGTTGTTTTCTTCAAAATTTTCGAATTTGAGTTGTTAGTGGACATATTTGTTTTGGTGCTCCCTGATCCCAAAAAAGTGATTTTTACGTGATGTCTATGTGTCTGTCTGTCTCTGCCTGTCTGTCTGTATGGATGTGTACAGAGCCCTAACCAGTGGTCCGATGTTTATGAAATTTGGAATGTATGTACTAATTCACGATATCCCCAGGCGTTTTTCATTTTTTGAATTTTTTATTTTTAAGGGTAATTATCCCCCAAAAACCACCAAAAAGCAGGAAAAATCAAAATTTCTCAAAAACGGCTCTAACGATTTTAATTAAACTTTAGTCGTTTGTAGAGCTTTAGTTTTCCAACAAAATTACACTACCCGCATTTCTCGCATTTCAACAGGGATTTGGGTGGATGTTTTTTTAAAACAACTTGTTTACAAGATTTTCTGTACATTCGACCGTGCTTTGTATTCTATATTTAGTAAATAAAAAATAATTTAATCATTAAAGTTGGGCTAAAAGGGAGAAAGTATTTGTCAGTTTCCTGATACCGTTTATTAAATATTGGATCAATCTGATGAGCTTTGTGACTTCGTCTAAATAACGATACAGCCCGATGTGTAACTCACTCATGTTTACGAATTCTGGACCACTTCTAGATGAGGTATAAAAATAACTTAAATGAAAATTGACTTTATAAACTTAACCTCATTACTTAATTCATGCGTTTCTAGAAACGTGAGATTTGGCATGAACGTAGTAGGTTGTACCTGGAAACCCCCGGAAAAATTGCCAAAAATTGCAGTTTTGAATTTTAAAACCTCTAATCTTTATCTTGAAAATTGGAAACATTTTTTAAACTCTCACATGGTAGAGTATAAACAAATTATAGGACCAGTGAATAAAAATGCCATTTGGAGTGAATATATCACAAATAAATCAAAATTTGAAGGGTCATTGAGTAATAACAACAAAACTGGAGCTATCCCAAGCGGGGATCTGAGGGGCGGAGCCCTCAGCGAGCGAAGTGAGTTTGACTATAAAAATTAAATCAAGTGAACAAGCGAAGCCGTTGGGAAAAGCTAGTATATTTTAACTGCATACTGTAACTGTGTTATTTACAGTTTAACCTTTTGAATTTAATCTCAATCAATATCTGCGAGATACTGTAGGGGAACGGAATAAATTGACTAATAGCTTATAATTAAGCTCATACTATATGTTAGTATTGTAAAACTGTATTTCATTACATATACTGTTTTTTAAAAGAAAATTGAATTACAGTTTATCTCCGTGTTTTTTTGTTGTTTTTTTGGGGGGGGGCAAAACTAACCTTGAGGACGGGCTGTGTCCTTCAGAATAAAGGGATCGAAAACTAAAAACAATATTCCCCGAATATGGCAAATAAATACTAACACGATTGAGCTAAACACAAATCGCCTTAGCCTGTTATTGATATACTAGTTGCCCTTGCTCGAAACCAAAAGTGGCATGTTTGTAATTATTTTTAACGAGCATGATGTATTCTATAAATAGACTGTCTGGAGAAGTCAAACGTAAGAGTTAATACATGTAAACGTTCAAGTCCGATTTTTGATTACATGTAGTTTACAAAGAATCTAACTAGCTGTTATGACGAGGACGAGGGTGTTACGTCACAGGTGTTGGCAGCGGGCCAGCCTCAGGGTCAACGGGCCGTCATCTCACGAGATGCGATGAGGAAAGTTGCAGAAATGTAGAGTACAGATTCCCGCCTCTGCGATACCCGGCCGGGGAAACCCGCTGCTGCCATGTGTACTGTTTACGGTATATAACCGACTAGCGCGGCAGTTCT
The DNA here is from genome assembly GCA_963675035.1 of Allygus modestus. Classification (NCBI taxonomy): domain Eukaryota; kingdom Metazoa; phylum Arthropoda; class Insecta; order Hemiptera; family Cicadellidae; genus Allygus; species Allygus modestus. Next base: position 275,646,817 of record OY776111.1, on the reverse strand, counting down.
CAGCATAACTACATCAGCCTCTGGTCATTCAGCATCTGGACCTTAGCACACTTTATAAGGTAAGGCATTAATTTTAGGGATTTTTCAACACATTACTAAAACTTTGTTATTTCAGTCTTCCCGTAAATAAACTGGCATATCAACAGAATTAATTCAATTTCTTGTTTCAATGAAAATTATTTGTTATTATTATAATTTATGCATTTGCTTTACTAAACTATAAACTTCTCCTTTCTGTTTATTATTAACTCTTGTTAATGAATGCAGTTTATGAAATAAACTATATTAATTCATAAAACAACAATAAATAGTATTCTTATTTGTGGAATATAGTACTTTGTCAGTCAGATAAGAACCTACATGCACTACCATAAAACAATCTGTATGTATACAATAGCTACGGGTTAGCCTACATATTTGTTTGTATAAAATGCCACTCTTTTGTACTGACCGACTCATTCCCGAACCACAGGCAGTAGCCCATTTGAAGATTATATTCAATTTTAGCGAATTTCCCCTATAGGGAAGAAGCTATTACCGTAGGTCTCATAGTAAGACATAAGTCCGAGACCATAATAATTTTTTGTTTTGAGGTCCCCAGATGACAAAAACACTATTCGTTCAAATTTATATATATGTATATATATATATATATATATATATATATATATATGTGTGTCCGTGAATGCGATAACTTGAGTAAAAAACGTCCGATTTCGATGAAATTTGGCTCAAATATATAAAATGACATTCATGACTTTAAGTTCGAAAACCAGAAAAATCGGACCATGGGAAGGGGGGTTTATGGGGGTTTTAAATTTTCCAAAAATCAGTTTTTTGCATTTTTTACCCTAAATTTTTTTTAAACTTAATTTTGGTTTTGACCATGTTATAGAGCTTTAAAAAAATAATATAGTATTTTGAATTATTAACCTAGTAGTTGCGGAGAAAATCCAAAAAAACCTACTCATAAAATCTCCCAAAATCTCCCATGTTAATCTTATGGAAAAAAGGTTTTTGGCATTTCCTCAGTTTATTTTAATTTAAACGTCACATTTGCTTTTAGAAATCTGTTCAGTTCCACAAAACAATCATTTTGGTGTTTAAATTGTGATTCTACGCCCAACCGTTGCTGAGATATTCAAAGTGCTAAACACAGTACATTGTCCAATGTTATCCTTATGGAGAATAAATAAAATTTGATATCTCGATTATTTATGAATGTATGTTGATGAAACTTGGTATGTGGCTTCACGTAGTACTGGTATATTGATATTTGCACAAAAAATTGATTTTTTATTGGTTATTCCCGTAGCAGCATACCTGCATACTCAGCCCCCATGTTATTCTTATGGAGAATAAGTAAAATGTAATGACTCCCTTAATTTTGAACATAAATTAATAAAACTTGGTATGTAGCTTCACTTGGTTGAGTTATATTCATAATTGCATAAAAACCCATTTTTTGTTCCTTGTTGCAGCAAACCTGCTTACTCAGCCCCCCATGTTATACTTACTGTATGGAGAATAACTAAAATGTTATATAGAGCTTATTTATGATTGAATATTGATGAAACTTGGTATGTGGCTTCGCCTAGTTAAATTATATTTATATTAGCATAAAAATCTATTGTTTGTGTTCCTTGTTTCAGCAAACCTACGTACTCATTACCAATGCTATTCTTATGGAGAATAATTAAAATCGCTTATACGTGAATATATTTTTATGAAACTTGGTACGCGGCTTTATGTGGAATTCAGACAAATATTATGCATCGGAAATTCGCTGAGTACGCAGGTTTGCTGTGACGGGGGTATTTATTATTTAATTCTATATTGTGAACCATGCACTTGTATTCTTTATATTAAACTAACTATTCATTTATAGCTACAATATTCCACATTACTCCCGCTAAACACTTATTATCTTCGGGAGACCTACATCAGGGAAAGTTATACAAATATTAAGCATGGTTAAAATTATAGTGTATATTTAAAACGCTAATTTTTGAATGCGTGTCATCACATGGGAAACCCGCTGAACCAAGTTATGAAGTTGTTATCGAGACAAAACCTTAACATTCCTTTGTGTCAGTTCCTACTTGTGCTAAAACTCAGAAAATGTCCTGAGGGAACTGAAGGCTTAGTCCCGTAGGACTTCAAAGTTCAAATGCTGCAAACTGTAATTTTATTTTGCAGATGATTATATACAATCATGCGTATGTTCAACGTAAAAGTTGTTCAGTTCCTCTACAGAACGCAGCGCATAAATTTGTTTCGCCCTTCATGAATCTTCCCAGTGGAACTGGTGTCGTTAGGCTTGGTTAATTTTAAAGTTCTTTATTAGATGAACCATACACATTGCCACAACCTATATCTAAAACGGAAAACACGGTTGCAGTAAAATTATTAGTATCCAAATTTGTAGATGGTACTAACTTAATCTTCGTCCTCAACACGAGGATCTTGTAGGCACGTTGTTAGATATCAAGTATATTCAGCACTCCATATGAATAAAATTAGAACTTTGAAAGTTTATAGGGAGGAGCTGTGAAGGTGGGTATTTTTGAGAAGTCTTAGGCAGGTTGTTGTTAATAAATCCAAAAAGGCACATATGCAATTAAGACATATGCTTTTGATTGATTCCAAATATTTTACATTACAAATTCTTATAAATAACGAAAACTATTTTTCAATAATCAAAAGAAAATTGTTAATAACATAGATTAATAGCTTCCGACACAAACATCCTTTTGAGGTTGGGTTTGCAGGATTCTACTCCTCTATCAGCAAATTTGTTTTTATGTAAAAACTACACTATTCTTACGTTAAGTTCGATTCCTATGGCGTACTGAAATGAAGTCGTGGATATTTTTCAGTTTGTCAAAGGCCAAATTAGGTGCTGTTACAAAGGGCCATTGCGCGATGCTGCAAGTTCGACCTCAAAAGAAAGTTTGTACCAGAAGACATGCAATTTAATACGATTGTCATCTGTAAAAAATATTTATAACGGTATTTTTTAAATACATGTACTCGAAAGGAAAATCTTGTAAAATATTTAAAGGCATTAAAACACACATGAATGTACCTTATTTCCTATTGGCGGTCATTGTATACCAATGCATTCTGTGGGTGTTAATCTTCTCTCTTCATTGTTTAGATTATCACCATGAAGGTAGCCGTATATGTGATGGTAGCGATGGTGTTGGTGGCGACCACGTCGGCCCGACCCCAGCAACAGCCGCAGACGGACGGAGGCTGGGTGGTCAAGACCGATAAGACCAGGAACGGAGGGACAGTGGTGCATGCCGAGGCCAACAAACAGTGGGACGTCACCAAGGACGGCAAGGTCAAGGCCGAGGTCCACGGCCACTGGGACAGGACCTACGGTGGCCCCAACAACGGCCAGCGGGACCGCGGGGTTGGCGGCTCTGTCGGCGGCTCCTGGGGCTAACCTCCCCCCTCAACCGACCTACAGCCTCTCTGCTTACTTGATATTCAAGCATTATGTACATTATTAGTTTTTAGGAAAAGGTTTTTACAATAAAAACTATATATATTTACTTAATTTGTTTATCTTTTTCTCAAAAAATGAATTCGTTTAAACAAAGGGATTTGCCTGCGCGGTACCCGGCTACACCGTGGTATATAATAGTTGAGAGTGCTGCATTTGTGGTTCACCTTCTAAACTAATTTGAATAATGAACATATATTTAAGTAATCATCTGACTAAATAAAAGGGAATTTCCATGGACACTTTTAAGACCAGTGGAACTAAGCCCTACAGGAATTTATACAAATATTTTAATTTCATTTTGAGCATCTTAATTTATTCCACCAAAGCGAATCACTTTGGATACTTTAGTCAATGTTTTTAATGTTTATGTGGACAAGCAACCTACAATGAGTAAAAGCACACATAGTGATACTTAAATTACACATATTATCTCTGCCTCTCAGTTATTCTATTTGCATACCAGAGGGCTCTGAAACAATGAAAAACGTCTTTTCTAATAACATTGATTTTATCACATTCAATATCATAACTTTGTTATGTTTTTCAAAATGTTTTTGAAAAATTATTAATTTTGCGTGTTTATGCTAGTTGATCTGTCTTTCTTGCATGTATTTTTATAAGTGTTAGCACTGCGCAAGTCGCGCTTATTGTCTGATTTACTTCAAATTGTAGAGATATTCCTTTCTACAGGGGTGGACTGACCCGCCGGGACACCGTGAATGTTCCCGGTGCGCCCTCCCTGTAATGGCGTCCTGGTGCCCTCCTCGAAGGGCGAAAATAAACAAATATTGGTACACAAAATCTAAAACCAGGTTATCATTATAATTTCAATACATTTTACTTTGAAATAAATCAAGTTTCATATTAAAGTTAATTAATTTAAAACTTTAGTTTTTGAGTTTAGTAAACCATTACGGGCATTCGCTCGGGCCACGGTGCTTGGCACCTGGTAAAATCTCGTAAACAAAAGCAGACAATTACCTAAAATAACCAAAACCAATGTTTTAAAATTTAATTAATTAATTATGCTTTCTGTTGACAAAAGTATACTGTAACATTAGCGGTACTAAGTCAAATAGAGGCGAAAGTCATTCCAGAGCATACCCTAACCAGACGCCAAGCACTGTGACCCAAACTGTACCTGTCAAGCGTCGTACGCTCTCTTCCAGCTGACTATTGTCAGTGGCGGATTTAGGGGGGGGGCTATAGGGGCTGTAGCCCAGGGCGGCAAATTTACAGAAAATTAATAAGTTGTTTGCAAAAGAAATGTTGAAACGGGGAACATTTTGACGAAAACGGATGACAATGACGGTGCGTGCCGCCCTTAGGTAAAGGTAGTAATCAGAGACTAATGTATTACGCTTGCAGTCCCTCACACTGCAGTTCCTCAAAACAGTCATAATGCGTTTGTCATTCATCCGTAATAGCGACAAGACGATTACGCTACAGAGAAAGGGCGGCAAGCCACAAACTACATCAGTCACTGCGCCACTATGACTACGTCCAACTCACGGACTTCCAAGTTTACCCGTACATTCGCATAGCATTAAAATTATTTGTATACAACATCAACAATGACGAAGGCACACGGCTGATAAATGTTGCAACAATCGAATTTGAGATGACAATAACAAAATTTAGACTACAATGATATTGTCGATTAATTTTCAAACTCAAGGTAACAAAGAAAGTTATTTCAGCCGTCTTATACTTACCATCAAAGGCTACCACACATAGTCGTTCATTCTGGAGGATGTTTTTTAGAACAAAACATCTGACCAAAGACAAATAAAGACTAACATAATTTGTGAAGATAGGATTTGATTGGTTGTTGGCATGGGAGCATAGTTGACAGAGGGTCAAAATGGTGGTCAGCAAGTACGCTGCAGTTTTTTACTCCAGGCGAGACCTCTGTACATATTTTTTGAGTGGGACGGTGTCAAAATCTCCATTTCATTAAATGAAAAACTGTGTTATTTGAAGTCTTTAAATTAATATCTGTCGCATTTTAGGCGAATCATGATGTTAAACTTAACTTTATAATCTTAAGACATATTCTATATTTAATTTTATTGTTTATCTCGAAGCAAAGTTATGATTTGAGTTAAATGAAAACACCCTTTTAATATGGCTTTGGAAATATTGTTGAAAACAAGCCGCCTTGTACATCGAATGACCCCGTCCCACCAACAAGTTGACACCACAACAGGACAAAATACCAAATATGACGGCACGCTTTTTGAAGGTTATTTGTCAGAGAGTAGTGACTCCTGTAGGTATTATATTTTAATTCACTGGATCTACAACATCATGGAGGTGAAACTAGAAGAAGTTTTGTTTTTGAAAATGTGTAGAGTTTTTTGAAGATCAGGCCTACGGCCTACATGAATTAATTTTATATTTTGATCGTCTAAAACATATGGACTTTGTATAAAAGTATAAATTACAAAATGACTGAAAAACTGCATTGAAAAGCGCTAATTCGGGATTAAAATAGTCAGAATTTTGTCTCTGGGCTGATTGTCATTGAGTAGGCTATATTGAATATTAAACTGTGTTAATGTGAATCAAGTCAATTATACATTATTTTACTGTTTTTTTTCAACTAGGAAATTACATAAATTTCTTAAACGTATTCATTCAGCTAATTCGTAACTCCTTATTATTTTAATTATTGGATTGTCATGAATGAAAAAACGGTATAATTACTTCTTTAGGTACTGTCACAAAATAACCAAACAAGATATATAACACGTGGGTGTATCTGGGCGGAGAAAAGGACAAAGGGGGGGAGGGCGGCAGATTACCTAGTAGCCCTTAGGCGGCAATTGCTTAAATCCGCCACTGACTATTGTCTGTAGTTTAAAGTTGGTTGGGCTACTCGGCTACTGTGAGTACTGTGTTATGGAAATGAGAAATATGGTGAATGGCGAATGAGCATGGGGGTATTGTTGGGTAGGCTACTTTATATAGACTGTTTTTATCATAATGCGGAATTAGACTTTTAATCGTTGAAAATTTTAACTATAAAGTTGTATTTTTGAGGTTATGTTTACAAAGTAAGTACAGTAATATATATTGTTTACCTTTCTGTTATTTACAAACAATAATTTTTATAACGTGTGGTAAGGAACACTTCTATCATGTATAGATAAAGCAACAGCTGACTTTTTACGTCCTAGGACTTAAAAAAGATCACAGCTCATTTTTTAGATCCTAGTACAAAAAAGTGACGTTTTGCGTACTATTTAGGGAACAAAAACAGGTGGATTTCGTGCAGAATGATAAAAAGTGTGTTATTCAGACGGTCAGTAACAAGGTATTTTGTGATCTCAATATCCACGCACAGACATCATCGGTCGGAGATCTCCTTTCCATTTTGGGCTTTTCATGTTCTATGTACCATGTTTTCTAACAGTCTCCTCTTCTATAATAGCGGACAAATAAATTGCCAGTTGAGGGCGTGGTTTGCCGGGCTATCAACCAAAATCAGCCAATAATAGACATGCTGCATTGCTAAAACTGCACACCAGCTGATTGGCATAACATCCGAGTGGTACGTTTCTATGGCAAAATGGCAACAGCGACAGAGTACAACCATGCTATTAGTTACAGTGCAACTGTCAATTGTCTTATATTATAGTGTCAGACGGATATGTTAATAAATTTAGTGTTTTATTTCTCGAATTAGGAAAAATTCAAGTTCAAATAAACCAGTTAAGTGAGAATCTGCACGAACAAAGTTGCAGTGGTTTTTGTACAATGCTGTCCCCTTGAACTGCAGCGTTACCCCCTCCCACCACCACGGGCACCCTTTCCACCGCTCTTTTCATACCGTCTGTCCACCCCTGCCTTTCTATTATCAATTGGACTAGTTCGTTAGGCAAAATAATCGGAAAACCATATCCCCTTTTTTGTTGTTGGGTTTTAAATATTCAAATATTGAATGTGGACCTAAAGATGGTCAACAAAGCCCTAGATGAACAATTGCTGGTAAAACGACAGAACGCAAAAAACAACAGCCGATAGCTTAGGCCCTCATCATCATATTAGGTCTCATTCTAGCACGAATATTTACCAATGTATTAAATAGAATGTAAATTAACTAAACACAGTACTTGTCTTAAGGGGACTTTACATTGGAAAATATTGTTTGTTATATCTTTGCGTGGTTTTATCATTCCTAGAACCTTTAATACCTTACTTTTACTCCTCACTGGGGATAAATAGAAACACATGAGCATCAGAAAGCAAACAAGTAAAATCAATTCCAATTTTGTTTGTGGAACAAGTGTTTGTTTAAAAACCTTATTTCATTTCAGTTAAGTTTGTATTGTGTAAATCCAACCCCCTCTCATTTGCACGAACTCGTTTAATTTATGAAGTTATATGACTAAGGTCCCTAATGTTTTAAATGAGAGCTGAAGCTACAGAGAACGACATCAACTAGTTTTACTTGAAATCGGTACAGGAAAAATAGGTTCGTGCTACCGACGCGACGCAACGATGTCTTGGTACTAATGGTGAGAACTATTAAAGCTATGTTGGAGTTGCAATGAAATGTGGAGACAATTGGTTTTTAGACAAGAAACGGAAATTTTTAAGAGGAATAAAGGATTGAAATGAATGTATACTGAATTTTAAATAGTACTGAACAGTATAAACTGACGTATTTATTCCGTCAACCTTTTTTAAAATTTTAAATCTTTTGAAGTCCCTTAAATTTTTTTTATTCTTGTCTCTTGCTGATAAATGTAGGTGCTTACAATCAACCACAAAACAACAAAAAAACAACAAAAACAAAAAACCATTTACTTGTCTTGCCTTATTTTGTTTAGTAACTAAATGGTTACAAAGCACCCAAGATACAACAGTAAACCATAGGAAAGCAAATCTTTTAGAACATCTTACTCTATCAGAACAATATGCTTAATTTGGGTAAGAAGTGTTTGTAAACAAAACAAACAACTACACGTTACTGTTAAATCTGTTCGAAAGATATTTTTTAAGTGACTATTAGCTATTAACTAACAGGTGTTTAATATCAGAGGCAGATATATAATTATAGTATGTCATAGCTTTAATATGGATTACACAAATTATTTTAATCGCTCCGACTACATGCCAATACTTATACATTTACATTCTTGAGATTGACCGGCAAGGGCGGTTCCAGGACTGATTTTCGGAGGGGGCCATATTGCCTAGGGTTCAAGTTACTTTCGGTCTTAAGAGTCTGCAGGGGTGGTTTATGACTATGAGCTCATTGAAAAATGCAATAATTACTGCTGCAATTGATACTCAAACTTTATTGAGAGCAGAACCCAAAGTAACAAGAAGCCCATCGTCCTACCCCGGGAATTATTTTATATATTTTATGAAGCAAATATAAACCATCATAATATACTATAACAAAAATATAGCATATCATCATTTATGTGAATCGAATATAACATTTTCATAAGGCCTAAGCAGTACAGCAATAATAAAATAAAATCAAATCAAATCAAACTGTCTTTATTGCCATAAAACAGTGTAAGTACAAAAAATACAAATAAAGAACTTATAATATTATAATGTTCTTAATTAATTGTAAACTGGCTACTTGAAAGAAAACATATTGTTTAAGAAACAAGGGTCATTAATATAGCTTACAATAAAATAGCTGTTAAACCTGTGAGAACTGCCAAATTATGTATATAAGTCTTTATAAAACAAAGTCAAGTCGTCTGGCACCCTTTTTCGCAAATCTCTCAATGATTGTTTCTGTATTCACTTCAAGGTCTTGGTGAACGTGAAGCAAGCAAATACCCGTGAGCCGTGTTTCTCACATTCTTGCTCTTAGCCAAGACTTAACTATTTTTTAATAATATTTATTCCGTGACAATGTAACCTTACTATGTATTGTAATTTACAACAAAATAGTTAATTTATGGGTAAATCTTTTAACCAGGTAAGGTTAAAAGTCCTATCTTTCCCTTCCTGGCGGAGGACGGCCCTTTTTTGGGAACCATTCCGGCATTTGCCCAAGTGAGATGAGAAACCGTAAAACTCTTTTCAGAATGGCCGGCCTGGGATAAAACCCGAGACCTCCCGAATGTGAGGTGCAATAATTGCTACTCTTAATTATGCTGTGAAGGTACACACCAACCATTTCGCGCCTACTGTGAGTTTTGAGACTGGCCGTGGCCGACTGGCGGGAGGCGACCCTTTCGTTGCAGGAACAAGGACTAGGCCTGGCCTATGCGCATACACCAGAAATTAACGGCTCTTGTTCCTTTGATTCTGTCCTACAAGTAAAATTAACGAATTGTTCAGTTCAAGTTCTAACTACTCACTCACTCGCTAATTGCTTGCTTAGACGGCAAAGAAAGAGTGGTACTGTACAAAACAAGTATTAAATCAAAATTGTAGTTTAAAGTTTGGAGAGATGCATAAATATGGAAAATAACAAGTTTATTTGCCCTATCTGTGAAAATAGGGCAAGCTGTAGAAGCAATTTAAACAGGCACGTGAAAAATGTCGTGGGAGGAAGAGGGTTAAGTTGTGTCGAGTCGATGTACGAGCATTCCGAAACCTTGTTTTGTAGTCATGTGAAATCTGGTACGATAATACTGTGTGGTGTATGCCTTATAATTATATTTTTCAATGGCCAGTGGATGTTGCAATGCTTGACAACTAATAAATATTTCTTGCTTATCAACAGATTGAACAGATTACAAAATATCAAAATATAACTATTAATAAAATGGCATAGTCATATAGATTAATGTTTTGAAAGACATAGGCCTATTTTCTGCCAAAGAAATTTAAAATAAGCCATAAATAAATATTTTCTATAAGATACAAATTGAGGATAAACGAACAAAATAACTACTTTATTTTAATAACTTCCTCAATTTTTGAACGCATCTGTGGTGCACCTCTATTAATGTGCGTGGGAATGGTGCTGTTGAGTTGAGTGTTGGTTGGTGTTGCATTATTATGAGTCAGTTCGAGCCCAAATCGTTCATCAATCAGTAATCTGACTTGTAGAACAGAATCAAAGGAACAAGAGTCGTTCATTTTTGGCGCATGCGCAAAGGTCTATAGTTCCTGCGACGGGAGGGGAGAGGAGAATCTCAAGATGGAGGAATCGACACTGCCAGTGTTGCCAATCATCTTTGTCAATACATTAGTGGTTCTGATCGATTGAGTTAAAGTATTGAGCGCTGGCTAAATACTCTGTTGCAAAATGCTTTTTTGATGGATTGTTTTACAGGAAATTATCGCTAGTTCATAAAAGTTGTATTAGCCTTCTTAATGTCAGTTAGAAAAAAAACATCTTTTCCAAAATCTCGGGGGGGGGGAGGGCATGGCCCCCATGGCCCCTTCTCTGGAACCGCCCTTGATGACCGGTCACCTTATCAAGTGACAACCGCCATTCAAGTGTATGTGCGCGCTCGAGTAACCTTATCCTATCCTATTCTATCTACACTCTAATATGAGTAAGGTTTGCTTGCTTGCTTGCAACTCTGATCTCAAAGACTGCTCCAACGATTTCCTTCAAATGTTGGAAATAACTAATTTCTGAGATAAAATTAAGTTCTATACAGGTCTCATCCCCAGAAAAATCAAGTAATGTAAAAAAAAAATAAAATAAAAAGTTAAAAAATTAACATGGGCTTATGGAGTTTAAAATCAAAACAAAAGAATTGTAACAGCTGTTCATAATCAACCAGGGAACTGTCAAAGTGATACTGGTGTTGTTTACCCTGAGCTCTACGTTATATCTGGAGTCACTATACTCTTTGACTAAATATTTCCCAAAAGCGTGCCGTCTAGTTCAGATTTTTGCTTTGTTGTGTTGTCACCTTGTCGTTGGCTGGACCAATCAAATTTCATTGGGTGGACGCTGTCAAAATTAAGTCGCCGACCGATTGTCTGCTGTAGTGTTTACTGTCAGCAGCTAACATTGAAATTGAATTTGAATTTAAAATTGGAATCATACATTATTTAATAACATTATTATGTTGATGTGTAGGTAAAATAAATAATTAAATTAACCACCCAAGTGCACGTTTTTCAATGTCATTCATCAACGACCCTAAACCTAGAAACAATATTATTTTCATGTTACCTAAGTCATTACTTAGCTTCAATATGATTGGTTATACTTTTTATTTTAAAAAATTCGCAAGGTTTCAAAGTTAAGTTTAATACCAGGTTTCGGCTTGTAATGTACTTAAAACAATGATAATGGTTTTGAAAAATCACTAAATTAATACTGATCTAAATGGGGATTAAAGATTATACCACCAAAACGTAAAAAACTCCCACAATGCATCAGTAAATCATATTGGTAACATAACGACCGAAAAACACAGCGGCACGCATTTCTGACATAGAGTGGTGACTCCAGATACAACATAGAGCTCAGTGGTTGTTTATAATTTTTAACATGTGGTTTCCTGAGAGCAGTGTCCAAAACTGTTGAGTGAAAATTGCATGTATAGAGTTGTCATATCCGAAGTAAAGCAAAGGGACATTGTTTTAAATAACAACTGGAGTTACCTTAAAAATTCAGAAAAAGAGGCAAATGAGCAATAAAAATCCGATAATCAACTGTGGGAAGTGGTGAAATATTACTCCAAGTAAACGAAATAATCTGACTATTCTTCCCCTAGCAAAGCTCGGCCCCCCCAGGTACTCTACATATAATATGTACAAGTACAAGCCAATATGCGGTGTACGGTGGCCAACAGGTCGCGGCCGTGGGAAGTATCGACCCTTCGACAGCTGGGTCCGCGGGTTAATCACATGTAATACACTCAGCTGTAACCTTCAATGCCACCAAAGAATTCCCCGCCCCTCTGCATGTTTATTATGTATGACTAGATTACCATTGTAAACTCCCTGTCATCGAGTTGGTGATAAGACTTCTCGACAATTCAAGTTGCGCGAGCTTCATTCTTACATTCCTGGGTTGACATCAGAACAAGACAAATTTATATTCTAGGACGGACTGCATTTTCAAGAAATTCAAAAACATTAACATATCTTAGCGTACCACACGACATACACTAAGCTATATGTGTCTACCGGCTTGTCATAAGACGCACATTTTCAAGTAATTTATATAATTATTTATGGTCTATTATTAAGTTCTCGGTTGTTATTCAACGTTATACAACTATTTATACCATGATACTGTACCAATTTGTATTTATAAAATATATATGTATATGATAAATTACCTTAGTTTAAGTCCAAGAGGGATTTCATTTTGTTCTGTTGGTGTACCTGTGAATTAGCTAATAGAAATTCGAAACGACAGTTAATTAGTATATAAAAGGGGCGGCACGAAAGTAAATTACTGTTCGTGAAAAAGTAAGTTAAATTAATTAAATAATCCTTCCAAAATCACATTCTCATGTCATTAAATCATGTAAATAGTCCATAGATTTATAAATGTTTGTTAGTATAAATCAATTCGTTTTTCAATGTATAACTTCATTTAAAGGTACAATTTCCATATTATGAGCATGAAAAAATGTTTAAGTCATTTTGCAAGTTGAGACAATATATCCGTATTTCTATATTTGTAATTTATTTTTGAATTTGTTTACCTGTTATTATTTAAGTCTGTGTTATTTACAGACGAGTTCCAGTAATAATATGCCAGTGCCCATATGCTCCCAGAAACTCAGTAAGGTACTCTGGTTAGAACATATTTGAGTTGATATAACAATTTATAAATTATGTTCCGAGACCAAAGGATTTTTTATATTATTTTGAGATTCGCAGAATACACATTTTTAATTTGAAATGTTGGAGTTCATTTATTATTTGACTTCCTATCCACGTTGCCAAAACTATATGGTGCTATCTGCAAAGCAATATTTAAATTCAAATTCAAATACCTAATTGGCAAACTACACAGGTGTATAATATCTTTTAGGCTGAGAGTCTTAGAACTTGATCTTTGAATACTATTTTACCAGAAATTTCGCCGGATATAAATATGCACTTCAAATAAACCAGGATATAGTTATTGGTCCATTATAATGAGTTCGTACCATACAGATATGAATATACAGTACTCTGATGTTATAACTTACTTTCGCAATATTGAATATTTTTGTCCCTCGACCATCGATATTCGGTATTTTAATAACAAATGGACTCTCTTTAAATAGTGCTATTTTTCCCGAGTCCCTGGGATCTAGACATTTAATTTGAGCCCTCTCCCATTATCCTGCAATTTACCAAACTCCCACAATTTTCATTAAAAATGTCGCGAATACGAATAAGAATAAGAATTCATATCTATCAGGTGAACTATTATATTATAGGGGGTTTGACCTCAGAAGCCACCCACGATAAGGCGACTTATTTTATATTGGATTGCATCGCTGAGCACGCAGGTATGCTGCAATGGAGATATTTGTCTTGCGTTAAAGTGAGGCGTTTAACAGGGTTAATAATGTGGTCAACACAATTACCGTATTCAATTACAAGTTCCTAATCTGTGAAAGAAAACCGTACAAATGTGATTTTTTAGTAATTTTTACAGCATTTTTCCTGAATATTTTTAAATGTTAATACATGTTTATTTATTTAAGACTTGGAATTTTTGTAGCTGTTAAATTTCGAGTCGTAAAAAACGTGTAAATCGCCAGTGTAATATTATCGAAGTCGATGTTGATTCTAAGATAAATATTTAAAATTTTACCAGGCAGTATTTACAATTTTATCAATTTTACAAAGGAATTTGAACGGTTTATATTCTTATTTAAATTTAAAGGTTACATAGAGACTACTAAGAGACACGTAACTGAGATCCAAATGTGACTGGCGCAATCGGAGTTGGGAAAGTCGTACGGCGGGGTGTCGCGTGACCGGGATGAGTGATCAAGAGATACAACAATGAGATAATCAATGAGCGTATCAATGATGCAGGGGCCGCCAGAGGTTACCCCGGGGGCGTTCCCTGGCCACGGGGGTGGGACACCGGCCAGCTCCCACGACCTCTCGTCCACCCCTCACACTTACGATGCATAATGTACACAAGTATTATCGTTTTGATGGTTTTGACGTAAATTCGTGTATCGTAAAAATTCTCCACTTAAAGTATTTAGTGAAAATTATTGTTGAGCGACTAAAACATTAATATTTTTTTCAATTGCATCTCGGAAAGCAGTTTGGCGAGGTTTTGTTTCATTTTGAAAATGTTCCAAAGCTTGTAAAACCAGGAACTGGAAGATTACAATTTTGTTATCATCCATACCAAATTAATGTCTAGGAACTGATCAACCCATCTGTAAAACGCCTCTTTCAATTGTGTTATTTATGTGTACATATCATTAGTGTAATGATGAACAATTGAACGAAACACTTCAGTTTACAGATTACTCGTAAATCTTAGCTTAGAGGGGATAATTTGAAGCCCCACTTGTGTTTCCGCATGATCTAGATCAAGTGGAAGATTAAGGTAATTTGAACAGTGAGATTCGCAGGGTTATAGAGCAATCTTTAAGCACAGTCCTTAAGAACTGACGGCAGAATTGGATCTCACCCTTTGACTAGGTGGGGTCTAAACATTTTTAATTTGGTAAATTCTCTTCCGATTAACCCTAAGTTAAAATACAATTCCGAAAAAAATTTAAATAATATAACAAATATATTCAAATCTAATACCTAGCAATGCAGAAAGTTGAAAACTCGTACTCTCTAATACGAACAATACATGCGTGCTAAGTTCCCATACGGAAGGCTTTAGCAAAAACTTCCGAAATAATCCAACCTTGCTGGAAACCCATTTAAATTCATAATCTTGGGTTTATGGAGTTTAAAAGAAAAATGAGAATAGTCATAACAGATTTCGATAACTGAATAAATCATTAATGGAAGAAGATGAGTTTTATGGCAGGGTTTTGTCATGAGATCACCTTCAAACAATTTTTATTAGCTTGCCAATAAAAGACCACATGTGTACTTCCCTAGATATCGACACTCAAATGACCAAACTGATGACACTGACGATTCCTCTTTAGTAGTCGCATCGCATGATGAGGTCTGAGAGACCACATGTGTACTTCCCCAGATATCGACACTCAAATGACCAAACTGATGACACTGACGATTCCTCTTTAGTAGTCGCATCGCATGATGAGGTCTGAGAGACCACATGTGTACTTCTCCAGATATCGACACTCAAATGACCAAACTGATGACACTGACGATTCCTCTTTAGTAGTCGCATCGCATGATGAGGTCTGAGAGACCACATGTGTACTTCCCCAGATATCGACACTCAAATGACCAAACTGATGACACTGACGATTCCTCTTTAGTAGTCGCATCGCATGATGAGGTCTGAGAGACCACATGTGTACTTCTCCAGATATCGACACTCAAATGACCAAACTGATGACACTGACGATTCCTCTTTAGTAGTCGCATCGCATGATGAGGTCTGAGAGACCACATGTGTACTTCCCCAGATATCGACACTCAAATTACCAAACTGATGACACTGACGATTCCTCTTTAGTAGTCGCATCGCATGATGAGGTCTGAGAGACCGCAAGTGTTGCAGCTACTTTACCAGAGATCGACACTCATATTACCAAAATGATGACACTCCGACACTTCCCCTGTAGTAGTCGTATCGCATGATGGCTGTAGGTCTGAGAGACCGCAGGTGTGGCAGTTATTTCACCGGAGGCCAACACGTCATATTACCGAACTGACGACACCCCGTCACGCAGGGTGCCACCCTGTCCCCTCGCAATACCCATCAATTACAACACTAAATACTCGCTGAATAACCTAACTACCACTGCCGCATCTAACTAGCGTTATTTTCGTTAAACGTAAATTACTTTTTAAAGAAATTGTACACGATTTACTTTTATTGCGTTATAATGTATTTTATTATTTCTGATTTTTATACAAATTTCATCTTGACACGGAAAGTGATATTTTCTTCTTACACGTTTTCATAGTTATTAGGGTTTTAAAATTTCAAACTGATACTGATGACAGGGAGGGGTAACACACTGCGATCTTAAAGATCTAATGAGTCCCTTCCCGCCACCTCTTGGCTCCAAGTTTCAACACCTTAATAAAGTTTATATCTAGTCAGGTTCTAACAGTGGTAGAGATTTGGGGTGTCCCTAATTCCTCCTTGATACACCCCCAACCGCTTTGCGCTGTTTTACCCAACTGCATCACACTCAACAAGTAAGTGTCTCAGATTTCCCTCCCCCTCCTGCCAGAATGTACAGCCATTCTCTTGTGTACCCTACCCATGTTCTTCAGGTCCCCCATAAGTTCGTCATTTTCAGTTAGAAACCCTGTTAAATTATCTCAGACTGTTTTGTTTAGCCTAATCATAGTTGTTGATCTCCAATATTTGCAGAGGCCAGCTAACTTCTATGCCTGATCTACATCCAGAAAAAGCAGTCCGTGCCAGAACCCTATAACATGTTACTGGGCTCAGATCCGTGCCCTTTTATCATTTCCTTTCCCTCCTCACTAAGTCTTCTTTTCAAGAATACATATTTCAGCCCTTTGTGTCCGGGTACCCAAAGAAGCGACACTGTTGTCTCTGCCCGAAATATGATGGGAGAATGTACCAGTGACTCTTTGTATTTGGTCCAAGGCCCAAGCACTCTAGCCCTCAAAATACAATATTCTATAGTTTCTTTTAAAGTTTAACCTTCTCGTTATTAAGTCTCCTGATTAATTCATTTGCTATTTCACTTTTATTTAGATGCTTTATTGCTTTTACCTGCAATGTCGAATCACTGTTTGATTAATTTAGAATTATTTACGTTTAATGCAGTTTAGTTTTATTTAAACTACATGATCCTAATAAGCTCCTATCTGGAATATTTTGTACGCCTTTTAACCTTTTTAACTCCAAATATAGTGTTAAAATTGAGAATTTGTATCCCAAATTTAAATTAACTACAGTTGTGGTTTTTAAATTATTTTGCTTCATTATTCGGTTTTGCCATTTCTGTATGTTTTATGGAATAACCGTAGGATGTTAAAAATTTGAATGCTATTTATCAGTGGCCAACAAATATTAATTATATTTGTAAACACTAATAAGTAATAACTACAGAAAACGTATTTTGAGATCATTTAGTTCAGCATGGAAAGAGTTAAAGGATTTCCGTGCATTAAAATCATATATGGATTAAGGTTGTATCTTCTATAAATAAAATAAAGTTTAATCACATTTAACAAATAAGCTATACAAATATAAATTCTCGAATTCAGTTAAAAATTGTCTTTGAAATTAAGAGATTTATGTAGTGCTTCAAGTTTCTATAGATATAACGCCCCGTATGTCTGGGAAAATGTGGGTTAAGAAATTATAAGGTACAAGAGCGTCAAAGCTCAGTTTTTATTTCTTTAAAAAAACTTACTTTTAATAAAATCTATCTAATACCTTTAAAAAGTGTGCAAAAAGCAATGGTAATAATCATATTTAATAGCCGAAAAATAATTATAAATTTGTTAGGCTTTTACAAAAAAATACCATAAGTCTAAAAATGCATTCAAATTTGAAATATTGTCTACGAAAATTGGTTGCTGAGAAAATGGACATTTTTACTTTGTACTCGTAGTAAATACAAATTAAACTGTTGCCTAGTCCTATTCTTATGGAAAAATAAGGCTACGGTCACACAAGGGATTATCACGCAGAGTGAAAAAACGCATAAAATGTAAGCAGCACTTTTATTTGCTTGATGTTTTCAACAAATCTTGGCTAGAAAATGAAAAATATGATATCAGGAAAACTCTGGGGAGGCGTCCCCTTTAAACCCCACAGACCGAACCCAATGACTCCTTAACGGATACTGGAGCAACTTTTCTGAAGAATAGTCTATCACAAGACCTTACATTATTATTAGTAGATTATTTTACATTGTACACAACATGAGATTAAAGCAAACATATGGCTACATGAAGCAACTATAAGGGGAGAAAGTTTGAGTCCGTTTTAAAATAAAGTTTTTTTGTATTACATTTGAATATTTCATATCGTAATCAATAAAAGTACTGATTCTCAGACAAAATTATATCTTGCTTATTTTGCTTGCTTGCTTACTTGCTTGCTTGCTCGCTTGCTCGCTCGCTCGCTTGCGTGCTTGCGTGTGTGCTCGCTCGCTTGCTCACTTGCTCGCTTGATCGCTTGCTCGCTTGCTCGCTTGCTCGCTTGCTCGCTTGCTCGCTTGCTCGCTTGCTCGCTTGCTCGCTTGCTTGCTTGCTTGCGACATGGATCTCAAAAACGGCTCCAACGATTTCCTTCAAATGTTCGAAATAACTTAATTTCTGGGATAAAAATAAGTTCTAGACAGGCCTCATCCCCAGGGAAAATCAAATAATGTAAAAAAAAACTAAAAAAAAAAATAACATTGGGCTTATGGAGTTTCAAATCAAAACAAAATAATTGTAACAGCTGTATATAATCAATCAGGGAACTGTCAAAGTAATACTCATGTTGTATATGATTATTAACATGTGGTTTCCTGAGAGCAGAGATTAAAAGATTTGAGTGAAGTTTACATAAACAGAGTAGTAAAATAAATCAAAGAGACGTTGAGCTATAAAAAAACAACTGGAGTGACCTAAAAATGTAGAAAAGAGGCTAATGAGTTATACAAATTTGATTTCAGTAGGGGGAAGTGGTGAAATATTACTCCAAGTCATCTAAACAAACTGACTGGCCTTCCCCCGAGCAAAGCTCGGCCCCCCAGATACTTTTAAAGTAATTAGAGTTGAAGAATATAAATTTAACAAACTCTACTGTAGAATTAAGGATTTGAATAGTATTAAATCAATTAATACATTTTTAGTTCTACGTTTTTAGTTAAATTTCTTAAAAAAATAGTTTTCGTCATACTGCTTGGAAAACGGCTGTTTTCAATACATGCGTTGCGAGGCGAAAGTAGTACTTTTCAGTCCTAGGATGGGAAAAAATCAGCTGGTGTCGAGGTCATCAGCTGTTCCGTTTCTGTCATTTTTAAATATCAATGTAGTGAATCTGCAAACTTGTGTACGTCGATTGTAAGTAATCGATTGTATCGAGAGTTGTATCAATTGTTTTATCGATTGTAATTCATTGTTGCATTGTTATTCTATAGTTTAAAATTAAATATATCAATAAATAGTTGCTTATAAAGTCAATTTTATTATTTTGTAATTATTTGTATTTAGATTAACCTAATATATTGTAGTAACAGATTTTTTCGGTTGTGTATCGACGATCTAACAAAACATTCTACTACACCTGAGGCAAAAATAATAATCTATAAAAAATGAACAATACTAAACTAAACCAATACTAAACTATGTCAAGATGGTGAATAAATATTTAATATTGCCTCAGGGAGAAGATAAGCTAAGCGATAACGCTGTTCGCAGCTAGTCTGATTCCTGATATAGCTCGAAACGGTTGACCAAAGTATTCCTTCTTGCAATCGATAGTCCACGGCATTCGATATATCTATCGTTATAGTTAGTCTAACCTAACACTAACACAAATGTAACAGACAATAGTTGAATACATCTGTAGTAACAGCTGTTTGTTTTAAATAGCAAGAACAAGATGGAAGCCATTTTGGGAGCAAGCTTGTAAAGGTAAAAAGTTGTCAAATATTAGTTTTGAGAAAGCAGTTAGCATAATATATTGTGCAGTAAGACGAAAAATGTAGTTCATCACATGGGCCAAAAGTGGCTTTTCAATCCTCGCTCATTTTCCGACTAAGCTCGTATCGAAAAGCGTCACTTTCGGCCCTAGTGATGAAATATACTATTAACTATTGTCTTTATTTACAATAATAAATTAACAGTATTGATTTGATTAGAAATCTAACATGTTTTCATGTGTATTTTTAATTGTCTATGGATATTTTTTAAGAAATTTCACGAATTTATTCCAAAAGGTTTTACTTATTCAGTGGCCCATGCTCTTCTTAAGTGATAGGTACACTACATTGGCAAACTCCATGACATAAATTTATATTCCTGAAAAGCCATTCCAAGTTTTGAAATTCTCAATACATTAGCAAAATAAATACGTTTTTGTAAGTAGGTTAGAGACATAAAGCCAGTCTCAGGACACAATCGGCTAAGAAGAACGGTGACGTAAATTGATTCCAGAAGAGAATGGGCAAGAAAAAGTAACATAATATGTGTCACCTCTTGTTGGCAGTTTTCTCAATAATGAGTCTAAATAATGCAAAGCCTTGTAACCAATGAGAGAAGAGAATTCAGACGCAGGCGCGAGGGCGGAGCTTAGGAACAATTTCTCATTGGTCAAAACGTGATTGTTAGGTTCAACACTAACATGCAAATCACATTGTTGAGGACAACGGTTTTACAAATCTGTCGCACTCTGCAAAGAGAAAGACTGAACAACCGCGTATCTTACTTGAAGATGAAGATTTTACTACTGTGACTGTTGTTGGTTGATGGTTGTTTGTTGATAGTTATAAGGATATTTGCTTCTCGGATGGAAGCTTACCGGACCTACAATGACCAGGTTCCATCGGACAGAGCAAAGGCGGAGGTCACCCCCTCAAACATGATGTCTGCGTTTTCTGCGCTAAATTTATTACGTTACAATCATCTTCTTGCTCAATCAGGTAAAATTAAACTTAGTAGAGTATTATTATTTTTACTGAGCAGCCCAATTTTTTCAATCGATATTACTATTATAGTTAGTTACATCAAAATTAATCTATTATGATACTCCTCCCAAAAATCCACTGCCTCTTGGGAAATCTTACGACAAGTAAGTTATGAACAGAATTGAGTAGTACAATATATATCTTTTCTCCTGACTATTCCTCCTAGGTAAAACGAAAATGTATTAAAATATATGTCAGCACTGTTTTATAAAATGCTTAATATTTAAATTCAAGAAGCAGTTGCAAAAAATATACACAGCAGGCTGTTTAGACATGATCTAATGAAGAATTACTTTTAGCGAATTTCCCCTATAGGGAAGAAGCTATTACCGTAGGTGGCATGGTAAGGCTTAAGCCCGAAACCATGATAACTTTTTGTTTTGAGGTCCCCAGAAGCCAAAACCACTATTCGTTCAAATTTATATATATGTATAGAGAGAGAGAGAGATATCTATAGATATAGATATATATATATCTGTATATTGTGTTTGTGTGTGTGTGTGTGTCCGTTACCACGATAACTTTTGAAAGAAGCGCCCGATTTTGATGAAATTTGGCACAAATGTGGAAAGAAACATTTATGACTTTAAATTCGAAAACCAGATCGATCGGTCTATGGGAAGGGGGTTTTATGGGGGTTTAAAATTTTCCAAAAATCAGCTTTTTGAACTTTTTACCCTACAATTTTAGAAACACTAGATTTTGGCTATAACCATTTTATAGAGCTTAAAAAAACAAACAATTTAGTTTTTTGAATCATTAAGCTAGGTTTAGTGGTTGTGGAGAAAAGTCGAAAAATGTCTCCATGAAATTTCCCATGTTAATCTTATGGGAATACGGTTTTTAGATTTTCCTCCGATAATTTCACTAAAACCTCCACATTTCTTTTTACCAATTAGTTTAGCCCTACCAATCAATCATTTTGGCGTTTTAATTGTTGTTTTACGTCCAACCGTTGCAGTGATATTCAAAGTGCTAAACACAGTACGTTGTTCAATGTTATCCTTATGGAGAATAAATAAAATGTTATATTTCCATTATTTATGTATGTATTTTGATGAAACTTGGTATGTTGCTTCAACTAGTTGTGGTATATTGATATTAGCACCAAAAAAATTGTTTTTGTTGATGTTTCCCGGTTTCAGCAAACCTGCATACTCGGCCCCTATGTTATTCATATGGATAATAAGGAAAGTTTTATATATCCCTTAGTTATGAACCTAAATTAATAAAACTTGGTATGTAGCTTCACCTGGTTGAGTTATATTGATAATTGCAAAACAAATACATTTCTTATCTTCCTTGTTGCAGCAAGCCTGCGTACTCAACTATAATGTTATTCTTACGGAGAATAAATAAAATGCTATATATCAGTAATTAATGAATGTATTTTTATGAAACTTGGTAAGTGGCCTAAGGTAGTAGTGATACCCATATATATGCAATGGAAATTCGCTGAGTACGCAGGTTTGCTGTGACGGGGGTATTTTATATATTCTGTAATCAAATCAATCTGCATATAAGGATATTGCGTTTTATTATTATCTAAAATTATTAATACATTCAGATTTCAACAAAATATTGGTCTATTTGTAATCATTCATTGCAAATTTATAATCGTTCTATATAGCTCTCTGAACCTGGAAATATTCATTTTTATTATCTGCAGTTAAAGGTCTACACGGTCTACAACAAATACATTATTATTCCTTAATCAGAGGCGTAATTTCGGTATTTTATTTGGGGGGGCAAAATCGGTTGTGATCATGATTATTTTGACTTTTCATATATTACAATAATATTTTCCTTTTGCCCCCCCACGTGCCCTCTAAGTATTATTAAATCTACTTTTTTATACCAGTCATCTCCAGTAAAGTTTTAACAAATAATTTATAAATTTTAGCAAACACTAAAATGGCATATGTCTTGGAAGCGAATGGTTGTGTAAATGGGAACAGAAAGCACAGCAAATCTTTGTTTATTATATTATCTATATCTATAAATACGAAATTTCGAACAACGCCCAGGCCAAACCATTGCACCTAGAAGCACGAAATGTTGCATGTAGACTCCTCTTATAGCATAGGCACCCACTAAAAAGGTATTTTAAGAAATTCCCATAGGGCTATGCCCCACGGGGCTTCAAAGATCCAACCCTGTGTTATTCTTATGGACATTCACTTTGGTTTGAGCTGATTATGATATGATTCGTAGTAGTTCCAGGGGTCAACACAGAACGCAGTACACACAACTGTCGTATTCCCGGGTGACTTTATCATCATATATATATTTTTTTTAAAGCCAAAACTTTGGCCAGTCCGTCAGACCGTTCTACTGGGCCGATTTGCATGATTATTTTGCTAACTGATAATTATGTCTAGATATGTCATCACCCGTCCAAACTAACATATCGTCAATGGGCTTCGCCCCAGTGGCTTCTAAAGTTACCATGTTATTCGTATGGAGGAAGTTTGTTTACATCAGATGATTACTTAAAGCATATGTTCACTTACATTTGACAAACCAAAGAATAATGCTTTAAAAAATCAACTCTTTTTTAGCGAATTCCCCCTAGAGAGAAGAAGCTATTACCGTAGTCGGCATGGTGAGTCCTAGGCCCGGGACCATGATAACTTTTCGTTTTGAGGTCCCCAGATGCCAAAAACATCATTTGTTCAAAACAGAATATATATATATATATATATATATATATATATATATATATGTGTGTGTGTGTGTGTGTGTGTGTGTCCGTGAGCACGACAATTCTCGTAAAATTCATCCGATTTTGACGAAATTTTGTATAAACGTGTAAAGCATCATTTACGACTTTAAGTTCGAAAACTACACAAATATATCCGAAGGGGTATTTTGGGGGGGTTTTGTACCCCAAAAATGGTTTTTTTGAGCTTTTTACATATAATTTTTGAAAAAATCCAATTTTAGGTTTTTTTATTGGAATCAGCTTAGAAATACGCAACATTTGGTGTTTTTATCATTGCTCTACGTCAAATGGTTACAGAGATATTGAAAGTGCTAAACACAGTACGTTGTCCAATGTTATTCTTATGGAGAATAAGAAAAATTGCATATCTCGCTTATTTGTCAATTTGTCCTGATGAAACTTGGTATATTGCTACATATCGTTGTGAACTATTGATATTTGTACTAAAAAACATTTGTTGGCCGATAGTTCCTGCAGCAGCAAACCTGTGTACTCAGCCCCCATGTTATTCTTATGGAGAATAATCCATGTGTTATCTCCCTTAATTATGAACAAAAATTAATACAATTTGGTATGAGTTACATTGATATTTGTATAAAACCAAATTTGTTGTGTTCCTTGCTTCAGCAAACCTGCATACTCATCAGCCAAGTTACTCTTATGGAGAATAATTAAAATGTCATAAATCGTTTATTTATGAATGTATATTGATGAAACTTGGTATGTGGCTTTATGTGGTATTAAGATACATACATATGCATTGTAAATTCGCTGAGGACGCAGGTTTGCTGCTACGGGGGTATTCTCCTTTCTACAGGTGTTCATGTATTTCATAATTTACATGTAATCCAGTTATTTTTGTATGAATAAGGTAAATTGAGAAAATGACTGCTTTATTTATGGGCGTTTATACATCCAATAATTTACATGATATCCAGTTATTATTTTACGATGCTATTTTGAGAAAAAGCTGCTACATATAAGAGAAATAGGCAAATAAGCTGCTACATATAAGAGAAATATTTGTGTTTGGAAAGGAAAGTTTTATTTTTTGAGGTTTTTGTGTTAACTTACGGCTCTTTCAAAAAAATTTGACCCATTAGAACTTTATGTTTAGAACTATAAAAAAACTCACGCATTATCATCGAATTCCTAATTGTTTCCTAATGAGCCTCTGTTTCTAATCGCCCAACTCTCCCCGGAAAGTGACATAAAACTAGAAAAATCCCCCGCATCTGTTTGTTTGTTCTTTTAGCGAATTTCCCCTATAGGGAAGAAGCTATTACCGTAGGTCTCATGGTAAGACTTAAGCCCGAGACCATGATAACTTTTTGTTTTGAGGTTCCCAGATGCCAAAAACACTATTCGTTCAAATTTATATATATATATATATATATATTTATCTATATATATATATATATTTATCTATATATATATATATATATATATATATATATATATATATATGTGTGTGTGTGTGTGTGTGTGTGTGTGTGTGTGTGTGTGTGTGTGTGTGTGTGTGTGTGTGTGTGTGTGTGTCTGTGTGTGTCCGTTAACACGATAACTTGAGTAAAAAACGTCCGATTTTGATGAAATTTAGCTCAAACGTGTAAAATGACATTCATGACTAAGTTCGAAAACCAGAAAAATCGAACCATGGGAGGGGGGTTTATGGGGATTTTAAATTTTCCAAAAATTTTTTTTTTGCATTTTTCACCCTACAATTTAAAAAAAAAATTAATTTTGGTTTTAACCATGTTATAGAGCTTAAAAAATAATATGGTATTTTGAATTATTAACCTATGTTAAGTGGTTGCGGAGAAAATCCAAAAAACCTACTCATAAAATCTCCCATGTTAATCTTAGGGGAAAAAGGTTTTTGGCTTTTCCTTAGTTTATTTTAATGTAAACTTCACATTTCCTTTTACCAATCTGTTCAGTTCCACAAAACAATAATTTTGGTGTTTAAATTGTGATTCTACGCCCAACCGTTGCAGAGATATTCAAAGTGCTAAACACAGTACGTTGTCCAATGTTATCCTTATGAAGAATAAATAAAATTTTATATCTCGATTATTTATGAATGTATGTTGATGAAACTTGGTATGTTGCTTCACGTAGTACTGGTATATTGATATTTGCACAAAAATTGATTTTTTGTTGATTATTCCTGTAGCAGCAAACCTGCGTACTCAGCCCCCATGTTATTCTTATGGAGAATAAGTAAAATGTAATGACTCCCTTAATTATGAACATAAATTAATAAAACTTTGTATGTAGCTTCACTTGGTTGACTTATATTGATAATTATATAAAAATCCATTTTTTTGTTCTTAGTTGCAGCAAACCTGCTGTCTCAGCCCGCATGTTATTCTTATGGAGAAAAACTAAAATGTTATGTAGCGCTTATTTATGATTGAATATTGATGAAACTTGGTATGTGGCTTCACCTAGTTAAATTCTATTTATATTTGCATAAAAACCAATTGTTTGTGTTCCTTGTTTCAGCAAACCTACGTACTCATTACCTATGATATTCTTATGGAGAATAATTAAAATCGCTTATATGTGATTATATTTTTATGAAACTTGGTATGCGGCTTTATGTGGTATTAAGACATATACTATGCATTGGAAATTCGCTGAGTACGCAGGTTTTCTGCGACGGGGGTATTTAATTTGCGTTGTATACCTTAGTTATCACAGTTGAGATATTGATTTTAAACTTGACGTAAGAATTGTATATGGTTCAATCTTTTTTAGTGTTCTCAAATGGTGGTTTTAGCACTATGGTATCAGTTTTAACTCCCGAAGTTAGT
Organism: Allygus modestus; assembly: GCA_963675035.1. Classification (NCBI taxonomy): domain Eukaryota; kingdom Metazoa; phylum Arthropoda; class Insecta; order Hemiptera; family Cicadellidae; genus Allygus; species Allygus modestus. The sequence continues at coordinate 275,620,063 of OY776111.1, read as the reverse complement.
GTAATAATCTCAATCCTAAGGCTTATTTGACGTCACGAAACTAGGGTCAAAGCCAAAAGAGAACGTAGTGACTTTATTGGTTAATTGGAGGTAACTCTTAAAAGTTTTGTTTTAGATGTTATAAGTTATACCCGGTGTGATTTTTGTTTTCTGTAGTTACTCTTTATCAAGTTTGTCAGCATTGTTATGCGCTGTACTAAAAACAAATATAGAACCCTGCATAATGTTTTCCCATTGGCTGTCATGAAGGGAAAACAATAATTGATTATTGTTTTAATATTTAATGGTGTAATGGGATGAGCTTACAAATGACACTATGAGGAAATGTTGGTTTCTTCTTACTATAGGACATAACATTGGTGGGAAAATATATGCATTTTCAACCAGCCCCGGGAAAGAAGGCCTGAGAAGATTAGTATTATAACCTAAGTTTATACATATACAAAATATGATATGAACTTTGTCTTAAAAAAATCAAGATGGTCATATGTTGTCCCCGCATAACTGTTTTAAGCAGATAAACTGGTAATAAAACAAAACAGCTGTTACATTACATTTAAACCCCTTTGCAGCTGCACTCCAGCAGAGAAAATATTATGACTAACGACTTCAAGGTTAAAGAGAACGTTATCTTTATTTATAAACACCATGGTTAATGTTTTATTTCAAAAATTATAAACATTACACATAATTTTCATGAAGTTTTTGAAAGAATTGCCGTTGAACGAAACGTTGTTACTTTCTTTATTTTGCAAATAAACATATCACGTCACTTTCAAATTTCAACATTGACTGATGCTGCAGAGCAGCAAGGGTTCTCTAGTATTAGTTTATTATACACTAGCTGCTAATCCCGTGCTTCGCAACGGGGGAAACATTCAGAGTAGAAAAACTAAGCAGTTATGTGTGCTGCATTCTGTGGTTTTGCCCGTAGAACTACTAAGAATCAAGATCAGCTGATTGTATTTTCATCAGCTCAAACAAACATTAATGTCCATAAGGAATACATGAGAACTTTGAACTCCCGTGGGGCGGAGTCCTATTGAGATACCAGCGTGTAAACTGCTTAGTTGTCCTATTTAAGACCTAAAGAATCAGTGTACAAAATTTCAGCTATCTACCTACATGGGAAGGTTGAGAATTAGTGATGAGAGAGTCAGTCAGTCAGTGAGTCAGTCAGTCAGTGAGTTAGACAGCCAGGGCTTTGCCTTTTATACAGAAACTTAGAATATATTAACTCTGTTTTACATTATATTAAATCAAAATATAATATATTTCAAGAACTAATATATGTTGTCATCTTACACCATAAATCGTTACGTTATGCAAAACTTTATATGATACTTTTATATATCTGTGTTAATATATATTTTAATATTAAAAATACCCCCGTCACAGCAAACCTGCATACTCAGCGAATTTCCAATGAATATATATGTCTTAATAACACATTAAGCCTCTTACCAGGATTCAGAAGAAATATATTCATAAATAAGTGATATTTAAAATATTCATTATTCTCCATAAGAATAACATTAGGGATGAGTAAGCAGGTTTGCTGCAACAAGGAACACAAAATAATGGGTTTTTATGCAAATATCAATAGAACTCATCTAAGTCACATACCAAGTTCCATCCATATACATTCATAAATAAGCAATATATAACATTTTTATTATTCTCCATAAGAATAACATGGGGACCGAGTACCTAGGTTTACTGCTACGGGAACCATAGGCGAAAAATAGATTTTTTGTACAAACAACAACAATCCACAACCATAAGAAGCGATATACCAAGTTTCGTCAGTTTATGTTTATAAATAACCGAGATATAAAATAGTTCTTTTTCTCCATAAGAATAACATTTGACAACGTACTGTGTTTAGCACTTTCAATATCTCAGTAACCAATTGACGTAGAGCAATGATACAAATACCATATTGTTTGGTTTTTTAAGCTGAATTTAATGGTATAAATTAAAATTTCATTTAAATAACAAATACATGTGAAAACCTAAAAAAACTTATTGGGGTACAAAACCCCCCTTAGGATGGCGCGATTTGTCTGGTTTTCGAACTCGTTCAAATAAATGGTACTTTACATATTTGTACCAAATTTAATTAAAATTGGACCTTTTTTACGAGAGTTATCGTGCTTACGGACACACACACACAGACACACAGACACACATATATACATATATATATATATATATATATATATATATATATATATATATATATATATATATATATATATATACGAATGGTGTTTTTGGCATCTGGGGACCTCAAAACGAAAAGTTATCATGGTCTCGTGCTTAAGTCTTACCATGAGACCTACGGTAATAGCTTCTTCCCTATAGGGGAAATTCGCTAATATATATAATAACACATATTTATAGTAATAAACTACTCGTTTGTTCACAATACAAAATCACCTTATAAAATACCCCCGTAGCAGCAAACCTGCGTACTCAGCTAATTTGCAATGCATATATATGTATCGTAATACCACATAAAGCCACATACCAAGTTTCATCAATATACATTCATAAATAAATGATTTAAGACATTTTACTTATTCGCCATAAGAATAACATAGTGGCTGAGTATGCAGGTTTGCTGAAAAAAGGAACACAAAAAATGGGTTTTATAAAAATGTTGTTAGAGCTCTACTAGTTGAAGCCACAGACCAAGTTTTATTAATTTATGTTCATAAGGGATATAACATTTTACTTATTCTCCATAAGAATAACATGGGGCTGAGTCGGCAGGTTTGCTTATCGGCTAAGGGAACTATCATAAAAAAAATTGTTTTTCGTGCAAATACCAATAGACCATAACGGTATAAAGCAGTATACCAAGATTCGTCAGGATAAGTTGATAAAAAAGCAAGATATACAATTTCTTTTATCCTCCATATGAATAACATTGGACAACATACTGCGTTTAGCACTTTCAATATCTCGGTAACTAATCAACGTAAAGCAATGGTCAAAACACCTAATTGTTTGTATTTTTAAGCTGAATTCAATGGTGAATAAATATATATATATATATTTATTATATATATGTATATATATATATACATATATATACTTAGAGCAATGAAGTCTGGGGACCTCAAAACGAAAAGTTAACATGCTCCCGAGTCTAGGTCTTACCATGCCGACTATGGTAATAGCTTCTTCCCTATAGGGGAAATTTGCTAAAAGGCGGTTTGTGAGAAAGCTACCGGTGAAACTACCATGTCTTGCATCATGGTTTATGAGTTATTTGAAAGCCCTTAATGTTTAGATGTACCTTTTAGGGGTTTGAAAAATATCCACCTTCAGGGCTCTGTCCCTTCGGCTTTCAAAGTTCTAATTTAGTTCGTGGAACGTGTCTTATATCATAAAAATATTTCACTTCCTGACACCAACACCAAACTTTGGAGATCAAATAAATACATGTAAAGGAGTAAAAATCAGCCGGGAGCCAAGCTAAAAAATTATGACGTCACGAGCTGTGATGTCATCAAAATGGCCGCTCAGCGAATGTTTAAAGTCCCATATCTCGGTAACCGCATACCCGATTTTGATGGATGAGGTTTAGTTTTAAAGATCTTTTTATTTCCCAAAATAAGTTTTATAACATGTTTTGCCGTAAACTTAAGAGTTTTTAGTAAATTTTAAAATAGTGATTTTATTAAAAATCCTGCATTTTTATTGAATTTCTTCGTAGGAAATACGTTATTATCGCAATTAGTATGACGGTAAGCTCGGGAGTGTTATAAATTGTCGTTTTGAGGCTCAAACAAGTTAACAAATCAGCAATTAACAAAATGTATACGTTTTAAAATGTACTTTTTTATGACATGACAACTTTTAATACTGAAGTTTAATTTTGATAGTTTTTGGGGCAATCGATTAAAGATAATTGATTTATTTCGGTCATTTAGCAAGTGTAAAAATCTGTGTGTTCAGTGCAGGTGTATCAAAATAGGACTTCGGTGCACTCTAATATGTGCCTGAAGGTCACTGATCCAGGATTGATGACTAGCAAGCTGTTATGGTATTAACTGAGCTCACAAACTGGAAGTCTTACGTTTAACTATTAAGGAAGCAATATCTATGATTTTAAAGTTTTATTTTAATTGTATAAAGTAGCATTAACAGTAAGCTTGCATAACTTTAGGAATACCACACAAGTTCAGCTTAACGTTTTATTTTTTAATACAAACTAAGTTGTTATATCAATATATATAAATAGTTTTTATTTATCTATTATTAATAATTATTTTTAATTTTATTATTGTGTTGATCTTACAATGCGTACCAACGTATACAATGGGTATAATATTTATCCTGTTTTTATCGTACTAAATAAATTATCTTTAAACGATTGCCCCAAACATTATCAAAATTAAACTTCAGTCTTAAAAGTTGTCATGTAATAAAAAAACGTTCATTTTAAAACGTATACATTGTGTTAATTGCTGAAGTTGTAACATGTTTGGGCCTCAAAACGACAATTTATAACACTCCCGAGCCTACTGTCATACTAATTGTTATAATAACGTATTTCCTATGAAAAAATTCACTAAAAATGCAGAATCTTTAAATAAAATCACTATTTTTAAATTTACTCAAAATCTCTTAAGTTTACGGCAAAACATGTTATAACACTGATTTTGGGAAATAAAAAAGATCATTAAAATGAAATCTCATTTATTAAAATCAATATGTGGTTGCCGAGATATGGGACTTTACATAAATTCGCTGAGGGGCCATTTTATGACATCACAGCTCGTGACGTCATAATTTGTTAGCTTTACTCCCGGCTGATTTTAACTTCTTTACATGTATTTATTTGATCCCCAAAGTTTGGTGTCCGGAAGTGAAATATTTTTACGCTTGTTCCACGGACTAATGTTAATGCTGTTAAATGTTCTATTATATTGATTCATATTCTTCCTAAGTTAAGATTAACATTGGAACTTTGAAAGCCCGGGGGCCAGGAGAGCCCTGAAGGTGGATGTTATACAAACCCCCAAAAGGAAGATCTAAGACGTTAAGAGCTTTCGAATAACATATCCACCATAATTTAAGACGTAGTAGATTTTTAGGAAAGATCAAAGAAAGATCGGTCCGATGTCTTGTTCGGGGTTCGGTAGTGTGTGGTACCTCCTCCATACGCTGCTCCGAGCGCCGTCACGAGCCCCCCGGCTAGCGCTACGATGGTGAGGGTTGCAGTCTTGACTGTTGTCATTCTAGTTTCAGTTCATTAGTTTATGTAACGTAGTTTGTACGATGGAGTGGTCTGAGGAAAACACTGTGTTGTTTATTTCCGAATACAAAAATCGGTCAGTTTTGTGGGACTTTTCCCATCCTCTTAACTACCACAAAGTGAAAAGGAATGACCCTTGGAGAGAATTGGGTGAAATCGTAAGGTGGTCAGTGAAATGGGTGGATGGGTAAATGGGGGAAGTGGGGGAAATCTACACACAAGTACACGGCCGACCTGCACAACGGCAACTAAAATCGTCCCTACCGTTGCTACCCCGCTCGTCTGTCCGATCCGATGTCTTGTGTTCGGAGTGAATTTAGCTACCTTCGTGCTCCCTGCTCCCTGTTCGAACCGATGTCTTGTTCGGGCAAATGTCCGGTAGTGTATGGCCTCCTTAAGTTGACCAGACGTCCCGCTTTCAACAGTTCAGTCCCCTTTTTTGTGATTTGTCCCGTTGTCCCGACCAACGCTCTCGGGGCTTAAATTATTTTACCTCCTCTACTTGGGTTCTGTCGTTCTTTCACCTTTTCCATACTAAATTAAAATATAGTAAATATTTTACAGCATTGAGTTCATCCCAAATTTCATGTTCCAAAGCATGCATGCTCAGCAGTTTCCGGCGTTGCTCGTGCACGATCGGACTTTTCGTACAACTCCAAACTCCGGCATCCCATCCGATGCGACCAGACAACGATGGCTGTTACGGAATGATCGGTTTCCATCGGCCGTTTTTGGAATTAATAAAAGAGAAACTAAATATTTTAGGAAATATTCTTTCATCAGAAAAGTTGAAAATTAAGTATAATAACAGCTAAACGTAGGCTGTGTTTATGTTTTTACCTTAAAACAAAACTTTCTGTCTTATCTTTTGTTAACAACATATGTAACATTTTACTTACATTTGTGAAATAATTTGGTTTATTCCCAACATTGTCTTATTAGACTATGTCGTTGCCTTATCCATCGTCTTAATTTGAAAGCTTAGTAAATAAAATACTACTACAGAATAATAAGTTCGGCCATGATTTCTTTGATTACATCCCTTTGTTTACTCTGGCTTCCTAACCCCAAAACAAACTGCTATAGGCCCATATCCAAGTACAAATTAAAAGTAACAGTTTTAATAGTGAAGATTGATCATATTTCTTTGATTATATCATGTTGTTTTCTCTAGCTTTCTAACCCCAAAACAAACTACTGTATCCAAGTACAAATTAAAAGTAACAGTGAGTTTTAATAGCCACACAGCTTAAAAAACTACTCCTAAAGTTCCTCAAAACAGACAAAACCCCACTATTTTGCTCCTCATTTTCCAAGATTTTACACCGGACCCCCCTTCCCACATCCCCCGGTTCCATCCATCCCCTTTTCATAGAATCCAAATCTGGTCACCTTTTTATCAATACCCCTCGCCGTCCTTTTATTCATTGTTAGGCGGAAATTTACAGTAAAAGTAAATGTCATAATAGTTTATATTTGGAGTATAAATAGTAATATTACTCTCATATCGCTGTTTATTAGTGAATTTCCTTTGGAAAGTGAACTATTAGCATGACCCGCACAGTGAAACTTAAGCCCGGGACCACCATAGAAGTTCCTAACGTGACCCCCTGAACACGTTTTGGGGGGTCGTTCAAAATTTTATATATATATATATATATATATATATATGTTTGCACTCTAGCGGTCGCATTTTTTGTCCGATTAACTTAAAATTTGGTAGGGACGTTCCTTTCTGAAATCAGTTTGACAAGTTCGTTGGGCAAAAGAATCGTTTTTTTGGGGATTAATCTTTCAAATTTCGAGTTTTTGGGCCCAAAAAGGGTCAGAAAAGCCCCAGATGTACAATTAATGCATGTAAAAAGATGGGAATTAGAAAGGCGAAAGTGTTAAGCCCTCTCTCGTCATTCTAGCATGAATATTTACCAAGTTATTAAAGAAAATGTGTATCGGCTAAACACAGTACGTTGTCTTATGGGGGTTTTACACTAGAAAAGCCTGCTACTCCTTTGTTAGAGTACTTTTATCATCCCCAGCAACCTCACGCCTACTTTCAAGCCTGACTGGACCTTCTCCTAACATTATAATGCGCAAAATTGTATTCCCAGCTTTGCAGGTAAACGAAACCAGGAGCATCAGAACAGCCAAAAAATCAATGTTTTCAGATTTCAATAAAAATTGGAATATAAAAGTATGTTTTTACACTAATTTTAAGTTTTAAAAGTTTTTATGTGGAAATTCACTTCCCTCACGTCAGCGTGCTGCGTGCGAACTCGTTTGAACTTTACTTTTCACTTTGAGTACAATGGGAAAAGTAAAACAGTACAAAAATATCAATATGAATAATAATTTATTCGCTATCATCAGTTGGATATAGTATAACCAAGTATATTTTTCTGAGGAAAGATCAATTCTGTGATGATATTATATCCTTGTATTTTAGCGATTTTAAAAAGTGCTTGGTACCATATTTCAGTTGATTGCTAATTGTTATATTGTTTTAAAAACCTTTATGATACACTATTTTACCGATAAATCGGAGTGACGTGCAGCCGACCGGCCTGAGCGTAATCCAATTTTTTAAAAGGTAATACAAAACCAGCAACATTATGATATAATATTATATGTTATTTTTATGTAAACCAAATATACCTATGCAGATACAATATTTAATGCATTGAATAATATCAGTACATATTTGTGTCAAGGAGGAGTTAACTATTAGACTACATACAATAATAATTGCCGTATTCAATTATTTGGCAGATAATTAAATTCTTAGAGCTGCAAGATTGTGGTGGGGGGAGCGGGGGGCGCATTTTTCGGCTCAGGCACCCACGCTGACCGGACTCTGCGCACGCCTATGCTTATTACACATTCAATTTTTGTACGTAAAAATTCAAAGATTTTAAGCCCTCCCTCATCATTCTAGCATAAGTACTTACCGAGTTATTAAATAAAATGTTAATTGTCAAAATACAGTACTTCGTCTTATGGCGATTTTACACTGGGAAAGGCTGTTTTTCATATCTTAATTTCGTTTTATCACCCTTCATACCCCTATACCAACTTGTTATCCCGACAATACCTCCTTCTAACATTATAATGTTCAACATTGGCATCCTATTAGTGAATTTAAATATAATCAAGAGCATCAAACTGCCAAAAAATAAAATGTTTCAATTTTCAAAAAAATCTAACCAGCGTTAGATATTTGATATTTTTAAGGTTTTAATGCGGAAATTCACTTCTCTCACGTCGGCGTGCTGCGTGCGATTTCGTTTTCTATTGCAAATAGAAACGAAAAAACGGATCTTCACTGTTTAGCGCTTTCGGTTCTACGCGAATACACCGCATTACACAAATGTCATGTAGTTTACATCGTCATCAGGCGAGTCCTCCTATCGGTATTTGTTATTGTTTACGTATCCGGTGCGCTGCTCCGTTCTGGTCTTCTCCTGTCAATGACTCATCACTCACTGATGATGTAAATCAGTAGACTGGTAACAGGTTTTACTACAGTAAACTTTATTTATGATTTACGGCGTAATATTAAATCTTTACAAATAAATAAACAAATCAATTTAAATATTTTCGGTTTACTGTATTACGGAGTGTTTATAACTTTCTTCTAAAAGCTCACACTCTTGTATTAGCGTATTAGCACATAAACTTAAACACATTTGGCATAATTATTGACTTCAGTATAAAGGCGGAATTGACGGTACATGCACACCTTCGAGAAATCAGGATTTTTTAATCCGGTCCGGCCGTCCTCCACAATAGTCTGGATTTCTGATAGTCTACTGTATTTGTTAAATAAGGAAAATGTACCTAATTTCACCAAAACAAAGTCCAATTGCATGAAATAAAACTCTAATCTATCAAATCAAACCCTTTTAGCGAATTTCCCAATTAGGAAGAAGCTGTTACCGTAGGTTAGGGTGACCAAACGTCCCGTAAAAACGGGATTGTCCCATTTTTTAACGATCGTACCCGGATTCCCGAAAAAGTCTCCTGGGACGCCTAAGTGTCCCGTATTTACGTTGGGTACTAATAAACACATTTTAAAATCACTAAAACTTCTTAGGGGGTGGGGGTTCCCGGGAAAAACCTGTTGTCTAAAAAATAGGGTCACCAACTTGGATTCGGACGCAACAAGGGCCCGTGAAAGGGGGCTCATACTCTAATTTTCCCAGGGGCCCGAAATTTCTCTGGGCAGGCCTGTAGTCGTGTATTGTAGGTAGCGACAGTGGCCAAGTAGCCAGAAGCGACTAGCAGTAATGGTGTGGCTGCACTGTTCCCCCTCCCATCCCCTATTCTGCTACAATTATAAACAAAACAATTATCCCCTATTCCATAAGGCAGAGGCTACGTACACGTCCGACGTGAGCCGCTGCTGTTCACGTCCGTTCCAAATTATGGACCGAACGTTACTTTTCCTGTGATTTTTAAAACAGATTGAGAGCCGAAAAACCTCCTAACTTAACCTAACGTAACCTAACCTAACCTAACCTAAGCGGTAGCGATGTGAATTTGCCTTTACATTGGACGTGTACGTAGTCACTTCGATTCCATAACAATAACATTGGACAACGTACTGTGTTTCACTTTCAATATCTCTGTAACCATTTGATGTAGAGCAATGATCAAAACACCAAATTTTGCGTCTTTTTAAGCTAATTCCAATGGAAAAAACTAAAATTTGACTTTTTCAAAAATTATATGTAAAAAACTCAAAAACCCCATTTTTGGGATACAAAACCCCCCTAAATACCCATTCGGATAGGTCGATCTGTCTGGTTTTCGAACAAGTCTTAATGCTGCTTTACACGTTTATACCAAATTTCGTCAAAATCGGATTATTTTTACGAGAGTTATCGTGCTCACGGACACATATATAAGTGTATATATATATATATATACAGTTTTGAACGAATGGTGTTTTTGGCATCTGGGAACCTCAAAACGAAAAGTTATAATGGTCCTGGGCCTAGGTCTTACCATGCCGACTACGGTAATAGCTTCTTCCCTATAGGGGAAATTCGCTAAAACTATAACAGTTGTGTGTGCTGCATTCTGTGCTTATCCCGTGGAACTACTACGAATCAAGATCAGCTGTTTGTATTTTTATCAGCTCAAACTTAAAGTGACTGTACATAAGAATAACACAGGATTGAAACGTTGACTACCCGAAGCTGTCACAGTATTGGTAAGTCTTTTGGCTATCCAGTGTGACAACTTCCCTTCCTTGGTTCCTCCTTGTCTCTTCTGGGGGCTTGACTCCCAGTTGAGCCTGGATACCCAGTCTAGTCCAAGTCCTTGGAGGAAGTAGTGGATCTTCCTTGCAGCCTGGAACGGGTGCCTGGGAGGAAGGGCCCTTACCCGACGGTCTTCGGTCTGCCGGGCTGGGGGACGAACCGTCCTGGGGCCACCCGACCCCTGAGAGGTTAGAGGCTCTGTGCGATGGCGGTCCCTGTCTGGTGGACTTAGGGGGACGTCGGGTTAGAGGGCGAATCGTCCTGGGGTGTTGTCACCCACAGAGCCCGGGAGCTTGGTAAGGATCTTTCTCCCTTTCTGGAGCGAGGCAGATTGACCCCATCCTACCACCTTTCCCATCCAACTTTTCCCTCTTTCCGGTGGCTGTACAATATCCCAAGGGAGACGTGCCTAGCCGGCTATGCCGGGGCCTCCTAATCCCCCAATAAACAAACAAACAAACCCGTGGGGTGGAGCCCTAAGGGAATTTCTTCAAATCCTTTCCTAGTGAGCACCTAAGACCCAAGAGGAAGAAGCTATGTTCCAAATTTAATTGCAATCCGTTTTGTTGTTTTTGAGATTTCGTGATGAGTGAATAAGTCTGTCAGTGGTATTTGAGTTTTATACAAAGTGTCCCTGAACTCCCTAATAACCTTTTCAGGAAATATTCCTGGACCAAAGATAAACTAAAATATCATGTTAAAAATTGCCAAAACTCAACAGTTACCCGCACAGCCGCCATTTTGTTTTTTTCTCATTACATTTTTTAATTCGAGAACGGCTATTCGTAATAAATTTAAATTTTGTACATAGCTTTATGACCCAAAGACCTATTCCAGAAAAATAATTGATTTTTTAGAATGTTTATTTTCAAAATGGCGGCCATTTAAAATATTTAAACGTAAACAACAAAAAACTGCATAAGATAACAAAGTTATAGTGCCGACGTTTTATTTAGGCAATTTAATTACAAATCCAACGATACCAAATTTAAGAAAATCGGTTAATAAATAAGGGAGAAAACCCAGCTAAAAATTAAAACAACTGATTGTTGTGGCTAACTAAGCAGTGCTGTTACTCACTGACCGTGGATATTTTTAGTGCACAATTTCTTACAAATGAGTTTTCTCCCTTATTTATGAACCGATTTTCTTAAATTTTATGTCTTTGGATTTGTAATTAAATTGTCTATTTAAAACGTTTTCACTATAACTTTTTTAACATATGCAATTTTTATGTTATTTAAGTTTAAAGATTTTAAATGGAAAATAAACATTGTAAAATATTTATCTCTTTTCTAGAATAAGGTCTTTGAGTCATAAAGCCATGTACTAAATTTCAATTTATTACAAAGAGCCGTTCTCAAACTAAAAATTGTTATATTAAAAAAACAAAACGGCGGCTATATGGTTAACTGTTGAGTTTTGGAAAATGTTAACATGATATTTTAGTTTGACTTTGGACCAGGAATAATACCTGAAAAGGTCAGTAGAGAGTTTGGGTAATATACCCTGTATATTAAGATAAGAAAGAGGTTTAAAGAGGCTGGAACGAAAGCAAAATATCCCCAATTCAAATCCTAGAGATTTTTAACATAAGTTTCACTAACCATTTCAGTTATCTTGTTTAATTATGTTTTGAAGTATGTATTAGTAAATAAGTATTCACTGACAAATTATTGTTTTAGTTTATTATATGCCTCACAATTTTAATTACATTAAAACAGAGTTGTAGGTCTCAAAATAGCTATACAGAGCATGTTTCAATGATTACGTCCCGAGGGAGGTCCCTCGGACCCCGCTTTAGCTGGAGGGTATCACCCCCATGCCCTCCTTGGGTGTGTCCCATTTTTTCGAGTTTATGATTTGGTCACCCTACCGTAGGTGACATAGTAAGACTTAAGCCCGAGACCATGACAACTTTTTGATTTGAGGTCCCCAGATGCCAAAAACACTATTAGTTTAAATATATATATATATATATATATATATATGTATATATATATGTATATATATATGTATATATATATGTATATATATATGTATATATATATGTATATATATATATATATATGTCGGTTACTTCGATAACTTTTGAAAGAATCGCCCGATTTTTATGAAATTTGGCAAAAATGTGAGGAGTAACATTGATGACTTAAGTTCGAAAACCGGATCGATCGGACTATAGGAAGGGGGTTTTATGGGGCTTAAAATTTTCCAAAAATCAGTTTTAGCGAATTTCCCCTATAGGGAAGAAGCTATTACCGTAGTCGGCATGCTAAGACCTAGGCCCGGGACCATGATAACTTTTCGTTTTGAGGTCCCCAGACCCCAAAAACACCATTCGTTCGACACAGTGTATATATATATGTGTGTGTGTGTGTGTGTGTGTGTGTGTGTGTGTGTGTGTGTGTGTGTGTGTGTGTGTGTGTGTGTGTGTGTGTGTGTCCGTGAGCACGATAACTCTCGTAAAAATTATCCGATTTTGATGAAATTTGGTATAAACGTGTGAAGCAACATTTATGACTTTAAGTTCGAAAACCAGCCAGATCGTTCTATCCGAAGGGGTATTTTGGGGGGGGTTTTGTACCCCAAAAATGGGTTTTTTGAATTTTGTACGTATAATTTTGGAAATAGTCAAATTTTAGTTTTTTCCATTGGATTCAGCTTAACAAAACACACAATTTAGTATTTTGATCATTTTTCTACGTCAATTGGTTACCGAGATATTGAAAGTGCTAAACACAGTACGTTGTCTAATGTTATTCTTAAGGAGGAAAAGAAAAATTTTTATACCTCGCTTATTTATGAACATATACTGACGAAACTTGGTATACGGCTTAATCTAGTTGTGGACCATTGATATTTGCTCATAAAAACAATGTTTTGCCAAAGGCTCCCGTAGCAGCAAACCTGCTTACTCAGCCCCATGTTATTCTTATGGAGAATGAGTAACGTGTTTTCTCCCTTAATTATGAAAATAAATTAATGAAATTTGGTATGTGACTTCACCTAGTTGAGTTATATTGATATTAGCATAAAACCCCATTTCTTGTGTTCCTTGCTTCAGCAAACCTGCATACTCAGCCGCCATGTTATTCTTATGGAGAATAATTAAAATGTCATAAATTGCTTATTTATGAATGTATATTGATGAAACTTGGTATGTAGCTTTATGTGGTATTAAGATAAATATATATGCATTGGAAATTCGCTAAGTACGCAGGTTTGCTGCTACGGGGGTATTATTTTGAATTTTTTACTCTTTTTGAAAGTTTTAAAACCACTCAATTTTGGTTGTATCCATTTTATAGAGCTTAAAAAAAGAACAATTTAGTATCTTGAACCATTAACCTAGGTTAAGTGGTTGTGGAGAAAAGTCAAAAAACCCTTCCATAAAATTTCCCATTTTAATCTCATGGGAAAAAGGTCTTTAGATTTTCCTCAGTGAATTGTACGAAAAACTTCACATTTCTTTTTACCAATAAGTTTAGCTACCTATATAAAACAACCATTTTGGTGTTTTAATTGTTATTCTACGTCCAACCATTGCAAAGATATTGAAAGTGCTTAACACAGTACGTTGTCCAATGTTATCGTTATGGAAAATAAATCAAATTTGATATCTCGATTATTTATGAATGTATATTGATGAAACTTGGTATGTGCCTTCAACTAGTTGTGGTATATAGATATTTGCATACAACAAATACTTATTATTGATTGTCCCCGAAGCAGTAAACCTGCATTTTCAGCCCCCATATGTTATTCTTATAGAGAATAAGTAGTGTTATATCTCCCTCACTTGTGAACCTACAGTACCGGCTCTAGGACAGTGCGAGCCGTGCTCCAGCACGGGGCGCGGCGCTCATGACGTGTCGCGGGGTGCGGGGCGCGGTTGGAGTCCGTAAACTAAAGAATTTGTAAATTTGTTGTATACAGTTCTAATACTAATATTATAAGTTGTAGAAAGGCGTTATTGGGAAGAAAGTTGTGTATTCACCATGACCTTCATTATACGAGTACATTTACATATCAGATAACACAACTTCCGCTCCCCTCTATTCCAAATCGAGAAGTTGTTTTTACCTCTATCGTTTTGTGACAACTTCAGGGCATTCTGATTTGTATAGAGATTGTGAATAAAACGCGCAATACGATGCAAGAAAATTGCAGTGTTAAATATCAATTTACACGTTTTAACTAATTGTTTTAATCCGCCCTCGTCGATTATTTTAAACTACTTCATAGATGAGAAAAGATATGATTTGAGGATTGGAGGGTATTGAAACGGGATTTAATTTTTAAGTAAAGTTGCAATGATTTGAGTTTAATATTTCTATTATATGTATATAACAAGGGGGAAAACATGATGTGCCCGCCTCAGATTTTGGCGCCCCTTCGATCGTTACTGTTACGGTTCACTCCTTTAGTTCATTTTGACAAATATAGTGTATCAAAAATAAGTTAGGCAATATAGGATATCAGAATTTTGTATTAACGAAATAAAAAACATGTTTACTCCCAACTTGAATTTTTAGAGTCACTGGTATTAAACTAAAGTGATCCAAACACTTATAGATGGCATTACTCAATATTATCAGAGAATAAAAATTTTAGTGGCGTGGAACATAAGCGTAATTTCTGTATTTTGATTGGACAAGTCTCTGAGCTGAATGTGTTTCATAGCTTGTCATTTTAGATGATCAGTATCTCACGATACCAGAACCAACGCAAACGCAACAAGCAAGGGAGCGAGGCGCGCACGTGTCATTCTTATCTCAGAGCTATGTGGGGAAGATTTTAGATGATGAGGAGTGATCGGGGGGCCGCCAGCGCCGTTCTTAGCCCTCGCCGACCCCTCCCCACCGAAATTCTACCGTACATCGCCTACCGGTCGTAAAGTGTTGCCTCTGTACTACTGTATTATACATTAAGTTAGGAACAAAATACTCAACCCTTAGGCTCGGCTCACAAGGGCGATTTTCACCGGCGAGATCGCTGCGATCTCGCGCGAGCGCGATGAAGCAGCCAGGAAACAAATGGTGTGATTCAAGGGAGTTCGCAGCGAGATCACCGCAAGTCGCCGGAGCTCGCCAGGGCTGCTACGTCACCACGATCTCGCAGCGAGATAAAGCAGTACTGTGGTAGAGAAAGTAGGAGTTCACACGCCTTTACACTTTTTCCTACCAGTATACGGATTGTTATGTATTTTCCTACCAGAAATTGCTAAAACCACTGTAATATCTTTGATTTAATAAACTTCAAAGACTTTAAGATGCCATGTTTTTTTGGCAACTAAAATTTAATAAAAAATACGTTAATGGAGAACGAGTTTGCACGCAGCACGCTGACGTGAGGGAAGTGAATTTCCACATAAAAACTTTTAAAACTCAAAATCAGTGTAAAAACATACATTTGTCCAATTTTTATCGAAATCTGAAAACATTGATTTTTTGGCTGTTCTGATACTCCTGGTTTTATTTACTTGCAAAGCTGGGAATACAATTTTGCGCATTATAAGGTTAGGAGAAGGTCTAGACAGGCTTGAAAGTAGGCGTGAGGTTGCTGGGGGTAATAAAAGTACTCTAACAAAGGAATAACAGGCTTTTCTAGTGTAAAACCCCCATAAGACAACGTACTGTGTTTAGCCGATACACATTTTCTTTAATAACTTGGTAAATATTCATGCTAGAATGACGAGAGAGGGCTTAACACTTTCGCCTTTCTAATTCCCATCTTTTTACATGCATTAATTGTACATCTGGGGCTTTTCTGACCCTTTTTAGGCCCAAAAACTCGAAATTTTAAAGATTAATCCCCAAAAAATGGGTTTAGAGTTTTCCGATTGTTTCGCCCAACGAACTTGTCCAACAGATTATAGAAAGGAACGTCCCTACCAAATTTGAAGTAAATCGGACAAAAAATGCGACCGCTAGAGTGCATACACATATATATACACACATATATATATATATATGTCTATGCACATACATATATATATATAAAATTTTGAACGACCCCCCAAAACGTGTTCGGGGGTCACGTTAGGAACTTCTATGGTGGTCCCGGGCTTAAGTTTCACCGTGCGGGTCATGCTAATAGTTCACTTTCCAAAGGAAATTCACTAACAAGGTTATTTTGGTATAATATATGGATTTTAAGTGTGGTTGGCAATAGGGGTTGTAGGTAATAGACACACACATGAAAATGTCTCACTTTTTTCAAAACCTCGAATTTTGCGGTTATATCTGCTTCGAAAGAGGTAATTAGTGTTAGGGGTATTCGTTTTATATATATAAATCTAGAACTCCACCAGATGAATACTTAACCCCTCACTGGAAACCATATTAATCATGTAGGTATTAACCATATGAAATAACTGTGAAAGTCTGAAATATTTGATCATTTGCGGGGGAAAAAGTAAAATATTACATTATAATAAATACATTAAAAACTTGATAACAAAAAATTAATTTGTTCCAATCAAACTTTTCCCTTGATTTACCAGTTACCAATACTAATGCAAAGCAACTGTATAAGCTGTAGATAAGTAACAATTGGGAATTTGTCGACATGTCTAAGCTTGCCGCGATCTCGCCGAGAATAGATCGCTCGTGAGATAGTGGCGATCCTCTCACTCGTGTGAACCGAGCCTTACTCGACTAAGTATAGACTACAAGACAAAAATACTACTAGTACTAGTAATTGTAATCGTCATTAGGTTATATTCAACAATCATAAAGACATTGGAACCTTATATTTCATTTTCGGAATCTGTTTAATTTTTAATCGCCAATAGCCTACAAGTTTCCTCCCTGCCATGGCCATGACGCCTCTAGATTCCCCGTCAAAATCAAAATCTCTCAAGCGCGAGGCGTTCGTAGGCGCGATGCCCTGTGGCTGTATCTGGTGCACCGCCCTAAGGACACTGGGGGGGGGCAAGCTTGGTTTTTGCACGGGCGCTGCAAAACTACCAGGCCGCCGCTGTGAACCTAAATTAATAAAACTTGGTATGTAACACCTGGCTGAGTTTATATTGATAATTGCAAAAAAATATGTTTCTTATCTTCCTCATTGCAGCAAACCTGCGTACTCAGCCCTAATGTTATTTTTATGAAGAATAAATCAAATGCTATATATCACTTATTTCTGAATGTATTTTTGTGAAACTTGGTAAGTGGCTCTATGTAGTAGTGAGACACATATAAGCATTTGTCTCTGCTTGCTCACTAATTAAAACACAACCCATCACCTCTGTATGGCCCTGCCCCCACTCCTACCGATGGTGTAGAGACTCAATCATGGCTAAGTTCTTTAGATTTATATTTTATGGAATAAAATATTCAACAAGCAGGTTTGAAATTCCAAACTCTTAGGCTTTAATATTAATAAACTGTCACCTGGCTGATTCTGTGTATAGTTAAAAATATATCATATTAAACTTTTGTTAAAAGCAATTTTTTGCTGTTTGCTTATCCACTTAACACAGTAATATTTTCAAGTATTTAAGGTCGGGTTTCCTTTGTTCCCCGTTGAAGGAACAAAGTTTATTGTCATTCCTGCTAGTACCGCATTTATTAAAGTTTTGTTGATATTCAAGCAGAACAAGGGTCGTTAGGGTACCTATAAACATAACTTTTCACAAGCCAAAATTAACTAGTCCTGTGGTTTAGCTGCCCAAAATACACTGGTTTATGTCCAGCTCCCGCACTAAGAATCGATACTTTATTGAACTTTGAATGGACCTGTAAAATCAGGTATTTTAGATAGCTTCATTTGCATTGGTTGATTAAATTTGGTAAAGCTCAAAATAACCTTGTGTTTCGATTAGTCCCCCACCATAACTGCTGCTGCAGGTCACAGTGCATTAGCGATGCAATGGGTAAGTGGTATGTATTAGCGCCTATTCAATATTAGTTCAATTCAAGTAATTTACTGAGATTTTTAATCTAGTGATATTTTTTTCAATAGTTAAAAAAACCATGAATAGTGTTGTACGTCCTTTTGAGATACTTGGCACTTGGTTTGTACTTGGCAGTATTGACTTTTCCCCTCCAGCACATTCAGCTTACCAATCGATACTTATATATCAAAACATGTCATGATTATTTTGGTGATTGTTTAAATTTTTTGTTTTGTTTATTTGAATGTAAATAACTGTTGGGAGAAAAAGGGATGAGAGGTACTTTCCACCTATCTCCTACTTCCTCCCTTACACGCTAAGCACAGCGAAAAGATATGTACGTTAATTTAATTGTGAAAATAATTCAAACAATTTCCCATTTAAAAATAGTAACAGATATGAGGACAGATTTTAAAACATAGGTTTCTTTTAATTCTGAGCTATAAAATGTAAACATCAAAAGTTAAATCAATTAAAAAATTATAATGAACATGCTCGGATTGAAATATTTTTAAATCTTTAAAAAGTTGAAGATGCTGTAATTTATGATTAAAAAGACGTTTACAATTAAGTAATCTAAACCTTGTTCAATACCACAGTAACAATATCTGGTTTTAAGGAACTGATAATTCTATGACTATCACAATGATGGTGAGAATTCCAAAACTTGGAAATTCCAAGAGAGGTAAATTTATTATTTGTTTAAGATAGGTATAAATAAACAAGGCAACATTAGTATTGTCTTGGTATAAACTTGTGTTCTTGGTATAAACTACTATATACACATTGGTAAAACTTCATATTCTTAAAGGCCTATACTGCATGCATGCATACTTATACTTCACTAGCTGTTACCCGCGGCTTCGCTCACAATAATTTAAAACACATTAAAAGATCAACCCGACCAGCACTATCAAATCATTGTTTGGTTTTATCATATGACTTCCTCTTCCATAACTGACAAACAGCAACAGCTGGTAATTTTATAATTGATATCTCCCATAAGATTTGAATTGGAACTTACAGGACCCGAGGGGTGGATGTGCACATTATCAGTTCTATATGTTAATGTGATATGTAAGCTATGTTCAAGCAAAATTTTAGCTTAATCGGTCCAGTAGTTTATGCGTGATGGAATTCCAAATATCCATACATACATCCAATCTTTCACATTTATAATATTAGTAGGATATAAACTAAGACCACATTGATGGTCAAAACCGCTAGCTGAATACACATCGTGAATGGAACTGATGACAGTATTTAACTATTACTTATGTCTTTAGAGTTCCGGTGACAAAACCAAAATATGTTCAAAATATGGGGACGGTTTTCTGCAAAAAAGGAGTTGTACTCCTCTCCTTTACAAAATACCTTGCGTCCCTTTGCAATATACAGTATTTTTAAAAATACGTCACTCAGAATCCTCCTACTCAATGAGGACCTTGGTGTGTTACAGAAGTGAGAGGGGTAGGGTATCCGGTGACTGTCGGGCCAGAGTGTCTGCTACCCCCACGGAACCTCAACCTGTGTGTGCCCACTGTGCACCACTACCCTTCATCACCCTTCCTGCACATAGACTCCAATTCAGGTATGCTAATTTAGTGTTTATACTCTTCTACTCACAATATATTGGTTCAATATAATATTTGTCAACTTTTAAATTCAAGGAAAATTTACATTAGAAATATCATGAGACAACAGTTACTCTTGATATTTCCCTGTATTTAATTCATGCTATTTGCCTCCTGGAGTGGATTGATGACGACATGTTGTGTAACCTTATTTTTTTAATTTTCCCTGTATTCCATTACAATATGGCTATACCAGATATAACCATATTAACCCCAACAGGTTGAACCAACAATGGATACAAATGAAGCATAGCAAATTTTTGTTATACTGACATAATTTGACATACTGTCTTGCAAAATTTGTTTGACAAAAATACCATTTATAAATAAAGTAATTCATACCATACAAAGATATTAATAAAATTATACAAATTGAGGTCCTCCTTAGTGATTAAGAGATGTTTGCTGTGACCATCTGGCTGGCTACCTAATGCTCTATTATAATATTCTCAGTTTTTTTTATAATGTTCGTTTTACAACTATTTATTTCCAGATAAATGGTTACATTATACACATAATTGAAAACACAATTTGAAATAACTTGTATACAGCAGTAAGATCACCTTCGGATCACAAAATTAGAAGAAACACAAAACTTTTCAGATAAAAAAATTAGGGAGGTAAAACTAAATAACAGTTTGTAAAACGTGAACAAATTCTAAAACTTTCATACGTACAGGTGGAGTACTCTCTGTCAGTTCTCAAAAGAGACGGGGTGAAAAAAGATCGATTCCAGAGGAGCAAAAAGATGAAAGATATTACGAAAGGCGAAAGCGCAACAATCAAGCGGCAAAGAAGTCCAGAGATGCCAGACGCTTGAGGGAAGACCAGGCAAGTGACTGAGTTAATTAAGACAATACATAATCACAGAAGCTATATTAAATTAATAACATTGTTGAGTGTGGCTTGATATAAATTTTGTATAACCACTGGTAGGACGGTAGAATAGTGATTTCCTTCATTCATAAATCTTATCCTACACCTTGTAACCCACAGAAAGATTTCCAAAAACTGGTTGTTTGCTCACCTCGTAATCTGAGGTCGACAGATTGATCCTGAGCAAAATCTGAACGTGTTGTGTTCGATACTGGACCTAGCTGGAGCTGCCACTTGTCATTGGTATATTTTGTAATGATGCTTTCTAAAAAAAGTTGACCTTGGATAGGAACAAAATCAGGGTTTGGACCATTCTCTTTCAAAACATTGAAAAAGTACCAGGGGTGAATGTTAATAGAGATACAAAATAAAACAACAGTGGTTGAGTGGTATAAAGCATTATATATACTACTGGCCAGAAATAGCGGGTTATATCAATAGGTGTGAATACCACCTCAGTCAGAGGTTTTTATTTACATTAATGGAGAGTTCACCTGTCTGTTGCTGGGGTGATGGGGAGATTGGCTTTAAGCAAACAGAGGACAGAAAACGTCAAAGCTAAAAGATAGGCTGATTAGCTGATTCGCCAAACATTAATTATGTGTGTGGTGACTGATGACACATAAAAAAATTTAATGTTCAAGCTATTGGTAGTGTCATCTTACAGTGACAAGTTGGACTAACTCAAAAACAGGTGGCAAAAAGTTTATGAAGGGGATTTTAAAGGTTAGATGAGGGCACAGGCAATTAATATATTGCTATAGGTGTTGGAGAACGATAGTTGAAACCACAAATTCTGTCAGTAAAAACATAGAGTTATATTTTAATATCCCAGCATATATACATATTTATATGATTTTTGAACTACAGTATATGATTGTTTTTTTTAATAATTTATTGTAAAATCAAAAAGTAGACCCATCTTTATATATAACTAGCTGTTGCCCACATGCTTCACCCCGCAAATAATTTATAAAAACTACTAGCTGCTAATCCCGTGCTTCGCAACCGGGAAAAAATTCAGAATAGAAAACTAAGCAGTTATGTGTGCTGCATTCTGTGGTTAGCCCGTGGAACTACTATGAATCAAGATCAGTTGTTTGTATATTTTCATCAGCTCAAACAAAAATGAATGTCCATAAAGAATACATGGGAACTTTGAACTCCCGTGGGGCAAAGCCCTATAGGATTTTCAAAACAAAAATAGGCTATATGATTATTTGGTATATAAGGAAAATTCCTGTAAATTTGTATACCAATCGGTTCAGTTGATTTTGAGTGATTGAGAAACAAAAAGCAGACAGACAGACACACAACATCCTATTTTTATATATTAGTAAGGATGACAGTTGTGTGTGCTGCATTCTATGGTTAGCCCGTGAAACTACTGCGAATCAAGATCAGCTGTTTGTATTTTCATAAGCTCAAACAAAATTAATGTCCATAAGGAATACATGGGAACTTTGTCTGGGTCTCTGGCGGAGGGAGCCCTAAGATCAGATCAGGAAGAAAACCATTTAGTTTTCCTATTTTATGCCTAAAGAATAAGTGTTCAAAATTTGAACTCTATAGGTAAATGGGAAGTAGGAGAATTTGTGATGAGTGAGTGAGTCAGTCAGTCAGTGAAGGCGGTCCCACACTTCTCGCGAACACGCCCGAATATTCGGAAGTGTGGGAGCTGCACGAACTTTTGAAAACATACGGGAACATACAGGACGGAATGTTCAATGAACATTTGGGAGAATGGTTGGCCTAGTGTTGAGGCGTGTTCGTGAAAAGTGTGGGACCACCTCAAGTGAGGACTTTGCCTTTTATAGGTATAGATTCTGTGAGCGAAATTTTTAAGTCAAGATTGTGGGAGTTTGGCAAATTGCAGGATGATAGGAGACGACTCAAATTAAAGGTCTTGATCCCAGGGACTCGGGAAAAACAGCAGTATTTCTAAAAAGTTATCAGCAAACGAGAAATAACATAAAATATCCTCCATAAGAAAAGAATGAGATTACATTAAAACATGTGATCCAAGTGTCTACTTTGTTTACGGATACATAAAGCAAGTAAATAGGGAAGAAATCAGAGGATGCAGAATATTGGAGCAAGGTTAGCTAGGGGCTATAGTCCCTTCAAACCACTATAGTATATACTATTTTAGAACCTCCATAATCTTATAAAGATAATCCCAATAACCTCATACACATGAGTCCCAGCCGCAAGGTTTTGAGGTAACAGTCTAGTCCTTGAGGCCAAACCGCATTCGTTTGGAGAAGCCTACAGAACCTCTGTGGTCTCATGGACTAACCAAAATCTAGTCAGATCTCGTTGTTGACTGTACAGTTCAAACCTCATGTGTATGGATCCGCCCTAACGCAAGAACCAAGTTTTGGACTGCACCAAACCTGAGTCCACATAAACTGAGGTGAGTTATGAGAATTTAGTTAAGAGTATTTACTATTTTGCTAAGTCCCAGTGTTTGTGTATGTTTAGATCGCTATGAGAGCACTCCACTTGGAACATGAGAACGCAATGTTGACAGCCCAGAATCTCACCCTACGAGAAGAAATACAAACTCTCAGGCAACTCATCCTCAAGTGCAACAAAACCTGCACCAATTGATTATCTGTTACACTTTAATTATGTTGCTTTATTCATATTTTTATGTAAAATAAGTTTAAATAAATTATCTAATAATACTGAATCTGTAATTCTTTAGCAAGTTAACCATAATTGTCTGATCTTGTTTATCACGTGCTTAGTAATCAATAAACAAACAAATAACCTTAATAAGGCTGGAACTTTAGACACCCTTAGGTGAGGATTCACACAGTTTTTACACATCCAATAACCTTCTATAACTCCCCAAATTATAATATTTACCACATGATGCAGGGTTCCTGACCTGACTGCAGATGATACCAACTCTATGCTATCCTCTTTGTGACTCTTCTGCGGCTCTCGTTAGTTGGCACTTGTCCGTAACACTACTACTTACTCAGTTCACAGAAAGGTAGCATGAAGGGGCCCAGGAAGGGGCAGCAAGCATGGCAGTTTAATCTTTTAGCCATTAGGCGACTCATGAATTTGTTAATACTTAATATGTTAACTAGTCAGCGTTTTCAGATATAAATAGTATACAATATTAACAAGCTCTTCTGCCTTACAAAGATGGGTCTCCAAGGTTCATAGTAATAATTAATTTTCAATATCTATATAAGTACTACGTGACACCTGCAAAATTGCCTTGAGAGCAATTAAGTAACAACCAAGAACTGCTCAAGAATCATAATAGAAGAAGTTGATAACAGGCAACCTAGTTTAAAGACAAGTCTGTAAGAGGTAGTAAAGAAACTCTACGAAATGACTTTAACGATAAATTGACTGTTGTTACCACAACAAATTTATGTAATCACAGCAGCCAGTGCATCTTACACCATTCTCTTCAGATCTCGAGGACAGCTTGTTGTGTTCTCATGTGAAACACTGATTCATGAGTAGCTCCAACTCCCTGGCGTGTTGTATCCTGTTGCCTGTGCTGGGGGGAGCCGAGTTTGGTCGACCGAGGTAGTGGACCTCCTTGCCTAGGATAGAAGACAGGCGAGGCTGCACAAACTGCCACCATCCCTGTAGCATCAAACCAACTCAGCATTTTTACTTTATCTTTCATCATTAAATCATTCATTGTACAGAAATAAGATAATTTTGAATTAAGGCTATTTGTTCTGTTACCTATAAAATATTAATTGATAAGCAGAATTTCTATTGTACCATAATAATATTTCAAAAAATATATATTCAGGATTTTTAAGTCATGCCAAAAAATAAACCAGTTACCATTTATAACTTAAAGTGTAACATTCTGCTGTGATATTTAATTGTCAACCTTTTAAATACTGAACAAAATCTAGTTAATAATTAAGTGCCATAAACATTCATACGATGCATTTTTAACATTATCCAATACTCTAATATGAGCAATGTCTGTAAGTTTGTTTGCAAAATTTATTTCGGAATCCTGCAGAAGGATTTTGCTTCAGCTTTGGCAGTAAGGGCTATTGAACCTAAAAAAAAACGTCGGTCAAAACCTCAACCCCGGGAACTCATATCTTGTTAAAAAAGTCATTTGAAAATTAGAAATTTTAATATTGGGCTAATGGAGTTTAGAAACAAAACAAAATAATCTTTCGAGCTGTAAATGATTAACCAGTGAACTGTCAAAGTAACACTTAGACATATGGAAAATGTTAAGCCCATATTCAACAGCAAAAATTATGAACAAGTGACAAGAACCATTGAATAAAAATTGCATATAGAATGAACATATCCAAAATAATCAAATGTGTATATATTAAAAACAATACCTGAAGGGACATTGAGCCTAACTTATAAAAATAAACAATTAAGCCTTTTTGATTACTGAGAGAAAAAACTAATATAAATAAAATAGGGAGATAATTAGTAATCTTCCGTGACTAACATTGGCAGGGAATTAGAAGATTTCTTGCAAACTGCATAATTACCCATAATTTATCAATTGCAACTTTTTCATCCACAAAACTAATCAAATATCAACGAGCATGACTCAGTATCCTCAATCCTAAAATACCTTATAAATTACTGTACATCAAAAGTAACTTAAGTATTTTCAGAAACCTAAGAGTTAATTTAGAATTATTTAAAACTTACCCACTAATTAAATAATTTTCCAACATATCTTTAATATTTTCAAAGAAACTCATAAATATCACAAAATATAGCAATGAACTCTTAGAAAACCCTGGTTTAATACTTTCACTAATAATTCCTGCTCTCAGAAGAAGTTAATTAATAATAATAAGTTAATAAATTAATAAGAAGGCAGCAGCTTTCTAACGAAGCTCACAAAACCTTATAGTAAGGCTGTGATTAAAAGAGTGTTGTGGTTCAAGAGTATAACTGAAAGTTAAGAAACATAGGTTTTTAAATTTGTAATTAGATAAATCAACTGGACTCCATAGTCCACACCAGTGGAGTGCTGTTACTCCTGTCCACTGGTAGACAAGAAATCCTTCAGTATAAATTAGTCCTATATTAGTGAATTTCCTTTGGAAAGTGAACTATTAGCATGACCCGCACGGTGAAACTTAAGCCCGGGACCACCATAGAAGTTCCTAACGTGATCCCCTGATCACGTTTTGGGGGGTCGTTCAAAATGTTATACATATATATATATATATATATATATATATATATATATATATATATATATATATATATATATGTGTGTGTGTTTGCACTCTAGCAGTCGCATTTTTGTTTGATTTACTTCAAATTTGGTAGGAACGTTCCTTTCTGTAATCAGTTGGACAAGTTCATTGGGCAAAACAATCGGAAAACTCTAAACCCTTTTTTTGGGAATTAATATTTCAAATTTCAAGTTTTTGGGCCCAAAAAGGGTCAGAAAAGCCCCGGATGCAAAATTAATGCACGTAAAAAGATGGGAATAAGTGAGGCAAAAGTTTTAAGCCCTCTCTCGTCATTCTAGCATAAATATTTACCGAATTATTAAAGAAAATGTGTTTCGACTAAACACAGTACGTTGTCTTATGGGGGTTTTACAATAGAAAAGCCTGTAATTCCTTTGTTAGAGTACTTTTATCATCCCCAGCAACTCACGCCTACTTTCAAACCTGCCTGGACCTTCTCCTAACATGATAATGCGTAAAATTGTATTCCCAGCTTTGCAGGTAAATGAAACCAGGAGCATCAGAACAGCCAAAAAATCAATGTTTTCAGATTTCAATAAAAATTGGAATACATGTATGTTTTTACACTGATTTTGAGTTTTACAAGTTTTGTATGTGGAAATTCACTTCCCTCACGTCAGTGTGCTGCGTGCGAACTCGTTTAAATAAATAGTCATATATTTAAACTAGCTCTTACCCGCAGGCTTCGCCCAGCAAATTATTTATACAAACTGTGATAGTTTTGAGTGCTGCATTCTGTGTTAGCCTGTGGAACTCTTACGAATCGAGATCAGCATTTTGTATTTTCAACAGCTCAAACAAAAATGAATGTCCATAAGGAAAACATGGGAACTTTGAACCCCTGTGGGGCATAGCCCTATAGGATTTTCACAACTTTAATATGCCTATATGCTACTCAGGACTATCAAGTACCTCTCTGCAAAATTTCAGCTCAATCGGTCCAGTAGTTTTCACGTGATGGAACTTCAGAGTTACACACAAACTTACGCACAAACATCCATACTTTCACATTCATAATATTAGTATGATTTTGGAGTATTAAAAACAAGATACATACAAACTAAAACTATGTTCTATGACATCAACAAGTTTTCAGTTTAAAAAGGTTAAAGTTTCAGTCTTACATGATTCTTATGTTCTTCTTGAGCCCAACAAATCTGAGCATTTGAAAATTGTTTCAAATCTTCACGAATTTCTCCATAGGGAAATGGGAATGGCTGTTCCACCCTGCACAATGCTACCTTACTGGCTACGTCTCTCGTTTGTCTTTGTTCTTGCAACTCATAAAATATTTTTCCAGTAGAAACCAAAACTCTTTCCACCTTACTGGCATCAGTTATAGTCTCGTCTTTAATATAAGGCTTAAACCTAAAACAGCATAAGTAATAGATTAGAGTAAGTAGCACCAAAGTTGTCCGATGGAAGTTAACATAGTGTTGCCAAATCGCTCTGGTCTAGTAAAACATATGGTAAAGTATATCTGTCGCCTGTTTTGAAATCCATTCCTATCGTACACAACATTAAAAAAAGCAGACTCATAATTTTGTGAAATTTGTATGGCAACAGTGTTGGACAGGAGGGGGTGAGGGGGCCCCCCCAGTAGTTCACAAATGGTTATCAACCATCGGACCATTTTTATTTTGCTGTCTACTATAACTATTTACATTATTATAAAAAAACGTAGACCTACAATAACTTGAATTTTAGGGTTTACTGGTTTTCTACAAGAGTGAAATATTCTGACAACCATAAGTTTTTTTTAACAATAGTCATATATAACCACGTATAAACATAAACCTTTATTATAAGCTAACAATGAAAGATCGAGAGCAATTTGATTACTACTAGCCACTGATACAAATTTCTTAGCTGTCTCAACAAATTACTGCCTGAATCTATCCCTCTGAATATCATATACTATTATATTGTTTTTAAATCATGTTATAGTGCCAGTACCATTTTCCCAATTCATTCGTAAACAAATTAGATAAGTAAAGTATAACTTTAAAGCTGAGATCCTTCACTAATGACGGATATTGTAATTTAAAAATTATTTGCCAAAAGTATTATAATTTAATGGGTGATTCTCACTTAATTATTTGTCAGCATACGGAGTTGCACCATCTTACAGCAATAACTTCAACTACCTCAAAACAGGTGACAATAAATTAATAAAGAGTATATTTGTTTTTATGTACAAGCTCTGCACTTGGACCATCTAGCAAACCTTATTTCAACAGGATTCAATAACTTTGCTGGAATGGGAAATTTTCTGGGACATTTTTGTAGTAAAAAAGTGCATTACTACACCCACTAATATATCTCATAAAAGAATAGAATAAAAAAGAAACAACTTGACTTGTTTTATCTAGATAACGTATTAAGTGATGAATAGAGGAAAACTCACATAGTACCATCAGTCATGTCTTCCAGTGGGCTTCGTGAGGCAGGGAGGCGCAGGGTGTACTTGGGTGTGAACACAACCAGGGGCTTGCGGAAGTTGAGCTTCATTTGTCGTCGTAGCACATGGAAGTAGTTGGCGGGTGAGGTTAGATTGGCCAGGAACCAGTTGGCGTCCAACAGCTGGTGAGGCATGTCATCCACCAACGTCTCAGGCTCGGCACACATCTGCAAGAACCTCTCTGGCCGTGCACTCGAGTGCTCTGGACCCTGGCCTGGAATGTCATGTTTTCTCAGAGCCATATGAAAACATGTGACTAAAACTCAAGTACTGTATTGCTATAAAATAGGATACTTATTGAATATTACTTAACACATTCGCTGTAGAAATTTATTCAGTATGTTTAACCTTGTGTAGCTAACCCTACTTTTTGCTTGTTCACAAGTTAACAGTTTTAAGGCTGAAGCACACTGGGCAACTCTCGCGGAAGCACGGCGCAGCGCGGCGCGGTGGAAGAACTTCCACTGCTTTCTTGAAAAATTACTTGCATGTTATCTTATGAGAGTAAGCACACCTAGCAAGTCTCGCAGAAGCGGAAGATAAGCGCGGCGCGGTTGAAAACTTCTTCTCAAATCCGCCAGGGGGAATTCGGAGTGGAAGTTTTTCGCCGCGTCGCGCCGCACCTCCGCAGGTTTGCTAGGTGTGCGCAGTGTACAGCCGCGGAAACGTTGTTTTTGTTGTTGCTTGGTTAGCTTTTGAATGTGGATTTTCGCAAATTTAATATGCCTATAAGT
Source organism: Allygus modestus (assembly GCA_963675035.1). NCBI lineage: Eukaryota > Metazoa > Arthropoda > Insecta > Hemiptera > Cicadellidae > Allygus > Allygus modestus. The sequence goes on along the minus strand of OY776111.1, from coordinate 275,590,682 downwards.
TGTTCAGGACTATCAAGTACCTATCTGTCAATTTTAACTCAATCAGTTCAGTGCTTATAACGTGATAGAGCCACAAATATCTAACCTACAAACAAATGAGTATTAGTAGGAAGTATGAAGTGAAAGTTTGTATGTTTGTGGCTCAATCACGCTCTAACCACTGGACTGGTCGAGCTGAAATTTGGTTACTCAGGTACAACATAGTCCTGAGAAAAATATATGCATAATAAAGTTGCTTTCATATTACAATATTGAAAGAACTTCCTTTTATCACTTAGCAAGTCACTAAATAAATTATGGAATTCTTCATTTGTTGTCGTTTCTTGTTTATTTCATGTATCCAAAAACGCTTGTGACATCTTTCTTCCTCCTATGCCTGGAGAAAACAAAAAAAAATATATCTTCTTCTAAACTTGATTCAGACATTGTTAAAATAAAATTTGAACATTAATAATAAAAATACTTGCAACGTTCATGTCTGCGACTGGAGTGCTGCGGAAATTTTGCGCCAAACCGCGCAACGTGTGCTTAGCCCCCTCTGGAGGAGCGAAACCACCGCGCCGCGTTTCCGCGAGAGTTGCCCAGTGTGCTTCAAGCTTCATAGTATCAATCAAGTCACACAACTGATAAAACTGATCAAACTCTTTTATTTTATTTAATACGTCAGGAGAGGTTGTATAAAAAAGATAATATTTTCTCTCCAGTTTGTTCACTGACACTTCTCATTCAATAATATGGTCCATATGTATCATCCTTATGGTTTTCTCAAGAGTACCTGGGATGGTTTTGGTTTAATAAACAGACGATAGGCGTGAAGAGGCTACAACCTTGTGCCTGAGTTTTATTGTATGTACTGTTTATTGGAAATCAAATCAATAATAATATTTATATTTTAAACCTGATTATTTGACAAATCTATAAATATATTATAAATAATCCCAGCTAATATTAGGTAATTTTAAAGTTTTTCTTTGTTTTTGTACCTTAAGGACATTTTAAAGTTAAAATGAGGGCAAAACCTAGAAATCGGGCTCCATTAGGTTGTTCCCCATCTAGTCAACCTTCTAGGTTATACGATAGTTTCTAAAACCTGTACAAAGACACAGATTTATGATTTTTTTTCCTTATGCAATTATAAATCAAGATTACTAAACACATTTATTACATTAACATATCATATTCAGTATGTTTTACCCTCTATAGCTGGCAATTTGAATTATGAACTCAGATTATGTTGCACCATGACACAAGGTCACTCTGTACGCAGTTCAAGATCAGTAACTTTTATGACACTTTACAATAATACATATGCAGCAAATAGATTAATGTAGCAAGACATTTTTTAGCCTAAGCTCTAAACTAAATAAAAGGATTAAATACCTGTTTTAAACCTGTTACTTTAAACTTTTATTTTGTTAAATCTATGATCGAGAGGCTATCCGTATTAAGCCAAATAAACATAAATTGTTGGGTTATTGAGTTAATCTCTGGTGATGGGATTTCTCCACTAATGTATATTAAGTATTCACTTTATGGACTTAAAACTGATCTTATCTGTTTGTATATCTTGGTTTTTAAAAATTCAAACAAAATAAAAACCCAAAATCAAGCAAATTTAATTACATTTCATCCATTTGTTAATTTAATTTTACTTTGCTTTACAAAAATAACGGAGAGCTGCCATATCATTAAATTTATTATCTCAGAGCACTTTGATCTTATACCCTTATTTTACCATTATCAAACTGTCAACTGACTATACACCTGCAGCAGACAGCAGTCCTAATGGGTGGTTCTGTTAACAAAAAGAGGCAGGACTCTCCAAGTAGTTCTGACAACACTGGATAGAAATCGCCACAATTGCACACTCAGCGGACATTTCCCTGGCTCATGCCGCTTGGCGCGCTCAGCTCGGCCGTGGCAGATTTTAAAATCTTATTTTGCTAATAAAACAACTGTCTTCTCCCTTTCCGTGAACTTGGAAGTTTTAATATACGGTATGTTTTAGCAAAAGCTGTAAGGTAGTACTGTAATAACAATAAAGATTGAGTGAAATGAAAATACAATTTTAATATTCTATTAAAAACTTGTAATAAAATGGTTGTCAACGTTGTGGCTATAACCTCTGCAATTCGAAGTAGTTCACGTAATGTCGACTAGGAGGAAGCACATGCTATAGCCCCTGTTGACGACCACAGCCACTAGATTGTGATGCTTTCTTTGAAAACGGAACCTAGCAATGGGTTTACCGTCTACTAAAGGTGTATAGTCAATGCTGTTAGATATGAACATCATTGAATTAACATAAGATGTACACATGTGCACATGCAGGGCAGAACTAAATTAAATGAGCTGGCACATAACCTCCCCCGACAAACCTTCAAGCCCATGAGGAAGTAGCATCACCAGAGCAGACTGTCTCCCCCACTTTGCTTCCCCTGAGGACACGAACTGGTCAATGATGATCTGTGCACTGTTGGCGAAGTCTCCGAACTGGGCCTCCCACATGACCAGGTCGTTGGGTCTCACTTGGCTGAAGCCCAGCTGGAACCCCAGCACTCCAAACTCTGACAGGGAGCTGTTGCAGACCACGTACTTGCCTCCCTCTGTCACACGTCACACGTGAGCAGATTTACTCTTTCGTCCTCAAATGTAGTAACTTAAATTGTTGCAATATTACCATTATCAATAAACTTACATCTTTCCTCATAATCATTTATTTTTAAATAGGCAGTATATCAATATTTTTTCACAAGCTCAAAATGATTACTATAAAAAAATCAGGCTGTTGAAAAAGTGATCTTATGGGTAACTTGTGTGAAAGATATGGAACAAACGGAGTGATAAGACTGTTCCAAAGGAGCAGTAAACGCCAAGAGATGAGTGGCCAGTAAATTATCTATTTTAACTCATGCTGGTTTTTGCACCTCTTTTGCACAATTTCACCAAAAAGGTCGCTTTTTAAGAGGCTCAACTATAGTAACAAACTTTTGTAACAATAACCCTTTTATTCATTTTTGGTAGTAAAATCAAGGGTATAGGGAACACTTTCTATTAAATGCAAATGTTGGTACATATTTTAATGGATGTTTACATACACTTCATTTTCTAGATATCTTAAACCCCCGCTCCCCTATTTGAATTGTATCTATTTATTTATTTAAATCTGGCATTCCTTGACATGCACTCAGTGCAAAGGCAGAATATTTGTCAATAACTATTCTAAATACAGTACATAGTTGATATACTTCTAAATATAAAATATAAGTAACAATATTTAGATAAGACTAAATACTAAAATCTATGATGGTAATATTGTATTACCATCATGGATTTTAGTATTTATTCTTATCTAAATATTGTTACTTATATTTTCAGAACAAGCTTCCAAAAAAAAGAAGAATTTATTTACTATAATCAGTCATGTACTAGGTCTTGTGGGTGGGAAAACAAAATTTCTTAACACTCTAGAAAAAATGTTCAGTGAGGAATTTAAATGCCAGTTGTTTTGATTTGTTCTGGCTTGGATTATTTTTTATAACAGTGGGAAAATTGTTATTTAGTTTTAAACAAATTGACGATGGGGTAGTTTTAAGAAAAGAGGATCTGGGTTTGGGATATTGAAGCATCAAGAAGTTCTGTTGAAGCGGTTGTGGCCGATAGTTTCTGTTGAAAAATATATATGGATTTAATTTGTTAAACATGTAACTTTGGAGAATAAACATTGAAGGAAGAGTTAGAGTTTCCAGTCTTTAAAAATTATGTTTGCAAGGTTTTCTAGGGCCTGAACCTGAAAGCAACCTAATGAATGACACTTTTCTGTACCGCGGCATCCATGGCAGCTACAAAGAGGGATTTAGGGGGGACACCAGAATATATGATACAATAAATGTTTAGTTATTAGTATGTTAAAAAAATAAGTTTAATATAAAACATAAGTACAAAATAGTATGCCATTTTTTGCTTACAGTTAGTAATACTGGGAGTATTATTGTAACACAGGTAGTATTTACGAATGCAAATTTAATTAAAATCGACGGCCAAAATACAACGTCAAAAACATGTCATCTGACTTTTTCCCCTGACGATCGGCAGATTTCTTGGAAACCAAGAGCCGGATGTAATCACAATACCCCTTTGCCCTATTTTTACTCATTGGTAGCTGGAGATTTATACGAAAAGTAAACGCCATAATGTTTTAAATTTGGTTATAAATATAAATATTATTTTTATATCGCTATTTATTTGAAATTTACTTTTCACTATAAGTAACGTATGGTAAGGATAGTGTAAATATGGAATGTGTCTTTTCTAAGAAAATTAAGATACATTCTGTGATTATATCTTCTTGTATTTTAGCTTTTTAAAAAAGTGCTTTGTACCCTGTTTCAGTTCATTACTAATTTCTATATTGTTTTAAAAACCTCTAAGATACAATCTTTTAACAAGAAATCGGAGTGACGTACAGCCGCCCGGCCTCAGCGTAATCTAGATTTTGTTAGAAGATAATACAAAATAAGTAACACTATGATATTTTGTAAACTAAGTATACCTACGCAGACTCAGTATTTATTGCATTAAATAAGATTAGCACATATTTGTGACAAGGAGGAGTTAACTGTTAGATTAGATACAATAATTGACGTATTCAATTATTTGGCAGATAAATAAGTTCTTGGAGCTGGGAGATTGGTTGTATGACTACACGACTGAATGCGACCTGGCCCCACTGGGGGGCAATAAATATATCTGCAGGGCTACGACAGCACGACGCGCGACTTTGCCGAATCTCATTAGTGGCTCAGTCGTATAGCCGTAGTCTGCACTGAGCCCCCAGCCGCTAATCAGCTCCAGTTGTTAATCCCTCCGCGTCTACCTGCGAGGCTGTCTTGAAGAAAACTTTATTCATGCCAAAACTTAGTTTGTAGTTATAAAATATTCACTCATTTAAAATAACTTAAAATAATTGTTTAAGACATCAAAAATTACTCTGGAGAGTGTACAACAAACATTATATCGTCACTGATTTTACAAAAGGGCATATCTCATTTTTATTAACTTTTCAGAGGACAGCAATTTAAAAAATATGTCATAGTTCTATTTACCCTATGATGAAAACACAATGCTCTATTTACTTGGATTTTGGTAGGTGTGTAGTTAAAGAGTGTCTCTTGCATTTTCAATCGTCATTTTTAACTTTTTTTGGATAGGTTAGCGGTAAAATCGGGTTTTCCTGAGATACGCCCTTTAGAGAAAACAATTTCCCAGGAGTTGCTGTCTTGCCCTGGCTTACGCCCTTTGTTTTATATTCAGAAACACACGATAAAATATATTGAAATTATATGGATAAGTAAAAATAATAATATTATAAGAGATAATTTAGATTTAGTAAAATAGCAATATATAAATCAACAAAACACTTCTGGTATTTAAATAAAAGTATAAAATATACCCTTTGCTGCGGAGGCGGATGAATCACCAATTTTTAGGAATATCAAAAATAGCACTTAATCTCTTTTGTGGGTTGGTGGGGAGTTATCGAGCGGTTTGTGTGTTATGGGGTTATCGTCATCTGGTTTAGAATGCTTTGCCTAAAACAGATGTCGCCTCGGCCAGGGGTTTCAGTTGTACATCAGTTTATTTTGCTTGGCAATAGAAAATAAAGGCAGCTTCATAAAACTGGACATTACTGCATTCAAATAGCAATCATTTGTTTAATTAGGCCACTTGTCGCTTTTTACCTATGCTGTAGTTGTAGAAATTGCAAAAATACTATTATCAGCGTCTTTAAATGTAAATTTGAAAAAATTTAAAACCTATAGGCCTACTTTTAAAAGAGTCATTCCATTTTAATTTTCAATATTTCTATTTATATGTTCATTTATAATTTGGGCTAAATTCTATCACCACTGGCTGTCAAACGCTTAAAGGTTTACCCCAATCAAGCCGTGCAGACTTCACTACGGAGGCTACTTGCAGCTGCACCACCATCATGTAATCGTAGCCCTGCAAACCAGGTAAAGTGTGAACCCTTGCCATTTTATTGCACCGTCGTGTTGTCGCTTTGACGGGTGATTGGGGGGGGGGGCGCATTTTTCGGCTCCGGCACCCATACTGACCGGACTCTGCGCACGCCTATGAGTACAGAAGATAATTTATGTGTTGTCGCAAAGTTAATGTTGAAATTATTTCAAGAACAAGAACAATAAATTTAGTTGAAGAGACAGTATTAACTCCACAGGTAAGAATGAAGAATTAGCATGACGAGTATTTTTATGATTTAAATGAAAGTTTATAAACTAGGTCTTGTTGTGGTTAATCTTTAGACCATTTTCTTCAAACCAATTATTAATTTTAAAAAGGTTATCATTGAGGGTCAGAGACAGGTCCTCTTTAGTGATTTTGGAGGCAACTATGGGTATGTAACTGAGACTCCATAAAACCTCAAATTCTCTACCAGGATCCCAAGGCCAACACAGCCAAAATCCTTGGATAGATAATAGAAGACACCAATATCAAACCATGATTCATCCAAGGCTGATGATGACACTAAATCCCCATAATCTCAAATATAGCATCAGCTGTAGGGCCTACACCTGCCCCGACGAAAGCCAAACTGAGAAGAAGACATAACCTGGTTGCACTCTAGATACTCAAATAATCTTTTAAAACAACCCTTTCAAAGAACTTGGAATTGACAAACGAGAAATTGGTCCAAAGTTATCAGCTGCATTCATATTATTATTTTTGGGCACTGGTTTAACAATTGCATATTTTAACAAGTTGCGAAAAATGCCTTGCTTTAGTGATAGATTTATCCGATCTGTCAGAGGTTTGGAGATTAAGTCAACAGACTAGCAAAAAACTGTGACATTTCATCCCATTCTGAGATATTTTGGTTTTTAAGCATTTAATATTCTTTAATACTTCTTGTTTTTCTCCATTGTTAACCGGGAAAAAGAACTTAATCTTTTGGCCTGAGCTTATTATAAAGAAAATTGGTTAAATTTTTGTTTGCCAAAATTCCTGGTTTGCTACTATGATTATTGAGAAAAGCAACAATGATAGTATTATCACTAACTAAACAACTATTTTCCACTATAACTTTACATTTTTATTTTATTTGCCCTTTTTCCCCTTTCCTTAGCAACTACTTCTCATACAGCTTTGAAATTTACTCTTAAGTTTAGCAGCTTTAATACATTTCTTACAAATTAACTTATTCCTGCGCTCATATGAGAGAATGTTTGGTTCTTTGGCACTTTACTCAATAAAACCTAGTTAAATTTTTAAAACAACTGCGAGGAATGTAAATATTATATAATTGAGTCTTGTAATGTTATACCTGGGAAGACTGTTGAGAGAGGTTCGTATGTGACTTTGTCTATGTTCTGGTGGTGGTAGACATGATGACGTTGGCTGAATGTCCCTCTCTCCACGTCTTGACCTGTTAGTCGCACATTGTGGCCCTCCTGTCCACACCAGATTATTCATCAATAGTGGACAAACAGTATCTCAGTTAGTTTTTATGAAAGAAAATATATTTTTATATTATATTATTTTGAGAACAAATATATTTATGTCTATAGTTGTGCACAACTTAAGCTCACATAAAGACATAGTTTACCGATGAGACAAATATTCATTAAAAATTATAAATAATTTCTTTATCAGCATGATACGTGTTGTTACAACTAAACAGGATGAATATAATATACATCATACAACATATCATATAAAGTATATTTACACTTAAACTGTACTTACATACAAGACGATAAAATATACACAAAAGATGGCACAAGGTGATTGATTTCAACCAGTTGCACCGGTCATCATCAGGCCCAATTAGAGAATGACAGAAACAAGATGGCGAACAGCTTAAATATACTATTGGCTACCGGAAGTTCCGGAAACAAGTTGCGATAAGTACCACCAGAGTCAAAGTTGACCTGTTCATTGATCAATTTATCCCTATCCTTACATTTTTCCTTAAAAGTAAACAATTCTTCCCATTGTATTTTTTTTGTAAATGGCCACTCATTGGGAACAATTGAAGACATAGTGAATGCATAGGAAGAATTGTTTATTTTTAAGGAAAAATGTAAGGATAGGGAAAAAATGATCAATGAACAGGTCAACTTTGACTCTGGTGGTACTTATCGCAACTTGTTTCCGGAACTTCCGGTAGCCAATAGTATGTAAGCTGTTCGCCATCTTGTTTCTGTCACATTTTGACAGAATCAAGACAATATCTAAGACATTTATATTGCAATAATATATAATAAGGGACTCTCCTTCAGCTATCCAGGCCTCTCATTATTAAATTGGGCATGGTTAATAATATTTTATAATTTTTACATTTAAATGTAGATGAATTTAACCGAGTGAGGTAACAATTATTGCTCCTCACATTTTCGGAGGTTTCAGGTTTTATCTCAGGCTGGCCATTCTGAGATGAGTTTGGAAGGTTTCTCATCTCACTTAGGCAAATGCCTCATCTGTTGACAAACAAATTTAGATTGGTGAGGTAACTGTAAGTTACTGAGACGTGTGTAGGGGAAAGTTTCTGCACATACCTAAACTAGGTTCTAAGCATATATAAATTAATGACCAATCAAGTTAGTGTAAACTTAAAAATTCAAGAAATATTACTTAATTATATTGAATACTAACTTGTACAAGAGAGCCAATTGCCAATGCTTCAGCTAAGGCCCAGTCAATACTGTTGCTATCGATCATTTCTTTGCGTTGTTTCAAAAGTCTAACTAGTTGTGGATGCATATCAAAGTTTTCTGGAACAGTGCTCATAGCCTCTCCTATTTTCAAAAGAACTTCTTTTTTAGCTCCAGTATCAGGTACAGCTAGAGGATCTTTATCTGGCTGAAAATTATGTCAATAACATTTTTGTTATTTCATTTACAATCCCACAAAAATAATTTTAAAACATTTAATCATTATTAGTTGTTTGGTTTATGTAAAAATATATATGATATAAGTATTATGCTTAGAATTTTCAGATTACAGAAGTGGCATATATATTGAGAAAAATCTGACAATACTGAAACCTAAACAAATGTTTAAAGCAGGCACAATATTGATGAACTAGTTCCTTTGGCATACCAAAAACAAGTGCCTTTACTCCCTGCTAAAACAAAACTGTAAAAATACTATTAGTATAACAACATGAACCGATTATTATTAATATTACTTATTCCCCATCAGAGAGTGCCACTATAAATTTGCTTAACCTAATGAATGACAGCTACATAATAATATTTATTATGATGTTCAATCGTTATCCCTAAATCAATATATTTATTAATAGGGGTTTAACACGTTGGCTCTGGGTGACCCGCATGCGAGTCACGGGACCCTAGCACTAGGAGCGGCTGACCCACCTAGGAGTCACGGTGCACCTGCCACTGTAATGCTTTGGTGTGAGCTCAGCTCTTGGAAGGAACGGGCCTTATGCTGTCCGCTCCTCACATAGATACCATGTGTTAGTTCGGTAGCGTCAGTTTCCCGCGCCGTGCGTTTTTTAATAATTTTACCATATGATTTATTTACTGATGTGTTTTTTAAAATTGTGTTATGTGCTGACCGTGAAAAAACATTCAGATTTAACCATGATGGATGACGGTGAAACATAAAATATTAAGTTCTATAATTATATGCAATAAAAACTTGCAATTAGAACGATTTTTATATATGGTATTATATTTGCATTTTTATACTGTTTTACTGTATAAGTCTTTCATTCATAATTAAAAGTTTATAAACATCTTTCCTGGTTTATTATTAAGTATACCTATTATTTCATAGTGTTTACGCTAGTGTATTACATCAAAAGGGTCAGCGACCTCCCAGCGACCTACTTCCAGGAGCGGCTGACTCGCATTCGGGTTACGGATGTGACATAATCGCAACACCGGAAATAGCGTGTCCGGACACTTTTTTTAGCTATTTTTGGTGTTTTGGCAACATTTTTCGGTAAGTTTTGGACAAAAAAAGTTTCCTCATTTTTAAGACCAATATAAAGATTTTTCAGCAGCCAACGTGTTAAATACCTGCTTATTGGTAATCAAAATTGTTGCAATAGCAACTAGTTTCAACTTCCTACGAAATCATCATCAGGCCGTCCAAGGATGTGGTTATCTTCATAAGACGAACATCGAATTAATAAAAATGGAAACATTAAAATACATAACAGACACGATGGACACGAACATTAACTAACACGAAACATAAACAGCCAATTTTCGATCAACGGTCAATGTTTTCGTGTTCGTCGTGTCTGTGTTATGTACTTTAATGTTTCCGTTTTTATTAATTTGACGTTCTTCTTATGAAGATAACCACATCCTTGGACGGCCTGATGATGATTTCGTAGGAAGTTGAAACTAGTTGCCATTGCAACAATTTGGATTACCAATAAGCAGGTATTTAAACCACTATTAGTATTTCTTGGTAATCCGGAGGCTAGCAATAAGAAAATTAAAATATATTTATATCTGGCTTTACGCTAACACTACAAACTGCTATCATATGGAAGGTAAGAAGAATATCAACTTACTGTAAAAAAGTTTTCCCATGGTGAGTCCAACCAGTCACTCTTTTTGGAGCCAGATATTTTCCCTACATCTTCAAATCCCTTTGCTAACCAGTCGGATGAATGTGTTTTAAAAGACTCAACTTCCTCATTAGTTACTATCTGCAAAACAAATTAATTTGATAACATCATTCCTAAAGAATATAATGGGACAGTGTATGTCACTTGAGGTCCTCTAGAGGAAGAGCTTCTGCAAAGTGTAAGTGAATTTAAAAAATTATTTAACTTATGAATAATGTTCCAACTGTTAAAGAGAGCTTATGTTTTATCAATAAATAAAAAAAACTTTGACATTTAAAAATGTAACAGGGAACCTTAACTACATGGGGTTTGTGCAAAACAAATACTGTAATTCATTCACAAATATATCCCTAACAACTATCAATGACGAGTTCCCTTAACAGTTATCAAATTTGATGTGAGGGATTGTCCCCAGGTTTCTGTTGGAGGTCTCCTGCTAGAATTTGTTGGTGTCACTGACAATATGCATGCCGTAGGTCAGTCAAGGATGTAAACTTGACCTCATCATTGTTACCTTGAACATGTTTTACATCTAATGACATAAAACTGAGTTTAATTACTCTAGTTTTTATAAAATTTTAAAATATAACAAAAATTTAGCTTTGGTATGCTATTACTACCTGATTTCTGTCCCTACACTGCTAGTTGAGTTAATATAATTCACTCTTAAGTGCTAAGGGCCTATAAATCAGTACTTGAATCTGCATCCTAAAACATGGTTAACTATGATATAAATAATCGTACCATTAATGAATAAATAAAAATGCCTTTATTTACAAACGTCTCTGAGTACAAAACTGTTTTACAGAGTAACTTAAGTCAACATGAAATATAATTTATTAAAACTAAAAATTCACAAAAATTTACAATAAACAAGTGACATTAATTATAAGACGCTCTACAAGCTTTCTTAGCATTTACAAACTGATTAAGTTTAACCTTGAAAGACAGGGCGCCCAATTTTTTGAGGTCACAGGGGAGGTCATTGTATAGTTTTGGGCCAAAGTAGGAAAAGAGCATTAAGAGCATTCACTGTGCTCTAGGTCTGACTTGTAATGTAACCTGGCAGATTGAAACTTAACTAACTTGTCCACCTTGAAGGGCTGCAATCCCATCCGACACTGCTGTGATTCAGGAGTTATCGCCAGTGCCAGGGAGTAGCACCAGGGACTATCCTTTTAGGGTGGGGGGGGGTCATGAGGGAAAAAATATATAAATGGTAAAAATACCATAACCTTTTCGGTGAAAAATGGGTAAAATACATGAAGGTCTGATTTTTTTGGGGGGAGGGGTCATGACCCCCATGACCTCCCCCCTGTATCCACGCCTGAGTGGCACTTGGAATTAGGGTTAAAATACCATCTCAGTCAGTGGTTTTTACGAGCAACTCATGGAAGGTTCATCAGTCTTTGGCAGAGCTTAAGGGTAGGGTGGAACTTAAGCAAATGGTGAACAGCTCGGGGCTAAGCTGACGGGATGGGTAAATTATTTGTGAGTTGCATATCTGATCAGGTATTTTGCTACTTTTTATCTATCCAGTCCTTTTATCCTTTTATCCAGTCCTTTTTTTTATCTATCCTTTTTATCTATATTTTTATCTTACTGTGAGTGTCTATCCGATGGGAGGGATTTTGTTTAATAATTTTAAATGTTCATAAGCAAAATATATTTTTAAAATCAACTAAACAACATAGATTTTACCATTTCATTCACATAACAACCTTAACACTCAAAAGATTAAGGTCATTGAAAATATATTGGGGTTTTGAAATATGATACCAGATTCAAGGGTTCCAATATGGCTGCTGAGTTTTAAACTGTAATTTCATAAACAAATCTAGGACTGATAATTTTTAATAGCAACCTCTAGCTGTAACAGTGGTCCCCAATGTTACTGAAACACATAATGGCGGATTCTACAGTAGCCTCCCTCTTAACTGGTCACCTGGTCTCCGCCTTATCTGGTTGGAGTCAGGCGGAAATTACGTTGATCCTAATCCCATATAATACATATGACTCATTAACTTTTCGTGAAGTGTATCTAGTCATGCGCAGTGGGCTAGAGTTTTCTGTTTAGGTGATCGCTTAATTAAACTCTAGATTTCTCCATAGGCTCAATTTTAAGAGTGCAAGGGGGGGGCAGTTACCCCTTCCCCAATATTTTTTGAAATATTTGATGACGGAATGAAGTGAAGGAATCTATGTATTAGCAGAGGAAATGATTCATTGTCCATCAGTGTGTGGGTGTTTGTGTGTGGGTGTTTGTGTGTGTGTGTGTGTGTGTGTGTGTGTGTGGGTGTGTGTGTGTGTGTGTGTGCGTGTGTGTGTGTGTGTGTGTGTGTGTGTGTGTGTGTGTGTGTGTGTGTGTGTGTGTGTGTGTGTGTGTGTGTATGGGTGTGTGGGTGTGTGTGTTCGTAATGTAATAACGTGAAAATGGCTGCACTGATCTTTTTAGATTTTACACAAATGTTTTCCAGTACACTTCAAGCTTCCAGTTCAAAAATGGAACACATTCGTTATACTCTTAATTATTAATTAATATTTAAGATTTGTAAAGTACGAGAAACTAATAAAATATTGTTTCTTAATTACAAGATATACTAAAATATGATCCTATTTCTATGTTTTATAATTAAGTAAATAAAGTTCTGTCCGTTTAACATGAGTTAATTCAATTTATCAAAGGTTTTTGAAGTTTTTAGATTAAAAAACTAATGTCAGTTTTTATAAATTAAAGATAACGTTCTCCTATAATGTGAGTAAGTTAATAGTTATATCCGCTAGATTGCAGCAGCCTTTTGTTTCGTAATTACTTCTGTCAGCTGTGTTCTTTCGTCAGTGAATGATATTTAAATACCCCCGTCATAGCAAACCTGCGAACTCGGCTAATTTCCAATTTAAAAAATACACCTCACTGCATGGACAAATTACTTTGTTATTTTTTTAAGAATTTGCACCTATAATATAATACTAGTCAACCCGTGTGGAATTCCGCACTGCGAACCAAATATTGTCAGCTGATCAGATGTTCTTTTGTTTACATTTTCACTCCTGTCAAAACAAACTATTCCCTTTATTTATCTTTCATCTTATTCAAATATCTGACAAGCAGTACATTTTTAGACCGTGGGTCTATTTTTCGTCATTAGCTCCACAATAAGCTTTAAAATGAGGGGTAAATCATGGAATTTGATAAAGGAATAAGGAAGATCTTGCGGACTGACAGAAAAACAGGCTAGAGAAATAATATATAAGATAATTAAGAACCATTTATCCTATGACCTAAAATTAACCAAAATAAAAGTAGATATTTTCCTACAGGGTCCCCTGGATCAAGACTATGTTTATATATAATTCTCTAAGCGAAATTTGTAAGTCAAAATTGTGGGAGTTTGGCGAATCGCAGGCTAATGGGAGATGGCTCAAATTAAAGGCATTGATCTCAAGGACTCGGGAAAAATAGCATTTTATCCAAAAATGTACTATCAAACAAAAACTAACGTAAAACATCCCCCATAAGAAAAGCATGGGAACTTAAAAACTATTTACATTAAAACACATGATTACGTGTCTATTTTGTTTATGAACTGACATATGTTCATACTTATGTTGTTTTATTTTCCTCAGCACGTAAAGAGTAAATAAACGATATCAGGAATCTGACACATACTTTCTCCCTTTAAGCCCAACTTGAATGAATAAATTACTTTTTATTTACTAAACATATAATACAACGTACAGTCAAATCTAGAGAAAATCTTCTAAACAAGTTGTTTAAAAAATATTCTCCTATATCCCTTTTTTGAACGCACTACAGAATCCTTTGCTATACACCCAAAGGTTTTAAGAGGGGAAATACCCCCTCAACCCCCCCCCCCAAGGGTTAAGTATCAACATATTTTGAATTTCCTCTGTTTTTCAATGCTAATTTGACATGAATATAAAGTTTGAATGTAATTGATCAGTAAATAAGAGAAAAATTGTAATTATTGTATTCCCCATAAGAATAGCATTGGACAATATACTGCGTTTACCGCAAAATAGAAATTAAAATTTTCTCCGCTACCAGCAATTGTAGAATAATAATTAAAAATACTAAATTATTTAGTTTTTGAGCGCTTTTTCATGGTGATAAGTAATAGATTTTAAAATGTATGTTTTTTTATGAAAAATATAAAAACTTAATTTTGGATGTTTTATGTCCTGTAATTTCTGAACCTACATTTTTACAGAAATGCGGGTGGTGTCATTTTGTTGGAAACCTAAAGTTCTATAAACCACTAAGGTTTAATCAAAATCGTTAGGGCCGTTTTTGAGAAATTTGGATTTTTCATGTTTTTTAGCGGTTTTTGGGGGATAATTACCCTTAAAAATTAAAAATTCAAAAAAATTAAAAAAATCCCGGAGATATTGTAGATTAGTACCTACATACCAAATTTCATCAAAATCAGACAACTTGTGTAGACTCTAGCTCTGTACACATCCACACAGACACACACACACACACACAGACAGACATCATGTAAAAACCACTTTTTTGAGTTCAGGTAGCACCAAAACAAATATTTCCACTAACAATTCAAATTTGAAAATTTTGATGAAAACAGTACTTTTTCCATATACTATGTATAGGGGGAGAAAGTAAAAAATCATATAGGCAGGGTATTGGAGTATGGTTAGTGGCTATGGCCCCTTCAAGCCCCTAGTTTATCTAATATTTTGTGATGAAATTTTGGTTGGAACTTACGTTAACAGCAGTAACTTTCATCTGCCATTTGTGAGTTCAGTCATCCCATTACACGGATATTTGAGTGTACTTCTAGTATTGTAATACTAACGTCAGTATCAATAACGTGTGTCTAAAAGGTTAAAGTTATATTTTGTGCATTTGTGTTTTTGTCTTCTGTTATAAGTAACAAGTGAGAAGCAAAAACATAATAAATTTCAACTAAACAAAGCTGAAACTATATTATATAACTAAATGTAAGCTGAAATCTGATGTTCGGTTTGTTTTAGTTTATTTTTTTATAATATATTCTTGTAATATCTATTCAGTTTTTAAAAAAATAGTGCAGTCAATTTTTAGTTTAACACAGTATAACACGGTAAAAGTGTTTTTAGTTGAAATGCTAGGAGGTTCTTTTAAAGAAAGTTTTCTCAAATATGAATCTATTGTTATGTAAACTCCAGTATAGTACCGTAGTTGTTATCTCACTCACATACAAATTTATATATTTAGTGTCATTTGGGAGACATCAGTTTAACCGGAAGTGAGACAGCAGCTAAATCGCACACTCAATATATCTTTTGTTTGAATGCAGAACATAACTCTAGCGCTCCAAGTGTCAGAAAAAGTAACCTAATTTTTAACATCATACCTGACCTTCTTAATGTTTGTGTAGTCATTACTTATTGTCACCAGATTTCATTTAATTTAACTTAAAATCGTTGCTGTAAGATGGCGCCACAGTACATTAAAAAATTGATAGTTAGAATCTCTCATTAACATTTCAATTTTATAGTAACTTTTAACCCTTCCCGAGCGGCGACTGCGGGGCGAAGCCCTACTCTATATGCTACATATTTTTTGGGCGGGGTCAAAAAATAAATTTTGAAATATTTATTTTTTCCACTTATATCTGATGGTTAAAGTAAATTATGTATGGCTGAAGAGGGACCAAGCGCCCTAAAACAGCCACAGTGGGCGAGGGTCTTTCCCACCCGCTGGAATATCACGACCACCACCACCAAATACATTATATTCCTTTCATGACAAAAATTTTGTTTACATATTTTATGGCCAAAACAGAGTGTTGCCATACACCATTCACTCACTCTAAATGTCAGTTATAAAAATAAAAAAAAACACGACACAATAGAAAACATTTAAAAACATCATTTCTATGTACTTCACACAAAAACCTGTAAATAATTGACCGAACGTAAATAAAATGTCTGCGAACGAGACAGTAACAAAAGGATTTCACTAGCCAGAAAGTCTATAACATCTGTTGCGAGAACAGTGTTGCCAACTCACCAAATGAAAATTTATCACTAAAATAAACTAAAAAATAGAGTAATGGCTTAAAGTAACTGTAACTAACACGGAAACAACCATACAATACATAAATTAAATTTACATGTCAGGCGTATATATTCGTCATACGCTTGTAAGTTTCAAATTGAGTTTTGAGTTGCCTATATATATGTCCAACGCTTGCAAACAAAAATTACCATTAGCGTGCATATACGTCCTACGGTTGGGAATGATTAAATTACAGTTTTTTAGTAGTGGAGGACCTATGAATTTTAAAATGGTACTTTATACATAAAATGTGATTACTTATAAAGGGAAAGAATTGTACCACAACAAATATTATAGTTTAGAAATTATATATGTATCTATAATAAATCTTCCTTTATTATAAAGTTGGGTGCAAGAATACTTGCGTGTAGGGGTTGAAGCTAACTAAGACCAATATCAAACTACTAAGGGTAAAACTAGTGTGTTCAATTTGGATTATTAACAGATGATTTTGATATTTGTTTGGTATTTGAATGTTAAACATACATACATATTAGTATATTAGAACTTTTAAGTGTCATAAAAACACTCGGGACTGCCACTGTTAAGGGAAGCAAATTTACCATAGTCTGCAAGTAGCAAAGCATTAAATCTGTCTCTGGATAAAAGCAAGGCCGTATTTCCATAAGGGCAAGCGCTCGGGGCCCTGGGCCCGAGGGGCCCCCAGACCACGAAAGTGAGACTCCACGGACCACTAAGGGGGGCCTCGCGAGGCAGTGTTTTAATTTTGTTCTGAAAAAAGTTGATTATTTCTCAACTGACAATGATACAAATCATTTTAAGTTGTAAAATATAAATTCAAAATAAGTCTCAACCCCAAAGTCATTCACTAAGGTTTATTATTTCGAATACTGTGTGCGGATTTTATGAATTTGCCCTAATCCAGTAACAGGAATAGCCCAGGTAAAATTTGAAATGTAACTACTGACGGTATTGTAGAGCACATTATTTTGCAGAGTATAAGTTGTAGATATTGTATATTTGCAATTGATAATCTTAATCTTGAGTAATAATTTTTGAGCCTGTCCCCTAACCCCATAAATAGCTTAATATCCGCCATGCTTTGGGATACTTGGAAGTTGCAAATTCCGTTCCAGCCGATTTCAGTTATGTTTGTTATAAATTGAACAAAACTCAGTATGATATTAAGAATAAACAGCCAAATTATAAACAAGATCAAAATTGTACTGTTACGAGAGTCAGTTAATGTATAGAACAGTGAGTAGTCTTAAGCATTATCCTAGATATGATATGATAATAATAAAGATGATAATAATAATGATAGGGTAGCTTGTAGTCTCTTTTTTTGTTATTTTGTTTTTTCGTATTATATTTCTGGATTTGATAATAGTTTGAAGGTTGTTTGTTTTTAATCAATTTATATACTCAATACAATTGGCACTGCCCTGGTCTCGATGAGGGTTTCAGGATCTATGTTTATCATTATTGCCAAGTTGCCAACACTGAATTTGCCCATTACCCCCCACATCCAGTTTAAAATAACGTAAGAAGACACGAGAGCCACTGATGAAGATTAACATTACATTATGTGTTATCATCACGTAAACTTAACATGAAAATAATGTACAATGTAAAATAATGAATCGTCAATAATATAACTGACTTTTGGCTACATTTCTAAATATTTAAATCTCTTTAAGGATATTTTTGGGTGTAGTAACACAAATTCATCGGCCAAAAGAAGAAGTTTTTAATGTTTAAAGTATTGAAAAGTTACCTTTGAATTAGCATTAAACCAGAGTGATTAAAAGCTTTAGGATCCTCAGTATAGAAAATGATACTATGTGCTGCCTTGACTTTGATCACATAATTAATGATTTGTCAGCCAATAAATGCAGAAAGAAGGAGGTTTTACTGTCTATACTACATGAAATACTATTTAAAGTCTATCCAGCAGTATGTTGAGAAAACAACTTTAAAATAATTCCTAATCAATGTGTGCCAAATTCAATAATATTTATTTCATATATGCTAAGCTTTGTTTGTTTTTAATTATCTTAGTACACTAGTATTTGTTTTAAAGCAACTACACAAGATTATTTTATTTATTTATAAATTTGTGTCATTATTTTAACTTGTCATAGTGTATTTTATTGTAAATTAACTGAACATTAGCTTACTGGATGTGGATATAGGGCTTAAGAGAGCTAAGAACACAATAAATCTTGTATGGAAAATTAAATAGATACAACATTTTTATTTTGTCAGTTTTTTAAGCATTGATAATAAAAAAAATGTTATTTATTTGTATATTTGGTGTATTTATTAAATACTAGATTATTAAAAATACCCTAGTGAAAAAATAGTTTTCTGGCCCAGATCTGGGCCAGAACTGTATATTTTTTTATTTAAACGGTTTTATTAATTTGAAAAATGTGATTTTTCCAGTTGAATAGCTTGATAAACCAATAATATAATTTTTAAAAAAGGATTTTAGTTTCAAAAATATCATGACCAGGCCAGGTCTTGAACCTATGATCTTTGACTTACTGTCCATACATCTTAACCCCCACGATCATTCTGACTTGTAAGTGCATTTGGATGGAGTGGGATATACAAATTACCAATAGTCTACACCTCCGTATGCAGACAATACTTCAGTTTTATTTTTCTAAGTGAAATGAAAGTTGGAACAAATTAAGTTTGTTCATTTGATTTAGGTATCTATTCTTGCCTTGTAATATGATAAACTGCGAGCAAATTAACATATATTTAATATATTTAATATAATTATAATAAAAAATATAAAGTTAATTTATATACACTTAAGGAATTAACACCATTTTGCTAAAATATTTTGAGGTATTCTCTTTATCGAGTACAAACAAATGTTTATATCAATGTATAATTAAGATAATTAATTTTAAAATAATTATAACTGTGTTTGTGTACCCTTTAAATATTTGTATTATAATAATAACATTATTATAATATAATATTAATGTAATGTATACAACAATTAACCAACCTTGGTTCAACAATATTAATTATATTAAAAGACAATTGCACAATAGATTACCGTTTTGAGGACATAATCCCGTCCCGAAATAATCCCAAGGTAAAATAAATCTTGCCCGGAAAACGGGATAGTTTTTCCAGAAAAATTCCTAAAATTTTGGAACCCATCAATCCATAATCATGAGCTAAGGAACGATTAAACTAAATTTCTGTTAAACTGAGAATGAAGCAGGTCTGCCGACAGGAAAGGGCGCACGGAAATAAAATTCCCTCTAACCCAATTGATCACCGCACTTCCTAGATTATTAAAAAAAATTGAGTCCTTTGACTGGCTCCCTAGGCTGAACCTAGTCAGCCTAATGGTTAATCAGGAATCAGGCTCTGGTTTTCACTTGTGCAACACATTGTATTTCATTGTCATTGACTTAGTTTGATAAGTTTGATAGTACCTAACTAAGTTTGACTTGACTAAGTTTGATAGTAACAACCTTTTTATAAACAATTGTTTATTACAGGTAATAATTACTATCCTCCTCCTACTGACTAATTAAATATTTGTATAGCTATTTCATTACTAATTCCCAATTACATGATTTCAAAAACGTTTAAATTATATTTTTTGTATACAATATTTTTGTTCAACATTTCATGCAGTGTTCTTCACTTCATATCTTCCTTCCTAAGACACCCCCAAATTTGGCTCAGACATCCCCAGGTATAGTCCAGACATTCCCAGTTCTGGCCCAGACATCCCCAGATCTGGCCCAGAAATCCTCAGATCTGGCCAAGACATTCCCAGTTCTGACCCAGACATCTTCAGATCTGGCGCAGACATCCACAGATCTGGCCCAGACATCCCCAGATCTGGTCAGTACTGGCCCAGATCTAGCCCAGATCTGGCCAGAAAATATTTTTTCACTAGGGTAATAAGGTTATATTACGGAATAGAAACAATTATTTTCTTATGTACATATACCTACATACATGATTGTATTTATTTTAGGAGGGGGGCCCATTTTCGTATACGCCCAGGCCCCAGAAGCCCTAGATACAGCCCTGGATAAAAGCTAATATCGCCCGTATAGAAAACATAAGTTTGAGTTTGGAGTGGCAGTTGGCAACGTCTCCTCGTTATTGTAGAAACTTAATGTTCTACCCAAGGAACTTCAAAAAACATTTACCATAACAACAAAATCCCAAAATACCCTTGCAGTTTTTGCATATGTATTCCAATTTTTGCCTAAATTTTCCTGATCCGATTCACAAAGAAGTATTGCACAAATTTTTGTTTGCTAAATATAAATTAACATTTTCTTACCCCTTCTGACACAAGTTTATCAGCATACAATATGGCAACAGGCTTCAGCTTGTCAATAACCTTGTACATGATAGGTTGTGTGAACTTTGGCTGGTCTGCCTCACTGTGGCCATGCCTTCGGTAGCACCATATATCGACAACCACATCTCTGAAAATGAACAATGTAAATATGTTACATGGATAAAGGTCATAATTGTTTGGAAGAAAACTACCAATTTATAAGGGAGTGTAAAGTTTATAGAATAACAATGTGTTATTACAGTTTGGCTAACTGTTAACAGTCATGTGTTAAATAAAACACTTTTGTTACTTGTTGTGAAAAATGAAATTACGGTAGGAGCAATTTATTTCAGTTATGACTGACTTGTTTTGTAAGTCACTCAGTATAGTTTACATTTCTATTGTCAATCCATCTATTTGCATTACAAAATGAAATACCGGTACTGAACATTGTCGGAAATTAATTTATATAAATTGAAACAAAATCATGAGTGCTTGAAAAGAAAGTTGTAGACCGTAATCAGAACTGTCTGCACACTTATCCTGTAGATAGTCTTGTTGCACTTCGCAACTGGCTATTGTAAAACTCCTTAAGTATTCACCATCTCAAAATCATAATTGAAAGACAGTCTCCAGTTTGGTTTTATAAACAAATCAATTTGACAGTTTAACCAAGAGTATAAGAAAATAGATATAATCTTACGATTTAAATTTCGTTTTATATTCAGCTGCAATTTTCATGACATAACACGTGGCTTCAGGATCGTCTCCGTTTACATGGAAGACAGGAGCAGAAGACACCTTGGCCACCTCTGTGCAGTACTCTGAGGATCTGGCCATTCGAGGATCTGTCGTGAACCCTATCTGGTAACACATTCATAAACAATTTATAAGATCAAACATATGTTTCTATTACGGTATATTAAATTCCTAGTCATCACCAATATGCGACTTTTTTTAGAAGTATACAATTAAATTTCAACTACCCAAATCAGTAATTGGATCTTATTTGTTATTTTTTAAACACAAATACCACAATAGAGTATCATTAGTTTACAGCCCATTACCAAGGGTGTAGCTAGGGGGTGTGTTGAAGGTGCTCCAGCACCCCCCCGAAATTCTTATTAAATTACGTTTTTAACCCTAGGACTGCCCTTGCCTGATTAATGCTAAATTTCTCGGTGCCCTAGCAATTTTTGCCATTTTGCAGCGGTTTTATTAACAATTTCCAGTGCCTAAAAACAACTTTTAATAACTTAGACATATCTATACTTGTTTTGTTCAGAAAAACAAGAATATTATGAATAAAATAAAATAAAATAAAACAAATTCCTGTTGGTGGTTTTTTTTGTAAAATTTTAAAAACCAAAATTGTATGATCATTTTTGTCATAGCATTTTTACACTAGTATTTTTACAGACAATCTAAGATATAAAAAATGTAGGCAATTTATTTCCCTAAGTGGAATTGTGTTTGATTTATTTGAAAAATATATTTTACCTGAACTACAGAAAGAAATACCGAAACCGGGGAAAATCGACAAACTTATGCTGTATATTTGAAAAATAAAAATAAAGTATAAAAGTAATACAGTATACTAAAACTGTTATATTACTAAAGGTAACAATAACATTATTTGAAGTAATGCTCTTTTGTACAAAGTATTAACTGTTTTTATGATATGAGTTAAAAAAATGTTAGTGTTGCCGAAAGCCAAAAACTAGTTACTCAAAGCTATATATAATGTTTGTACTTTATTGAAATATAATAAATGGTATATATAATTATAGTAAATATATTTATGAAAAAGAATGTATATAGAGAGAGAAATATCAACATGTGTTTTACGAGATTTTGCCGCTTGCGAGTCAAAAATGTTTCGCACGCTAAATTTTGTTCAAATTATAATAGCAATTATATTGATCTGATACTGCTACAAGGTTCGTTTATACATGCAAATTAAAGTTTATAATCTCCTCATTTAAATGTTATCAATATTATTATGATTCTGGATCATGTTCAATGCGTTATAAGCAGTTAAAAAAAGGACCCAACTGACAGGATTCCTGCCATAGGCCATCCAGTGCACAAATGCATTGGCAGGATATCCTGCCGAGGGTAGACCTAGGGTATTAACAATGACTAACAGAGGCATCTTTAACCTCCTTAATAAACCTCATTGTTGCTTCCTTACTGGTTAGTTTATTTAACGAGTGAGACATTGCATGTTTTTTTATCCTAATGAATTTGAATTTAGTTACTATCTGTTATATCCTTATAAACCTTTCCCCCTGGCTCAGCACCCCCCAAAATAAAATCCTGGCCACGCCCTTGTCCATTACATTGCCAGTTCATTGTTTTAAAGGTATTACGAATGATAAAGCAGCCTACCATCAAAAAACAAAAAAAAAACACGAGAAATAATATTCAAAAAACACACGACAGAGCACTTTAGCAACATTTACTGAGACATTATTCAATTGAGAACCTATTCACACTGCACTGCCTTATTTAAGCGGGGAGCATCTGAATAGTCGCAGACTAAGGACTCTTTTTCTGACATGGTGGAAAACTATTTTCTATTTGAGTAAGTTTAAAAATTGAAGATAAAAGAACACATTCAAGCTGTAGAGTGAAAAGCAAAACATAACATCAATTTTAAAATTACTTTCAAGTTTTGAAGAATCAGATTTAAGAATACAGTACATTTTGATGAGTGTATTTTATTTATCTATGATATCCTATTGTGAAATATATTTATTGCATCGTGTTTTTGTTACGATATTTTAATTTCTTAACTTCAGTACGGTACAGTACATCTTAATATTCCAAAATGTACATTACAAAGTCATAACTGATATGGATTTATTAGGTTCCTCAAGTTATGGTACAGAGTTTTCTTAAATGTGTATTTAACATGACTCTTTTTGACAATCAGGATATCTCATGATATCTCATGGTTAGGTTAACCTAACCTAACTCAATTATTCTCATAATCCGTTTGAATCTAAAATCTAATTTGAGCTAAACATACAGCTTTTACATAGTGTTCAGAGAACTCAATTTGTGAATCAAGTTTGGTTTGTTATAAATCTATGTTTTCTATTTAGGTAGTAATTGTTTCGCATCATTTTTATTTAATTTATTATTATTAACAGACTCTCCAGTGGAGGATCTCCACAAGAGTATAACACAGCCAAAGAGCCAAATGTTTTGAAAGTTTTACATCATAATCAGCTAACTTACTGAATAAAATAACGCTATAAGTTTAAAATAGGTACTTTGGAAGCCCATGCATATGTGTGTGTGTGAGCAGTATGTCTATGTTAACATGATTTAGAAATAAACATCACGGTTTCAATTAAATATTGTTGTAAAAGGGTTAAGTTTAATTTATGACTTTAAATTTGGAAACAAAAGGATAAGATCATGGGAAGTGGTTTTATGGGGGTTTAAATTTCTTCAAAAATCATAGATTTGTTTGTATTTTTTTGCTCTTAAATTTTAACGCACACAATTTTTGTTTTAACTTTTTTACAAATCTTAAAAACAAAATGATTTAGTATTTTGAATCATGAACCAAAATTAAGTGGTTGCAGAACAAAATACATACAAAACTCAATCCAAATATTTTCCATGTTCTATTAGCGAATTCCCCCTACAGGAAAGAAGCTATTATTCGTTGGTGGCATGGTAAGACTTAAGCCCGAGACCATAACTTTTCGTTTTGAGGACCTCAGATGACAAAAACACCATTTATTCAAATTTTGTATATGTATGTATACAGGGTGTCACAAAAATGTGTAGCGCGCTATGCAGAACCATATTCTAAATACAAAAACAAGTTGAAAATGTAGAGTAAAATTTGTTCGATTTCGGCTTAGTTTAGGCGTAGTCCGCCATTTTGTATTTTTTTGAAAATAATTAATAATTCAAAAACCCTTCGAGATATTTTTTTGAAACTTGGTATAAACATTAAGTTTCTGGTTTTTAACATTTTCCAAAAATAATTTTTATTAAACTTATCAAACTTCAAAATGGCGGCCATCTAAAGATTTCAAAGTCAAATTTCATGAAAACTAGCAACTGAAACAAAATTTTACAAGACATACAATTTAAGCACTTTGTAATCCAAATCCAATGACATTTTTACTGTAAAAATCTGTTAATAAACAAAAAAGTTATGGCAATTTTTTATAATAAATTTCAAAATGGCGGCCATATAAAATTTTCAGTCAAATTCCTTAGTGCATTTGACCAAGTCATTTAAATTTTATGTCTTGTAAAATTTTGTTTTAGTTGCTAGTTTTCCAGGAATTTGACTTTTAAATTTGTATATGGCCACCATTTTGAAATTTATAATAAAAAATTACCATAACTTTTTTATTTATTAACCGATTTTTACAGTAAAAAAGTCATTAGATTTGGATAACAAAGTGCTTTAAATTTTATGTCTTGTAAAATTTTGTTTCAGTTGCTATTTTTAATGCTGTGCTGTGCTGTGTTGTTTTTTGAATCTGTGTGTTTTTTGCTATTTTTTTTTTTTTGCTTGTTTAGTTGTTGTTTTTTTTTTTTGTTTTTTTTTGTTTTTGTTTTTTTTTGGTGTTGGGAGGCATGTGTGTTCTGGTTTGGTGTTTCGTGTTTGTTGCAGTTGGGGTTCGGTATATGGTGCACACACTACCGAACCCCGAACAAGACATCGGACCGATCTTTCTTTGATCTTTCCTCAAAAAACTGCCTCGAGAGCGCTCGGTGCTCGGTCCAAAATCTTGTTCGATGTAAGCCCGCCAGCGAACCTTACGCCGAACCGAACCCCGACGCGAACCGTCGCACGAACGTTCGTTAGTGTAAGGTGGACTCCGAAATCCGACGTGAACTTCTGGGCGAACGAAAATTGGTTTGGGGCGAACTACCTGGAGTCGGTTTTCTGGCGACACATCAAAGAAATGTTCGCGATGATGTACGCGTCGGGGTTCGGTAGTGTATGGCGACTCCCCAACATCCCCACGAAAACCGGCCACTGCGGACCAACGCTTGCCTGCGTCAGTTCCTTCGTTGGCTCCAAAGACAGTGGTTTTTGTTACCCGGCAGTGATGTCGTGTCTAGTTAATAGTGTTTGTTGAGTGAAGTGAGTGCCTATTGGTAGTCTAACGTAGAGAGGTCTGATCATGACGAGCTTCTTTTCATAGAGTGCCACAAGAAGATGCCAATATTGTGGAAATTTGATACATTACTGCATTGCCGGTACCAGTTTCGTGCCTCCTCGAGTGCACTCACTTCCTATAAGATTGATCAAGAACTCAAAATCTGTAGGGGACATTCTCGTGAAGTTCTTATAGTGTCAACTCACTTGCTGAAACTTCAGTTGTTCCAACAAAGTTACACTTCCATCTCTTCTCTTTGTTGGAGAAGCTTGGTTTCCTACCAGCGACGGTGTTACCTCTTCTTCCGAAGAACATGGCTAATGTAGATGAAAGCCGCAGCAGCTAGTTATTCATCAATTGAACGCCTGACCGAGAAAGAAAGTTGTGGTTCGCACGAAAATGTTCTCGTCGAGGTTCGGTTCGGTGTTAGGTTCGGGGCTAGTTTCATTCAAAAGGCTCCGCGAACTTCACCACGAACTTCGCCACGAACAAATCAGTGTTCGCGTTGGGGCTTTGGTTGGGGCTCGGTTCAGTGTAATGTTCGCTAGTGTATGGTTAGGAGGCCCCACTAACTATCGGATTGTCTCCCTTCGACCCCAAATCCTGTTCGGTCCGATGTCTTGTTCGGGAAAAAGTCCGGTAGTGTGTGGCCGTCTTTAGGTATTGGTATTGTACTTACATCCGGCACTTGGTTTCCAAAGAATCTGTCGATCGTCACATGAAAAGTCAGATGTCAGTTCATGTATTGACCGTCGATTTTAATTGAATTTGTAAATACTACCTAACTGTTTTACAATAAAAGTCCCAATCCCAGTATTACTTACTATTTAAGCAAAAACGTACATATCATTTTGTACTTGTTTCTTACATTAAACATAATTTTTTTAACAAACCAACATCTAAACATTTATTTAATCGTCATTTTGGTGCCCCCCTCAAGCCCTGTTTGTAGCTACCGTGGGTGCCGCGGCACCCACGGCACCCACCGTGCGCACGCCTATGCTTAAGTATGAACATAAATTAATAAAATTTGGTATATGGTGTACTTAGTTGAGTTCCATTGATATTTGCACAAAACCAATTTTTTGCCGATTGATGAATCTCGCAGCAGCAAATCTGGGTACTCAGCCCCAAGTTATACTTATGGAGCATAATTAAAATCTTAGATTCGCTTATTTATGAATGTATATGGATGAAACTTGGTTTGTGACTTCACTTAGTTGAGTTCTATTGATATTTGCATAAAAATCCATTATTTTGCGTTCCTTGTTGCAGCAAACCTGCATACTCATCCCCAATGTTATTCGTTTGGAGAATAATTATTACTTTATATATCGCTTATTTGTGAATATATTTTTTATGAATCCTGATAAGTGGCTTAAAGTGTTATGAACTCGTTCGCTACCACAATTATATGGAATTTGTCATTCACATAGATCAGCGACGCAGCTGTGCATAGAGTAGTTTTTCCAATAGACCACAGACGCATATTTGCGTCGGCTGGTCACATGGAAATAGACTGACAACGCAAATTTGCGTCAGTGTCCCATTGTTATTCAAACGTGTATTTCTTAGCAACGGTCTATTTTAAAGCCCTGATCTCTTTGTATCAGTCTGTAGGGATACCTGACGCACATGCGCGTTGCTTGGTCTGTGGGTATGACGATTGGTGACGTCACATTACATATGGCAGAACTGATGTTTACATTGTCATTTTCGATGCATCACTGTACAACTGTCCACGTGGCTAACCTTACAGTTTTTGGATGTGCGTTAGTCGTGTTTGTTTGATTATTGTGCAGAAAATTAACAATGAAACGGAATAGGCCTACAAATTATCAAATTTACAACGATGTAAATGTGCGTCGCTCGGTCTATTAAACAAAAATACATCTTTTACTACATGTTTTTTACTATTTACCATTGTATAGACTGACCGACGCATGTATGCAATGTTTTTAAAATTGCTCAAAGTAAAATAAAAAATAATTGTTATTGTTTACAAATGCATTTTAGGTTATTATGAAGTGAATTAGTCCATTTAAACCCAATTTCTCTCGTGGTCTGTTTTTAATGTTACTCCTGTACCTCCCGACCTGTTTGCAACGTTCAGATTATTTCTTTTGGTCTGTGGGAGTGACCGGACCGACGCAAATATGCATCCCTCGGTAGCGAACGAGTTAAGATCATAGATTAAGCATGTATGCTTAATCTATGCTAATATGTCTATTGGAAATTCGCTGAGTATGCAGGTTTGCTGCGACGGGGGTATTTTCAATATATACAGAGTGTCACAAAAATGCGTAGTGTGCTATGCAGAACCGGATTTCACATACAAAATACCCCTGTCGCAGCAAACCTGCATACTCAGTGAATTTCCAATGGTGATATAAAGGTCTTAATACTACATAAAGCCACTTACCAAGTTTCATAAAAATATATTCACAAATAAGCGATATATGCAATTTTAATTATTCTCCATAAGAATAACATTGGGGCTGAGTACGCAGGTTTGCTGCAAAAAAGAACACAATAAATGGGTTTTTTACGCTAATATAAATAGAAATTAACTAGGTGAAGTCGTTTACCAGTTTTTATTAATTTATGTTCATAATTAAGAGAGACATAGCATTTAATTATTCTCCATAAGAATAACATGGGGGGTGAGTACGCAGGTTTGCTGCTACGGGATTCTATAATAGCCCACAACCAGATGAAGCCGTATACCAAGTTTCGTCAGTGTATACGTTCATAAATAAGCAAGTTATAAAATTTTTCTTTTCCCCCATAAGAATAACATTAGACAGCGTACTGTGTTTAGCACTTTCAATATCTCGCTAACCAATTGACGTAGAGGAATGATCAAAATACCAAATTGTGTATTTTTTTAAGCTGGATCCAATGGTGAAAACAAAAATTTGACTATTTCAAAAATGATATGTACAAAATTCAAAAAACCCATTTTTGGGGTACAAAACCCCCCCAAAATACCCCTTCTAATGGAGCGATCTGGCTGGTTTTCGAACTTATAAAGTCATAAATGTTGCTTTACACGTTTATACGAAATTTCATCAAAATCGGACCATTTTTACGAGAGTTATCGTGCTCACGGACACATATATATATGTATATATATATATATATATATATGTATATATATATATATATATATATATATATATATATATATATATACAGTTTCGAACGAATGGTGTTTTTGGGGTCTGGGGACCTCAAAACGAAAAGTTATCATGGTCCCGGGCCTAGGTCTTACCATGCCGACTACGGTAATAGCTTCTTCCCTATAGGGGAAATTCGCTAACAAGTCGAAAATATAAAATAACATTTTTTCGCTTTTTACAAAACAAATTTTACAAGACATAAAATTTAAGGCTATTTTTAATCCAAATCCAATGACATTTTGATTGTAAAAATCGATTGATAAATAAACTAGTTAAGAAAATTGTTAATAATAAATTTCAAAATGGCGGCAATTTAAAAATTTCAAAATCAAATTTCCAGTGTACTTGACCATCTAATTACATTTTCTTAAAATTTGATTTCTTGTAAAATATTGATTCAGTTGCTAGTTTTCATGGAATTTGACTTTGAAATTTTTTAAATGGCCGCCATTTTGAAATTTATTATTAAAAATTGCCATAACTTGTTTATTTATTCATTGATTTTTACAGTCAAAGTGTCATTGGATTTGGATTTGGTCATTGGAAAATGAGCCTTAAATGTTATGTCTTGTAAAAGTTAGTTTTAGCTGCTAGTTTTCATGGAATTTACCTTTGAAATCTTTAAATGGCCACCATTTTGAAATTTGATAAATTTGACAAAACATGTTTTTGGAAAATTTTAATAACATAAAACTTAAACTTTATACCAAGTTTTGTAGAAATATCTCCAAGAGTTTGTGGATTATTAATTATTTTAAAAATAATACAAAATGGTGGATTGCGGTTAAACTAAGCCATAATCGAAAAAATGTTACATCACATTTTCGACTTGCTTTTGTATGTAGAATCCGGTTCTGCATTGCACGCTACACATTTTTGTGACACCCTGTATTTTGAATTTTAGCTATTACACAGTTAATTTTATTGAAAAACTCACTTTTGTTTTTAGCAATGAGTTTGGCTCTATAAAAATATATTTTTGTGTTTTAATTGTTGTTATTGCAGTCCATAGCAGAGATATTCATAGAGCTAAAATTAGTACATGATTCCAATGTTATTCTGATGAAGAATAAACAAATGTTATATCACCATAGAGAAGAAAGAATATATTCTTATTCTTATATTCTTATTCACTTATCCTTGAATATATTTTGATAAAACTCAGTAAGTGACTTTATGTACTAGTGAACATACATATATGCATTTTAAATTTGTTGAGTATACAGGACTGCTGAAAAGGGGGTAGGCCTATTTTATTTATTTTATATCATTGGAAAACTATCGTTGAAATTTATTTAGCTGTAAAAAAGGGATGAAATTAGATCCCGAGTATAACCAAAACCCACTGACATTTAAAACTTATTCTTATCTACCTGAAATGAAAATGATCTTACTTGGTTGTTGATAATGATGTGAATGCTGCCATGATTAGTGAAACATGGGAGTTCTGACAGATGGAAGGTTTCATACACAACTCCTTGACCTGAAGTTGCTGCATCACCATGAATCAGAATTGACCACACCTGAGAATAGAAACTGGATCACAGCGTGGATTTTCATTCAGAGCCTGTTTTTCATAGACTGTTCAACTAACTTTATAATGTGATGAAAAATATAATTGAACTATAGAGGACTATTTGTTCAAAAACAATCAATGCTATGTGTAACACATTTTTAATTAATTTAAAAATGATTGAAACCATATGAAAAGTGACCTACTGTATTACAATCATTATTTGAGTGTTTCTTAGGACTCTGTCATGGCTTTGAAATGTGTATAACTTAATTAAGACGCATTTGCACCGCAGTTGCCAAAAAATATTTTCACCATTCTTTAGAATGAAGATAATTTGTTGTTAACTTTAGTTTAACCTCATTAAAATATTTTGTTGCCAGCTATTTTTGACAAAAAATTAAAAAATTAATTGAAAACATACGTTTAACACCTTTAGTCTATAGCCTCAGTATTCAAATTAAAATGATTTTATTTGCAACAAGGCAATTTCACAACATTTTATTACAAACTTCACATATTATTACATATATTACAATTCTACAATACTTAAATACAAATATCTCTAAAACTAAACATATTTACATAAACTGCCCAGAAAACTCTTCAATAGGGTATAAACTGTTTAACAGAGTAAAAAGCTCTCAGGGGCGGATCCAAGGGGGGGCGGTAGGGGCGGTCGCCCCCCCCCCCCAAACCTAAGAATTATTGTGTTTTATTCTATTATTCAGGCATACAATGAAAGTTTGAATAAATCAGAATGAAAATGTAATGAGGTAAAGCTTCCCGAAACCCCGTTTTTCGGTTCCGATAGTCAAATTTTGCCGCTCCCGTCTACATTTTAACATTAAAATTCAAACCACAGTAATGCACCTAAACGTTCGATAATGGAATAAAATATATACCATTAGACAGGTGAAATTTTAAACTTCCATTTTAGTTTATAACACATTAGTTAGACCCACGTCTTTCACGTAAAAGTGTCTTACAAAAACATGGATATTCCTAAGTATCACGAAGTTGTTTGGCAGACCGAAAATGCAGTGTTTTCAACATGGTCTTGGAGGTATATTTTAGCCACACATAGCAAAGGTTGCTACCATTGTATTCGGTGGTTATTTTTACTGGATTTCGCCCGCCTACTGTCGCGTCGCTTGCTGTCAGCTGTGTTTTGTTTACAGGTTAGGTTTGATTTTTGTGTAAAACCGTGTAATCGTAATCCGTCGCTAGGCAATAAATAGCCAGTGGCTAGGCTAGAAGCAAAAAGTGCCTCGAATTATATCTAATGAAATAAGAGGAAACACAAATTAAATCGCGTGCAAATGGAAGCTCATACGTCAAGTATTTTATTTTGTAAAAATGTGGTACGACATTTTCATTTTTCGAATTGTTGACCTTGGCTGTCAGTCTCATTCCTCATTATATCTTCGCGTAGCATAGTTCAGTATTGCAGATTTCAAATACGTTTTGTAACTAGTTTTTAGCTTGGGTAACTAGTAAAATAAATTGTTTATTTAAGCATCTTACTTGTTCTTAGACTTCTACAGATGACGTAGAGTTTAATGCATAAATATTTGTTATTTTTATTTATGGTCGGGGCGCAGTAGAACTAAAGTTAATTTTTGTTTAGCTTGTTTATAAAGTTATAATTGCTTTTTTTCTTGAGTACAAGGTTATGTTAACTTACTTTCATTTTTTGTATAATTTCATATCTAGTTAAAAAATAATGGGGGTGCCAGGGACCACACAGTGGGAGGGGGAGGGGTAACTTTCGGTAACCGCCCCCCCCAAACATGACCTCTGGATCCGCCCCTGAAAGCTCTCCCACTAGGAACTCTTTTAACAAATTTTTAATAGTTCTATGAGTTTCAATTGTTTTTATGTGATAGTACAGAAGTTTATTGAAAGGTTTTGGACCAATGTTTTCGGGAATTTCCTATTCCCGAAAACATCTTTAGGAGATGACATCTATGACTTAAAAAACTCTAGAAATGTTAACAATAACTATATCAAAATAAAAATCCAAAAAATGAATAATAATAAGTCTATTTAGTATTAAGCTCTTTAAAGTATAAACACCACAGTAAAATAACCATAATAGTCCAGTCAAATAGAACTTTTCCCAAGAAAAAATCCGGAAGTGGTTTTCTCAATGGTTGTGTATGTTTATTGGGGTGCTGAATTCAAATTTCGTGTTTGCCACCTTGAGAAAGGACGGCTTCACTGAGAAAATCACAACTAATATTAAATATTCTGCACTTTATTTTAGTTTGTTATGTAAATCTTGAAAACTAGGCGTTTTATCGGAACAACTGACAAGTACAAAATTAAAGAGGACAAAGTTCCCTACACTTTCATATATTTATTGCATATAATAGAAATTGACAAAGAATAGAATAGAGGATAGAGCACATCGAAAAAGGGCGACTTTTAGGCCAACCTGTCCAAAACGAGAGAAACGCCCTCTCACATACTCCTGTTTAGCAGCAACGTTCTAGTTTTACTAAGTCATGCTAAAACCCCATTTTTTCCAAATTAAATACATATTCAGTTTACTCCTGTCAAATCAAGACATGAGTTGAATAACTACATTAGATTTCTAAATCAAATTACATAAGATTTAATGATGCATAACATACTAGTAATATATAAGTTTGAATCAAAAATGTATTACAAAAATTATTTTACGTAATATAATTGACAAATAGATCTTTCAGTCTTATATAGATTTAAAGGCTAGATTCAAAGGTTATGTTGTATTTTTGAAACTCCTAATAGCGATGGATTTTAATTTATTATTGATGTATTTGGACTTTACCTACCGCTTCTAGTGTTTAAAACTACACTACGCTTTGGGAGGTAAGGAAACTCCTCCCGTTATCAAGTGAACCCTACTTACATCTAAATATCAAGTTCTTACACCTAACTAACCTACATTTTTTTGGATTTTCTTCATTTTTTCCTTTGGCATTTTAATTTACATAAACACAAAACTAACAAATACTGATACAAAAAATCAAATTTGATTTGATATTTGATATTTTTATTTGATTTGATATTTGATTTTTTGTATCTATGTTAGTTTTGCGTTTGTGTAAATTAAAATATTAAAATGTAAAAGGAAAAAAAATGAAGAAAATCCAACAAAATTTAGGTTTAGGTTAGTTAGGTGTAAAAACTTGATATTTAGATGTAAGTAGGGTTCACTTGACAATGGGAGGAGTTTCCTTACCTCCCGAAACGTAGTGTAGTTTTAAATACAAGAAGCGATAGGTAAAGTCCAAATAAATCAATAATAGAAGGTTATGGTTGAACTCCACACATGCAATTCCTATCATCATTCACTCATTATTGTTATTGGATTGGGATTGAATAATTTTCTTTTTTAAAATCTTCTTTTCATTATTTAACATACATTTTGATTCAACTACAAAACATATTCCTCTTCAACATCTCCTTCTAACCTCACATTCAAATTACAAACTGGCACAAGGAAAATTACCCTCAAGCAATACATAAATATATCATGCTACAACAGCAGAAACACTTTACTAACAAGAAGAAGAAAGAACACCCTCACACATCCCTCCCCTGTGGCAAGCATTCCCTCCCCGACGTTGGCCCTAATCATCTACCTCTGCTGCTGGGGGCGGAACAACCCATTGCCGCCAACCAGTGACATGTCCCGTGACCATCTGATCATATCAGACACCATGAGGCGCCTCATGAGCCCAGCATAACGAGAGGAGATATCCAGGTGTTTAATCACCCTTTCCTTTTGCTGGGTCCCAGGCACCAAGCGCCCCTACGATGAATCCATCGAGGAACACCTGGTACCCCTGCCTTTTGAGGTCCTCAGCTAGGGCCCGATACTGATCACATTTACCAGGCGGGTCTAGACAGCATCGTGCCGCAGTCTCCACGCATGGGACTGAGGCCTGCAGTGGTTAATGACATGCGGACACACACCCAATGTAGGGGAGGGAGAGCTTGCCACAGGGGAGGGATATGTGAGGATGTTCTTTTTTATTTTTGTTAGTAAAGTGTTTCTACTGTTGTAGCATGATATATTTATGTATTGTTTGAGGATAATTTTCCTTGTGCCAGTTTGTAATTTTAATGTAAGGTTAGAAGGAGATGTTGAAGAGGAATATGTTTTGTAGTTGAATCAACATGTATGCTAAATAATAAAAAGAAAATTACAAAAATTAAATTAAAATTAAATTAAATAAGTATATTGTTGGAAAATAATTTTCTATGAGGGTGATGTTCCTCCCCTGTGAAATTTAATTTTGCCTGGCAGCGGAAAACGTATGTAGAAGAAGTCATTGTGAGGTAGAGTACTGCCTGGGCAGTATGTGGTGGGGCAAGCATGGGTGGGGTGGAGTGAGTCTTGTTATATATTGAGGGAAATATAATTGGATAAAATGTATGCATTTTTTAATTAGTCATTTCTTTGAATCTCGCTCCACTCCCCCTAAGTAGGTTGAAATGTTAGTGTAGCATTGTGTGAAAATAGATAAGAAGTGAACCATCATGTATTTGATAGATT
Organism: Allygus modestus; assembly: GCA_963675035.1. NCBI lineage: Eukaryota > Metazoa > Arthropoda > Insecta > Hemiptera > Cicadellidae > Allygus > Allygus modestus. The sequence continues at coordinate 275,555,276 of OY776111.1, read as the reverse complement.
TTGGAGGTGGAATATACTGGCTGAAAGCCATTTAATACATTTGCATTGTGATATAAATACATTTTGTATATGCATGAGATGCAAGGACAATCAGTATGGAAGATTCCACCTATTTCACATTAAAATTTTAAAGGGTATGAATTTATTGCAAAACAAAGTTTTAAATTTATGGCAGCAAAACTAATGTGTACCAAATTATGTCTACAGAAAATTCTGGCAACACTAAAAATAAACCATTAGTTCAAAACTAGGCCGCGTGAGCGCTCTGATGTAGGGAATCCACAAATATTGCCCGATGTACACTGCTAAAACACATATCAACAAAATACTGCCTGCCAATGTTTCTGGTGGCAAAAGTTTTTTTATATTTTACCTTATGGAGCTTGAGCAAACACAATTGCTATAACCATATCAAGCAAGTCTCAACACACACACACTGATGGACAACGAATAATTTACCATGCTAATACAAAGTTGCTCTCTCTTCATTCGCTCATCAATAAAAAAGGTTTCTTACAAAAGTAACATTCCAAGGACAAATTTTGGATTGCTATTTCACTCACTCATGCATGTATTACCCTCACCTACATTATCTTTAAACGGTATAATGGGCAACAACGATTTTTCATGTTGCCTTTGAACAAATCCCTCAGTAATAATTGTTTAAAATAACATGTCTTTAGAATTATAATATTGGATTAGTTTTTGTTTTTGTTTTTGAAGCATTTTAATGGGTATTATTGATTTAAAAACCTGCTTGGAGAGACATGTGGAAATCCATTAATCTAAAGAGTCCAATGTTTAATTTCTTACCATACTTTATCATAGTTCATCAGTTCTCACCTACTAAACAGTTCATGAAAATAGTGGCAAATTACTACAGTTTAAAACACATTTTAGCTATACATATTTTATTTCAATAATCTCCATCAATATGACTCACCTTATCCCCTTCCAAATCATTTTTGGCTATCCTATCTGCATAAGTTTTGCCACAGGCTATCGGGTTGACACATTCCAGATGAGAGGGATTGGCCATCAATGCGATGGAGATGGGCCGCTTGGTCTCGGAGTTGACTCTCGTCACCGATGTCCCGAGATGGTATTTGACATCACCTGAACCGACTTCTTCAAACTCAACCGCCTTGAACTGAGCGAAGATATCGCCCAATGGCTTACGCAGTACATTGGCCAACAAGTTCAACCTCCCTCTGTGTGCAATACCTACAAGAAATATTGGAATACAAACAATGGGATCTTAGTATCCCTAGTGGAAGTGATCAATAGAAATCAATAGAAATTTCTACTGATATCACTAGACTGTTCGGTGATATCAATAGAAGTCTATTGATGTAAATACGTATCACTAGACATCAATAGACATCAATAGAAACCATTAAAACCGAGGTAAATAGAAATCATTAAGAGTTTATTGACATGTATTGATATCAATAAAGATCACTATACAACAACTACAAGTAAATAGACATCATTAAAATCATGGTAAATAAACATCAATAGACATCATTATATAATTTTATTAATTGAAAAAGATAACCATTACAATTTTTTTACAATGCCAAATGAATAAATTTAAATAAAATTATATATAATTTATAAATTACGAAAAAATGTTATTAGGCACTATATTATTAGAAAAGTCTGTAGCAGTTTGCTAGTTTTCTTATTAAATGGTTACTATATTATTATAACATGTCTGCATTAATATATTTTTTAATTTTAAAATTGTATTACTAAATCATTATAACAATCCTATATTAATATATTTTTTAACTACGGAATGTTATTGTTGTATTATAAAAAAATCAATTAATGTTTTTAAATTAATTTTGTTAACTGTTTTGGTACATATTTTAAATATAAATGCCCTTGTTTATTTCACAATATTATGTCGACTAATGACGGTATATATATATATATATATATATATATATATATATATATATATATACCCCCGACGCAGCAAACCTGCATACTCAGCGAATTTCCAATGAATATATAACATAACACATTAAAACACTTAACAGGACTCATAAGAAATGTATTCACGAACAAGCGATATTTAAAATATTAAATTATTATTATTATTATTATTATTATTATTCCCCATGAGAATAACATTGGGGATGAGTACGCAGGTTTGATGCAACAAGGCACACAAAATAATGGGTTTTTATGCAAATATCAATAGAACTCATCTTAGTGAAGTCACATACCAAGTTTCATCCATATAAATTCATAAATAAGCGATATATAACATTTGAAGTATTTTCCATAAGAATAACATGGGGACCAAGTACCTAGGTTTGCTGCTACAGGAACCATAAGCGAAAAATTGTTTTTTTGTGCAAACAACAATAAACCACAACCAGATCAAGCCATATACCAAATTTTGCCAGTTTATGTTCATAAATAAGCAAGATATACAATTTTTCTTTTTCTCCATAAGAATAACATTAGACAACGTACTGTGTTTAGTACTTTCAATATCTCGGTAACCAATTGACGTAGAGCAATGATCAAAATACCAAATTGTTTGTTTTTTAAGCTGAATTCAATGGTATAAATTAAAATTTGATTTAAATTAAAATTACATGTGAAAACTCTGAAAAACACATTTTTGGGGTACAAAACCCCCCCAAAAACGCCCCTTCGGATGGTGCGATTCATCTGGTTTTCGAACTCGTTCAAATAAATGGTACTTTACACATTTGTACCAAATTTCATTAAGATCGGACCATTCACACACACACACATATATATATATATAAAATATATATATACATAAAATATATATATATATATATATATAAATTTGAACGAATGGTGTTTTTGGCATCTGGGGACCTCAAAACGAAAAGTTATCATGGTCTCGGGCTTAAGTCTTACCATGAGACCTACGGTTATAGCTTCTTCCCTATAGGGGAAATTCGCTAATATATATATATATATATATATATATATATATATATATATATAAGAAACGGTACATATATATACGGTAAGAAACGGTATACAGTATATATATATATATATATATAAAATAATCAGTATTACTATTTACCTAGTTTTATTTAGCGCAAAGAGAAAAAAAACCGTGCGCGGTGCCGGCGCCTGCAAAGGTCCCAAAGCAAAACACATCGCCACTAGCCACCAAAACAGATGACGTCTGCCGGAAGCTGTAACGGTCAACGGTCAACCTATGTTTGGCAACTGATTGTTTCTTACCAAGTTTTAAGTTTTCCAGGCTTTATTGGTTTCTTAATTGAGTATATTTACATAAACTTCATTCAAGAGTTACTTCAGTTATACAGTTTTGCTTTAAACCTGTACTGTTTCTAGGTAAGTGACATACACTTTTTAAGTTTCTAGCTATAAGCATAACCTCAATAACTACTTGGTACACAATTCACACATTTAATTTGTATTGAAATGTAAATTTGAGTACTGCTGTTGGAATGATAAATAAATAAATAGACTAATTTAGTCCTGGATGCCAGGTTCCTCTGTCATGCATATATTTGAGAAATCATTGGAACTAGACCTACAGTACCTAAGTTAGTTATAACTTATAATTTGCATTATCACGGGTGAGTTTTTAAGGTTTTCTTTTGCCAAAGTAATTTAATTCTGTAATATAAATCCTGACACTAGGCCTATCAATCTCCAGGAGGTGTAGGATACACTTTCATAAGCGGAACGATTTAGGCCTAAAGAACTGAATGAAATTGTTCGATACGGTATATCGATTAGGTCGATATTTGTATCTATTGCAAAATATTTTATAGTCTGTACATAAATCTTTACGTCATGTTTGTTTTGTTTATTTTGTTTTTCAATTATGGTAGGCCTAAACTTAAAATAAAATTTATAAAAATTACTGTTGCGATGTCCTCCTGAATATATATCACTCACAGATGCATGTGTATGATTGTAAGGTTGTATCAGTTAAATTTACTCAGTTGAACTTTCTGTATGTAGGAAAAATAAATAAAAAATTAATAAGCACATATATCCTCCCCTCGCCATACCCAACACTTGCCAAACCATCAGTCAAGATCTGTGAAGACCCTTATGGCTGGGCCTACTTACAAAATTAGCATAAAATGTGAAAAAGTTAATGTAGAGATGCACAACAAATTATTTTCAAGTATTTATTTCATACAACAAATTTTACAGCAGGTCCCAGCGTTTTTATGATTGATTCACACGAAAATCATTGTAGCCTAAGTTTTTTCCACAACGTAACAAAATGTTCAAAAATTATAAAATATGTGAGGCGGAAAGGAAAAAGGGACCTCTTTGCGGCAAAGTAAAAATTTCAGTACGGGCATTTTTATCGATTGAGGTCAAAAATATCGATTTTCGGTTGTTTGCATATTAATATGCTCCATTTTGTCCTTTACCGGTTGAAATCGATTAGAAAACTGTTGTAATCGAATAAAACATTCAAAATAATGATTAAAGTAGTCGATGTCTAGCTTGAGAAAAGGTACCTCTTCGCGCTTATGGAGAAATAACATTGCCGTGAACAGGTCCCTTTTTAAAACAAATCCGATAGCTATGCAACACTTTGAAAACTGCACTCTGACGAATTCTAGCAGTAACGAGGTGAACTACTACGAGTTTATTGTAAATCTAGAACGTCTTCTGTTGATAAAAAATCCCTTTCTCGATCCCAACTACCTTTTCTTTACAGGTTTAAAATCCAAATACATTTTGTAGTTGTACTGACACACCTAAAACTGCATGTTAAGCTTTGATTATTGTATTATTAACTATTGATATTATTATTAAGTAAAACATTCTATTTTTGATAAGTTTATGTACTGTCGAAACAATAAATTACGGGAGTTTTGCGCCACAGTAGGGAGGATGGCAGCTCTGCGAAAAAAAAACTTACAAAGGGATCAAACCTCATTGTAAGCTTATTCAACCATCACGTTGAACACAACAACTTAGGAGAACACACAATAATTATTCATGCAGACAATTGTGTGGGACAAAATAAAAATAATATTTTAATAGGGTACCTGGCATGGAGGGTTTGTCAAGAAAGAAACAAATCAATCATTTTGTCGTTCATGCCAGTAGGTCACATGAAATTTGCCTGTGACTGGGCCTTCGGCCTTCCAAAAAAGAAGTTCAGAGTTACCTATGTATCGGCGTTATCAGAGTTAGTTGACTGTATCAATGACTCAACGCCAACTTATAAAGTAAATGCGGCAGATATGGTGGCTGATGAACAAAGTGAAGTACTAATCAAAATACATGATTGGCTAACGTTTTTCCAGACTTATGGAGCCAAAAAAATACCGCTCATAACCTGGTATAACCATTTTGAATTTAGTACAGAATTCAAAGGCAAAGTGCACTGCAAAACCGATCTTGAAGACAACGTATATGTTCACCAAGTATTCGATACCGAAAATGGACCTAACGGTTTCCCCAAACAAATAGTTCCCCAAGGAATGACTCCAAAGAGGAAGGAGTATCTCTACAAAAACATCAGGGAATACTGCAAACAAAAATTCAAAGATGTTTTGTGCCCTCAACAAGACCCATTTGTCCAGCCTGAAGACCCTGATGAGCCTAATGAACCTGTTCCGGGGACTTTGACAGAGTGTCAAGGATCTTCGAAGAAGCACCACAAGCGTTCAGTATAAAAAAAAGGTGAAGATGGATGTTGAAGCAAGACTTTTTTATGTCAATTTTTAAAGGACATTTACACTCATTTTGTTTACCCTTTTACACCAGTTTTTTACTTACTGTTATAAAATTTTCATATTAGTAAATTAGATATATTATTATGATAAATTAGCATATTAGATATTAGTAAATGTAATTAATAAAGATATTGTATTACTTTGAATAATTGAATTGCGTTTTTCTCAAAATGCCCATTTCTACTTCATACAAATTCAGAAATTCGTAAATTGAACAAAAAAAGCCATAGAAATATAAATATAATTTTTTCACTGAAATGTTCTTTTTTAAAGCTGATTTAAACAATTTTTATAACTAACACTGGAAAATGCGCCAAGAGGTCGCTTTCGGGAGTTTTGCAATTCGTTATGGAGAAATAACATAGGGCCGCGAAGAGGTCCCTTTTCTGAAATATCACTTTTCACGACATGCTTTGATAAAAACATTATTTTCTTGAAAACTGCTGTGAGTTAAGACAAAAATAGGTATTCCCATTACAGACGACATTTAGGGGTTTCTTTTGATACCAAAATCGTTGTTTAAATATGAAAAATATATGTTTTATGCTTATTTGAAATTTCCAAATTGATTTTTCTCAAAAATGGCCCGTTTCTCTCACGTAATTTCAAAGTCCTATAACTTTAACAAAAAAAATCGTAGACTCATGGGACTTGCGCACAATTGTTAGGAATTAAATGAGGAATTCAAAAATATGAATAACTCAAAATCGAAAATTGCCGCGAAGAGGTCCCTTTTTCCTTTCCGCCTCACATATGGTGATGTCAAAATATGATTTTTCATGAACGGTACTGGTATTTAAGTTATTTAACGTTTTATCATGTGAAAAGTTGTGACATCTTGACGATTGCTTCATGTAAACAAATGTGATAATAATGTGTTAAAATAGTAAAAATATAGTACTGATGTAAAATTATTAATTTTAAACATTAATTTCACGATTTTACTACCATATAACTTATTTGCATGATTATTTGTTCACAGAAATTGTCAAAGAAAGAATCCTGGAGGAAAATCCTAACACAGCAAAGAAAGAAATTGTGCTTGGAAGTGGCAGTATCAGCCAGTACTACATCACTCAGAAAATTGCCACACTAAACAACAAGATCAAGGAAATCAGTGAATAGTATATAGGCCCAAATTTTAGTGTTGGCTGTGTATTTTACTTATGTGAACAAGCAAGTTAATAAAAGCCCTGATTTTAGTGTTTTTTGGTGCATTTTAAAAAATTTGTTTCAACAAATAAGTACGTAAATTTTAGTCCTAGGTCATAAATTTACTGTTTAATTTTTTTTAATTTTTTGGAATATACCTGTTAGTACCATTGATTTGTTGTGTTTTAATTACAAAATACCAGTTAAAGACTCAATAGAATTTCTTATTGATGTCTATTGATGTCTAGTGATCCAATTACGTAGTGATATCACTACGTGTCAATAGAGATCAATACGTATCACTAGACATCAATAGAAACAATTTTCTATTGATCTCTAGTGATACGTATTGATGTCTAGTGATACGTAGTGATCCAATTACGTATTGATATCACTACGTATCACTAAAAATATTTCTATTGATTTCTATTGATCATTTCCACTAGGGATGTCCTTGCAGGTAAATTTGCTGATGTCACAAACATTCTAAGGAAATAGAATACCCAAAGAAATAGAAGAGAAAAAGACTAAGCCAACTCGGAAGATCCATATAATAAATATCTGGATCTGAGTGGGGCCTACGGTAGCACAAGTGGGCCTGCACGCTATTTGTGTCACATGCAACCGCTGGCTCGGCTCACCAGTCCTGACTGCTTAGCATTGCGACCGTCTACTACATTTACTAAAACGCATGATTACAACAGTATACAAGCTGCTAGTTGCACTGAGTGAAATACCAAACATTTTTAGATAAGTCTGTGTTACCTTTATAGAAAATAATCACTAAAAAGTTTGACTTAATGCATTAAATTTTTTATTTCAAATATTGTAACAGTAACCATTTAACATTCAATTAATATTTTATTTTACTACACAAAAGTAAATATATTTATAATGCGGACATAAAGAATTAACAGAGGTGCCACCATACCTTATAATCCTGGAAAACCAGGAGAAGTCAGAAAATAGTCAGTGATCTTTGATACAAATTGAGTCAGGTAATTTTGCAAAAACTATCACAAGCAGAAGTAGTTAAGCATACATTCTACATTTAAACTTATATTTGATTCTATTGTATTTCAACCTAAGCTTTTTATTCATGGATAATTAAAGATCACATAGTCAAAAATAAACAAAAGAACTGACAGAACCAAGGCTGGCTTGGTGCTTGCTGCCCGAGCTACGCGACATTGCATCTCGGAAGGACAAATTTTATATAGATACGAGGTACAAAAAAAAACCTCCTGAAAATGTGCTAGTTAAACAAATGAAGTATTTGCTTACATGAAAATTCATGATCAGTAAGTGTAATGCGTACATTATCTTAGTTTAATTGGGTGTTGTATTAAATACTCTGGGTGTTAACGTTTCACCCCTTGGATTTTAAGTTTTCAGCAAAAACAATGTTTCTTAAAGTAGTTAATTTTGAAATAACTTTGCTGCTCTAGGAAAATGGTACACACACAAAATTTAACAGCATTACATTCATCCAGCTATTTAAAATAACCTTACAACAGCTTGAACACACTTAATTCATTATTGTCTGTGTTAACGTTCTATTAAGTGGTTTTATTGTGTATTGCGATAAATAGTACGGTAGGCATTAAAACCACTCAATAGAATTAACATAGACAATAATGAATTAAGTGTATTAAATTAGTTTAGGAAACATTGTTGTTGCTGAAAACATAAAAGCTAAGGGGAAATTGCTTTCGATCAAAAATCGATAAAAACATTATATAAGTATTGACTATATATATACTGAAGGAGACTTCCCATCTATATGGCCCAGCTGTCCCACTTTTAGTGTTTGCCAGAGTTTGAAGTGGACATAGTCTGATTAGGTCACCGACAGATTATGCTGCTGTAAACTATTTATATATTAGTTATTTACATTAACTTGTAAAATATTCCCACATGAAAAAATTATTTCAGATCTGATAAAAAAAATATCAGAACTTGAACAAGGCTTGATCAAACTTTATCAGATTTAAATGGATTATGGGACCTTTCCAGATCAAATTTGATCAGAGACTTGATCAGACCTGACATGTTTGAACAATTCTGATCAAATTTGTTCAGGCAATTCATCAGGTTTATAAAAAAAAATAATAAACACAAAATATAATATATTTTATCATTGAAACGTATTAAATATTCATTAAAAATGTGATACAAAATATATACAAAACATTCATGACAAAAAAACCACCTAGCCCGGTCAGGATCCGAACCTGATGGTACTCCAGCGTTGAAGACCGTTCTCAAAGTCAAAGTCAAAGTCAAAGTATTTATTTGCACATAACATTATATGGGTTACAGCAGGTAACATCAAACTGGTGCATCGTCATTACATTTTTACAATTCAACTAGCTATAACACACTTAAACATTTAAATAATTAACAAATTCTTCAACGCTATATACACTTAGTTCTAAGAGGAGTCGCTTCAGATAAGACTTAAATCTAATTAAATCTAGCTGCTTTACATGGTTCGGTAATTTATTATACATTATTTTACCAAGCTCAAAAGTTGAATTAATTGTCCTTTGATAGTTACATTGGTCAGTTCTTAAATAATTGTTTTGCCTAGTAAAGTAGTTATGAACAGAGCTATTAGTTTGAAACTGCTCTACATTAGTTCTAATGTACATTAAACAATCTAATATAAACAAAGAGGGAACAGTCATTACTTTGAGTTTCTTAAAAAGTGGTTTGCAGTGGGTCCTACAATTAACCCTGAACATGATTCTTAAGGCTCTCTTCTGTAGCAGCAATAGTTTTCTTATATTATTATCATAACCCCATGACACTATACCATATGACAGGTGGCTTTGTATATGTGCGAAATACACAGCAGTTAAGACATCAATATTAACAATTAACTGAAGTCTTCTAATCATAAATATTGCTTTAGCTATTCTTTTGCACAAAGATGTAATATGTTTATCCCACTTAACATTAGTCTGCAAAGTAATACCCAAAAACATAACACTTGACATTTCATCAGAGGAATTTCCAAAACTGAAATTTAGGCTTTGTGTCTTCTCTTTGTTTAAACATAAAATGTTGGCTGCAGACCAGTCTTCAATTATATTATTAGACCTGAGTAGCAGCTGATCATTTAAGAGACCACTACTACTATTACAACTGATTTGTACGGCCAGGTTGTCTGCATACATATAAGGTATCACATATTCATTAGAAATGGCAGCAGGTAAATCATTAACATATATTATAAAAATAGTAGGACCTAATATCGAGCCCTGAGGCACACCTGTAGACACTGGCAAGTATGGTGAAAAACATCCATTAAATAAGACAGACTGGTACCTCTGTGACAAATAAGACTTAATCAGATTTAAAGAAACTGTATCAAACCCATAAAAACCAAGCTTTTGCAAAAGTACTGTGTGATCCACAGTGTCAAATGCTTTTGACATATCGTAAAAGCTACTACATACCTTTTTTCTAGCATCTAATGCTGATATACAATCTCTAGTGAAATTGACAATTGCTGTGCTTGTTCCCCTCTTAGACCTAAAGCCATACTGACTATTAGTAAACAGTAATTTGTTTTCAAAAAATATTTTAATTTGATTATTTAACAAAACTTCAAACACTTTAGACAAAACTGGAATTATTGATATAGGACGATAGCTTTCATATTTTACTTTTGAGCCTTTTTTAAAGATAGGAATAACTTTCACTAATTTTAAACACTGTGGAACAACACCCTCATCAACACAAAGATTAAACAGGTATGAAAGTATTTCAGCAATGTATGGTGCCGCTAATTTCAAGATCTGAGAATTAATAAAATATACATCCAAACTTAAGCTATCACTTAAAGAATAAATTGCTCTGAACACTTGTTCAACGGACACATTATTGAATGCAAAAGATTTGTGTACGTTGTTGCAAGGACTTAGTTTATTTAAATAATGTTGAACACTTTCATTTGCCTTTGGAACACTTTGAACAGTTGATTTTACATTGTCAACAAAGCAGTTATTGAACATGGTGCAACTTAAGCTTAGTGATTCCTTATCAACAGAAGGCCTCTCATTTTTGTTCAGACCCTCATCTACAATAGTCCAGATGACCCTAGGTTTATTATTGGCATTTTTTACCCTACTAGAGTTATAAGCTAGTTTAGCTTGTTTCACTGCTTTTTTATATTCAGATTTTAGCCTGTTATACTGAACATTGTACATTGCACACCCAGTATTCTTAAATTGACTGTACATAAGCAGACACTCTTCTTTAAGTAAAGACAAACTAGCATTATACCATTTAAACTTTTTAGGCCTGTTCTTGCCTGTTTTTTATGCTGAAGCGGAAAAGCAACTTCAACCGTACTCATAAATACATCCATAAAGTATTCAAACTTATCGTCAATACCATCCAACCTATACAAAGATAACCAATTAACTTTACTCAATAAGCATGTAAAATAAGCAACATTTAAATCATATACTGGTCTGGTTATCTTGAAACTTCTGTTATCATGTTGTGTTGCGTTACTACTTACAGAGATTTCCAATTTACTACCGAAAATTAAAGCATGATGGTCAGAAACAACCATCGGTACCACCAAAGCTACATTGATCCTTTCAGAAAGCACAGATACTGATATATTATCAATACACGTGCCATCCTTACCACCACGAATACTAGGCCTAGTGACCTCAAATATAGTATTTTTTAAATTGAAACTTAACAATAAATTCTCGACAACATATTTTTTGACACTACCCAACAAAGTATTAACATTGTAGTCAGAGCATAAAATTATTGAGGCATTAGTCTTATTTCTACTACTTAAAAGATTAAATACATTATACATACATTCTATAAAAAGTTCAAAATTTTTGTTATCCGGTACTCTATAAATTTCTAAACATATAACATTAACATCTTTAATGAAAACTGCGGCAACCTCACAAACATTTTTGATTGATAAATCCACGAGAAAAGTTAGTTCTTCACACTTAAAGTGTGATTTGACAAATATTGCTGTGCCACCCCTCTCCTCTGATTGTCTTACATAAGCACTTGTTAATACAAATCCAGGGATAGTCATATCTGATAAATGATCGTGACTTCCAACCCAATGTTCACAAATACACAGGGCACTTAAATCAAACCTGTCATCCAAGCCCATTATTTCATCAACCTTACTAATGCCTGTGAGGCCTTGCACGTTCCAGTGAGCTACATTAAACACTATGACATCCTCATTTTTATTTACAATAGGAGGGTTATTAAAACTAGGCTTACTCGACACATCTAATACAAGTGATACTGACTGACAAACATCTATGGGTTCATCTGCGCTCGTAGATGGCGATGAACTTGACTGGGTTGTTCCAAACGGGTCGAGTTTTCCGACAGAGACTCAGTTCCTGGAGGAGGCGGTTGCTCTTCCGCTCCCTGCAGGCATCCTCTTGGACGAGACAGTGATGAAGCCATTTTTTCAGCTATTAGATTACATAGCCATCTCTTGCCATCCTGGTTGAGGTGTTTCCCGTGGTGGGTGTACAAATGTCTGTCAGCTTCGCTTGCCTTGATCACCGAAACATTACGATAATTTTCACTTAGTTCCATGAGACGCTTATTTGTTCTTGTTACTTCATTATTTACACAAGACCAATGTGCCAAATCATATCTCTTTGGTATATCTATTATAATAACGTTTGTATTTATTGCTTTATTCAGGGTACGTGTCAGCTTTTCGAAAACATTGTTCGCTTCATTTTTTGCCACATCATTACTACCACTAACCACTACTAGCACATCTTTTTCACCTAGGGTTTCCTGGTCGATGTTTCTTTCATCAAGGATTTGGCTGGTAAGTCCTCCAGGCCTTACGAAACCTACAGCTTCATGAGTTCCCTGAACGGCATTCATATGCCAAGCTAAATCACGCCCGTGACTATCAGCACCAATCAGCATTTTCTTCTTCTCCCTTTTTTTATTGATAGTGTTAGCTACAGCATGATCCACAGTACTTTTTTCTTCTTCATTTACATCATCTTCATCAACTGTGAATGCTTCAAAACAATTGCTAGTTTCAACATCTTCGTGAACCAAGTGATTTTTTACAGTACTTTCTGAAATAATTTTATTGTTACGACATTTTGGTGAAGAGTGACTCCAGGTAAAACTGTGACTTAGTTGAGTATCGATACTTTTGCTTTTAATTTTTGGCCAGACCGGTTTTCTAATAACAATGTTTAATTCATTAATTTCTTTCTCAAGCCTAATTATGTTTTCTTCTTTTTTCAAGACCAGTGTTTCTAGTTGAACCTTTTGATTTTTCAGTTCTCTTATCTCTTCAAGTGCTTGATTGAGATCATCGTTTAATGATTTTATTATTTCATTTTGAGTTTCAATTTCCCTTTGTACATCAGTGTTTAATTCATTAGTTTCCAGGTCAGTTCCTAGAGTGATATCCGAGGACTTGCAAAAATCACATGACCATTTAATATGACCTTTGTATATTTCATTGAACTCAACATTGGTCAGTGTAGTGCACTTAAGGTGATACCATTTGCAGCACACACTTTTACACAGGATTTTACACAGTCATCTCTTACCCACTACACCACTAGCGCTACTTGACATGTAAAGAAGAGAAGCGATTATGAAAAAGAGAAACTGTATAGGACTATGATTTTAAGTTAATAACACTATTTTTTCTGTAATTATGAACGTGGAATTGTTCATCAACTGATGCCAAAATAATTCCCTGTAGTTTTTATTTTTTCAGCTGCACGTTAATATAAAAATCATCCGTCTAACTCAATGTAGTCATTGGCAGGAAATTGTGCCGTACTTCTAGCAGGTAGTGCAGGATCCCGCCAATATTAAAGTAGCTTATGTTGAACAAAAGACAATCTTGTCTTAATTATAAACTGTCTTATATAATGACTCACAAATCATGCAGCCTTTGCGGATGCAGAGCAGGAATATGGTGTATAGGGAGGTATGGTGTACCTATATATAATCAGGTATTAAATGGGTTTTAACACTGATTGTTGTTGATTTAATAGAGACAGGATAACGTTCCTAATCATGTTCTAAAAGTTTGACATTTTTTGTCAGGCCTGGTCAAGTCTTTTGACCTAGACTGATATCAGGCCTAATTCAAGACACTTGATCAAGTCCGACTAGACCTGAATTAACTTGATCATGCCTGATAAGATTGATCAAAATTGATCAAGTCTGATAAAACATTTTCATGGGGGTCTCCACCCCAGAAAACAAGTGATAATCAACTCGTGTTTGCTTCCTGACACACCAACAGCTGTATTTACAGTCAATAATAACTCAATGATAACTCTTGACTATCAATGATATAAACCTTCTATTTAACCTTATCTAACATGAGTAATTTTTTCTGCAGGTTTTGTCAGAAACCTTTACAAGTTGCTGTAGTTTGGTTATACATCAAATTCAGGTGTTTACACATTTTTACAGATCATATCAGACAAGGAAAACAACCTTACTACTCAAATTGTTTTCTATTTTTGTATGTGAGCACTATGAGCAAACAAAATGATTGTTCCCACACAGTGTTGTGTATTAAAACTGGCCGCTCGCTGTGAAATCACAGCTTGAGTAGTAGACAGCCACTTGTGCTACCACATAGGCCCCGGTCTAGGTGTTGTGCTATATACTGAACGCTGGCTTTTAAACCACTCTGTAGTAGGTCATGTGCAAGTTCTCAACGTGGAATAAATATTATCTAGACATTAAGCAGCAGGTCCTGGAGATCAAACCCAAATGTCCTGAGAACTTTGTCCTAGCCCTCAGTGTGTTGGTCTTGCAGGGCAATGCACAAAAATAGCTCACATCTAGATTTGCAAAAAATGTTGGTTTCACAAAGAATTATATGGGCCATACGTGGTACAGTGGATACTCTATAGCTCGAAACTCAGGGGGAACGTACAAAATTCGAGTTATCGAATATTTTGCAATATCAAGGTTTGATTAATCAAGGTGATTTTCCATAGAATTCGACTTATTGAGGGTCACCCTAACACGATTAATAAGTCATGGGAGAGTAGAATCCTTAGCTTACTTCATGTCGTGTTTTGTACGCAGTGTACCATAACTAATCATGTCATAACAATTATAATTAAAATCAAAAATAATTTTAACAACTGAAAATGTCTAAAATGAGCCTGGAAATGTTTTGAACAGTTTTTCTGATGAATGTACTTGAGGACGAAAAACCTCCTTCTGTGAAACATGTCTTAGAGTAGTAAAGTAAACAAACAATAACTTTCATTTCGGCAATTTAGCGATGTTTTCCCCGAATGACCACTTCCTGTCTATTATTATAATTTTTTCGAGTTGCAACATGAACGATAGGTGCTCAAATACCGTAACTGGAGTTTTGAATTCAAACCAATAATGTACAATTTCGACTTATAGAGGTTCCCCAGACAACACTTTGACTTATAGAGGCATGGTGTCTCTACATATTCGAGTTATAAAGGTTTCCCAGTTAACACAAACGTTGCGGCACGGTCGTTTTCGACCGGCCCGGGCTGCGCGCGGACGCTGCACGGTTTAAAGCGGCCTCCACCTCTCTTGAAACTAAACCAGTCAGTGTGAGCGCAGCACTGGCAAGAGGCAGAGGTGATTTGATGCCCGCATGTAAAACTTAGCTCAGAATGCGAGCTTTATTTTGGTGTAATAAAATCAAAACAAAATAACTTTATTCATTAAGCACGTAGGTTGCACAGAATGGTGTCATTTACAAAAAATAAAATAATACATATTATTACAATCAGTTTGAGATAGGTTAAAAATTAAATAGGCCTTAACTAAATGTTATACATCTCTTTCAGCAAGGTTGTAGGTCCACTTATTTGAAACATGTACAAAAATCATCTATTTTATATAGTGGGTTATTTATGAGAAGCATTTTTACTTGGTTTTTTAAGCTTTTAAGATCTTTTATTTCCTTTATATATTTTGGCAAATGATTAAAAACTGTATTCCCTTATATGAGGGTTTCTTTGTGTAAAAAGATGTGTTATGCCTATTGTATGCCAGTTGGTTACCTTTCCTTGTTTTATACTGATGATAATTATTTAATTTTGGCTGCTTATCCAAGTTTGATTTAATATAGATGGTTAACTGAAAAACAAAAAAGCTATAAACTGTCATGTAGGTTGGTAGTAAATTTCCCCAATATCCCGGCCATCACGGGACTTCCCCGCATTCGTTTTCGCCCCTCTAGATGGCAACCCTGGTTGACTACTGCTACATGGATTCTGCTGCTAACTGAAGGTGTTTTATAGAACTACGTCCAGTTGTGTTGTAATGCAGCACAGTGCCGTACAGTGTTTTTGTCATTCGTTAGCCGGGAATTCAAAATGTTACTATACCTATCGGAACAGTTGCCGCATGGCGGGAACAAGCCCCGGGGAGTCCCTGCAGCGAATGTATTAAAACTTTGAGTTATAGAGGTGCGGCGGTAGGCTAAGTAGACCACAAAACTTAGAGTTAGCGAGCTGAGTTAGACTTAGGATTAGCGGGGGGGGGGGGGGTTCCCCGCTAATCCTTTGACTTAAAGAGGTAGAATATCACAGCATTAGTTAGGCAAGTTCAAGGGGAATAATAAAACTTGGACTTATCAAGGAATTTGATTTATTGAGGTTCCACTGTAGTTGGATGTTGTGAATTCAACCCCAGTAGATGTACCAGTTTCAGGTATGGGTCTTACAAGATGCACCCGAACAATAAAAATAGGATTTTCTGTTACATGCAGTAATGTAACGAGCCAATAACAATATCACTCACCTATGTTAAACAAATCAACACCACTAGCTGAGGCAGCGTCCACCAAAGTCTTGACTGCAGGAATCAAAACTTCCCCACCTTCTAATCCAAATCTTTTTTCTGATGGAAATTTTTTAGACAAGAAATCTTCAAAATGGTGGGCCCTGCTTAGTCTCTTTAAAATCAATTTCTTTTCTTCGGGCGTGGCCATCTTTGTAATATTAGGAGTTTCAAACTTCTCTCTAATATAATCCAATCTTTCTTGATGAAATACATACATATACTCTATTCCAATATTGCCACAGTAGGCATTTTGAAGGCGTTGAATTATTTCATCTAGAGAAATATATTTTTCACCTCCACCTGTAAGTATATTAATAGTAATAAACATCTGAATGAAAAAATTATAAAATTATTGTTAAGCTATACTATACAAATATGAAAAACCAATCAACTTCCATGTCAAAAAAACACCCAACACGTAGAAACACAATTTTTTTATTCTGTATACTCTTTCCATTACCATTGGGACCATTATTGTAAGGGATTGGAAAATATTCCCGTTGGGCTCTACACCAGTGGTCCCCAAAGTTCCAGTGTTATTATCGATATTAATTTTTATTTTATCTGATTTTCATGATTCTAAATAAAATAGTTCCAAAGGATTCATCACACACAATTGTTTCACTCCTCAAGTGAAGCTGGGCACTGCACCAGCTAATATAGTATAAAGTCCATCGTAACCCCAAATTTATTAAACAAAGATACCCTTTCACTCATTCATTACAAATGGCAAAAAATATTACAGTTTTGAAGGACCACTGAGTCAGAGCAGCAGCCAAACTTTGCTTTAAGAGATATTTTCAAACTTTAAAATGTCTTTTATGTATTTTTTATGTATGTCTGCCTACGTAGTTCTTTAAAGGTACGTTTTTGACATTGGATTTACACAAGACCCTTAAAATTATGTATGATGCCTACCTTGATCGAGATAAAACATGTTAAAACAAATCAAATCCCTTAGTAACATTGAAACAGCAAAATCAGCTTATTTCTCCCTCTTTGAATCTAATCCAAGATATGGCCTTGCAGTATTGGGGTGGTACAACAAAAACAAACCTCAAACAAATTCTGATTCTTCAGAAAAAATCCATTAGGACGCTAGCAAGCATTCATCGCTTGGAATACATCAAGCAAGCGTTAATCGCTTAGGGATGCATTCAGTTCCCTAAGAATTATGACAGTAGTTTCACTGTACATTATACAAGTAGTGATATGTGGATGGAAACGATCTACAAGGAGTTTCTACAAGGAAACTTCCAGAACAAATCTTTCTTCACAAATTAAATTTACATTATTGTATTAACATATCAATTCTTGACATTTATTTTTTTATAATTGAAAATAAGGATAATTCTAATTCTGATTCTTATATATACAACATTTTAATTTTTTAGGTCCATTAAAGGTCATCCTCCATTAGATGGAGTATTTTATGTGTTAGGGTATGTTATTTAAGACCTTTAATTAGATGTACGGTTTGACCTTTGGCTTTATATATAATATATCTTCTTTCTATTTGCAGGCTGTCAAAACTCGAAAGGAAAAATTGACAATCTGATGTTTTGCTTACAGTAACTAAAATTGAAATAAGGTTATTTATTCACCATTATCAAAAAATGAACAATTGTTTTATACTAGTATTGACGGCTGCTATCGCGACCACAGGAAATAATCAGCTATTTCAGGAACAAAGCTTGTAGGGATAGAAATCCACAGCTGAATTCTCCTGGATGCTAAAATGGCCTAAAAACATAAAACTTTAAGCTACCGTAACTCAAATAAGGTTGTTTTTCAATAAAAAAAAACGACACGTGTAGCTTGCCCGATGTCGATTATCCCTAAAAAATATCTTTTTGTAGCTTGGGAGCCAGCTTGAAATAAAATAATTTAAACCAGGGTACTGTGTTTAAAATGTTTAAAATAATAAACATACATATAAATATAAATATATATATATAGGTATATATATTTGAACGAATAGTGTTTTTGGCATCTGGGGACCTCAAAACAAAAAGTTATCATGGTCTCGGGTGGGTTATCACAGCTTTAAGTAGCTTTGGGGGTTTTTTACAGCTTGAGAAACAGCCGCGGACGGACGCACGGAGCCACAGACAAAAATGTGAATTATAATATTGATATAATAAATATAACACATACAAATTATTCTCTCAAGTTTTACATTCTGAAATTAAAAAAGCTCAATCCCTTCGTAAATTAAAATAGTTATAACATTATATTTGCTCTATGTTTGCATTTTGAACATTCCAAAACTATGAATAATGACCAGAAACTTACTGATAAAATCAGTATCATGTAGCATATACATTTTTGCCCTGTCATCTTGTTTCAGATTATAATGGTGCCGAAGAATGTGTTTCTGTATGAGGTCATCTTTGAGATGTTCCCCTCGCACGATGTTAAGCGGGTCCAGAGTGGCCGCCATATGACCTCTCATGCGGAATGACGAGATCAGCCGCTGCAATACCAGGTACTCCCGGATTGTTTCCTCATCCAGCTGTAATAAGAAAAGGTGTTATGTCTTCCCTCTAATAATACTCAGGATGTCCAGAGTAATGACAAGGTGACTATCGGACAGATCAATGGTCTGGTAACCAGTTGATAGTATAAGGTTTACTAAGCAGCCTGTCTCAGTTGTTCTTAAAAATGTTGTTGAAAATTCAGCCCTTAATTGGCAGGCAAAATTTAATGTGAATGATTAAAGATCTTTTCCGCATTAATTGTTTTTCAACCAATTAACAATGTCGGTTGAGGATTGATTGATTATTTACGATACAGTGACGGCAAAAAGATAACGGTTTTGAATAAGACTTTTGTTGTAGTTGCCTGGTGCTGCTTTTGTTGCAACAGCTGGCACCCCCTCCCATTCCCTTTGACCTTACTCACTTCTTGAGGAAAACAAATTTTCTGTTTCAAACACTGAAAATCTGTTAATAACAAAGTAATCAAATAGAGTTGCTGATATTTGTTTGTTA
This sequence comes from Allygus modestus, assembly GCA_963675035.1. Lineage (NCBI taxonomy): Eukaryota > Metazoa > Arthropoda > Insecta > Hemiptera > Cicadellidae > Allygus > Allygus modestus. The sequence goes on along the minus strand of OY776111.1, from coordinate 275,535,520 downwards.
ACACAAGATGATTACACCAGTCGAAGCAACAAACTTCTTGTCAACTACAGAGTTGCCTACATGTTGACGCTTTTCTAGCCAACTCTGGACACCACCTTTAGCCATTTCTGATCCCAGAGGAAACAAACCTTTAAACAGAACAAAGCTAACACTTACTGCTCCCTCAGGGCTCTCCCTAACAGACAGAGCAGCCGAGGGTGCCACTGCAGCCGTGGGTGCTGCTGCAGCAGAGGGCGCCTGAGTGACGGTGGCACTGAGGGATGGGGGAGAGGAGTACGCTTTGCCCGGCTCCTGCCCCGCTTGCACATTCCTGAAGTAGACATCCCACGATGCATGGACTTGCTTATTATCAGCCTCCCACAATCGATACATCTCCTCCACATAACTCGCAGAACTCCCATTTAGGAAAGACTCGTGATTGATTCTGGATGTGAAGTATGTTTTACTTGGTAATTTAAAATTTAAAGTTTTAAGTAACCTTCTTTTAAATAACATATACATTCTTGTATGTTCTTTCAAAAATGTGAGGTTAGTTATGTCAATTTACTATTTTGCCTGGAAACAGTTTGAGTAAAAATTCAAAATAAATATACTCAATAAAACTCACACAAATAGAGTATTTAATAGTCATTTGTTAACAAAACAATAATATTTACTTATTAGATGTTTTCAGCTGTAACAAATATGGGTCCTGATAAAAGATTATCTATCTATATTATTAAAAGAATTTCTTGATTTTTGTTTGGCGATTTTCGATCCTCAAAACTATTATTTTAAATACATATTAGTAGTGAGAGATGGGGCTTTCTACCCCAGCAGGAGCAGCAGTACCTCCTCCTCCTCCCCCTCCTCCTCCTCCTCCTCCTCCCCCTCCTCCTCCTCCTCCTCCCCCTCCCCCTCCTCCTCCCCCTCCTCCTCCCCCTCCCCCTCCCCCTCCCCCTCCTCCTCCCACTCCACCCCCTCCTCCTCCCCTCCCCCTCCTCCTCCCCTCCCCCTCCCCCTCCTCCTCCCCCTCCTCCTCCCCCTCCTCCTCCTCCTCCTCCTCCTCCACCTCCTCCTCCTCCTCCTCCTCCTCCCCTCAGAGCGATCTGGCTTATCATAGGTCGGATCTGAATTGATTGCAGATTATTGTTCGTCTTGTCAAGCCGAGTCATTTGAGTACCCACATCGTACACTTTGGATGATGTTTACAAAAAAGGGGCCCGCACCACAATTTTGACCTTTTTTGTTTTTTTGCATTTTCGGAATCTCCTCGTCAAGACGAGTCATTTGAGTACCCACATCGTACACTTTGGATGATGTTTACAAAAAAGGGGCCCGCACCGCACTTTTGACCTTTTTTTGTTTTTGCATTTTTGGAATCTCCTCGTCAAGCCGAGTATTCTCAGTACCCACATGACATACTTTGGATAAGTAATACAAGAGTTTAGCAGGGTAACTCTACAACCAACAGAGCTAGCCCATCAGCGCCTGCGGACAATTGAACTACCAGTGAATGCAAATTTTGCGGAGAATATAATTGCATTGCTTTGGATTAGAGCACTTGAAGGGGAGTGTATCGATACACCCCCCTTCAAGTACTCTACAACAAGGCAGCTGTTCACACAACCGACCGACGAGTCCAGTCTTGTCTGGGATGCAGCTGCCGTAACTGGATACCCCAACAGGCTGGCGCTTGACGCAGACGTTCACACAAATAACCGTCGCGTCACCCTCCTGTCTGGGAATGCGGAAGCTGTAATTTGATACCTCGACGGGAGGGCGGCCGACCCTTCTAGGAACCTATAATTATAGACCACCCGCGTCGAATTCCGAGCAATAAATCACCAGTTGTCAAACACCCACGGTCTCATTCTTGATCTAGTCTTCAACAATTCCTGAAGTATGGGGGAGCAAAAATCTCCCCCTAACCAATTATGTGTTAGGGGGAGCGAAAATCTCCCCCTAGTAAACGGAACACCAGGCGGACGAGAAATTGGAGCGCGTATTGAGCGGTGGTGGTTATAAGAAGCGGGTCGCGACACGCCACAGTCTCTCGATAGACTTCTTCGAAGACGGACGTCTACCGGACGTATGCAAAGACAAAGGAGAACTATAAAGAGGGCAAGTAGGTGGAAAGTTTAAACGAAGAGCAATTACAAAGAGGATAACATCGTTAGACAAACGTCGTAGAACTGTAACGAAACGACGCCGGAGAACAAGGGATATTTTCAATTAATTCGATAACAATGTCGTTTATTCATCAGAAATCGTGTGAATGTGTGAAGACTGAACTGGACTTGTTTTCGTTACCGCCTACGCAGACCAGCATTGAGAGTGGCAAATGGGTTCAATACAAACCGGTCTCATCGCTGACGGAAGATTTGCCAATAGAGTTTGTAATACCCGGTCACGGTGACGAGTACACGGACCTGACACAAACGTTATTACACGTGAAAGCCGCTATTGTGAAACAGGACGACACTAAAGCGGACGGTGGGCAACCTGCTAAAGAGGTGGGCCCGGTGAACAATTGGCTCCACTCGATATTCAGTCAAGTGGATCTCTATCTCAATCATAAACTGGTGTCCCCACAAACTAACACGTACGCTTACCGTGCCTACTTGGAAAACCTACTGAACTACGGATGTAGTGCGAAGAATTCGCACCTGACTAGCGAGCTGTTTTTTGAAGATTCGGCCGGACTAATGGACGATTGTGACGAATTGAACGAGGGATTGAAAAAGCGTCGCGATCACACGAAAGAAAGCGATGTTTGCGATATGGTCGGTCAATTGCACATCGATCTGTGCAATCAGAACAAATTCATGTTGAACGGTGTCGAGATGCGATTGCAACTTAACAGATCCAGAAAATAGTTTTGTATAATGTCCAAAACGCTAACTACCTACAAGGTGACAATTAAAGAGATTAGTCTTTTCGTACGTCGATGTAAGATCAATCCGAGCGTATTGTTGGCGCACAGTAAAACTCTCGAGACCGGCACGGCCAAGTATCCGATCACGCGTGTAGAAGTGAAATCCTTCACACTACCCTCCGGTATAATGAGTAAGGCTTTAGACAGCGCATTTCTCGGTCAGTTACCGAAACGTGTGATAATTGGACTGGTCAGTAATCTTGCGTTCAACGGAGATTTCAAGAAGAATCCTTACAACTTTCAACACTACGATATGAATTATCTCGCATTGTACGTGGACGGTGAACAAGTACCGGCCAAACCGTTACAGCCCGTTTACACATTGAACAGTGAGACATATATACTCTCTTATTACACATTGGTCACCGGCACCGGAATCCAGTTCTCCGACGCAGGTAATGAGATCAAGAGAGGTGACTATCCGTACGGTAATTGTCTTATGGCGTTCGACTTGACACCGGACATGTCCGCGGCTGAGTCGAGTCACTGGAATCTCCTGCGCAACGGTAATCTACGTATCGAAATTGGATTCTCCAAAGCGTTGCCCGAGACCGTCAACTGTATAGTGTACGCCGAACTGGACAACGTCATCGAGATCGATCGTCACCGTAACGTGACAGTTGACTTCAGCGGGTGAATAAAAGCGAACGCCAAACAGAAATATTGTCTGACAGCGAGTGCGTACAGCTTACTTCAAGGGTGAGCAGACACATCGCCAGTCAGTAGTACGGTTGAAGTCGCACGGTAAGGACGTGAACATGGACGCTTACGCTTCTGCGGACGACTATATCAAATCGTTTATTCAGGAGATTGAGGTTATGAACAATAATGCTAGTGATCAGGCATTAACCTCACCACAGACATCATCTTTAAAACCAGCCACTGCCTACAAGAGACGAAGGAGGCCAACTCCCATCGAAGTGGAAACCAAGAAACCAGGATGGGTGCCAAAACCAACAGATGATTGTCCCATAGTGTCATGGATGGACGATGGGAATACTTTTGCCGTTCAAAACCCGGGAAACAAAGGACAAATTTTATTGAAAATGGAAATGTACGATGGTACAGATATGGTGTTCATGTGCGGTTTATTTTTGGACAAAGATGGTGAAATGCACCAAAGTGTTAAACAAGTAGTTGATAAAGTGGAAAACATGTGGATCGATAAATCAACAGGAGTACCGAAAATTACAGGCTTAACTCAAACTGTTACACAACGCAGTGCAGTTTCGCAGCCAACGTCGAAGAAGCGAGCTGTGAGGAAGAAACAACGAGTGTCGCCGGCATTCAATTAGAGCATCCGCATTCCCAGACAGGAGGGCGACGCGTCGGGTTTTTGTGTGTGAACACCTGCGCCCGACCCTTCGGACCACCCACATAGAAGAAAATGGCGGCGAGGGTTTATAAGGCGGGGCCCCGCCCGATTGAGCATCATTCGCCACCAGACCACCACCTCACATAGACCTACTCCAACTACTACTAGAGATGTCGAGCAGCAGCAGCACTTTCAAGCCAGAGTTTTCGATTTTGAACGGCACTGCAGCAACCGCGGACCTGAAAGCAACCCTCAACAACTGCAAGTCTGACTCTCCGCTATACACCAGGATAGCCGATCTCCGAGAGGAATGCGGCTATCTCATCACTGCGATGGAGCGAGCCACCACACCCTTTGGCGAGACGATCATCGTGATCCTGGAGGGGCAGGTCGGGGACGACTTCTTTCTGCGAGTCTACCTGCCTAGGCGCTTCAACGAGGCCCTGAACAACACCGACATCGAGCGCTACAACGGCGGGTTTGGAAAACGCCTTCGCTTGGTGAAGCGCAGCCCGAGGGGTTCCAATAGCAGATTCGCACCTTTGGAGTTTATGTAAAGCAAGACTTGAAGATTATGTAGATACCTTTGTAAATTAGTTTTCGTAGTCAATACTTATAGTCACGTTCAGAACATAACCACTGTGTTATTTATTTCACTTAACCCCAAAAATGTCCTTTAGTAGTAAGTTTAAGAGTGTGAGTATGGTAACTGTGAGGTGTTTAGCTCAGTAGTAATCATGGGCTTGATGTGGAAACATCCGTTCTCAGCCATCGTGGCGGGACCTTCGGGTTGTGGCAAGTCTCAGTTTGTGTCAAAGTTTCTAAAACACATTACAGAAATGTGTGACACACCATTTACCAGTATAAACTGGCATTATGGTAGTGGTGGCGGCGGTGGTGACTCGACAAATGTCAACATTAACCACATAGAAGGTCTACCGAACTTGGAGGATTTTTCTGGTAACGAGCCGATACTTGTGATTATAGACGATATGATGCGTGAGGCCGACAATCGTGTGGTGGATCTTTTCACAAAAGGTTGCTATCATCGCAACATTAGTGTGTTTTTCATTACACAAAATTTGTTCATCAAAGACGCGGGCAGAGGGACATCTCATTGAATGCGCATTACATTGTGTGTTTTAAGAATCCTAGAGATAGAGTTCAGATTAGGTACTTGGCCAGACAAATATATCCAGACAGCCCGAAATTCATCGAGGAGGCGTACGCTGACGCTACGAGGAATCCACACGGCTACCTACTGATAGACTTGAAACAATCAACAGACGAGAATATGCGAATACGAAGTTGCATATTTCCAGACGATTCTACCAACTATGTGTACTTGCCAAAGAAAAGGTAATTTCGCCATCAGTAGTAATCATGTCGTGCTTGCGGAAGGACGCAGCTCTGCTTACGGCTTTCATACACGCAACACCCAAGGAGCGGAAGGCACTGTTAAAGGTGTGTGACAAGAGCCGCATTCGCTCAGTGTGTGAGTGCGCATACAACGTGTTGCGAGGTAACGTTCCTCTGGCGAAGAAGAGTAAAAGTCAGTTAAGCAAACACAAGGCGACGCTACGTCGATTGGTGAAACGCGGCGAAGGCTGGTCAAAGAAACGAAAGTATCTCATACAAAAAGGCGGTGGAATCTTTATACCATTACTTTTGAGTGCAGTACTACAAGCAGCATTGAGTAGATAAAAATGACTGGTATCAACAATCAGTTCTATTTGACACTGCCCAGCAACAGTTCGATGCAGTATTATCCGAAAAATACAGTTGCAAATTATATAACACATTTGCCGAGAGCTATTCAACTGGACGCTGGCGACTGGGAAATTGCACTTGTGGAAGCGCACTATCCCTGTACATTTCTATCGGTCGTTAATGACGAAACAATTGACATTTGCATACAACCGCAAGAGGAAGCAAAAGTGAACATAGAAGCGTTGGCGCGGGTTATGGACAGCAATGCCGATGTAACACTAGTAGTGTCGGCTACTCCAAAACAAAACTACAGAATTAAATTGAAGACTGGTGATTACGCAAATATTCAAGAATTGTGTGATCATATCAATTCACAAGAACTAGCGATTACTTTTGGTGTAAAGTTCACCGTTGAAAACTCATACAACAAATTCATTGAAGTATCGATGGGAACTGATGTTGGAAAAATTACATTAAGTCCAACGTTAGCGCTTCAATTGGGATTCGATCCGAATGAATTGACGCTGGAAGGTGATGCAGTTAACAAAAGCATCCGTTCGCCCAACATTCGTCTTGGCTTACCGTCACACATGTACGTGTATTGTGATTTAGTCGAGCCGCAGATGTTCGGCGATACAGTCGCACCGTTATTGAAAATTGTCAATATATCCACGTCTACTTATGTATACGGATTGCATAAATCAACATCATTCATCGATCCGCACTATGTGCCTGTTATGAATAGATCTTTTGACAGTGTGGAAATTGACTTAAGAGATAACATTGGTAATCATTTGCCATTCCACTTTGGAACGTCGTGCGTGAAGTTACACTTTAGAAAAGTAGCTAGTCATTAGCACAACAAAAAAAAATGGAACATACAAAGAAGATGGTAGTTGTGCCACAAGAGTTGATTGATCGATTGCAATCAAATGCTACGGATAACAGACCGACTAATCTATCCAGCGAAAACAGCCTCGACGCGGAGATGCAACAAATATTGAATAACAAACGTATGGACGATAGTGAAAAGTGGAAATTGTACAAACAAGCGTTACATCGCTTCTTGCATATTGCAGAGAATAGACGTCAACCGATTAGCATACCAATCGTGGAGACGGGTGGGATTGAACATAGTCGACGAATGCACCCCGCTGCGGAAGGTGGTCCAGTGGAAGAGATTGTGGAAACGTTTTCCAAAACTTACAGATCTGATGCCCGCAATCTTTTACGTTTCATGAAACGTGACGGCAGCTTAATCAGTTGGGACAGTGGCTATTCAGTGTACATCAACGGTGTAAAAATCCCAGACTCAAATCTAGTGGATATCTTAAATTGCATAGTAAAGGTGCGTATGCGTGATTACACACCGCCAGGATGGAGGGAAGTGCTCAACGCATTGAAAGCGATGAACGTGCCAAAGGACTATATGAATAATCTAAGAGCGCTTAAGGAAATAAATGCCGAATATCGATCATCATTCACAGGAGGAGAAGGATCAGACGATGAAGTGGAAGACACCTCAACTGAATCAATACTGAGAACACCGCTAATAAATCGACTACGATCGGCTAGAGGAAAGCGTTCAACATCTACACCGGTGCGAGCGGCAGAGCAGTTTGATTTTTCAAATAGAAACAAGCCGTCGTCAAATCTGGACAAGTGGGAAACGTACACAGGATAGGTTTTCATTATGGAGCGTTTGTATTACAATCCCATCGAACCTTCGTCGTATGGCGGTGTAGCTCCTTTAGCGCGAGCTGCAAAACCAGTTTCAAAACGCAAAGTGATTGAATGGTTACAAACACAGGACACTTACACATTGCACAAACCGGCACGCAAGCGTTTCCCGCGCAATCCTTACATAGTGTATGGTCCATTTGAATTGTGGCAAGCGGACTTGAACGATATGCGTGGTCTTAGTAAACACAACGACGGCGTCAACTACCTACTGACTGTAATAGACGTGTTTAGCAAACACCTGTATGTGCGGACGTTGAGGCGGAAAGAAGGAGCTGAAGTGGCCAACGCTTTCGAGGAGATATTTGCTGAAGCGACCGACACACCTCGCTGTTTACAAACTGACAAAGGTACTGAATTCGCCGGTGCCAAGACGAAAAGGTTATTCAAACAATACGGGATCATCTATGTCACTACACAAAACCCAGATGTTAAAGCGGCCGTAGTGGAACGCGTGAATCGCACTTTGAAAACACGCATGTGGCGATATTTGACTTACAAAAACACATATCGCTACGTAGATGCGTTGGACAAACTGGTTAGCGCATACAACAACAGCGCTCACAGGAGTCTAGGCAATAGAATACGACCAGTCGATGTGACTGTCGACAATAAGCGAATATTGCATCAGGTATGGCGTCGCATGCTCGGTAAGATACCGCGTCGTGTTAAGCCAAAACTGAAAGTTGGCACCACAGTGCGCATATCTAAGGAGAAGGGTACATTCGCAAAAGGTTACGAGACTAATTGGAGTAAAGAAGTGTTTGTGGTGCGTCGTGTAAACACATTGATGCCTCTGCCAATGTACACTTTGGCGGATCTCAACGGTGAACAAGTGACTGGGCAGTTTTACGAGTACGAATTACAAAAAGTGTCAATATACAACGACCATCTGTTCAAGATTGCTGAAATACTAGACACTGCCGGTCGCGGTCGCAGTAAGCGTTATTTCGTCAAGTGGGAAGGTTACGGAGACGAGTTCAATTCTTGGGTAAGAGCGATAGATTTGCAAAATGCCTAATAGCAACCAGTTCTATTTGACATTGCCCAGCAACAGCTCAAAGGATTATTTTCCAAAAAACACAGTGTCCAAGTACACTACACATCTGCCGAGACAAATTCGATTAGAAGGCGATGGCGAGTGGGAGATGGCTTTGGTCGAAGCGCATTATCCATGCTCCTTTATGACTGTGGACGAGGAATCGTGTATTTGGCTCGAGTATAAACTCGTTCTGCCGAGTATTCCCGCCACATTCAGCGTCGAGCACATTATGCTAAAGATGAAACCCGGTTATTACAAGAACATAACCGATTTATTGAAAATGATCAATAAAGCGAAGGATGTCACACAGTACTTGTACTTTGAGTATGACAAAGAGCAGGACAGAGTCAAGATCACGACAATGGTGGACGGTATAAGCAAAGTGCATTTCACCGTAGCGCTGTCTCTCCAGTTGGGTTTCGATCCGTACGAGAACGTTTTGTCAAATGACCTCACAGCGATATGGCCACCAAATCTGACTATGGGACTGCCGACACACTTGTACGTGTATTGTGATCTGATTGAACCGCAGCTGATTGGCGACACTACAGCGCCGCTTTTGAAGATTATCAACATTGACAGAGAGAACTACACACATGGCGCGCATAAGACTGTGCATTTCACCAGTCCTCATTATGTGCCAGTTATGAAAGGAACATTTGAAACGATCGATATTGACCTAAGGGATCACGCTAGTAAAAAAGCGTCATTCCTCTTTGGGACGTCGTACGTGAAGCTTCATTTCAAAAGAGGAGCTCAGCGATGATGAATACAAATGATCCCTACTCCCGTACTATCGCCGCCAACAATTGCAGCAGACCGGCGGCAGTATCGATAGGGTATTTCGCGGTGCACCCTACCAGCGCGGACATGGAATTGGCAGTTTCCTAGGCGGTATGTTCCGCACCATCACACCGCTACTCAAGTCGGGAGCCTCTGCTGTGGCCAAAGAGGCGTTGAAATCCGGTGTTGGATTCTTGGGTGACATGGCCATGCACCAGCGGGACCCCAAAGAAGCCGCTAGAGATCATTTCAGCCAGTTTACAGACTCGCTAAAACGCCAGGCGGACGGCAAACTTCAACGTGTGCTAATTGGCGGCGGCGGCTCTCGCGCGAAACGCCGTCGCGTAACGCGAAAGAGTAACGCGAAACACCGACGCGCTACTCCTGCGCGAAAGACTAACGCGATACTCTCGCGTAAGAGGAACGCGAAGAGCGCCATGTTCGGCGGTCGTCGTGTCACACCGCAGTCTTTGACGAAACTCCTTCGAGGAAGGTCGTCGTCGTCATCCAAGAAGAAGGGCAAGAAGAGGAGGACAGTTAGAAGGAAGAAGAAGACGAGGAAGACGAGGAAAGCAGTGAGGAGAACGTCTGTACGCGATATATTCAACTAACACACACACACACACGCTAGCAATGTCGTTTCTACATCAAAAGTCGTGTGAATGCGTCAAGACGGAATTGGACTTATTCTCCCTACCGCCGACGCAGACCAGTATCGAGAGCGGCAAATGGATTCAGTACAAACCAATCTCCACACTGACTGATGATTCGCCCATCGAGTTTGTTGTGCCCGGCAACGGCGAAGAATACACCGATCTTTCGCAAACAATGTTGGAAGTTACAGCGTCTATTGTCAAGTCGACAGGAGCGGCAATCGCAGATGCCGATGAATCGAACAAAATTGGCCCAGTCAACAATTGGCTGCACACGTTATTCAGTCAAGTCGATATGAGTATGAATCAGAAACTGGTCACACCACAAAACAACACTTATGCATATCGAGCGTATATCGAAACATTGATGAATTACGGCTATGATGCTAGGAAATCACATTTAACATGTGGACTGTGGAACGAGGACGATGCCGGCTATATGGACAATACTCTGGACGGTAACGATGGACTAAAGGCGAGACGAAAAATTACAAATAAAAGTCGTGAAATCGATATGCTCGGTCGCCTACATGTGGACATGTGTAATCAGAACAAGTTCCTGTTGAACGGTGTGGAACTGCGTTTTAAACTGATCCGATCAAAAGATTCCTTCTCCATTATGTCGGATGATGGTGACTAGAAGGTGCACATTGTTGATGCGAATCTCTGGATACGAAGGTGTAAAGTTAGCCCCACGGTACTGTTGGCGCACAGCAAGACGCTTCAGACCGGCACAGCTAAATACCCAATCACCAGAGTGGAATTGAAAACATTCACACTGCCGTTTGGAGTGAGGAGCAAAACTTTGGACAATGTGTTTCTAGGGCAAGTGCCGAAACGAATCATTGTCGGACTGGTCACGAACGCCGCTTATAATGGCGATTTAAAAAAGAATCCATTTAACTTTCAAAATTTCAAAACCAACTACTTCTCGCTGTACGTGGACGGTGAACAAGTGCCGTCCAAACCGCTACAACCACACTACGAAACCGGCAAGGGAAAATACGTGATGGCGTATCACAGTCTGTTTTCAGGCTCCGGCATACACTTTAGCGATGCTGGTAATCTCATAAATAGAGACGATTACGACGATGGATACTGTCTGATGGCATTCGATCTAACACCTGATATGTCAGCAAGCGACACAACTCATTGGAACCTAGTGCGCAACGGCAGTGTGCGTATGGAGATTGCTTTCGACACGGGGCTCACAGAGACTGTCAACTGTCTCTGTGAATGCGTCAAGACGGAATTGGACTTATTCTCCCTACCGCCGACGCAGACGCAGAGAAAAAAAAAGACGAATGTATATACGAACAATTTGGCTATTTATTTACACAGCTTATAGATATTTTACATCGAGTATGTGCTCCTGAACAATTGAGATTGACTAGCAAAACGAGACTCGACTCAAACTAATGACTAGAACAAAAAAAAGAGCACATTTCTAAGTTTTACGAGACTCGATACAAACTAATGACTAGATTTTTCAAAATAATTTACAAGTCAAGTCAGGGTCTTTGGTAATATGTCACAACCACTCAACGCTCCTCATCCTCCGCCTCTTCATCGTCTTGAGGGATGTCTTCGGGCTGAGGTGGCACGTCAATATGTCCCCAAGGCAGTGTATTTACACCATCCGGAAGGATGTAACGCTTGTCATCATTATAGCTCAAGGATAGCTTCTCGACTTGAACTGTGAAGACGCGGTGGTTTCGGGACTGGAACCTGGTGTTGATGGTTCTTTTCAACACGCCATTGAAAAGACATTCCCGATAGTCGTCAGAGGTTAGATTGTGTTTTACAACACCTCTAGCGACTCCCTTGGCGCGCTTCACCGTCATGACCTGCAACTCGTCATCTTCGGTCCTCTCCTCGAACTCGACAATATCCATGAAATAAAGTTTCGAGCGAAGACCGAGGTACTCGAGCAGAGGAAGACCGTTGCACTCATTCTTAAACTTTCCGATGACTTTTGCGTTGATGGGGCTGTAGCAGGGATGGTTCTGGGGGTACGCACTGGTGTCGAAATCATCCAGATGCTCCAACATGTCCTTATAAACATCTTCAGTCTGGACGTCGAACACGAAGCTGTCAGTGTCCATGTAGTCAACCTTCAGACGATCGCCGTAGCGGTTCTTCATCTTCCGAAGGAAGTCGTACATGAGCCACTTGCTCAGATCGAGGACACACATTCCGACGTAGAGCGGTTTGTCCAGGACGATATTGACTTTCGACATGTGGACAATGGCGACGTCATCGTTGAAGTAGGTTCGGTCCAGGAAGTTTGACTTGGCCACGTACTTCCTGAACATCTCCGGCGTACACACCAGTAGCGGGCGATGATGTCGTCGGTGTACAATGCCGGTCTTTCGGGGTGATCGTGAACAAACTTGCCCAGGACTGCATACATAAAACACCGCTCATCGGCGTTCAATACGTTGACGACTGCTTTAGTGTTCTCCAGAGACATAGGCAGTGGGAGCCAAGCTCGACCATCTTCACCTAGAGGAGTGTATTCGTTAATACCGACCTCCAAATCACGAACGCGAAGGTATGTCCACCCGGAGCCGATATGATCACACTCGGCCTTCTCTCTGATAAGCTTCGCAAAAGCTGTTGAAATGTAATGGTTCAGGTCCGAGGTCACCGTCAGCGGAGTCATCTTCGTCTTGAAGTTGCGCAGGCAAGTGTTGTTGTGAATATTTTGGAATTCACACTCCAGCTTCAAGTTGACCTTAATGCTGCGGTGTTTCGCCAAGGTGTTCTCAAGCAACTCCGTAAGGCTCACAATCAACAACGCCATCACTTCTCCGATTGTGACGAGATTCTCCATCGATCGCTGCAGACGGTAGGTTAAGAGGCGGTTGCGAAAACCCCGTTGAATAAGTGAGAATAAGGGGCTTGACTGTCCTGCTCCAGTCATCTCAACATCATCGGGTTGCGGGTGTGTGCTCGTTCCGGGTTGTGGCTCCGTGCTGGGTCCTGCCTGGGGTTCGTCCTGTACCATAGCCGCTCGGTTCAGGATCAGGTCCTTCATGATCGGGCAGGCGAACTCCCGACCGCAGTATGTGCAAGAGAATCTTCGTTCTTGACCATCGGCGTGAAATTGCTTGGTGTGGGCTCGAAGGTTGTCTTCCCTCTTGAACGCGGTGCCACATGTGTCGCATAGGCACCTGCAGACTCTGCTGTGGGTTGATTCCACATGTCGACGCAGGTTTATTTCGCGACGGAAACGGCGACCGCATTCATGGCAGGTGTGGTGGCCAGGACCCGGTCCTTCATCTGAAAATAATAACAAAAAACAGATTAGGATAACTAAAGATCCAATTCCCCTCTCTCGAGAATCACATTTCAAAATGGAGTTGTTAATTAAAAATATCAATTTTCGAACAGGGAATGTAATCTTCTGTACTGTTTGTCTACATTGATGATCCGGGGTTCAAAGCTAAGGATGTAGCTGCAATATTGAGCTGCACCAACCCTAAAGAAGCATTATGTTTTAGGGAGGAGCGAAAATCTCCCCCTAGCAATTACATCAATGGTACACCAGTTGACAAACACCCGAGGTCTCATTTTTGCTCTAGTCTTCAATAATTCCTGAAGTATGGGGGAGCGAAAATCTCCCCCCCCCCTAGCAATTAAATCAGTTGAACACCAGTTGTCGCGGTCACATTCTTCTAGTCGGTCAAGAATCTTGAATCAGAATTCAGATCCGACTTATGATAAGCCAGACCGCTCTGGTGAGTCGACTTGACGGGGCGAACAATAAAATAAGTCACTGTCATGTTATTTAATTTTGTTTTTATAAACAGCTTTCTACTCGCGCAAAATAATTAAAGCTGTTAAATAAAAACAAGACTTTTATCACTCTCCGGTTATATATTGCATAACATATTCCTGTATTACTAACATTTAGGTCTGATTAAAACAATAATGCAACACACAAACACGTACCTTGCTGCGTTGGTGGTGGTGGTGGTTGTGGTCTCAAGCCATGGAATCTGATGTGGTGTTGCATCAAATTGTGACTACGCACGTACGCACAGCCGCAAATGGTACACTTGTGTGCGGCGTTCATCTTAAATATGGATTATAAATTTTTGATAATCACAAATAATACAGCACAACACAAACGTTTTAAATAGTTTAAGGATGCTGGACGCAAATCACAAGTGATCATAATCAGCAACTAACACGAATCGGCAGAACGGAGCAGGATCGGACTATCACGTCTACGCGCACTGAACTCTCGAACTGAACTGAAGGAGGGCTGGCAATGTGGGGTGACGCTCCCGCTCTCCACTAATGGATTTCGGAGAAGGCCGAAGCAATAAATCTCAACCGCTGTCTGGGGTAAAGACCTCCTGCTGCCCCTGCTGCGCCTGCTGGGGTCGGGTGCAGCTGCACCCCAGACAGGTCTCGACTCGTCGGTTTTTTGTGTGAACATCTGCGTCAAGCGCCAGCCTGTTGGGGTATCCAGTTACGGCAGCTGCATCCCAGACAAGACTGGACTCGTCGGTCGGTTGTGTGAACAGCTGCCTTGTTGTAGAGTACTTGAAGGGGGGTGTATCGATACACTCCCCTTCAAGTGCTCTAATCCAAAGCAATGCAATTATATTCTCCGCAAAATTTGCATTCACTGGTAGTTCAATTGTCCGCAGGCGCTGATGGGCTAGCTCTGTTGGTTGTAGAGTTACCCTGCTAAACTCTTGTATTACTTATCCAAAGTATGTCATGTGGGTACTGAGAATACTCGGCTTGACGAGGAGATTCCAAAAATGCAAAAACAAAAAAAAGGTCAAAAGTGCGGTGCGGGCCCCTTTTTTGTAAACATCATCCAAAGTGTACGATGTGGGTACTCAAATGACTCGTCTTGACGAGGAGATTCCGAAAATGCAAAAAAACAAAAAAGGTCAAAATTGTGGTGCGGGCCCCTTTTTTGTAAACATCATCCAAAGTGTACGATGTGGGTACTCAAATGACTCGGCTTGACAAGACGAACAATAATCTGCAATCAGAATTCAGATCCGACCTATGATAAGCCAGATCACTCTGAGGGGAGGAGGAGGAGGAGGAGGAGGAGGGGGAGGAGGAGGGGGAGGGGGAGGAGGAGGGGGAGGGGGAGGAGGAGGAGGGGGAGGAGGGGGAGGAGGAGGAGGAGGGCGAGGGGGAGGAGGAGGAGGAGGTACTGCTGCTCCTGCTGGGGTAGAAAGCCCCATCTCTCACTACTCATATTTGGTATCAGTTGAAAGCTCTTACATTGTGTCTTTTGAGGGTTATGAAAATACCCATGTTCAGGGCTTCGCCCCACAGTCCTTCAAAGTTATAATCTTATAATCTTATCTTAATCTTGTGGAGTTATACTTCATTTATATAGTCAGCTGATCAATGTAAAATCTTCAAAACATATGGCTCTCCGTCTGCTATTTAGATTCCCAAGCGCAGAATGGAACATAACCTAGTCTAAAATTAATTTTAAATTCAGTTTTATCATGATGACATTTTTACAGTTTGATTGAATTTATGAAGATCAGCCTTTATACTTTGGGTAACTGTGCGTAAATGAGCTTTTTTACAATGTAAAGAATGAGTTGAAACAACTTGAGCGGCAGTGAACTACTCATCTACAATTAAAAAAAAATACTCGCTTTATATAGCCCTTAAGCTTTTGTCATTGACTATTATATGTACAGTCAATGCTTTTGTTTAAGATCACTTGAAAGTATGTAAACGTAGCAGACGCTTCTAATTACAAGGTGAAATGTAATCGAAGCAAATGTTAAATATGTTAGATGTTAATACCAGCGTTCATATAAGACCAATACATGGAGCACACCAGATATGAATGTATTACGGGAGGTGAAGCCAGTTTTTGAGTGACAGAACCCACAAGATGGTGTGGTCGGAGCAGTGGCGTAACTGATTTTTTAGGCACCTCCCCCCCTGCAAACTTATTTTTAGGGCCCCTCATGTAACATAATTGTACAGTTTCAAGGAATCAATCCGAGATGACCAGCGTGTTGGGCAACTTTTTTTTTCAAAGTGTAAGTAGTTGAACTTAAAACGTCCCACCTTTTAATACCTTGACTAAAAAAGTACACAACCATTGAACTACACCAAAACAGTTTCGTTTCTTGAATATTTAAAATAGTATAATCTAAAACAAAGTTTAAACTGTGGGCAGCAAAATGAACATTGCTGTTTTCTGTTTTTAGCGAATCTCCCCTATAGGGAATTAGCGAATTTCCCCTGTAGGGAAGAAGCTATTACCGTAGTTGGCTTGGTAAGACTTAAGCCCGAGACCATGATAACTTTTTGTTTTGAGGTCCCCAGATGCCAAAAACACTATTCGTTCAAATTTATATATATGATTATATTTATTATTTTTAAAAGAAAATTACCAGAGTACCCTTCAAAATTCATTTTTAATTCACTGACACGTGTTTCGAGGTTTACCTCATGATCACAGTGCAGCTAATAACCTTAAACTTAAAATTAAATAATCTGTAAATAAACAAAACAGTATGATAATTTTGTTAACATATGCTAAATTATCTATCTAAATATGATTAATTACTTTTGATTTTTTTGATTGTTTCAAAGATTGGATTTTTTTGTTGCGCCTGCATTATATTTAGTATATTAGTTTTGTCTTCTGAATAATTTATGTAAATGTGAAGCTCTTCTTTTGCATTCATTTTGTCACCTTTCTTTTCAATAGACAAAACTTCTAAACTTTCTAGCAGTGTACCAAAATTGTGATCTGTAGTTAAAATATGTTCTGCAAATTTTGATTTTTGTGTGGTTTGGTTATTTGATTTTATGGCTTGAATATGCTCTTTATATCTACATTTAAAATTACGTCCAGTTTGCCTAACGTAATATTTTGGGCATTCCTTGCATGTCAATTTATATATTCCTGATCGGTCAAAAATGTCGGCGTTTTGATTATGTGATCCGTTTGAAAATTTTGTTATCAAATGAAATGTATTATTCCTGGTTTTATAGCTGACCTTTAAGTTGGTATTTACGAAGGTTTTTCTCATAGCTTTGTCCAACACAGAACTATAAGGCATACAAATAAACTCTATCTTGTTTTGTCCATCAAAATTTTGTGAAGTTTTATTTTTAATTTTTCTTATGATAGTATTAATTATTTTAGAGTTGTATCCATTTCTTATAGCTATCGATTTGATTGTACTTCTTTCTTCCTCAAAATGTTTTTCTGTCATCGGTATATTTAAAAGCCTATGTATCAATGAATAAAAACTAGACATTTTTTGTTGCCATGGGTGGTTGGAACTTTGTGGAATTATTAGGTCAGTTTGAGTGGGCTTTCTATATATTTTGAAACCGTGTTTGGTTCTTTCCTTAAATATAGTCAAGTCCATGAAGTTGATTTGTTCTTTTTGGGTTTCTATTGTGAATTTAATTTTCTCAGATAAGGAATTTAAATATTGCAATAAATCGTTACACTTGTTTTCATCACCATTAAAAAGACAAATAACGTCATCAACATACCTATACCAATATATTATGTCGTTTTTAAATGGGTTGTTTTCATTAATAATTTTTGATGTTTCTAAATGATTCATGAATAAGTTTGCAAGCATTCCTGATAATGGTGATCCCATAGCAATTTAAACACCAAAATGATTGTTTTGTGGAGCTGAGTTGATTGGTAAAAGCAAATGTGAAGTTTACATTAAAATTAACTTAGGAAAAGCCAAAAACCTTTTTCCCATAAGATTAACATGGGAGATTTTATGAGCAGGTTTTTTTGGATTTTCTCCGCAACCACTTAACCTAGGTTAATAATTCAAAATACCATATTATTTGTTTTTTAAGCTCTATAACACAGTCAAAACCAAAATTAAGTTTTTTAAAAATTTTAGGGTGAAAAATGCAAAAAACTGATTTTTTGAAAATTTAAAACCCCCATAAACCCCCCTTCCCATGGCCTGATTTTTCTGGTTTTCGAACTTAAAGTCATAAATGTCACTACACATTTGAGCCAAATTTCATCGAAATCGGACGTTTTTTACTCAAGTTATCGCATTCACGGACACATATATAGATATATATATATATATATATAGATATAAATATATATATATATATATATATATATAAATTTGAACGAATAGTGTTTTAGTCATCTGGGGACCTAAAAAAAAAAATTGTCATGGTCTCGGGCTTAAATCTTACTATGAGACCTACGGTAATAGCTTCTTCCCTATAGGGAAATTCGCTAAAAGAAACAAAAAAAGAGAAATCAAAACAAAACACAAACAGAAAAGATCAAAGAAGAATATATATGTTTACCATACAGCACTAAATTCAACAGAGCAATAAGAAAAACGTGTCGACATTCAAAATTAAAAATAAGCTACAGAACCAAAAACAACGCTATAAAAATTATCAATAACAAAGTTATTAAAGAAAACAATAAAAGTAAAAAATAATACAATAGATCAGGTATCTATAAGATCAATTGTTCAGAATGCCAAAAATATTACATCGGACAAACCGGCAGGACATTCAACTGCAGATATAAAGAACATGTGCAAGCATTTAAATCAAAAAACAAGACAAGCATGAAATCAAATGTTGCAGAGCACATGATAAATTCAAAAACATAGAAGATGATTGACAAATAATAGAATATGGGTCATAAGGAGACAAACTCGACGTTAAAGAAGAATTCAACATTTACTCCAGCTACAAAAAATATCCACAAAATATCATTAACACCATGCAAATTCATATGCAAACCCAATATATGAAAAAATATTGAAACTAAGATCTATTAAGCCACAATAGTTGAGAAGCATGTTAAAAGAACTGTGGAAAAAGTCATATGATTATATTATCAGCAATTTATTGTTTACATTTAGATTTCTTTTTAATAATTGTGAGGTTAAGTTTTGTTTACGACCAAGGTCCGAAATATATCGGTCTTGAAATAAAATAATTTAAACCAGGGTACTGTGTTTAAAATGTTAAAATAATAATTATATTAGTAGCCCTTTTTACTGAAAATTACATATGTATATGTATGTAATGTAGGGGGAAAATTAAAAAAACTGATTTTTGGAGAATTTAAAACCCACATAAAACCCACTCCCATAGTCCGATCGATCTGGTTTTCGAACTTAAAGTCATAAATGTTACACATTTGTGCCAAATTTCATCAAAATCTGGCGTTTCTTTCAAAAGTTATCGTGGTAACAGACACATATATACATGAAGTTTGATATACATAAAAATAAATGTGAAGTTTTTAATAAAATTATCTGAGGAAAATCCTAAAACCTTTTTCCCATAAGATTAACATGGGAAATTTTATGGACGCGTTTTTTGACTTTTCTCTACAACCACTTAACCTAGGTTAATGATTCAAAATACCAAATTATTTGGTTTTTTAAGCTCTATAAAATGGCTATAACCAAAATTAAGTGTTTTTACAATTTTAGGAGGAAAAATTCAAAAACATTATTTTTGGAAAATTTAAAACCCCTATAAAACCCCCCTCCCATAGTCCAATCGATCTGGTTTTCAAACTTAAAGTCATTTTAAATTTAATGTTACTCTACACATTTTTGCCAAATTTCATCAAAATCGGGCGTTTCTTTCAAAAGTTATCGCGGTAACGGACACATATATATATTTTTGAATTTTTCCCCCTAAAATTGTAAAACACTTAATTTTGGTTATAGCCATTTTATAGAGCTTAAAAAACAAATAATTTAGTATTTTGAATCATTAACCTAGGTTAAGTGGTTGTAGAGAAAAGATAAAAAACGCGTACATAAAATTTCCCATGTTAATCTTATGGGAAAAAGACTTTTGGATTTTCCTCAAATAATTTTATTAAAAACTTCACATTTATTTTTATCAATCAGTTTAGCTCTATCACAGAGAAACGAATCTTTGTCTGTGGCTCTATAAAACAATCATTTTGGTATTTTAATTGTTGTTCTACGTCCAACCTTTGCAGAGATACCTATTCAAAGTGCCAAACACAGTACATCGTCCAATGTTATCCTTATGGAGTATAAATAAAATTTGATATCTCGATTATTTATTAATGTATATTGATGAAACTTGGTATGTGGCTTCAACTAGTTGTGGTTTATTGATATTTGCACACATATATTTTTTGTTGAATTTTTCCCCCTAAAATTGTAAAAACACTTAATTTTTGGTTATAGCCATTTTATAGAGCTTAAAAAAAAAACAATTTGGTATTTTGAATCATTAACCTAGGTTAAGTGGTTGTAGAGAAAAGTTAAAAAACGTGCCTATAAAATTTCCCATGTTAATCTTATGGGAAAAAGTCTTTTGGATTTTCCTCAAATAATTTTACTAAAAACTTCACATTTCTTTTTATCAATCAGTTTAGCTCTATAAAACAATCATTTTGGTATTTTAATTGTTGTTCTACGTCCAACCGTTGCAGAGATATTCAAAGTGCCCAATACAGTACATTGTCCAATGTTATCCTTATGGAGGATAAATAAAATTTGATATCTCGATTATTTATGAATGTATATTGATGAAACTTGGTATTTGGCTTCAACTAGTTGTGGTATATTGATATTTGCACAACAAAGGTTTTTTGTTGATTTTCCCCGTAAAAGCAAAACTGCATACTCGGCCCCCACGTTATTCATATGGTGAATAAGTAAAGTTGTATATCTCTCTTAGTAATGAACCTAGATTAATAAAACTTGGTATGTAGCTTCACCTGGTTGAGTTATATTCATAATTGCAAAAATAAAAGTTTTTTATCTTCCTCGTTGCAGCAAACCTGCTTACTCAGCCCTAATGTTATTATTATGGAGAATAAATCAAATGCTATTATCACTTATTTATGAATGTATTTGTGTGAAACTTAGTAAGTGGCTCTATGTAGTAGTGAAACACATATATATGCATTGGAAATTCGCTGAGTACGCAGGTTTGCTGCGACGGGGGTTTTTGTTCAGCCATTTTAATTTCCTCATTATTATTTTTCCCCCTTGACATAACAATAGTTGCTGGTTAAGAAGAACATTACTCTTTGATAAATTCATATGGAAATATCCGTCTAATTCATCAGTTTGAGCACAGAAAAACTAATTTTCTGTGGATCCAATAAAGTCTAGTTAGGCTCTGTCC
This sequence comes from Allygus modestus, assembly GCA_963675035.1. Classification (NCBI taxonomy): domain Eukaryota; kingdom Metazoa; phylum Arthropoda; class Insecta; order Hemiptera; family Cicadellidae; genus Allygus; species Allygus modestus. Next base: position 275,514,194 of record OY776111.1, on the reverse strand, counting down.
TACCTGAACAACGAAAATTCTGTCAGCGACGCGACTCCAGCAACAGCAAACATCGCAAACCACGGTTTTAGACATAAGCGTGCGATGCGACACTATGACAATGTAGAATGAATGAGAACATGTCATCGCCATCCGTTGTAATTTGTTATTAAGAATAGTTTAGGCGCTTTTATTTCGCCGGCCGGAGCGACATCGGTCGAATGGCCCACAAAATGTTCGTCGCCCAACTAAAATGGAGCCTTAGGAGCAGAATATTCTCTACTCATACATAGCTACGTTTACTGCACCTCTTCCCAACCTCATAATGTACAGCATTATTGCTCTGTTGTTGGAGATAAATAGAACTACTGTACGGAGATAACTTGATGGCCAGCTAGTACAGTCAAAATCAACATTAAATAGACAGTTTAGATAGCCCCCTCCACCCTCCGTAACACCATTAAGCCTCGTTCTCAAGACGTGTGTCTTGTCGAGTCACACGTGGCCTTGAAGACGTGTGTCTTGTCGAGTCACACGTGGCCTTGATCTTGCAACCGACGATGAGTCGCCTGAGTATTTGCAAGCCTTACTGTTCTAACGGCGTGGTACCGGCCCGTTGGTTCGACAAGCCATGGACGGCTTGTGCTTGTATATCTGTTAATGATTAACAATAATCATTTTATAGGAGTGGGGGAACTAATTACTAATTTGAGGACTACCTATGTTGTAGAGGTTAGTTTTTTTAAGAGTTATAACAACAACCGATTTAAATTTATGACAGTCTTATTAGAATAGACCTTGACTTGCTGGGTTGGAATAAAAATGTAGCTAATGCCTGGATTCTATGTTTTGGTTGAAAGAAACATGTATAAATAAACAAATAAACAAATAAATAGAAATACTTGTTGGACTTTTTCTGCACCAGTGCATCCATAATCAAAATACCCCCGTCGCAGCAAACCTTCATACTCAGTGAATTTCCAATGAATATATAACATAAAACATTAAAACACTTAAGAGTCTTCATCACCGGAAGTTGCCGGATGCCATCTTTTTGTTTTGTTCCATATAAGGCCAATGTTAACTTTGTGCCTCCGTTACTCTTCACCTGATCACAAACAATTAATTTTGGTGTCAAATTAAAGGTTTCGTCGTCCTCTAGGGAAATACAATAGTAGAATTTTTATTTTGTTACAAATTAATGAGAACATGTACATTGTTTAGGTTCAAAATTAAACTATTTATATTAAACTATCATACTCAAATTAAGGAATTCGACATTGTATTTCCCTAGAGGACGACTAAACCTTTAATTTGACACCAAAATGAATTGTATGTGACGATCAGGTGAGGAGTAATGGAGGCACAAAGTTAACATTGGCCTTATGAAACAAAACTCCAAGCTGGCGTTAAGCAACTTCCGGAGATGAAGACTCTTAACAGGATTCATAAAAAATATATTCACAAACAAGCGATATTTAAAATATTAATTATTCTCCAATTGGGGATGAGAACGCAAGTTTACTGCAACAAGAAACACAAAATAATGGGTTTTTATGCAAATATCAATATAACTCATCTTATTGAAGTCACATACCAAGTTTCATCCATATAAATTCATAAATAAGCGGTATATAACATTTTAATTATTTTCCATAAGAATAACATGGGGACCAAGTACCTAAGTTTGCTGCAATGGGCGAAAATTTGTTTTCTTGTACAAACAACAATAAACCACAACCAGATGAAGCCTTGAACCAAATTTCGTCAGTAAATAAGTAAGATATACAATTTTTATTTTTCTCCATAAGAATAACATTAGACAAAGTACTGTGTTTAGCACTTTTAATATCTCAATAACCAATTGGCGGAGAGCAATGATCAAAATACCAAATTGTTTGTTTTTTATGACGAATTCAATGGTAAAAATTTAAATTTTATTTAAATAAAAATTACATGTGGAAACCCCAAAAAATCCATTTTTGGGTACAAAACCCCCCTTTGGATGGTGTGAATCGTCTAGTTTTCGAACTTGTTCTAATAAATGGTACTTTACACATTTGTACCAAACTTCATTAAGATCAGACCTTTTTTACGAGGGTTAATGTGCTTACAGACACACACACACATATATATATACACACATACGTAAACATTTTAACGAATGGTATATATATATATATATATATACACACATACATACAAATTTTAACGAATGGTGTTTTTGGCATCTGGGGACCTCAAAATGAAAAGTTATCATGGTCTCGGGCTTAAGTCTTACCATGAGACCTATGGTAATAGCTTCTTCCCTATAGAGGAAATTCGCTAAAAAGTCACTTGTTGGCAAACTAATGACTCACCTCGTTATTTGCAAGCCTTTTGTATCACTGGAGTTCAATGGGTGATTTTTTATTTATTGTATTATTTTAGTAGGAGATTATTAATCAGCTCTTGTACGTTGGTCAAAACTTGTTATCTAAATTCATAAGACAAATTCGGGTTAGTATGTTAGTTAGTTAGTTACACCAAACAGCTGTTATAAGATCTAAACATACTTGAAAGGCATAAACATACATTTCATTATAGAAATAACAAATCTCCTTGAATGGCAACTCAGACTCTTTTATCGATGCTGAAGTTATCTCTACATAAAATTAGGCAAGTGAGCATAGCGAACGAGCTCATCTTGAAAATGAACGCGGTTTTTTGAAAAAAAAGGTTCAATGACATTAGGACAGGACAATGTCTGTCGGGCCAGCTAGTTGTTATATTTTCATTATAATAGTTTATATTCATATTATGGCTTGTTATTATTGTTGTATATGCATGTGTTTCATTGATATTAATGACTTATTGTTACTATTTTTTATTATTGATATAGTTTATAGTTCTATCATTCCATATCTGAATCAAATTATGTAAAGGCTCTTGCCACTGATAAATAAATAATAAATAAGAAAGTGACACAGCGGTCGGCACGGCAACTGACAGGCCGTGAGAACAGTGCACGAGCCAAACCAATGCTGGTGGCTTGACGATCCACAGGTCTTTGATGTTTCATGAGTTTACCGAATTCGGTTGGGAACTCAAGGCTCGACATGCCACCTCAAGCTAGCTGGAAAAGCCACAGACGGACTGTTCTAATGACGTGTTACTCGACAAGCAGCGGATCAAGGTCGTTTGTGACTTGACAAGCCACGAGTCTTTAGTATAACGCACTCAGAGCGCAGGTAACCGGTTAAGACGCTGTAAGCCATCCTCACTGCCCTGCAATTCTTAAAATTTCCTCACTGCCTATAGCAGCTAACAATAATATAATAATACATGTATGTCAATTACAGAACACTGTAAAATGGTGATTTAAGTTTTATTGTATTCGTCTAACCATGAGGAAACAAATGAGTTGTCGTTTGTTAATGTGATTGCAATCGATCAATTATTAACTGCTTTAGGCAGCGGGTGAAATTCTAAGAATCGTAGGGCAGTGAGGGTGTCTTCTGTCATCTAACCGGTTGGCCGCGCTCTGAGCACGCTACAAAGGGAGTATTTAGTAAACAGAGGAATAGGACGGAGGGACCTGCCTGGGCTACTTGGGAGACTGTCCATTTAATTATGTATGGATTGGAACATGGATTGATAAAGACAAACTAGTTGTTATTTTACTTACGCCAACAATCCAATTTTGTTTGTGATGAACGCGTTTCGGCACTAGGCCATCATCAGCATCCATGCACTGTACACTAAATTATTCATAAAATCTGTGTTGCGTTGGTCTAGTAGCAAACTGTGTCATGTTGTTAAAAAATATATTTACAAACATAAGGAAGATACACACAACTAAACAAGGATACTATTATAAACCTCATGCACATGGGTAAGGGAGCCGGCTCCCTAACTCATGCGCACAAGATAACTTAATAACAACTATTTTGTCCATTTAATGTTGATTCCGACTGAAAAGGTGGTCCCACACTTCTCGCGAACAGGCCTGAACATTCGGCCGAACATTCTCCCGAATGTTCACTGGACAATCCGTTCCATATGTATCCAAAAGTTTGTGTAGCTCTCACATATCTCACGAATACTCCGAACATTCAAAGTTTGACCGAATGTTCAGAGGATTCGCGAAATGTGTGGGACCGCCTGAAACAAGGGTGTGGGCGGGGGGGGGGGGGATTAAGCCCCTCTCTATGCCTATGTCTTTCCTTCCCTATGCCATTTTCATATTTATTATCTATATAAGTTTGTTATTATTGATTATTAAATATGTTATTTTTCATCACACTGTGCCGAAAGTAGCTTTTTTCGATATCACCTGCGAGAACCGAAAGTGATACTTTTCCATCCTAGTGCCGTAAAAACAGCTGTTGATTTTTGTTGCACTGTTATTAGTCATTCTGACACCAGCAATGCTAGTAGCCTGTTTTGCATCCATAGTAGTGATGCATTCTAAATCAGCTGTTCTTATTAACATGTTCGCAACCGCAATTATATGGAATTTGGCATTCACATAGACCAGCAATGCAGCTGTGCGTCGAGAGGATTCACCCAATAGACCACCAACGCATATTTGCGTCGACTGGTCACATTGAAATAGACTGACGACGCGAATTTGCGTCAGTGTCCCATTGTTATTCAAACGTGTATTTCTTAGCAACGGTCTATTTTAAAGCCCTGATCTCTTTGTATCAATCTGTAGGGATATCTGACGCACATGCACATTGCTTGGTCTGTGGGTATGACGATTGGTGACGTCACATCGCAACTGGCAGAACTGATGTTTACATTGTCATTTTCGATGCATCACTGTACAACTGTCCACGTGGCTAACCTTACAGTTTTTGGACGTGCTTTAGTGGTGTTTGTTTGATCACTGTGCAAAACATTAACAATAAATGGAATAGGCTTACAAATGATCAAATTTACAACAACGCAAATGTGCGTCGCTCGGTCTATTGAACAAAAATATTTAATTTTCTATTGTATAGACTGACCGATGCATATATGCAATGTTTTTAAAATTGCTCAAAGTAAAATAAAATACCCCCGTCGCAGCAAACCTGCGTACTCAGCAAATTTCCAATGCATAATATATGTCTTAATACCATATAAAGCCGCATACCAAGTTTCATAAAAATATATTCATATATAAGCGATATATACGATTTTAATTATTCTCCATAAGAATAGCATTGGTGATGAGTACATAGGTTTGCTGAAACAAGGAACACAAACAATTGGTTTTTATGCAAATCTAAATATAATTTAACTAGGTGAAGCCACATACCAAGTTTAATCAATACTCAATCATAAGTAAGCACTATATAACATTTTAATTATTCTCCATAAGAATAACATGGGAGATGAGTAAGCAGTTTTGCTGCAACAAGAAACTAAAAAAATGGGTTTTTATGCAAATATCAATATAACTCAACAAGGTGAAGCCACATACCAAGATTTATTAATTTATCTTCATAATTAAAGGAGTCATTACATTTTACTTATTCTCCATAAGAATAACATGGGGGCTGAGTACGCAGGTTCGCTGCTACGGAGATAATAAACAAAAATCAATTTTTTGTGCAAATATCAATATACCAGTACTACGTGACCCCACGTGCCAGGTTTCATCAATATACATTCATTAATAATGGAGATATCAAATTTTATTTATTCTCCATAAGGATAATATTGGACAACGTACTGTGTTTAGCACTTTGAATATCTCTGCAACGGTTGGACGTAGAATCACAATTTAAACACCAAAATGATTGTTTTGTGGAGCTGAGTTGATTGGTAAAAGCAAATGTGAAGTTTACATTAAAATTAACTTAGCAAAAGCCAAAAACCTTTTTCCCTTAAGATTAACATAGGAGATTTTATGAGCAGGTTTTTTTGGATTTTCTCCGCAACCACTTAACCTAGCTTAATAATTCAAAATACCATATTATTTGTTTTTTTAAGCTCTATAACATGGTCTAAACCAAAATTAAGTGTTTTAAAAATGTTAGGGTAAAAAATGCAAAAAACTGATTTTTGGGAAATTTAAAACCCCCATAAACCCCCCTTCCCATGGCCCGATTATTCTGGTTTGCGAACTTAATCATAAATGTCACTTTACACATTTGAGCCAAATTTCATCGAAATTGGACGTTTTTTACTCAAGTTATCGCATTCACGGACACACACACACACACACATATATATATATATATAAATTTGAACGAATAGTGTTTTAGTCATCTGGAGACCTAAAAAAAAATTTGTCATGGTCTCAGGCTTAAATCTTACCATGAGACCTACGGTAATAGCTTCTTCTCTATACGGGAAATTCGCTAAAAACAATTGTTATTGATCACAAATGCATGTTATGTTATTGTGAAGTGAATTTGTCCATTTTAACCCAATTTCTCTCATGGTTGTTGTTAATGTTACTCCTGTACCTCCCGGTCTGTTTGTAACATTTAGATTATTTCTTTTGGTCTGTGGGAGTGACCAGACCGACGCAAATATGCGTCGCTCGGTAGCGAACGTGTTAATCTAATTATTAGATTAACGTTAACGTAAACAATATTGTTATCATTATGTTGTGAGACATATTACTCAGCAAACCTGATACAAATGTCTAGAAGAGATGTTCCATTATTATTTTTATTTACAGTGTGATGGAAAATATCATTCATAACTCGTACCTCAAATGTTTTTCCGGTACTTGATCGAATTTCTGCGCTCGGCTATCGCCTCGCACGGAAAACACGATCGTGGCCGGAAAAGACCACTTTTGGCACAAGCACTGAAATATAATATACTCTTTACCAACAACAGAATTATAATACCTGCAACGAAGCTGAGCCCCCATTTATGCGTTTCCTTCTGTAGTGAACCTGTGCCCAAATAATTGTAAGCTGATGTTTATATTTCAATTGCATTTATTTCCTTTAATGTTTACACTATACAGACTAGCAGATGTCCTGTTCTTCGCACGGGGATCTAACAAGCAAAGAGCCAAACGTTTTAAAAGTTCATTTACATTATTATCATCTGACTAACTAAATAAAATAAGACTAACCATAAGAGTCCTCCATAAGACTAGGAGTACGCTCTTATATCGCGTATAAGGATTGAGTGATCGCGTAAAATACAAAAAAAATGTTTCAATTGACAATATACCTCATGGGCCCTCCATTATAACTGCAGCTTGACAATGACACACAAATCCAGAACATGACAAACAATGAGGCCTGAAATCTGTCAATCAGTCAGACAAAGTGCATATGAAGTAGTTACTCACCCCTCAGTCTCACTGAGGGCTGTATCATCTAGGCCCTCATAATAATATTAGCTGAAGATTTTGATAAAATATAATATGTTGGCGGCAATAAAGGTCCCCAATCAGTGAGAGCACGTGGTTTAAAAGTATAGTTATACACTTTGGTTCCACTGGAGGACCCATCAGGATATTTATTTTATTGTAGCTTAATATTGCTGTAAAAATCTATAAGTATAAGTACAGAACTTGATAAACAATACGTTTTAAAAACAGTCAATTGGTTTTGAATGCCAAAATATTTTAAACTCTAATCTAGAGGTTTTAATGTAACACATTAACCTTACTGGGGGGAGGGGGGCTGTGCCCCCCAGGCCTCCCATTGTTATTGTAGCTTGATACGGTTGTTCAAATACATAGGCAACCTATAAATGCAGAACTTAAAAAACAATAAGGCTTAAATCATTCCATTTTTTTTTAAGAAGAATAAATTGCCTCATATTAAAAAGAAAAGAAAAGTAGTATCTTATGTTAAATATAATCTAGGAAGAAATTAAAACTCTTTGACCCACTTCATAGAATCCACGAGTCATTGTGTCAAGGTCCAAGATTTTGTATACATCTTAATATATAAATACCCCCGTAGCAGCAAACCTGCGTACTCAGCAAATTTCCAATGCATAAATATGCATATATATGTATCTTAATGCCACATAAAGCCACATATCAAGTTTCATCAATATACTTTCATAAATAAACAATGTATGACATTTTAATTATTCTCCATAAGAATAACATGGCGGCTGAGTGTGCAGGTTTGCTGAAGCAAGGAACTCTAAAAATGGGGTTTTACACAAATATCAATATAACTCAAGTAGGTAATTTTTTTTTGTGCAAAATATAATGAACCACAACCAGATGAAGCCATATACCAAATTTCATCAGTTTATGTTCATAAGTAAGCGAGATATACAATTTTTATTTTTTCCATAAGAATAATATTAGACAACGTACTGTGTTTAGCACTTTCAATATCTCAGTAACCAATTGACGTAGAGCAATGATCAAAATACCAAATTGTCTGTTTTTTATGCTGAATTCAATGGTACAAATTATAATTTGATTGAAATAAAATGAGATGTGGAAACTCGAAAAAACCCATTTTTGGTGTACAAAACCCCCCGAAAACCCCCTTCGGATGGTGCGATTCATATGGTTTTCGAACTCGTTCAAATAAATGGTGCTTTACACATTTGTACTAAATTTCATTAAGATCAGACCTTTTTTACGAGAGTTATCGTGCTTACGGTCACTTATATATATAAATTTGAACGAATGGTGTTTTTGGAATCTGGGGACCTCAAAATGAAAAGTTATCATGGTCTCGGGCTTAAGGCTTACCATGAGACCTACGGTAATAGCTTCTTCTCTATAGGGGAAATTCGCTAAAAGAAAAATTGTATATCTCACTTATTTATGAACATAAACTGACACAATTTGGTATATGGCTTCATCTGGTTGTGGTTTATTGTTGATTCCACAAAAAACAATTTTTCACCAATGGTTCCTGTAGCAGCAAACCTAAGTACTTGGTCCCCATGTTATTATTATAGAAAATAATTCAAATGTTATATATCGCTTATTTATGTATGTATATGGATGAAACTTGGTATGTGGCTTCGCTAAGATGAATTCAATCGATATTTGCAAAAAACCCATTATTTTGTGTTCCTTGTTGCAGCAAATCTGCGTACTAGGGGAGAATGGGGGAATGGCGACCACCTAAGCGGGAATGATTCTTGCGTGGATTGTGTTGGTGGAATCTTTGTTTGATTTACTGCATTAGTTGTCAAATTTAGTTTACTACAACATACTAAATTCTCAAAACTATAGATTAAGTAATTTTTTTATAAAAAATTTTTTAACTTAGTCACTACATCAATCGGTATTCCCCAACTAGTGGGGTAATGCCGACCGGGTGCTCCCCCATGTATTTTAAATGGGGAAAAACTTTTTTTTTCCATTTTGTTATAAAACGTAGAATAACATCCAAACTATCATATAATGGATTTAAATGTAAAAAATAATACTTCTACAAAGCAAAATCAAAAGATATTCTTTATTAAGTATAAGATATAACTATATAAGTTTAAGGTGATATCAAATTTATCAAAGTGTAAACAACTTAAAAGCTAACGTTGACTTAACATGTAAGTAAATTATTACTTTAGTAAACAAATTAAAAACCTAAATGACAAAGAAGTTTAAACGAAGTCCTAAAAGAAGTTACAAGTTACAAGAACTTAAGTCTAAAAACGCCTACAGTGGTCACAAATAAAATCTTCAGGAGAGTCAGCTCTACTGCAAATACTAATGCATCCACATAAACTATTACTTCTACAACAACCACAAACATATTTTGTTGTGATTTTGACCGTTTAATTCTGTGCCGACCACTGATCACATTAGCGTTAAATTACGTGTTGGGGAGCGCCGACCAACTTAGCATTTAATTTCGTGTAGGGAAGTACCGATCACTGGTCGGCATAACCCCAACGCTTTTGGTCGGCGCTACCCAAAACACATAACTTTACAATACCTAACATAGCTACTGTCAGGAACAAGCCATCCATTAAAAAAATACGTGGTAATAATCTTTGATACGAAGTGTTTGTTATTCTATGAGTTAGGACTAACAAATATGTGTAGAAAGTGTAATTATGGAGGTCTAATATACGGTGAAAATTAGAACGAGATACACTAAAAACTTTTGAGGTTAGAAAATCCTAAACGGGTAGCATGAGACTGGCGGCTGGCAGGAAATAGACTCAGGGGGCTGCCGCTAGGAGCGCTGTTCTGTTTGTTTCGAGTTGAGTCTCGTCTGTCAAGGTCAGTACCCCTGGTCGGCGCTACCCAATGGTCGGTGCCACCCCACTCTCCCCTAATCCCCAATGTTATTTTTATGGAGAATAATTAATATTTTAAATATCGCTTGTTTGCTTGTTTGTGAATATATTTCTTATGAATCCTCTTAAGTCTTTTAATGTGTTATGTTATATATTAATTTTAAATTCGCTGAGTATGCGGGTTTACTGCGACAAGGGTATTTAGTTTTACTTTAACGGGGGGAAAACGTTACGTAATAACTAACATTCAGACGGTAAAATATTTTACAATCAACCTAATCATATAAGCATTCTAATATCAAACAATTTCATTCGGTTTTTTATAAATTTTGCTTATGAAAGTTGATCCACAGAGTTCCTTGGGTCATTTGCCCCTTAAACAGATTTGTTTAAGGTCACTACAGTTATTATAGCTCAATGTTCCTTTGATTCATTTTGGACATGACATGACCACACTGTATGTTATCTTCATTCAGTGGTTTTAGTTACTGCTCTTTTAGGAAACCACATGTTACTGCTCTTTTAGGAAACCACATGTTATTCCTATCCCCATATAATCTAATATGAGTAAGGTTTGTTTGCTTGCTTGCTTGTATGCAACTGAGATGCAACTCTGATCTCAAAAACGACTACAACACTTTCCTTCAAAAGTTGTAATTAACTAATTTACGTGTTAAAAATAAGTTCTAGACAGGTCTAATCCCCAAAAAATTCAAATTATGTCAAACACCCCCGTCACAGCAAACCTGCATACTCAGGAATTTCCAATGAATATTTATGTCTTAAAAACACATAAGGCAGATCCAGGATTCAGAAGAAATATATCCACAAGTAAGCGATGAATAAAATATTAATTATTCTCAATAAGAATAATGCTGGGGATGAGTATGCAGGTTTGCTGTAACAAGGAACACAATAATGGGTTTTTATGCAAATATCAATAGAACTCATCTAGGTGAAGTCACATACTAAGTTTCATCCACGTACATTCATAAATGAGCAATATATAACATTTTAATTACTCTCCATAAGAATAACATCTGGACCAAGTACCTTGTTTGCTGCCATGGGAACCACAGGTGAAAAAGTTGATTGGCAAACAACAATACCCACAACCAGATGAAGCCATATACCAAGTTTCATCAGTTTATATTCATAAAAAGCGAGATATAAAATGTTCCTTTTCCTATATAAGAATAACATTAGACAACGTACTGTGTTTAGCACTTTCAATATCTCAGTAACCAATTGACGTAGGGCAATGATCAAAAGACCAAATAATGTGTTTTTTTAAGCTGAATCCAATGGTGAAAACTAAAATTTGTCTTTTAAAAAAATTAAATGTGCAAATTTCTAAAAACCCATTTTAGTGGTCCAAAACCCCCCAAAATACCCCTTTGGATAGATTGATCTGTCTGGTTTTCGAACTTAAGTCATAAAGTTTGCTTTAGACATGTATACCAAATTTCATCAAAATCGAACAATTCTTACGAGAGTTATTGTGCTCATTTGTCATTCATTCCTTTGTAATATATATATATATATATATATATATATATATATATATATATATATATATGTATACAGTAGAACCTCGCTAATTCGAATTTCAGGGGAAAGACAATATATTTTGAATCATGGGAAGTTTGAATTATAGAGGTCATAATAAATAAAATTTGAATTATGGAGGTGCCTGTTTTAAGTGTAGAGAGATTGAATTATAGAGGTCAAAATAAAATTCAAACTATAGAGGTCCAAGTTTATTTTTTAAAAGCTAGACAGAATAGTGTAGTTCAAACACATCCCTTGGACAAAATACTCAACAGGCGTGTTTTTTGTCCTGAATTCGAATTACAGAGGCTAACGGTAACGCAGTTCGAATTGTAGAGGTTGACTTCGAATTTTGGAGGTAACAGTTCGAATTACGGCAACAAAATTTTAATTGTAGAGGCTCGAGTATATACAAATTCAAATTTTAGAGGCTGCATTAAGCGTAAAAATCACTTTGAATTATCTGTATATTATTTTTCAAATTTTAGAGGTTTTCTGAGGGGATCAGACAAACATTACTAATTATAGAGGTTTTTGAATTATCGAGATTCGAATTAGCGAGGTTCTACTGTAGTTTTGAACGAATGGCGTTTTTGGGGTCCGGGGACCTCAAAAGAAAAAGTTAACTTAGTCCCGGGCCTAGTTCTTACCATGCCGACTACGGTAATAGCTTCTACCCTATAGGGGAAATTCGCTAAAAACAAATTTGAAAATTTAAAAAATAAAATTGGTTTTATGGAGTTTCAAATCAAAACAAAAGAATCATAACAGCTGTTTATGATAAATAAGTGAACTGTCAAAGTATATAGTGAACTCGCTTTGCTCGCTGGGGGCTCCGCCCCCAGACCCCCGCTTGGGGTCGCTCCAGTTGTTATTATTGGTCAATGACCCTTCAAGTATTTTTTACATAGTATACTATTTAGATTCATTATGGTTAAATCCACTCTAGATGTTTACATTGTTCAATAGTTCTATAATTTGTTTATACTCTACCATGTGAAAGTTGCTTTGACAGTTTACTGGATATTTGTTTACAGCTGTTACGATTTCTTTTGTTTTTATTTGAAACTCCATAACCCCAATGTTAAAATATCCAATTTTCAAGATCAAAATTAGTGGTTTTAAAATTAACAATTGTATATTTTGGCAATTTTACCGGGGGTTTCAAGGTACAAGCTACCTGCTTGCTAAATATCACGTTTCTAGTTCGTCTGGAAATGGTCTAGAATTCATATGTCTGGTGTGTTACACATGGGGCTGTATATATATTAGACTATTATTGTAGTTTAAGTATTAACATGTGATTACCTCAAAGCAGTGACTAAAATAAACTAAAATCATAAAATGAAGATTATATTAGAATGGCAATGTCATATCCAAAATTAATCAAAGGGACATTGAGCTATAATAACAACTGCAGTGACCTTAAATATCTCCAGAAAAGAGACAAATGAGCTAAGAAAATCTACTCATAAGTTGCGGGATGTGATGAAATATTAAGTCATCTAAACAAACTGACAGACCTTCCCCGAGCAAAGCCCGGCCTTCGGGTACTACTTCAACAACAACAACATGAGTATTACTTTGAACATTAACTCACAGATTATAAACTGCTGTTATTTACTTTGTTTAGATTTTAAACTCTATAAGCCCTATGTTAATTTTTTTAACTTTTAAAATAAGTTTTTTCTAATTACCGTATTTGATTTGTCCTGGGGATGAGACCTGTCTAGGACATATTTTAAAGTAGTTTGATGTGTTTTCAGAGAAGTACAAGTATTAATGAAATAGGCTATGATTCAATGAAATGATCATTTTTCCAGTTTTTAATTTGTTTATAGGATTGATTATACTGGTAGCCTATTTAAATTATAGACTCTCATTTTACGTTAGTTATTTTTATCACGTTTCTAGTTCGTCTGGAAATGGTCTAGAATTCTTATGTCTGGTGTGTTACACATGGGGCTGTATATATATTAGACTATTATTGTAGTTTAAGTATTAACATGTGATTACCTCAAAGCAGTGACTAAAATAAACTAAAATCATAAAATGAAGATTATATTAGAATGGCAATGTCATATCCAAAATTAATCAAAGGGACATTGAGCTATAATAACAACTGCAGTGACCTTAAATATCTCCAGAAAAGAGACAAATGAGCTAAGAAAATCTACTCATAAGTTGCGGGATGTGATGAAATATTAAGTCATCTAAACAAACTGACAGACCTTCCCCGAGCAAAGCCCGGCCTTCGGGTACTACTTCAACAACAACAACATGAGTATTACTTTGAACATTAACTCACAGATTATAAACTGCTGTTCTTCACTTTGTTTAGATTTTAAACTCTATAAGCCCTATGTTAATTTTTTTAACTTTTAAAATAAGTTTTTTCTAATTACCGTATTTGTTTTGTCCTGGGGATGAGACCTGTCTAGGACATATTTTAAAGTAGTTTGATGTGTTTTCAGAGAAGTACAAGTATTAATGAAATAGGCTATGATTCAATGAAATGATCATTTTTCCAGTTTTAATTTGTTTATAGGATTGATTATACTGGTAGCCTATTTAAATTATAGACTTACTCATTTTACGTTAGTTATTTTTACATTTAAAAACATGCTAGGGGGCCATACACATATATTACATAACACACTTAAGGGGTGGGAGGGGGTATGGTGTAGCGTTATGTAGGGGAGGGGTTACGTAACTCACACATATCAACCCTAAGAGCTGGCGCACTCCCGTATCTATTGATAATGTTATAAATCTTTTACAATTAAAAGCTAATCTAATTGATATCTTAATCAAGGTTACAGTTAGTTAGTTCCGTCATACTATATTACTAACAGTAAAACTAAAAACGAGTTCGCACGCAGCACGCTGAGGTGAGGGATGTGAATTTCCATATAAAAAACTTTTAAAACTCAAAATCAGTGTAAACACAAACATTTATTCCAATTTTTATTGAAATCTGAAAATGTTGATTTTTTTGGCTGTTCTGATGCTCCTGGTTATATTTACCTGCAATCCTGGGAATACGATTTTGCACATTATAAGGTTAGGAGAGGATCCAGTCAGGCTTAAAAGTAGTGTGAGGTTGTTGGGGATGAGAAAAGTACACCAACAAATGAATAACAGGCTTTTCTAATGCACAACCCCCTTAAGACAACGTACTGTGTTTAGTCGATACACATTTACTTTAATAACTCCGTAAATATTTATGCTAGAATGACAAGAGAGGGCTAAAAACTTTCGCCTCATTAATTCCCATCTTTTTACATGCATTAAATTTACATCCGAGGCTTTTCTGACCCTTTCTGGGCCCAAAAACTCAAAATTCAAAAGATTAATCGCCAAAAAAGGGGTTTAGAGTTTTCCGATTGTTTTGCCCAATGAACTTGTCCAACTAATTATAGAAAGAAACGTCCCTACCAAATTTGAAGTAAATCGGACAAAAAATGTGACCGCTAGAGTGCAAACATATATATATACCTACATATATATAAATATAAAATTTTGAACGACCCCCAAAACGTGTTCAGGGGGTCACGTTAGGAACTTCTATGGTGGTCCCGGGCTTAAGTTTCACCGTGCGGGTCATGCTAATAGTTCACTTTCCATAGGAAATTCACTAATAAATACATAACGTATTTTGAGTAAGTTTGCTTTAAACCTATGTTTTTGTTGTTTAATAGCGTAAAATCATGACTTGATACAGTACTGCGCAGTGCTACCCACATCTTTAGTTTTTTAAGTTGTTTTGTGTAAGCCACAAAACAAATCACTGCCTGCGGCAATGGTTTTTTATTAAAATGGAAACTACAGCAAGGCTATCATTGACAATTCAAATTCAAGATCTTTTAAGAGGGGGTACCAGTTAATCCATGTATATTTCTAAACCCATAAGAGCAATGATTCTTTCAGGTTCCATCCAGCCTCAATGGGTGGTCGGATGTTGTTGATTTATAGCCTTTTTCAGGAGGAAAAAAAATAACAAAGCGATTTCAGTGAGCAAAGTTTCAAATTTATTTTTTATTTCTATTTTTCTATTGAATTTTAAAATGAAAATCGAAAATGTTGTCACTGAAATTGCTAGATAACCACCAGCACAACATATCTTCTAAATTTTAAAAATATATATTCACAAATAACACAGGACGGATTTTTAAAGTATTGGCCCTATGGGGGAAGCAGTTAGAAATGCAAAAAGTTTAGAGACTTTTCCATTATAAAAACGCCACATGCATGACCCAGAGGGGAGCGCAGAATTGGACACGTCAGAAAGTGTTGCAGCGACGACTCCAAGCAGTCCTAAAGATTTGGTGGAGTGGTACATTCATGGAGTTCATACCCCTGCCGCCACCATTACTGTACTATTAGACCACGCCCTTTGACTAAGGTTGCTCCCTCCCCATCAGTGATGCCAACAGACATATAACAAAGTTGTTGTATACTCATAAAATATGACCATTTTAAACCATAACCTTGCCATTCTTTAGACGCTTTGAACATAATTTTACGCTCTTACGTAACTAATTAAGTAATTCAAAGAGTACATTTAAATTTTTTTCATGACCTTGTAAACTGAAAAGCATTGATTGAATAAAAGTTGAACATAACTTATTGAATTATAAATGAAAAGTAAACAATAACAGTTTTATGCAGGACTAAAAACTTATGTAGCGCGCTGCGGCGGTTGGGTTACATTAGGTTACTCTAATTTTACGTCCATAACACATAATTTCTAAGGGACCCATAATTTAAACTGTATGCTGGAAGTTAGCGGACCTGCTGTTAATATGTGCAGAGTGAGAACAAGAGAGTGGCTCGCTGGTTTAGTACTCTCAGCTGCAGGGTGGGGGGCTGTGACAATTCTCCTGCCAAACATTTCTACTGCGCGTAGTCGTCGCTGCGACAGTTTTTGACTGAGGACTTTCCATTGTCTCACCTAGAGCATGACTTCCATTGTATTACATGTACTATAAGTGATAGCACCTAGTTAATTACACTTGAGAACAGGAATGAAGTCCAGCGAGAAATGTAGGCCTAAATGAAAAATCTACTTACAGGCTTAAAGTGCTCAACTGAATAGTTTTTATGTGAGATTTAATATTTAAGAATACATTTTTAACAAATTTGGTGTGCAATACAGTCACATATCACGATAGGCTATGGCAATATGATGTGTATCGCGTCACTTATACTGTATCATTTTAGATGCACCGTATAATTTGAATTTAACTTATATCCTCATATAAGGGACTTAAAGACCCTTTATTTGAAGCGGCAAAGATAGCCTGGCTATAGTTTTCATTATAAAAAAAGCCTGAATTACTTTCTTTGAAAACTTTGTAAAACAAACTTTTTTTGATTAAAAGTCCAATACAGGTAAAGATCTTTAAGTTAAGAGTAGAATTTGTACAGTACAATATGCATACACCACCCATTCGGTGTTGATATGTCGATCCTTAAACTTCTATGAATATAAAACTTCAACTATATTATTATATTGTTAATAATATGATATATTTGGTATTAAAAATGTTGTTTATTATACAATACAAACAACTCCGAGATATGATAACGTTTGCAAGTACAACTTTTTTGGCTTGTCTACGGCAGTGGCATTTTGTATTTAACGTTGTTAGAAGACAACGGTCCAAACCCCTCAAAGTCTTGTGGGCAACATGGGAATCAAACCAGCGACTTCTTGTACCAAAGTCCAAGAAGTTAACCGTTAGGCTAGCAAGGCACCCACCACCCTCACTCCGTTAATAAAATTTTACGTGAGTTTCAAACAGTTATTGTTCTAAAAACCAACAAATAACAATAAGGAAATCATAATGAGAATGATTTTAATAGTTTTTACCGTGGTAATACATGACAGACTCCTGGTGTCTTCCACCGACGCTGATACAAATAGAAGTACCAAACGCACGATTTAATACGAGCAACAACAACTACTGTACGAAGCGATCAGTTACTAAGCTTATTGCAGCTGCATTGCCGATCAAATATTGAGTTAAGGAGCAGAATGTGTCATCATAAAACAGCCTTTATAGCCTCAAAGTCATTCCATGCATAGCCTCATCAGGTAATATAAGAACAATGTAAGGTAAAGAGTTGGGCTTCAATAATGAATACCACCTTATTTCCAAGTGTAATATTTTGGTATATGGCCAAACAACTATTCCTAATCAAACCTACCTAACCTAACCAAACAGCCAAAGTACGCTGCCAGTGACTTCATGTTATTGAATCAAAAAGAACTAAGTAAACAGTAAGCTGAAAAATAAAGGTTATTAGAACTGTTGGATCCTGTCGCCGCTTAGTTGCGGCCAAGTCATATGTACAGCGACGGCTCTTTTCCGAAGTCTTAAAGCAGCGTGCAAGCATTTTTATTTGGTATTTGCCAGGTCACATGCCTTCAACATAAATTATGATTGAATGTACCGGGATGCGCAGCAGAATACCTTCCATGAGGTATATTTAGTTTTGTGTTTAATTCTTGACAGTCACGTTATAGTACGGTACCTATTTTCTCAGCTGTTGTTTGTAAATTTCTTTAAAAATAGCCTTCTGCAACTGTTTGTATGTTTATTTTAATAACACGCCAAGTAGAAACTACTAAGAAGTCTTACAATTTAGCTTGTAGGGCCTAAGTCTGATATTGTGTAAAATAATTAATTAGGCTAATTAAACGTAATGGACATACAAATCTTGACTACCTAATAATTAATGCAATAGGCCGAGCAGCTTAAAACCCAGGCCTCTGGAGGGACCGTAAGAAGCCAAACTCAGTAGGATCCAATAGTTTAAGCCTAACATACGATGTTTTTTTTTATTATGTGCTCGAATTGGGTAAGGTTTATAAGACAATGTGGTCTGGTGGATTTATTTTATTATGTTTGGCCATTCCAAGTACAGTTTCACTCGGCAAACTTAAGTTTATCACAAAAAGCAAGTGGACATTAGTGACATGTTGTAACTCCCAAACATAAATATAAGCTAGGCCTATTATCAAATTCCCCCCTTATAGACTACCAATGTTGCACTTCCACAGACGCCCAGTGGAACAATCGAATGAAAATAATATAAATACGTTAGTTAATGTTTTGATATTTTTATATAAATATATCGGATCAAATTGATACCCCTGACTTAATATAATCGTAATAATAGATTTTTTTTATCATATATCCCGGTAATTTAAATTTTATTTATATCATATTTTGTTTGGAAAATGGCACATAATTAAAATTAGGCCTACATAATTACTTAACCATAGTATTCTTTGTGGGAGTGTTTTAAACAATGAAGAAAATACTGTAGAGTTTTTAAAACCGTAGTTTAATTACAAAATCAATTAAATGTAGGATTTGTAACGACGATATCAGGTTGAAAATCAAGGAAGAAAATAAAATTTTGTTTCGATGTTGTAAAATGGTAAATAAATATAACGTTTCAGTTAGTGCTTTGTAAAATACTTTTTTTTAAGAGCAAAGTTTGGATTAACAAACATATTAACAATCTCATGTACTGCTTTAGTGTTACCGTAACGTTATTGATTATGATTTTTTATTGAGAGAAACAAGTCATGGAGGCGGAGGCATTAAAACCAGCACTGAGACGTGTGATAAATTTACTTGTATTTAAGTTATTGCGAAATGTTAATAATAAATTAAAGTAGTTATTATTTGTACATACATCAATATTTTACATTGATTATTTTCATTCGATTGTTCCACCAGGCGTCTGCGGAAGTGCAACCACTACCAAAGCCTATTTATGGTTAAAATAAATAAATTAACAGCAAGGCTAAAAGTAAAATATGATGTAAAATTGTTCAATTAGGGATGGTTGGCAAACAACAATAGCATTGGCCTAGGCCTACCTAAATTATATTAGGGTTAAACTTAAATAGTCAAAGGATACTGTCTTCATATTATTGCCATTTAAACATTGTGGACAGTATTTCAAGTTTATTAATAACATAAAAAGTTAGTATATACTCACATCTTATCTTATAATCATCTTATGATATGGATTAAACTTAAGGCTAATATACAAAACCTGAAGTATTATTTACACAAACTATCACACAAATTATAGCTTATGACACTGTACCCAAACTATCTGAGAAAAAACACAAATAAAAAGATGTACGGTATGGTTGTTTTTTAGTAGTGCGGTATAATGTTGGCATTCTCGCCGATGACACTTTTAACGCATTAAATCCAACTTAAACCACAGTCGTGTTTACATAATAGGTGTATGGAACTCGAAAGGAAACTAACTTACAGAAGGGCCATTTTGATTACCGGTATTGCTACAACATTAATGTAATTATTATTATTGTTGAACTCAAAAGAACGCCACGTTTCGAATTCCTAACAGAAAGGTGTAGGTAGGTAGAGTCTGAGTCATTATAACAAATTAATTAAATAAACTGTTCATTCGTAACGTAACATATCTAACCTAAAAACAAACTTCAACCAACAAAATGACAGCGACAGCAGCTGAGCTGATGTATATTTTGACAGTTCAACAACACGGTACTACAAAGCTCAAAATATGTACTGAAATAATGTTCAATGAAAAAACTGATAATTATTAAAATGTAATAATAAATCGCCAATTATAGTTTATTTAAAGCATTAAACCGTAAAAACGTTATCCTAAAAATTTCATGACAATCCATCAAACTGTTAAAATATAGATAGCGTCACACTACTTCGAATTCCAAACTGAGTAATAAGGATTTCGTTTCACTCAATCCAATTAACATTGAAACTTTGAGAGCCTGCAGGGCGAACTCTGAAGGTGTAGGGTTTTAAAACCCCCAAAAGGCACATCTAGAGAGTAATAATAGTTTTTCATTGATACCAAACATATATACAAAATAATAGTTTTATGGGGTCTAAAACCACCGACCAAAAATCAAGAAATTCTTTTACTAATGTAGATAGATGTCATTATTTTCATAAATAATCAAGAACTATTAATGGACTTACTAGGAATTCAAGTGCAACTAATCAAACCAAATTGTATTAAGTTTTAATAAATGTTTCGTATTTATATAATCTTAGAATAGTTATTATTTGTGATAGCTCTCCATGTGTAGGTATTTCTCTCTTGCATTCAGATCAGAATAGATGTCTTACAGTCAACACTATCATAGATAACTAATAACGGATTTATATTTTGTTATTCACACCAAAAACTCCATGATTAGTTTGAATTTACAATTTTCATAAGTAAATAAGTGGACAGTTTAGTTATACTTTGTTTAGGTCTACTTTGGGGGGCCCATGTAACGATATACGAATCTAATTTAAGGTTTCTATATCCATTCCATCAATATGTTATTAGAGTAAAATTACCTGATATTAAAACAATTAAATTTATTTCATAAATCAAGTACTCCAAAATGCAAGATAGCACATATGTACAAAAATAGTTATAATATTTACTTAAACAATTTTGAGAGTAACAGACTGAGTAAATGTTTAAGGTTTATAAATGACATATTCAAGTCTTGCTAAAGCCCTGTTCGCGATGGTTGGCACCTGGTTTGCGCATGCGCAGAAATGCCTTTCCCCTCCACTCATCTTAGTAGTCATCCTACCTATATGCATCTTTCTGTCAAAACATGTTTTTATTATTTTGGTCACCGTTTACATTAGTGCTGTTCGTCTAGTCGCTCGGGACTTTGGAGAGCGATATGCGGTAAAGCAGCAAGTCATTTAACATTGTAGGTTAAATAATAGGCTGGATTAACACGAGAGGTACTGAACCCGCATCTATACTCTTGTAATCGTCTTTGCTCGTCTAGATTTGACACAAACATCAAACGTGAATAGCATTAGCCCAAAATAACCAATCTTAGTTATTATCGTCAATAATCGTTCATTGATAATGGCTTCATATTATTTCATATAGCTGGTTTAAAATGTAAACAAAGCAAAGTTTATGTAAACATATCCGAAGGCATTATACGCCATGCAAAATATTTAGTAGATTGTACGCAACCGTTTGAGGGGAACAGTGGTGGGAGGTATTTACTATTTCTCTCACACTACCTCCCCTACATGCCAAGTACTGTAAACAGACCTGTACCTAATTTTTTCCAATATTCTTATTTTTATTATTTATTCAAAATAATTTTTGTGAAAATATGTTATTATAAATTGGAGAATTTTATATTAAGAGGGGCTCCAGTCCTCTACGTCTCCCATAAGACTAATGTTATCTTTGTCCCTCCTCAACGGGTTGTCCGAAATTGATTATTCATGGTTCGTTTTAAAAATTAAAAAATATATCTAGCGATTTCAGTAAGCAGAATTTTGTTATCATAAATAGTTTGCGCATAAAAAAAATCTTAAATACTGAATATTTTGGAATCTTATTGATCGATTATTATTTGCGATATCGAAATTCTGCTTACTGAAATCGCTAGGTATATTTTTGCTCTTTGAAATGAGCCATAAATCAACAATATCGAATAATCCGTTGAGAAGGAAAGGGCTTTGAAAGTTAACATTGGCCTTATGGGCAAAGCAGGAAGAAACGCGAAAAGTTTTGTGACTGGAGTGCCCTCTTAAGTACGAATAGTCTTTGTGGTATGCTTTGTTTCACAAATATATAATCTCCAAGAATTAGGGGTCTGCGTGCACCGAAACGGTGCCAGTACGGTACAAAACTAATTACCATAAAAAAAATTAAACAGAGATAGGCTAAGCAATGTTTAACAAAATAAGTAGTTGAAATAAGACAGACTCCTGTTGATAACTAGTAATTTCCTTTAAGGAAAACAAGCCCCAAAACTGGTAAGTTGACAGTCATTATTTATAGCTGAACGAGAATGGAGATAAGAAAGGTGGATAAGGAGAGCGGGGAGGGGATTGGTAGGGTCGCAAAATATCTGTCCTTGAAGTTAAGAAAGGTTTAGACTAAGAAAGCGTGAGAGATGAGGGGGGAGGGGTCTGGTAATTAGCAATAAACCAGTTGTTTGTCCACCATCATTCCTTGAGTGAGAAAAGGAATACTACCTTTTAATCATGTTCTTTCTCCATTATGATTTCAAATCAAACTGCTTTTATTTATGTATTATTATTATTGTTTTTTTGAAGTAGATTAGTGAAATTAATTTTAAATGATATAAAAAGGTTTTAAAAATGGTTGAAAAGTAATTATAACTACAAATTAAATTTATTTGTTGATGAGGTTGATAACTAATTATTTTAAAGGTGAAATAGCAAAATTAGCAGAATATCACTGTACTTTTATTACTTTCTTTCTTTATCCTCCAGTTTTACATGGTACTTACGTTTAAATGAATGTACTGTACATTTTTTATAGGCTTCAATTTTGAATTTAGTAGCCTAATTAAGTAATTTTAGGGTATTTTAATTTAAATCTGCAGTATTTAAAAGTCTAATTTATATATTTATTTAGTTTCACATCATACATAGTTTGTTTCAAGTTATTTTATTTTACTTTTTATTAATGATACAATATTCTCCCAACGCGCCAAGAATGGTATTTATTAAAATTTGGTTTTTGATGTTTGTGTGTTTTAAATCAATAGTTTTTATTTACATTGAAAGCAATACAATTAATCAGTTAAGAAACTTGTACAATTGATTGATTTTCAAGTAATTTTTGAATTCATTTATCATGAATATTTCATGATCTTGTATTTAATATTATTAATAAAAATGTTAAAACACAATACTCCAAAGATGCAGGCTTTAAAAAATATTTGTATCCATAGTATACTTATTTTTTCTTTCAACAGTATGACTGCGCGTGGGACGTGTTCCCGCCACGCGGCAACTGTTCCGATAGGCGAAGTCACATTTTCAATTCCCGGCTAAAGAATAACAAAAACACTGTACGGTGCTGTACTGCGTTACAACACAACACAACTGGACATAGTTCTACAAAGCCCCAACAGGACGCAGCACAATCCAGATAGCAGTAGTCAACCAGGGTCGCCATCTAGAGGGACTTAGTGGGATAAAAACGAATGCAGGGAAGTCCTGAGACTGCCGGGATATTGGAGGAAATTTACTACTAACCTACACCACAATAAAGATCGCATCCTGATCGTCACGAGCAACAAATATTGTCTTCCTCCGGCCCATCCTGAGCTCACACTGCGTCATTGTTTCTAAGTGGACTTGTTGGGAAGCCGGTGTCCCATGCGCATGCGCCGCGGGACCGCAATGCGATGCCGGCGTCCCACGCTCAGTCAAAATGTTAATACAATTTATAATAAAAACTGTATATGACGGGTAAATTGTACCGTACCGAATTTGTACCAAGAACCGAGGTACAAAATCTTTTACTGTACCAAACCGTACCGATCTGAAATTTTTGGTACTGCAGACCCTTACCAAGAATTAAAGAGTAGGCAAAGTAGTAGCAGGGATGGAAAAAGAGAGTAAATCTAGAGGATAGCCCATCACTTTATTACAATATAACTCTGAAATCAACAAAAAAGACAATTATACAATACAAAATGATAGACATGTCGTTAAAAAATACACAATATATACAGAGATCAGTGTTTATGAGCATAGACCCAATACGAACACCCTTATAAAAATAGTTAATGTACACATTAAGGTCACTATTTATATACAAAATGCTACATAATGCAGTAAGGCAGGGCTCACTTAACTTGATGCTGGTGCAGCATACACAGTAATTCCAGTCTCAGTTTATTTCCAATATTGAAAGCATTGTATTTGCCTCTAATTCTAAACTTTTCAATGAAAATTTGTAAATTATTTTTTAAACCATATAGAGAACTAAACTAAAAAAATAACTGATGATATGAATACAATATGATTCAGCAATGAAGGATTTTTATAATAAACTAAAACTAGGCTAAACAACTTATCTTCAATTATACATTTTAAATTCAGTCTACAGAGAGTCTACAATAAAGGTAAGGTTAAACCCTTCAACCCAGAATTGCTATGTAAGATGAGCTAAAGAACTGACATAAAAGCACAGGTACAAAGTAAATATATTTTCTTAGATTAACTTTCATATTATTAACACCACATGATACAATAAAACAGAAAATTCCACATAATGAGAACAAAGGTATGAGGAAACTCTCTAATTAATATTTTTATAAATTGTAGTCAAGATTAAAATTTTACTCAGCTTAAAAATATCTGCAATAATAACATTTCCTGCATTAATAAAAGGTTAATATGAAGCAAAATTACACACTAACATTACGATGAAAGCAAAAAGGCTTACAAATGTCACAACTCAGCAATAACAAATAATGTTACTGTTTAGTTTTAATGCTAAATTCCTCTTTTAAAAAGTCAAATCATTACTCATATTTAGGTCTAGCTTATTTTAAGAAATAAATTCATGAAGATACAACTTTAAGCAAAATAATCAGCAGGTGGATTTTATAAAATATAAATATACTCGAGAGCTAAATATTCCCTGTTCGAGCATAAATACTTAAAAGAATGTTTACTGGATAACAACTTGACTAAAACTTGAGATTTATACAAGCAATTTTAAAACTTATTATCGTTTAAGATAAGGATGTTTAACATTTTTATTTTACATAGTTGTTTTATTTTTTATATTTTCTATTTTGGATTTTAGCTATATTTAAGCTAAAAGGTTAGCTTTATGAGCTGAAAAATAAGTCAAGTAACAAATAAATATTAATCCTTTTTTTTCATATTTCCAGTCAGGATTTTAATATAAATTTCTAAAGGACTCAGAAGTTTAGACTTAGGAATCTATACATTAAATGTAAATGGCTTTTTTAAATTATGGATAGTATAAAAGATCAAAATCATTCATTAGTATATACCATTTGTATAACTTCTTTCATTGTCTATATGACTGATCAAAGTACAGGCAAAGAAAGAAGTACAAATAAACATATAAGAAACAAATTCTTTGGAAATGACTTTATTGAAAACTAAATGGCAGGGAGGTGTGGACTAAGACCCTTCCCTCCACTTTTGATACACTACTGTCATTGTCATCACCAACTATGGTGTCATGACAACGTAATTAAGTACAAGTTCAGCAGTGATGAAGTTGTGAAATAAAAAATAAAATAAATTCCTTTATCCAATGGCAAAAGTAAGCAAGTACTGTGGGGGCGGGGAGGGGGCTTCATTACAGTTTTTGTGCTAATATGCCAAAAAGTTATCTCCAAAGAGTAAACTAACATTTGAAGATCAATGTTTTATCTTGGTAATATATACAAATTGAGTAAAATAAATAAATAAAACTTAGAAAATAGCTGCCTACCTTGAGAACTCAATTTGGATGCCCTACCAAAAATCAAATATGTAAACCACTATACCTTTATACTAATTCATTCATAAATGAATAATGAAATTAAACTGAGAATTGAAAACCAAAAACAATTTCTTAACTTATTTAAGTGTAAAAATAACTTGCATACTACGATTAATGCCCAAAGATAACTGAAAATTAGGATAAAAAACAACAAAACTTTAGACCTGTATAAAAAAATATAAAGCAATAGATGCAGGTGGATTTAGAGGAATAAATTTACCAATGGACTATTTCATTATCAGCTTTTTGGATTGAGCGTGTGGGTATGCTCTTGCTTGAGGAGCAACACTGTCAACAGTGACTATGTCAAGCACATAAGCTATATTACAAATCCATCTCAGGTCAGAACATGCCCTTAGAATAATAAATCATGGTTTATCATTTTGTTTAGCAGTAGTAAAAGCCTATTGTTTCAGGTAATAAAATGACTACTGTGATTATTGTAAGTTGTCAGCGATCATTTCAAAGACACAATCACAAAGGTGATGCCAAAACAATATAAGTCATTCGAGTTAACAGCACCTAAGATGACACTTGGCCCAACTGAATTCTGAGGCAAAGGAAAGTCAAGCAGACATAACATGAGCTAATGTCAGGGAAATGAACAATACTGGTTTCTACTGACCAAGTGACCTTTTAAGTGATGTTGCCAACAAAATCAGCAACCTGCTGCAACTGGACTAAAGAAAATTAGGATGGTAAAAAATGACCTCTGTTTACTGCTTGTTATTTACATTGATAATCCCCAACTCAATAGAGAAAATTTGAAATAAATTCAACCTAAATCAGTACAACTCTGTAATAGATGTGCCACAGTTAACATTTTATGAAATATATATATATTACAGTCAAATTTACCTAACTATTTACAACATTTTCAAATATGCACATTTTATATATCACAAACGTGGGTTTTACAACCTAACACAAATACCACGGGTGTGGTACAAACTTAATGTTGTTTAAACAATACATACTTTTAAATAAAACAAGCCTTTTCTGAAACTTTCAAAGTTATTCACTTTTAAATATGTAATATTTACAAAATATTTAGTGTTATATGGTTAAAGTTAAATAAACCTTAGACACGATGAATTATATACTATACTGAAAGCATAAGTAAGTTAGAAAATTTCAATTTGTGGCAACTTACAGGTGACATAGAAGCTAAACTTACAAAATTGTAATTTGAATTATACTATGAATTTTTTGAGACTGAGAGACAAATAGTACCTTGGAATATATAAAACAGTATATAAAACTACATAAATAAATACTTTTTATATTTTTCATGTCTTCTTGGTATGAAAAGCTTTGTCAAAGTAAATATTACAAAAAAAAACAAAAACAAATGCAGTTTAGTGAAAACTTGCTGATTTATTTGTGTTCTAGTTTCGATCCTAACTATTTTTAGGGTGAGCAAGCTAAGTCTTTCTATTATACAATAAAACAAACGGTTATTGTCAAATTTATTTTGACAAATATTCATTTACTATGTTCAAACTCTATACAGAAATAAACAATATCCCAGCAGTAAAAATATTACTTTTGGTACAGCATCACAAGAATAAAAAGTACTTCACAGTGAAATAAAAACTTTTTCAATAATGTCGACATGGTGAGCAGTTTAGGGTTTGCGGGTGGGATCCTGGGTGTCCTTGTGGTGCTTGGGTCTCGGTTCCGAGGGGTCGACCAATGAGGTGGAGGCGTTGGACCTCGGCACCAGCAACACGGACCCGTCCGCCGACTGCTGCAGACTCCACTCGTACGGAGAGTACGGGTTGCCCTCGGAGTCCCGCAAGGCCTGTGCATATACATAACAGTGAGAATACTTCAGATAATTACTAAATAAGACTACAAGGTTAATTTTTATTAGTAAAAGTGCACAAGGATCACACAATTCAGTGAAGAGAAGAATATGGGACGCAGGTTATTCGCACCACAACTGCCCGTAACAGAAGGCTGGACCACCCATCATCATGGTTCCAGAAAATAATCTTGTCCCGAAATAAATTAAATGATGAAGATATAACCGACTACCTTCACGGTTTTATCTTTTAGCTCATTAACATATTGAGCAAATGGGTTATTTTCAGCTGCATAACGCAACACAATGCTTTATTACTTTTTTACTTTTTATGAGGTATAAAATAGGGTTATAAATAGAGATGTGCGAGTACTCAAAATTTCGGGTTCAAGCCGAGTTTGGCACTGAAACTCGAGGTTTTACTGAAACTTGAATGTTTCGAGCGAGTTCAGTGTACTCCCGCTGTTTACCCGCACCGTGTGTCGCCTGTAAATTCAAATTGAGCGTGAACGCATTTGAGGTGTTTTAAGAGTTGTGATATGGATTTTAGTGTTTTGTTAA
The DNA here is from genome assembly GCA_963675035.1 of Allygus modestus. Lineage (NCBI taxonomy): Eukaryota > Metazoa > Arthropoda > Insecta > Hemiptera > Cicadellidae > Allygus > Allygus modestus. The sequence continues at coordinate 275,485,756 of OY776111.1, read as the reverse complement.
TAAATAAGTAAATTGTGGCTGATACATTTGTGTTATTCTTTATACCAAAATGGGAGGATTTACCAGGACCTTCAGATTGAGTTGTATGAACACTGTCTCTATAGTCCACTTTTAGGTTAACCTAACCTTATAATTTTTTAAAGTAAAACAACAAAACATATCTGTAATGACATCTAATAGGTAAGCATAAGAAGTTTGTGCTTGTTTTTTGTTCCATAATAATTGAAATTGAGCTGTTTTTAAAGACAAGTGATTTGTTTTGGCCTTGTTTAAGTTTCATTAATGTTTTTTTAAATAATTTGTAATATCTGAAAACTCTATTTAAGACATAATTTCATCAATTGATTTGTAAGGCACTTTCAAACATATCTTCATGTTGTTACTAACTGATTGTTCTTATTAGGACTATTAGTGTTAAAATTAATGCTAAGATATGTTAGTAGGGGTGTGCGAGTACTCGAAACTTTGAGTTTTCAACCGAGTATTTTTATACTCGAACTCGACTCGAAGTTTTTAAAATTACTCGAAAGTTCGAGCGAGTATTTCCCGCCGATTTCCGGACGATCGCTAACGATTGCGACCGGCCAAAACGCGTATTAACGGCTGCAAAAGGCAATTGCATCACGTAAAATTGGCCGAAAATGACGACCGCGAACGATTGCGACCGGCCAAAACGCGTAGTAACGGCCGCAAAAGGCGATCACATCACATAAAATCGGCCGAAAATGACGACCGCGAACGATTGAGACCGGCCAAAACGCGTAGTAAAACGGCCGCAAAAGGCGAACGCATCGCGTAAAATCGGCCGAAAATGATGATCGGACTGCGTAATTTCGGACGTAACTTAACGATTTCGTCATTTAATACTGATTATAAACGATGTCTGGACCAGGTGAAATTGGCCAAATGACAACTGGGCCCTGTTTCATCGGCCGGAAACGAATGTCAAACCGTGTTTTGTTTGTCAATACGTAATCCAGTTTGTTTGTACTGGCCAAAACTTTGTATTGCTACTCATGTACTAGTTAGAAACCATGTTTATATTATCAAATATAGGGTGGTATCAAAATCCCATTACACCAATTTAAACTACCAACTGATGGCAAATACTCGCTCGAAAATACTCGAAACTCGAAAATAATTGGCACTACTCGACTCGACTCGATTAAAAAAATCACTACTCGCACACCCCTATATGTTAGTAAATGTTAGTAAGAAACTAGGCTAATGTTTTTACCCTGTAATAGGCCATATTAAAATTAAAATAAAGTTTATTTTAACTTATAGGCCTAAATGTAATTTTATTTTCTCCATTCGGAGAAAGATGTAGCCTAGGCATACATGTAGCCTAGGCAACATAATATACAAAACATAGGAAAAATAAAAAGGAGGAAATAAAATTAAAAACTGAGATTATTTTTTAATGAAACTGTTAATTAATACCATATAGGCTATATCAAACTTACTTATATAGACTTAATACCAACAGATTTAAAGTATTTGATCTTCATGGCAAATGTTATGCAATAACTTTGGTATGATTTATTTTCAGATTAAATAGACTTAACTTTTTCCAATGAAGCAGAAATCCATTTATTTTACTTACTATTGTTATTTTCAGGTCATACTGACTATAAAAGTATATTTTATTAACAAAATTTATAAATGGAATCCTATACACTGTTTTGATCCAATCCAACTCGACCTGTTTTTTTTACTTTTTATACTCGACTCAAACTCGAGATTAAAATTTGTTGCCATTTACTCGACTCAAACTCGACTCGACTTAAAAAACCTGTACTCGCACATCTCTAGTTATAAATTACCTGGAAAATATGCCTGTAGAGCTGAGTGTACTTGTTCTTCATCCTCTGAGTCTCGCCAACCAAGTAGTCTCGGTCACGCATCAGCCTGTGCTTCCTGTCCCTCATCTGCTTTACTTCATCGGCTAGGTTCATTATTTGGTCGAGTTTACGTTTACGGCAATTCTGAGCAGCAACCTGATGAAAAATAGCTAAACATTGTAATTAGATTGTAAAAGTTGATAAAGAATAGTAACCACACCAAAATAGTTTTGTAAGAGATAACAATATATTCGAGATTTACTCTTGAGAAAGTTATGTTTGCTTTGACAATATGACTCTAGACAATATCAGTTGACACTTTGTGAACAAATAATTGCGTCCTGATGTGTTTATTGAAGTCAACACATTAGATAAAGCTACTATTCAGTATCCCTGCCCTTCTCTTCAATCTGGCAGAAGCACAACTACTCAGTACCTTATTCTTGCCACGGCGTCTGATGTCTCGTATGAGTGAAAGTTGCGACTCACTGAGGTCATATTTAGACAACCGCTCATTGAACTCGTCCATGGGCAAGTTGATGATCTCCGCCACAGGTATGGGGACGCTCAAAGCTCGCGCTCTCTTCTCGTCCCTAGTCAACGGTTCTTCATCACTTCTACGTCCTGGTAATACAGATAAACACCGTTAAAACATAATATTTGCTAATTCAAGCAACAAATTGTTGCCATAAAACGTAACTTGTTTCATGTCCTTAAAATGTTTGCTTGCATAAAACTATTTATAATTCAGGGTAATTTTGCCTCATTATATTTTACAAACAGTTTTGGAGAAAATCAACAGTTGAAAATCACCTTTCAGTAGAATAATGTTATAAAGCTAAGACAGAAAAATCAATAGTGGCCTATACATACAGAGGGTTCTGCAGAGGTGCAGTAACCTAATAAAACATCACATATATCAAACATTAAAGTGACTCAAAGATCGAAGATCTCAATGTGTGTTATCACTGTTATGCTAATATCATAAACTGTTTTTCTAAAAATGTCAATAACAATCTAAAAATACAAAATAATAATGTTAAAACTGATCTAAATTGTTTTATTTATAACCAAGATGTTTTTCTTTGAACAGATTCAAGATACAGCAATAACTTACTAATTAATTACAGTAGACAGGGTAACTAGAGGGTGTGTCAGTGTTTGATGTCAGATAATTAAGGCTATTTTTGCAATAAGGGTTTGCCACTGTTGTTATCAGAAACACTGAATGGGTATACTTTTTTTGGAGAGATATAGTCTAATATTAACTATTAGCGTGCTAGTAGGGTAGACTATCATGAAAGTTACACATGAGTAAATGTGTCATCCGGAACTTCCTAGCAATTCTGGTAATCACCAAACTAATATAATAAACGGTATCAGGAAACTGACACATACTTTCTCCCTTTTAGCCAAACTTTAATGAATAAATTACTTTTTATTTACTAAATATAGAATACAAAGCACGGTCGAATGTACAGAAAATCTTGTAAACAAGTTGTTTTAAAAAACATCCACCCAAATTCCTGCTTTGGAGGCACTACAGGATCCATTGCTGCACTCGTGGTTTTAAGAGGGGAAATGCCCCCTATTCCCCCCCAGGGATATTAAGGGGCAACATATTTCGAATTAACTCTGTTGGTCAATGCTAAATTGACAAGCATATCAAGTTTGAATGAAATTGATCAGTAAACAAGAGAGAAATAGTTATTTTTGTATTCCACATAAGAATAACATTGGACAACGTACTGCGTTTACCGCTAAATGAAAATCTCAATTTTCTCCGAAACCAGCAATCGTAGAATAGTAATTCAAGATACTAAATTATTTAGTTTTTTGAGCTCTTTTTAATGGTGAATAGTAATATTTTTTTATATTCATGTATTTTTATGAAAAAACCAAAAAAAACTTAATTTTGGATGTTTTAAGTCCTGTAATTTCTGAACCCGAATTTTTACAGGTATGCGGGTGGTGTCATTTTGTTGCAAAACTAAAGTTCAACAAACGACTAAAGTTTAATCAAAATCGTTAGAGCCGTTTTTGAGAAATTTTGATTTTTCATGTTTTTTGGCGGTTTTTGGGGGATAATTACCCTTAAAAATCAAAAATTCAAAAAAATGAAAAAAACGCCTGGAGATATCGTGGATTAGTACCTACATACCAAATTTCATCAAAATCAGCCCATTGGTTAGGGCTCTAGCTCTGTACACATCCACACAGACACGCACACACACACACACACACACACACACACACACACACACACACACACACACACACACACACACACACACACACACACACACACACACATCACGTAAAAACCACTTTTTTGGGTTCAGGGAGCACCAAAACGAATATTTCCACTAACAACTCAAATTCGAAAATTTTGACGAAAACAACACTCTCTCCATATACTATGTATAGAGGGAGAAAGTAAAAAACAAAAAACACTAGCGTTTCTGACAGATGAAACCAAACAGGCTAGTGGAATCTCTGCTTCTAGCCAGTATATAAATAGCTGTTATTTGTGGCTGGGTCAGTTTGACTCTAATTATGTAATAGAGGCTTGAAATACCAATTAAGTTGTCCTGTATTTGTTGAAGATTGTTAATTATTTTTGAATATTTTTATAAAACTGCAGAAGACTGAAACATAATATGATGCAGCTGCCAAACAACTAACTAGATAGGAACAATACCAAAGTTGTGAGTCATGGTTAGGCGTTCAGCCCGCGTGAGGGAGAAAATAAAGTCATCAAATCCCTGAAAAAGCGGAACGTTATTTTGGTCCTGCAAAACGTCGGATTTTCTTCTGGAACGATTGTTTTGTTTTATTCGTGTTGGTAATGTGTAAGTGTTTCACGAGTTCCAGAACAACAAAAGTTAGGTGAGTGAAGCCCAATACTATTTCCAACAACGGAATACACCTCACCCACAAACAAGTCATTTAGAAATAGAACAATACCAAAGATACAAATTTGTATTATTACTGTTGTGTTTAGGGCCATAAAGACTGCAACACAAACAAATGCCTTGATACTTTTGGGTACAGTAAAAGGGATCAGAGAATATTAAATTAGTGATTGTTTACTATAAAAATTCTTTAGTAAAATATTTCTTTAAATTTAATTAAATGTACTATCTGATGTCTACACAGAGTGCGAGCCCAGGTAAACAATGCCGACGTAGCGAATGTGAAATAAAATGCTGCCAAACATGCTTATTCATCTGTGCATTTTTTTGTCTTACAGGGAAATTTCCCCTATTTACGCTGTGAATCCGCACCTATGTACTAATATATGATATATATAATCAAAAACATACCTTTTTGTTTATCTCTTGCCACAGGTCTCTGCATGGCCCCTGTCTGATCTGGAGGGAGATGGTATGTGTGGTTGTGAATAACGTGGTGGTCTGCTGGTCTCACCCCTGCAAAAAAACACACATCTGTGTTAGATGCTGATTGTACTGCTGATAAATAATGGTTGGAGCACCTTATCAAGTTAACAACACTTTTTCTTTCATTAACGAAAATGTTAATTCTTTTCATGGTTACTATCGTGGCAACTTTTAACCACCTATTCCGAGTAAACTACTGAACGTAGTGCGGCCAGGTTGGTGTCAAAAGATTTCCCTTAGGCCCAGGTTGTTGAAAAATATTTGATATCATAAATTTACTCAGTTATAAGTTTGCAATTGGCAAAAAAAACTGTTTTTTTGCCTTTTGTCGACATCCCCCTGTATAAGGAGCATGTAACCACCTATTTTGAGTAAACTACTGAACGCAGAGAGACAAGGTTGGTGTTAAAAGATTTCCCTTAGGCCCAGGATGATGACAAAAGGACTATATCCTACATTTATTTAGTGATAAGTTTGTAATTGGCAAAAAACACTGTTTATTTGCAGTATTTTATTTGCAATCATTTGGTTTACCGAGCCATGTGTTCCCTACTTTGCATCGAAATCCAATACAACAGCTGAGTAAAGTTAAGGTTGTTTTTGTAGATAAAGCAGACAACTAATCCTAACTAATTTTAGGTTTTTGGACTGAAATTTATAAGCAGTAAGGAACACTAATTCCATGCTGAAGGCGAATAGAGTTTATACTACTGTATACAAGTGTCAGCAAAGTTCAATTCAGATTTATGTATTCTATATTTTCTATTTATATTTCAGTTTTGGTTTACTTTTACTTTTGCGGCGAAATTGGGGTTTATCACTGTTAATGGATCCAAAAGTAGATGATTTCCTTTGATAAATCCTGGGTCTCAGAAAATATTACAGCAAGGCGGCATTGTAGCCGTTCAATTGGAGATGTAGTTTTTTTGGGTCGTTTTTAAAGTTTTGTGTAAAACTGAATAAGAATATGTTTTTAAATATCGGTGATAGCCATTATACTCCCTAAAGTAGTGTAGACTATATAAAACATGACTAAGACACAAATATAGTTAAGAATGGGAGGTAAAAATGCAGAGGAACTAACTACATAAGGTTTGTGGGAAACCAATACAGTTAAGATGATTGATATAATCCAGTAAACCACATTTCAGTTACATATTTCAAGTTTAAAATTCCGATTTAGTTATTTATCTAAAAATTTAGTTAGATTTCAAATTCATGTGCTGTATTGGCTGGAACTGGGTGAAACTGGATAAAACTCCGATAAGAAATTTAATGCTATGGATAAGAAAACTAAAGACTATCCTATGACCTATCCTATTAGCATTAAATAAAATGTGAAACTTTCCATACAGTTTATAGCTAACTAAAATTTCCTGTGTGTAGCTTGCGCATCCCGTTTTGCAAAGCGAAAATAGTAAATAGTTAAATAGTAAACAAAACAAAGACAGTCTGTAGTTATATGTAATACTTATAACAGCTGTTTATTCAATTGAATTGAACTGAATTAGAATAACACATGTGACTTCTTATAAATCTCTCATCCATATGAATAACATGGGGACTTGGAAGTCCCTTGGGGCAGAGCCCTGAAAAGCCTTAATTGAAAATCTAAAGCCAGTTTGCACATCTGCACACGTAAGACACACGTTTTCGTGAATAATATGTGGGGGTAAATCATAAAACAAAAAAACCTCATTGTTTACAAAGTTTGCATGTAGCGTATTAATAATATAGATAGATAAATTATATTTTTTTGTTGGTCTATCTTTAGATAGTTTGTATGTTAGCAGATGAAATACAATTAAATTTTGGTAAATATGTAAACTTTATTTATCTTTTAGCTATAAAAGCAGTGAAAGTAGAACTCGTGCGGATCTTCTTGAAGCCTGGGTGTTATTGGTTAAAGTGGTTTAAACCGGTTTTTTAGGTGGAGGTGAGCGATTGACATCTGTTCTTAGTCTATTGAATAAAAATCACTTGTGATAATCAACTGTTACGCGCCAAACCAAAAACATTGCAACCGCAAAGTGATTGTTATGCAAATATCTTAGGTTAACACTGTCCCACACATCTCGCGAACAGGCCTGAACATTCGGCCAAACATCCTCCCGAATGTTCATTGAACATTCCGTCCCGTGTTCTTGCTACCAGTACACTATGGCACAACAAAGGCGAACTAAGGCGAGCGCAATAGTGTACTCAATGCAATAGTATGCTGTATGTTCGGGATGGTTTGCCTCGCCATGATTTGTGTTCGCCGTGCTCCGCTTTTTGTCGGGTTTTTGGCACGAATCAAAAGAGACGACAGGAAGCGAATGGCGAGCATGGTATTGTATGGTATTGGGCGAGCGTGTACTTGGTTAGTTCGCTGTGCACATTCGGTTGATTTGGTGCAAGACTCGTTCCGAACATTCGGCGGGTCATTTGAGTGAATCATTTGGCTATAGTGTACTGGTACCAACAAGTTCGTGTAGCTCCCACACTTCTCGCGACTACTCCGAACATTCGGAGTTTAGCCGAGTGTTCGGGCGTTTTCGCGAAAAGTGTGAGACAGCATTTATTGATTAGGCCAAACACAAATTATTTTCATTTGCCTTTAACCTAGTGAGTTCGCTGCGCCCATAAGTTTAAACATTACGTTTATAGGAAAAAGTATTGAAATTACAATGGACCATCAGCAAAAGCAAATACACTCTTTTAAGAGTAAAAAACAGCTGATCGTACAAGAACAAATATTCCAAATACTAGACAAATTATTTCCGCAGGAATAGTATTTTGACACATGGTATTGTGAACTTCCCCTTCAACGCTGATCCCCCCCACTCTTCTGCTGGCACCCCCTACTCAGGCTTCACGAAGATCCGCACGAGGTCTAGTTAGGTTAATTTGTATTACAAATTTGAACCCGATGAAATTTGATGAATTTGAAACCTTTAAACACTTAATACAATTTAACTGCAGTTTTTAGGAAACAAAATTTGGCTTGAAGAGACACCAAAATGGGTTTGATTCAACATTCAGAACTAAACTAACAACGAAGACTAAACCTTTTTGGGCTATTGTATGCAGGCGTGAAATGGCTTTTGTAAAAAGACAATGAATAATTTAATATGCATTTTGTTGGGGCTTTATTACAATATAACTTTTAAATTTTGCACTGCGGATTCTCATTTTGTTACATGCAATTCATAATTAGCTTTTTAAATATAAATTGTTAAGCCATTAATTTTTTTTATAACTAGTGAACAATACTTCTTTAGTTTGTTTAAGCCTCTCATTTTTTACAGGCTAATAACAGCTAGTTTTAAAATGTCAATAGATCACTGACAACTGGTAAAAAATACCTAATGCTAAATAAAATAAAAATTGTATACTGTGTTCAACAGAAAAAGGAAGAGATTGGTTAATGGGAAACTCTGCCAGTTACAACCCACTTGCTGTTTCAGTTTGAACAATTTTATCATACTCAGTTGAACTCTTTATTATGATTACAAGGAGAGCACAAATGGTTAAAAATTGTTCAAAGTTCAAGGGCAGAAAACTAAACGAGATCACAAACAGCTTTGCTGACGTGAGACAAGTGAATTTCCGCATTAAAACCTTAATAAGATAAAATAAATGGGTTAAACCAACACTGGTTAAATTTTTTTGAAAATTGAAACATTTTATTTGTTGGCTGTTTTAATGCTCCTGGTTAAATTTAAATTCACTAATACGATGCCAATGTTGTACATTATAATGTTAGAATGAGGTATTTTCAGGATAACAAGTTGGTATAGGGGTAGGGGTATTGGTGATAAAACAATATTAAGATATGAAAAACAGCCTTTTCCAGTGTAAAACCCCCATAAGACAACGTACTGTATTTTGACAATTAATATTTTCTTTAATAACTCGGTAAGTACTTGTGCTAGAATGATGAGGGAGGGCTTAAAATTTTTGGCTTTTTACGTACAATAAGTTAATGTGCAATAAGTGTACATTTGGGACTTTTTTGACCCTTTTTGGGCCCAAAAACTAAAATTTGAAAACTTAAAAATCCCAAAAAAAGGGGGTTAGAGTTTTCCGATTGTTTTGCCCAACGAACTTGTCCAACTGATTATAAATAGGAATGTCTCTACCAAATTTGAAGTAAATCGGACAAAAATTGCGACCGCTAGATATATATATATATAAAGTTTTTCAGGGGGTCACATTAGGAAATTTTATGGTGGTCCCGGGCTTAAGTCTCACTGTGCAGGTCATGCTAATCGTTCACTTTTCCATAGGAAATTCACTAATAAGGCAAATATGAAAATATTACGATCACCATATTACAATAAAACTAGTGGTTTTCAGGCAATTTAACATTTCTTGTGTATGTGAATTTTCTATTTACTGTTTACTTGCTTAGGAAGAAATTTGCTGACAAAGTAGAAACTTTAATTAACATTATAAATAATTACATTTGATCATTTTATTTTAAAGTTTTGGCATTGTTTTTCTTTTACTTTAAGATAGTATTTAAGGATAAAAAGGCCAAAATTAAAATAAAAAACTGTGGTAATCTTCCCTATCTAATGTTCTATGGAAGTCCCAAGTTTCAGCCTTCTAGAGCCTTCAGAAACGTGCAAAAAGACGCCTTTAAATTCAAATTTGTTCCTTACGGAATTATATATTAAGATAGAACAGACTGTACAACTCGTTAGCCATTTCTATACCACTACTCGCAGGACGTTCACCTGAGTGCAGATGCCTAGTGAACTCCACACTGCAGCTGTACTTCATCTCCGGCCCTGGCTTGGTGGCCTCCTGGTGCAGCGCAGGGAAGGGGCTGGGGTCACTGGGGGCGGGGCTGAAGTCAAACTTGACCCCCGTCGGGACCCCAGGGCTGGGCACCACCCCCATGCTGCTGTTGGAGCTTGACCCTGGACACCACAATTTAAACAAATTATGTACAGTATGTGGATATGAATATTATTTTACACTTCACTTTTAAATACAATCAAATATAAGGGGGAAGTGGCTAACATTTTAACTTTTTAACACGTTTGCTGCGACTGCCCAGAGGCGGGTCGATTGCAAAATGCGGCCCGCCAATCGCTGGTCAGGGTCACATTTCTAAATCTTGGCTAACCAATGGCTGTAGCGCTCGAAGGCTCTGTACTACATTACAATATAGCTGAACGTAGTTATAAAAAGCGCCAACAGATAGCAGCACATGATAGGTCAATGTAGAGAGTCAGTACTGCTATTTTGAGGGATTTTATTAGCAAAAATAGCAGTTTTCCCAGTCCCGTAGTTGCGGGAATTGAGGGAAATTTCAGTGCCAAACTACACAACAAATGTCACATGGTTATATCTAAATTGTGAACAGCGTATAGTCCGTTCTCGTCAAATGCTGAGCTCACACTGAAGCAATGTTTGGCAGGGGAGCGCACTACTAGTAATATAGTAGGCCGCTTGGCGCGCTAGTGGCGAGGTACTATATTTATAGTAGCCCACAGCCTACGTGTTAACAAACTTGCTATTATGGAAAACATAGGTTATTTATTTAACCTCATAACATTTAATTTTACGTTGCGGATGTTTACTTATCAAAGATCTACATTTATAAAGCAAAGTCTAATTTTAAATTACATGTGATATAATGTTCAATATACCATACCAAATTAGAGCATGTTATTGTGATCAAACCCTATCATATAGCATATCAATATGTGTGTTTAAAATTCAGAAATTATTAAAAGATCCCTTAGAGCTTTGTCCCATTGGCCTTAAAAGTTTCTATGTTTATTTATCGCAGAAAATGATTCTAGTTTTACTATAATATGCAGCAAAGGCAAATTTGTTAATCCCACCATACAAAATATTCACAAAAATTAGCAGACATTTTATAGATAACTGAGATTTTGATGACTAGTAAATTATTAAGCATAAATGACGACTACATCATATAATACCGGCTGTAAATGATGATCGACCCAAACTAAATCGGCCTAAGCCTTGCGTAGCTGTAATAGATGTCTAAACCAAATTATCTTAGCCGAAACTTCTACTGTGTGGCATATAATGAAATGACTAAACTTCCAAGTAACATTTGTTAAAACTGCAACTGAATCACAATGATGCAATATTTTTTACTTTTACTAGCGTTATATATATAGTAGGGGTGTGCGAGTAGTGATTTTTCAAATCGAGTCGAGTCGAGTAGTGCCAATTATTTTCAAGTTTTGAGTATTTTCGAGCGAGTAGTTGCCATCAGTTGGTAGTTTAAAATAGTGTAATGGGATTTGGATACCATCCTAGATTTGATAATCTAAACATGGTTTCTAACTAATAAATGAGTAGCAATACAAAGTTTTGGCCAGTACAATCAAACTGACAAACAAAACAAGGTGTGACATTCATTTCCAGCTGATGAAACAGGGCCCGGTTGTCATTTGGCCAATTTCACCTGGTCCAGACATCGCTTACAATCAATATTAAATAACGAAATCGTTAGTTACGGCCGAAATGACGCGCTCCGATCATCATTTTCGGCCGATTTTACGCGATGCGATCGCCTTTTGCGGCCATTACTACGCGTTTTGGCCGGTTGCATTCGTTCGCGGTCGTCATTTTCGGCCGATTTTACGTGATACGATTGCCTTTGCGGCCGTTACTACACATTTTGGCCGGTCGCAATCGTTCGCGGTCGTCATTTTCGGCCGATTTTACATGATGCGATGGCCTTTTGCGGCCGTTACTTCGGGTTTCGGCCGATCGCGATCGTTAGCGATCGTCCGAAAATCGGCGGGAAATACTCGCTCGAACTTTCGAGTAGTTTTAAAAGTTTCGAGTCGAGTTCAAGTATTAAAATACTCGGCTGAAAACTCAAAGTTTCGAGTACTCGCACACCCCTAATATATAGCAAAGGCATAATTAATGATAATGACTTTCACAATAATTTTTGTAAAAAGTACTTGTAAACAACAACCGAACTGATTTCTATTAACCCATTGGATACTTATTTTTTTAATGACTGCATGGCCCCAGAAACCCAATTAAATTTCAATATTTTGCAGTGTTTTAGTAAATAAGCTGTAAAAAATTACTTTTGCTACTATTTGGGCAAATATAGTGTTTTTCTTGAAGCTGGATACATTTTATTTTTAATATGTTAATAGAAAACAAAAAATAAAAAAATCATATTACAAATATTTTGTTATAAAAATTAAAATTTGAAAAAATAATATAGTAAAAATAAAAAATAAAAATAAATGTCTAATCAGTTGTCTAGTAAAGAGCAAAAACTATTTCCTTACATAAAATTTTTTAGTTTTTTACTTTATCTAAAAAAACAAATTTTTTATGATTTCTTTTGCAAAACCACTTTTTTTAATAATTTATATTTTTACCCGTTTGCCAAAAATAGACCACAATGCTATATTTTACTGATAAAAATCATTCATGGATATAACCTTAAAGTAAAAACAAATACAAAAAAAATAAATAAAAATTTAAAAAATAAAAAATGTTCGAAAAAAAATATATGGTATATTACATCATTACGAAACCACTCCGTGATAAATATTTTGGGCCAAAACAGCTATCACGGAACCGTTCTGTGAAAGGTATTCAATTGGTTATTCAATGGGTTAAACACTGAACCAAACCCAAAACCGAACCAAAGAACATTGGAACCAACACATTCCTAACATGTTTGTTCACACTAACCAGCGCCCTGCTCCTGGAAATAGCGTTTTCCGTACATGTGGTGTTTCTTCTGTGCCACGGAAGGTTGAGGCAGTCTGCTCACAGCCCCCCCCTCTGTAGCGTTCACAGGCCCGCGGCCAGGGTAACTGTAGTCATACCATCTCAGCTTGCTGCAACACAACATCACACATAACTAATTTTATACCCAAGTACTTCAATGTTTTATATCTATTCCTAAATGATAACAATAATCTGAACAAATATCAGAAGTCTTAGAGGCTTTATAATACTCTGATATCATGATAAAATCGGTTAATGTCAGGCTTTGTACGAGTTATATTTTTTGTAACCTATGCTGTTTAATTACTCACCGATATCCGGCTTATTTCGACTGGTATCAAAATACAAAACTGATCGTGGTATATAGTTATATTTTTTTTCTTAAAAATAACATAAGTTTGCAATGTTTGCATAATAGCACTGGAGCTAGAGGGCATGATTCACTGACTATTGGTGCTGCCATGTGCCTATAATTTCAAGCTCAGACAATTGACCTAATGAGGAAAACTGTTACCACAATCTATTGGATGCCTTCTGCTTCCCACTCTGGTGAATTTGAGTATAAATACCCACGTCGCAGCAAACCTGCATACTCAGCGAATTTTGAATGCATATATATGGGTCTCGCTATTACTAGAGCCACTTACCAAGTTTCACAACAATACATTCATTAATAAGTGATACAGTATAGCATTTTATTTATTCTCCATAAGAATAACATTAGGGCTGAGTATGCAGGACTCCTGCAACCAGGAAGATAAACAATTTTTTTGAAATTATCAATATAACTCAACCAGGTGGAAACTACATACCAAGTTTTATTAATTTAGGTTCACAACTAAGGGAGATATATAACTTGACTTATTCTCCATATGAATAACATGGAGGCCGAGTAAAAAGATTTACTGCTACCAGGAAAATCAACAAAAACCATTTTTTTGTGCAAATATCAATATACCACAACCAGTTGAAGCCACATACCCAGTTTCATCAATATACATTCATAAATAATCGAGGTATCAAATTTGATTTATTCTCCACAAAGATAACATTGGACAACATACTGTGTTTAGCACTTTGAATATCTCTGCAACGATTGGACGTAGAACAACAATTTAAACACCAAAACGATTTTTTTGTAGAGCTAAACTTCTTGGTGGATAGAAATGTGAAGTACTTAGTAAAATTGTCTGAGGAAAATCTAAAAACCTTATTCCCATAAGATTAACTTGGGAAATTTAATAGACGCGTTTTTTGACTTTTCTCCACAACCACGTAACCGCTTAATGATTCAAAATACTAAATTATTTGCACTTTTAAGCTCTATAAAATGGCTGTAACCAAAACCGAGTGTTTTTAAAATTTTAGGGTCAAAAGTTCAAAAACTGATTTTTGGAAAATGTTAAACCCCCATAAAACCCCCTTCCCATAGTCCAATCGATCTGGTTTTTGAACTAAAATTAATAAATGTTACTCTTCACATTTGTGCCAAATTTCATCCAAATCAGACATTTATTTAAAAAGTTATCAAGGTAACGGACACACACACACACACACACATATATATATATATATATATATATGTACATATATATAAATTTCAACAAATAGTGTTTTTGGCATCTGAGGACCTCAAAACAAAAAGTTATCATGGTCTCGGGATTAAGTCTTACCATGCCACCTATGGTAATAACTTCTTCCCTATAAGGGAAATTTACTAAAACGGTCGTGGTATTTGAAAATTCTACTGAAAAGGAACTTACCCGTGATAGTCAGTAGCATAATGATCTGCCGGTGTGTGTCCTGAGTCAGAGTTTGTCTCCATCCACTCAGTGTCAGATGAGAGGCTCGGCACTCGCTCACTACCCATGGAGCTGACAGCAGAGTCAGAGTCTGTGGCTCTCTCACCAGCAGTGGCGTTGTTGCTGCCTTCCAGCATGCGCATCGTGTACATTCCTGCAACACAAGAGAACACCACTGTAATCACCTTCCACTCGCTCACTGCCCATGGAGCTGACAGCAGAATCTCTCTCACCAGCAGTGGCGTTGTTGCTGCCTTCCAGCATGCGCATCATGTACATTCCTGCAACACAAGACAACACCACTGTAATCACCTTCCACTCGCTCACTGCCCATGGAGCTGACAGCAGAGTCAGAGTCTGTGGCTCTCTCACCAGCAGTGGCGTTTTTGCTGCCTTCCAGCATGCGCATCGTGTACATTCCTGCAACACAAGACAACACCACTGTAATCACCTTCCACTCGCTCACTGCCCATGGAGCTGACAGCAGAGTCAGAGTCTGTGGCTCTCTCACCAGCAGTGGCGTTGTTGCTGCCTTCCAGCATGCGCATCGTGTACATTCCTGCAACACAAGACAACACCACTGTAATCACCTTCCACTCGCTCACTGCCCATGGAGCTGACAGCAGAGTCAGAGTCTGTGGCTCTCTCACCCGCAGTGGCGTTATTGCTGCCTTCCAGCATGTGCATCGTGTACATTCCTGCAACACAAAACAACACCACTGTAATCACCTTCCACTCGCTCACTGCCCATGGAGCTGACAGCAGAGTCAGACTCTGTGGCTCTCTCATCAGCAGTGGCGTTGTTGCTGCCTTCCAGCATGCACATCGTGTACATTCCTGCACACAAGACAACACCACTGTAATAACCTTCCACTCGCTCACTGCCCATGGAGCTGACAGCAGAGTCAGAGTCTGTGGCTCTCTCACCAGCAGTGGCGTTATTGCTGCCTTCCAGCATGCACATCGTGTACACTCCTGAAACACAAGACAACACCACTGTAATCACCTTCCACTCGCTCACTGCCCATGGAGCTGACAGTAGAGTCAGAGTCTGTGGCTCTCTCACCAGCAGTGGTGTTATTGCTGCCTTCCAGCATGCGCATTGTGTACATTCCTGCAACACAAGACAACACCACTGTAATCACCTTCCACTCGCTCACTGCCCATGGAGCTGTCAGCAGAGTCAGTGTCTGTGGCTCTCTCATCAGCAGCACTGGCGTTGTTGCTGCCCTCCAGCATGCACATCGAGTAAATTCCTGCAACATAAGACAACACCACTGTAATCACCTTCCACTCGCTCACTGCCCATGGAGCGGACAGCAGAGTCAGAGTCTGTGGCTCTCTCACCAGCAGTGGTGTTGTTGCTGCCTTCCAGCATGGACATAGTGTACATTCCTGTAACACAAGACAACACCACTGTAATCACCTTCCACTCGTTCACTGCCCATGGAGCTGACAGCAGAGTCAGAGTCTGTGGATCTCTCACCAGCAATGGCGTTATTGCTGCCTTCCAGCATGCACATCGTGTACATTCCTGCACACAAGACAACACCACTCTAATCACCTTCCACTCGCTCACTGCCCATGGAGCTGACAGCAGAGTCAGAGTCTGTGGCTCTCTCACCAGCAGTGGTGTTGTTGCTGCCTTCCAGCATGGACATCGTGTACATTCCTGCAACATAAGACAACACCACTGTAATCACCTTCCACTCGTTCACTGCCCATGGAGCGGACAGCAGAGTCAGAGTCTGTGGCTTTCTCACCAGCAGTGGTGTTATTGCTGCCTTCCAGCATGGACATAGTGTACATTCCTGCACACAAGACAACACCACTCTAATCACCTTCCACTCGCTCACTGCCCATGGAGCTGACAGCAGAGTCAGAGTCTGTGGCTCTCTCACCAGCAGTGGTGTTATTGCTGCCTTCCAGCATGGACATAGTGTACATTCCTGCACACAAGACAACACCACTCTAATCACCTTCCACTCGCTCATTGCCCATGGAGCTGACAGCAGATTCAGAGTCTGTGGCTCTCTCACCAGCAGTGGTGTTGTTGCTGCCCTCCAGCATGCACATCGTGTACATTCCTGCACACAAGACAACACCACTGTAATCACCTTCCACTCGCTGACTGCCCATGGAGCTGACAGTAGAGTCAGAGTCTGTGGCTCTCTCACCAGCAGTGGTGTTATTGCTGCCTTCCAGCTTGCGCATCGTGTACATTCCTGCAACACAAGACAACACCACTGTAATCACCTTTCACTTGCTCACCACCCATGGAGCTGACAGCAGTCAAAGTCTGTGGCTCTCTCACCAGCAGTGGCGTTGTTGCTGCCTTCCAGCATGCACATCGTGTACATTCCTGCAACACAAGACAACACCACTCTAATCACCTTCCACTCGCTCACTGCCCATGGACAGCTGACAGCAGAGTCAGAGTCTGTGGCTCTCTCACCAGCAGTGGTGTTATTGCTGCCTTCCAGCATGGACATAGTGTACATTCCTGCACACAAGACAACACCACTCTAATCACCTTCCACTCGCTCACTGCCCATGGAGCTGACAGCAGAGTCAGAGTCTGTGGCTCTCTCACCAGCAGTGGTGTTGTTGCTGCCCTCCAGCATGCACATCGTGTACATTCCTGCACACAAGACAACACCACTGTAATCACCTTCCACTCGCTCACTGCCCATGGAGCTGACAGTAGAGTCAGAGTCTGTGGCTCTCTCACCAGCAGTGGTGTTATTGCTGCCTTCCAGCATGCGCATCATGTACATTCCTGCAAGACAAGACAACACCACTGTAATCACCTTCCACTCGCTCACTGCCCATGGAGCTGACAGCAGAGTCAGAGTCTGTGACTCTCTCACCAGCAGTGGCGTTGTTGCTGCCTTCCAGCAAGCGCATCGTTTTCATTCCTGCAACACAAGGCAACACCACTGTAATCACCTTCTACTCGCTCACCACCCAAGGAGCTGACAGCAGTCAAAGTCTGTGGCTCTCTCACCAGCAGTGGTGTTGTTGCTGCCTTCCAGCCAGCATGTGCATCGTGTACATTCCTGCAACACAAGACAACACCACTGCAATCACCTTCCACTCGCTCACTGCCCATGGAGCTGACAGCAGAGTCAGAGTCTGTGGCTCTCTCACCAGCAGTGGCGTTGTTGCTGCCTTCCAGCATGCGCATCGTGTACATTCCTGCAACACAAGACAACACCACTGTAATCACCTTTCACTTGCTCACCACCCATGGAGCTGACAGCAGTCAAAGTCTGTGGCTCTCTCACCAGCAGTGGCGTTGTTGCTGCCTTCCAGCATGCGCATCGTGTACATTCCTGCAACACAAGACAACACCACTGCAATCACCTTCCACTCGCTCACTGCCCATGGAGCTGACAGCAGAGTCAGAGTCTGTGGCTCTCTCACCAGCAGCGGCACTGTTGCTGCTTTCCAGCAAGCACATCGTGTACATTCCTGCAACACAAGGCAACACCACAGTCAATCACCTTCCACTAGATCGGCTAAAGTATTCAACGTACACAGATGACATCAGATAATCCCTCGCAAAAGAAATAATAAGAAGGTACCCCTTGAGTTGTGAAGCTTCAGAAACTAAATTACCTTTAAGTGAATCATCATTTTACAAGCGACGAGGAAGCTTGAAATAAATGCAATCTCCTCAAGTTTAGGGGTTAAATGTTAATAAAGAGCAAAAGGAGGGGCGAACTTGGAGACAGACTAACGTGATTACTATCAAATACAGTAAACCCAGTTTATCTGGACTAGAATCATCCGGTTACCAGGTTACTTAGATTAGATGACCACGGTAAAAACCGCTTTGAAAGTGCTGAAATGTAGTATAGGCCTATTTAGGTACTAATATAACACCTGCCAAATTTTAGTGATAACCCTGGTATTGTGATGACTGCATATTTTCAAATAAATTGCAGGTGTACAGTAAGTTGAAGTTCTATTTAATTTTACTCCAGCGTGATCCTATACTTCTTACTATATATTCCTTTTCAATTGTACACATAATTTGGTATTTACTTATTTATATTAGATGGTATTAGTTGTAAGACTGTACAAGTTTTTTGAGTTTTACACTCCTGTTGAGAGTATTGCGTGTTGCTGAATATAGGCTCATTAGTTGAACATTACATATATTTGGATGTTTACGTACAGTTCAAATAGCACCTACAAGGAGTTTAACCAAAAGTATGTCTAAAGATTGACTGAGTTGTTGGTTAAATCTCATATAGATGTTTTCAAAGACTATATGGAATCATTAAGAGTGTACATGAATACAGGCAAACGGTTTAATCAGGAGAGGTACATAAAGACTTCAAGGCCAAAGGGATAGCAAAACTATATCAAAAATATTTAAATAAACAAATTTTATGTTTTACTATGTTAAAATATAAAATAAAAAGACTTATTCTCTCTAATGCTAAATTTATTTTTTAATCATGATATATATATATATTTTACAAATACAAGTTAATTAAAAAAAGTAAGTTAAAAGTAACTAAACAGATATACAAAGACTGGCCTTGACATAATAAATTTACATGTTTACTTGCCAGTTTGTTAACAATACAATGTGTCAGTGTTTAAATAAACTGTTCAATCAAAATAAAATACTATAATCACTACGAATTATTTTACAAAATAAATAATATTGAAAAATAACTAATATCCATCTTATTTTTTAAAGACAACCCATTAATAATAATTTTTATTTCAAATTGTCAATGCAGGAAAAAACCTTCAAGAAACCCCGTGTTAAACCCCTGAAACTTATTTAATAGCTTTCAGAGCAGTTTTTAATTTGTCTATATATATAAATAGATACACAAACTCATAGTTCTGTATTATATACTAAGTGAAGTAAAGGTCAAAGATCAGCAATAAAAAAGGCAAATAAAGCAGAAAAATAAGAACTTAAAATAAATCAAAACTGATTAAATTTAAAACTCAAGTCCTTGCGAGGACATAAGTTAGATAGCAAAATACCTGAGGGGAAGACATTATCAAAGAGTGAGATCCAATAAGAGCAACACCTGCAGTCACACAGAGACTGAGGTGGACACATGACTAACTGTGCTGACTAACAGTCTGCCACGCCTCACCACAACATCTCATCTCTCTTGCCCACCTCACCATTGCTTGGAAATTCGCAACAACATTGTGAGTCGCCCACTTGAGGCACACTCTATGGTATCAATTATTACTGAATGCATCACATTCCCTGCTTGGATTAAACTCTAGTTTTCCTTTCAGCTGTTAGTCATTTCCCATACACGATTACACTGAAGAAAATAAACAAATTGAAGTTGAAATCCACTCAAAATAATAGGATAAATAAACCAATAAACCAAATAAAAAAATACATTTCTATACTATTAAATGTTCCAGAAAAATTAAATAAATATAATTTATTAAAATATGTTAACATTTTTGTAACCATACCGTTGACAAACAAATCCCCAAACCTGAACATTTCATTTTAAGCCAAAGGCAGTACTATTATTTCAAAATCTAAAATTTGTCGAGTCTTTAACATTTCACTTATTTGAAAACAGTGTTTGTTGTAGTCAAATTGATCTGTGTAACAAAAAGCTATGTTAACCTGTTGAAAATTACTCTTGAAAGCCCCTAACATTCCGTGGGCTTATGTCGTGAGTTACCTTCATTCATCGCCATGTCCATCAGCTGCAGGTCCTCGTCATTGAGGATCGACGACAGGAAGCCGTCCGTGGTGTGGTTCATCTCTCCGCTTCCATTCTGAAACATTTCCATCAGAATACAGCGGCCCACTCCACTTCATTCACACACACACCATGAATATGTAAATCACGACTAAACTGCCCGTCATGCCCTATTGTACCGACGCTTAAATACATACACTGATACCTGACACAATTAGATATCAACACTGTCACTGCCTGAAACCACTTCATATAAATATTGTCATGAGTGGAACAGAAATAAGGTGATTGTGGTAAAACTGTATGATTATAAGGTGGAAATGTAATCATCCATGTGGGAGTTGAGTGTCCACAGTATCAACCAATGTTAAATATTTGGCAATTTAACAATACTTTTCATACAAAATATAAAAAAATGGGCCTAGAAAATACTTTTAAAATTGTAGTAATTCACTGACTAATCAAATGGTTTATATTTCTGAATACTTAACATATTACATTCCCTGTCTACCGCTTGACTTGACTTGATCACCGTGTTTGTTTGGAGGAGAATCTGGGGAATAGAACAACAAGGCCTGGGAAATGTTTGATTCAGAAGCTATACTAACATACTGTATTGGTAGGCAGAGATACATTATCCAAAACAAATTAAAATTTATGTCATTGGAAAATATTGGATTCGGTAAAAAAACTCATATTAATAATGACATTAAAAACTTAACAATACTTTCAAATGTGAATGTTTGTTTCATTAAAAATATGCTGCTAATTTAATTAGATTACACTGTTTAGGTGTGCACAAGCAGTGTCAAGTTTTAAAATAATTATGCCCACAAAATCAATAAATAAACACACTTTGACAAAGTTTTTATGCAAAAAAGATTGACACTTATACGTTAGATATCACATTGTGTTATTTCCTATTCTAACATAGTATTATTGAGAAACTTATTTAAAAATTAATAACTCTTACTGTAGTTAACAACTTAAATCGTTTTATGAGAATTGAATTTACATTTAATAGTTGTGATGATTCAGATCGGCCAAAATATAAACATTAAGAAAAACTTTAGTGCTGATTTTACACCATATTTTCTCATCGAATTTGAGAACTGTAAATTTGTATAACATGCTAAGACAGTTAGACTTATACTTCAGTACTGACTATTTAGGGAAGTTCAACTAGCTCAAACAAGTTTAAAATTAAAAGGTGACTTCAGAAGGGAAAAGTCGGGAATTAAATTAGGTCGAGAAAAGTCGTAAAAAAGAACGAATTCGGTTTTGGTCGAGAAAAAACTAATAGGAGTGTGAAGTACTTGAAAATTCGAGTTTTTGAACGCTCAAAACTTCACAAGAATCACGTGATTTTTTTCGCCGATGCACGAAAGCAATCGCCGACTCGCGTAAACATGTAAACTACAACAATATTATGAAATATCGGTCATAAAAGTCAACTAGCTAATGCAATATTGGCCGTAAAATACGTCTGAACCGTGATTCATCGGCCGTAAACAACGACAAAACAGCCAAATGTCGACCGCAATTAACGCCTGGACTGCGAAACATCGGCTACAAACATCTGCCGGACCGCTTAATATCGGCCGTAAATGACGATGGACCGCGAAACTTCAACCGTAAACAACGACGTGACTGTGAAACATAGGCTACAAAATACAACCAGACCGCGAAACGACGGATAAAAACAGCGACCAAAGAATAACATAGACTGAAAATTGCGTGCTGGGTTTGAAGCCGGGCAACCTCTTGAGTGGTGGGGATGAATCCACGTGAATCGTCCACTACCGAGTGAATCGTACACTACCGTCGCTGGCGCTGTCCCGGTTCTGTCTTTAATTCAAGATTATCCCTGTACCAACAGATTTAATTTAATTCTTATTATTTACCTCATTACCCTCAGTGAATAAAATTTGTTCAACAACTTATTGCCTTTCTCACATAAATAAAATTTCTC
Organism: Allygus modestus; assembly: GCA_963675035.1. NCBI lineage: Eukaryota > Metazoa > Arthropoda > Insecta > Hemiptera > Cicadellidae > Allygus > Allygus modestus. The sequence goes on along the minus strand of OY776111.1, from coordinate 275,463,286 downwards.
ATACGAAATATACAAGTATGAAGTTTGATTGAGATTATTCCTAACTTTGAGGCTGCCTGCCGGCTAAACTAAGCATTTTGAAAAAAATATGAAGAATAAAAGTTAATTTATCATGTATTTTCCGAAAACTTTCTCGCTGACGAAACTTGCCTGACCAAAAAATAAAAAAAAATCCTCACAGATAAACTTTATCATGTCTAAATTCAAAACAAAATCTTGATCTCCTTAGTTTATAATTTTTAAGTCATTAAAATATTTTATTTTTTACTCAAACTTAACCAATTGCTGTTGACATACTATTTTATTTAATTTCACAAAAAACCAAAACTTTATCTTAGCTCTAACTGTACCTTTCGACGGTTGTAATGAGACGCGAATTAAAATTTGTACCAGTAGCGGCCAGTGGCTGAGCCATGAGTGGTGGGGGACCGGCTTCAACTACAGTAATGTATAGTGGAAAGGGATTGCTATGTTATTCTATGTTATTCAGTCTATGTTATTCTTTGGTCGCTGGGTAAAAATGACACCTGGACCGCAAAACATTGACTGAAAAAGACAACTGCGCTCATAATATCGAGAGAACAGACCTTGGACTACGTTTTTTTAATCATAAATTATGATTTGACCTTGAAAATTTACAGTGACAAACGACAATCCATGTGCTACTGGTCTAAACGGCAACTGGATGGCGCATTATCGACTGGTCGGTTGATCCGCAAGGTCCTAATCGCTTGCGGCCGTGAAAGTGAGGGTGCGTACTCGCGAGGGGACTTGACCTGTATCACTCTTCCACTGTATCCATCACTGGCCTCCATGACCTGGCTTGATCCAGCGAAAAACAATTTGCTTAGCCTACAATTAACTTTAGGGGGTCTTCTGCAGAAATCCAAATTTCTAAATGTTTCTAGCGGAATAAGTCTAACGTTATCTGTAAAAATCCCCATTACCTCAAGATTAACATATCTCAAGACTACACCTCTTATTACTAATGGGCACAGGTCGCTTTTATTTAAGATTTTAAAACTTTGCCGAGGGAATTTTGAAAAAAGTGCTTTGGAGGAATAGGAAATTTTACATTTTTTTCTTATTTTAATTAAAGAGTCTGCATTTGTCATTTGAAAGGGGGTTGTTAAAAACATGAATGAAACAACAAGACATTAAGCAGCTAATATTGTAGAGTTAATCTGGCAGGTACCTGGTAATACATAATGTCGTGGGGGTTTTCCACCTTGAAGTTGACACTGTGCTGCTCCCCTCCCATCGGCTCACTGCTGTTGGTCAGGTTCATCGAGGTTGCCACTGCGTTGCCTATGTTCGAACCTCCGCCTGCCATCATCAATTATTATCAATCGTTTAGGCAACTAACCTTACTTAATACATGACTCGTGATTATATAGAACTATTCAATTATTCAAAACGTTTCTTTTAATTGCACATTTATAACGGAGCATTTTCATATTTCCGTCCCTAAAAAAAAACAATAAAAAACCTATATATATATATATATACATTTATTACTGTGAGATATGAATGGGGGGAAAGCAGAATACAACAAAATTGATCATTTAAATTAACGTGACAGGCAAATATGCAGTCAAATAAATACAAATATACTAGATTATAGTCCATGCACAGTTTTGCGCATTGAAACGCCAGTTTTGAGTTGGTTGACTTTGTCGCTGTCAGCTAGTTTATTAGTGAATTTCCTATGGAACAGTGAACTATTAGCATGACCTGCACGGTGAAACTCTGGCCCTGGACCATCATAGAAGTTCATAACATAACCCCCCGAATACGAATTCTAGAGCACTTATAGACGAGATGGAAACCTAGAATTTTACATGCAGGTAGCTTATAGCTTGTAACCCCCAGGAAAATCGCCAAAACCGACAATTTTTTATTTTTACCCCCCTAAAAGTAATATTTAAAACACTCCAAAATTACAGTTTTTGAGCTCTAGCGGCCGAACGGATTGACCTATTGAAAGACGGACACCACCACGACCTACGGATTTTCCAAGACCTACAACTTTGTTCCTAGGCCTTTTTGTCGTATCTCGCTCCCTTCACCCTTAGGCAGCGCTAGATTTTAAAATTTCAGGCAATTTCAACGGTTATTTTCGTGGTTTTTAATTTCTTATCACTTGAATTAGTATTTAATGGCTTAATATTTGGCACTCAATATGTTTACACATTACCCTTCACGAATTAGTCGATAAACTTAACACCTCAAAAAAATTAAAAACCCTAACTGTTTCATAAATGACAAACTGCATGATCGACTTACTCAGGTAATTCTAGATAAGGTATAAACGTGGAATCAAGCCTACATGTAGCTTGTCCATTGAAAAATTGTAGCTTGCCCCAGGAAAATTGTAAAAAGGTATAATTTTTAATCGAAATCAAACAAAAAATCAAAAATGGAGGAAATTTTGAATATGCCCAAAATAGTGCCTTTTTATTTTAGCTCTAGCGGACGAACGGATTGGTCCTATCGATAAACGGAATACTTCCACTTGCCAAGGATTTTAGACGGTCTATAACTTTGAGTCTATAACTTTTTGTATCTCGACTCCTTCACCCTTAAGACGGCCACACACTACCGGACTTTTTCCCGAACAAGACATCGAACCGAGCAGGATTTGGCTTCGAAGGGAGAAAATCCGGTAGTTTCTTGGGCCTCCGAACTAGGCACCGAACAAGACATCGAACCGAGCACCGAACGCTCTCGAGGCGGTTTTTTGACGAAAGATCAAAGTAAGATCGGTCCGATGTCTTGTTCGGGGTCTGGTTCGGGGTTCGGTAGTGTGTGGTACCTCCATACGCTGCTCCGAGCGCCGTCCCGAGCGCCGTCACGAGTCCCGCCTCTAGGAGCTATGTTACAATCCTCCTACATAGTTAATAATATCCAGGCCTACTGCTTTTGCAAGAAACAGTGATAGATATTTGATTTGCCAACAGATAAATCTGCTTAACTAGTTTAACCTAAATAAAATTAATAATGTTAGTAAAATAAATTCATATGCAACTATAAATTAATCTCTACTACATAACCCCAGCCCCTTATCACTCTACCTGCATCCCCTAAACCCCACAACTACATGGCCGACCTGCACAACGGCAACTAAAATGGTCCCCACCGTTTTTACCCCGCTCGGTGTTTTCGCGCTCAATCTGTCCGATCCGATGTCTTGCTCGGGGTCTTGATCGGGAAGAAGTTCGGAGTGAATTTAGCTACCTTCATGCCCTACTCCCTGCTCCCTGCCCGGTCCGATGTCTTGTTCGATGTCTGGTTCGGGCCAAAGTCCGATAGTGTGTGGCCGCCTTTAGATAGCGCTAGATTTTTCAAATTTCAACATTTTTTCGAGGTTTTTTGTGGTGGTGGTTTTGCTTTTTAATCACGTGAAAAGATTTGATGATTTAAACCCATCGATCTAGGGGCGAAGCCTCGCACAGGGGTCTAGGGAACTAGGGGTTGGGGAAGTGGGGCGGTACGGGAGATCTAGGAGGGGAGAGGGTTGTAGATTATTTGTTTGGGTATATGGGACATAGAATGCATGTGCCTTGAACCCTCAAATTTCCTTAAACATTCCCAAACTCTACTATTTCAATTGTTAACCCCCTCATATTGAAATAACTGCTGATTTGTCATTTTTTTGTATAAGTAGTATAATGTCGGTTCTGGGCCACTTAATATGACACCACTTTCACTTGAGCTCGGTATCCGGGTCACCCACGGGTAGTAACCACCCAATAGCGACCTGGGGGCAAAGCCCCCCACAGGGATCTTAGGGCCGAGCCCCCAGCGAGCGAAGCGAGTCTAACATACTATACAGCCCGATGTGTAACTCACTCACTCACTCAGGTATACGAATTCTAGACCACTTCTAGACGAGCTAGAAACCTGAAATTTGGCATGCAGGTAGCTTTTACCCTGTAACGCCCAGCAAAATCCCCAAAACTGACAGTTTTTATTTTAACCCCCTTAAAAAAAGTTTTAAAATCCCCCCAAAAAGGCTTATTGTAAAAGTCCAGTTTTTAAACCAAGTGCCACAGATTTTGCAATATCTACAACTTTGTTCCAATGACTTTTTGTCGTATCTCGTTCCCTTCACCCTTATGTAGCGCTAGATTTTTAAAATTGCTGGCAATTTCAACAGTTTTTATCGTGGTTTTTAATTTGCTATCACTTTAATTTAGTTGTTAGAGGCTTGATATTTGGCACTCGATATTTGTACACATTTCTCTTCATGATTCGGTGGTTAAACTATCATATTTTACTTTTATAAACCCTCGAAATATGTAAAACGTGATTGATTTATAATTAACAAACTGCTTTGCCGACCTACTCAGGTAATGCCTTTCTAAAATAGCTCTAGCCACCAAGCGGATAATCCTATCAACAATCTGACACCACCATGTGCAACGGATTTTGCAAGATGTACAACTTTGTTCCTATGACTTTTCGTCGTATCTCGTCTCCTTCACCCTTCAAACCAGCAAAAAAAATTATTAGTGAATTTCCTTTGGAAAGTGAACTATTAGCATGACCCGCACGGTGAAACTTAAGCCTGGAACCACCATAGAAGTTCCTAACGTAACCCCCTGAACATATTTTGGGGGTTCGTTCAAAATTTTATATATATATATATATATATATATATATATATATATATATATATATATATGTGTGTGCGTGTTTGCAATCTAGCGGTCGCATTTTTTGTCCGATTTACTTCAAATTTGGTAGGGACGTTCCTTTCTGTAATCAGTTGGACAAGTTCGTTGGGCAAAACAATCGGACAACTCCAAACCCCTTTTTTGGGGATTAATCTTTTAAATTTCGAGTTTTTGGGCCCAAAAAGGGTCAGAAAAGCCCCAGATGTAAAATTAATGCATGTGAAAAGATGGGAATTAGTGAGGCGAAAGTTTTAAGCTTTCTCTCGTCATTCTAGCATAAATACTTATCGAGTTATTAAAGAAAATGTGTTTCGACTAAACACAGTACGTTGTCTTATAAGGGTTTTACAATAGAAAAGCCTGTTATTCCTTTGTTAGAGTACTTTTATCATCCCCAGCAACTCACGCCTACTTTCAAGCCTGTCTGGATCTTCTCCTAACATTATAATGCGCAAAATTTTATTCCCAGCTTTGCAGGTAAATGAAACCAGGAGCATCAGAACAGCCAAAAAATCAATGTTTTCAGATTTCAATCAAAATTGGAATAAATGTTTGTTTTTACACTGATTTTTAGTTTTAAAAGTTTTTATTTGGAAATTCACTTCCCTCACGTCAGCGTGCTGCGTGCGAACTCGTTTTTAAATATAGTACTGACAATCCCAGATACTCTGGCTATTAACATATTATGTTTAACCTGACAATTAAAATCATCATCTGTAATATATATATATAAACACTGCAACTTTTAAGGACCTGTGGGACGACGCGACGACGCCCTGGGGTATTTATGAATATCTTCGACACACGTAAGAATTATAACGAACACTACGATATGCTATAAGATACGTTTTTATCATGACCACACCTTCATATCTGCAACGGCGGTTTTCTCATTTGATTGCATGTGTTTCAAAATTATCGTTATAAATATAGTGCAGTTGTAGTCTCACCGAGCGGCTGGTAGGGTGTGGAGCTGTTGATGTCGCCCATGGGCGGCGCCAGGGTGGCGTTGTGCAGCAGCACGCTACGGTCCGAGGGGTAGGCCGGGCCCCCGGAGTAGGGAGCCGACGGGTGGAAGTGGTGGTGGTGGTGGTGGTACGCATGGCTGGGGTCCGGCAGGCTCAGTAGGTTCGCCAGGTCCTGCCAGCGCTGCTCCATGCTCATGGTGCGCACATACGGCATGCGGCCCTGCGGACAAACAGTATGGCTTGATGAGAAATGACCCCTCAGTGTAACAAATACAGTGAATCTGAACACAGATGTTGTCAAGAACAACTCTGTTAGCGATCACGTAAAGAATCATTAGCCGGGAACTGGAGGTTCAGGAGTGAACACAGACTACGCAATTTCTACAAGATAAAAAACAATATTTAAATACAATATACAACTGGCCGAGCAGCCAATCAGCACGTTTCAATAGCTGTTGGTATGCAATGATACTTTAAAAACCCTAGGGCCATGTTATACAATAGGCGCAGATGCCATGGGAGAGGGGGTGTCCAATTTTAAAGTTATACGTGACGCTAAATCCTCCACGATGGCGAAGTCCCGACAACGCGGGTCCCTACCAAGAGCAATGTCGTCGCGTCAAACATGATCTAATCTGCGATTATTTAGTGAAACGTATAATGGGGTTCAAGCATGATCGCGCTAGCCACACGACGTCGGGTTAGTGAGGACTTGTTGACGCGGATGGAGTTTGTATACTTTGCTTTATGGGAGTGTCACGCCGATCTGACGCTCCCGCGACGGCAAAAACGACATTGACGATCGTGTAACATGGCCATTACTTAAAATGTAACTTAACAGTAACTGCACGTTAGACATGATCCATGACATCAATACAAATCTCATTCAAAAACTCAACAAAAACATATTATTTTAGTATGTGTTGTTTCAAGGTTTTTAATGGTTAAGTTTTCTGTATACACATACAATAAATAAACTAATAAAATATAAATATTTTATCACTATAAAATAACACTGTATTTTCGCAATTTATGTTTTAGGTAAGAAGGCGACTATTTAGTATCTCTTTAATGTTCAAATTTTAAAAACATGCATAATAATCACACGGACACTCCTTCATATCAAACTGAATTCAAGTGAAGTTTCAGCTAATTGGTTAAAAACTTAACCCTTCTAACATAAAACAAAAATCGTTGATTTAACAAAAGTTTAATTGTTCCATAAATTTCCAAAATAAGGTGCTATGAAGTAGTAGTGTTACTGAAGGATCGAACAACAATAAATGTTTGTTTTCTGCAGCAAACACTGAAGTCAGCAGTGTAAGATTACGCAACCCTACTCGGCCCGGACACAACCTCGCAGAAACTCTGACAAACACAGACTGATGACGATGACAACTGGTAACAAACTGATGACAACTATCATCCGCAGTATCGTCACTCACTGGGTAAACGGATTATTAAGATAATGCAGCGTAGTTAAAACTAGAGAGGTAAGGACGATATCATCCCTGTCACGAGTTTAAAAACGAGCGGTGAAATGAATGATCCTTACTTACTCGATATGTATAAAGTGTTTAATAGTACTATCTTGGATAACGACGAACACAACATGCGTTTTAAAAAGCAACAACTATCACCCGTTACAACTGCCACCGACATTTTAGCGATATTGTCGAGGGCGAAGTCTCTATACATGGACTCCCGATACAACATGGTTCCCCCTCTATACATGGTCTCCCGATACAACATGGTTCCCCCTCTATACATGGACTCCCGATACAACATGGTCCCCCCAATATACATGGCCTCCCGATACAACATGGTTTCCCCTCTATACATGGACTCCCGATACAACATGTTTCCCCCTCTATACATGGACTCCCGATACAACATGGTCTCCCGATAAAACATGGTTCCCCCTCTATACATGGTCTCCCGATACAACATGGTTCCCCCTCTATACATGGTCTCTTGATTACTTTTTGATATATTCCCCGCATCTCCTCATATGCTGGTGCAATGCTATCAACAAGGTAATACGCCAGACAAATGATTTACTGTTGCCTATGTGCCTAATGACTTGGGACAGAGCCAAATGATTTTATCAAGACACCATCTAATCAATTACACAAGGTACAGCAACCGGACAGTAGAATTCTTATGCGCAATGTTTTAGAGAGTATATGTTTATGTTAGACTAGCCTTCTAGTGGTGAATTGAGCGGTTGTGTTGTGTTTGTTTTTTAAAAAGTCGTAATTTTGTCGAATAAACAAGTAAGTTCTAAGTTTGCCCTAGATAAAGGCCTCCTGTATTTCCAACGCATGTTTGTAAAACCTACGTTATTTTAAACGGAAAAAATTAATATTATTTTCTTGCATATTTCGGTTATACTGCACAATCCTTTAAAATAAAATGGTAACACTTACACTTTCACTCATTTTAAACTAACATATTTTTGGATTTTAAATGAGCATGTAGGTTTATAACTAAATTTTTAGTTGTATCAACCGACTAAAAATACAAATTTTGTCCATTCTAAATAAGCCTAATGCTGCAATACTTAAGTGTTTGTATTCTTCATCCTGTTATCCAATAACTGTAAAATAAGTTTGAAAAATAGCAAATTAAGAAGGAGAAGTTCAAACGTATAACAGTGAACGAAGCAATAACTTGAGGGCCAGATAATAATATTTTATGAGGTCGAGGATCTCGTTAAAGAGCGAAAGATGCGACAATTCAAATACAAGATAACTCTTTAAACACAATGAGTCATTCAGTAATTTGATCATATCTTCCAGCTGAAATAAATATATTATAATTTTAGAAGAAATCAATTTGGGCCGTCAGAAATACATTGTAAACCCTGAGGAACCTCGTATTCAAGGACGACACATTCTGATCACAAGGGTTATACGTAGCCCGGTTGAGGCATACGGGATTGTGGGTCAGGAGCGCCGGATCGCGGGATATTTGCGCGGTTTAGAGGAGAGCAAACAAGGGCGTGCGATGTGTTGGTATTGGCCGCGGGCAAACAGGGCACAAGGGCAGAGGTGACGACAACACGTCGCGGCTGTCGAGCAGAGGAGTCGATAAGTTTGGCACCTTTTAAACTGACTTCAAGTTCATTGTAAAGAAAACCTCTTCTCCGTCAATAATACATGTACTGACCAATAATAGTCACCGAATGCGACAAGTCGATGATCAATGCGCGTGGGCGATCCATTCCCCACTGAAGGTAGTGAATAGTAAACGAGCGAGTGACCTAAAGAATCCTACCCTTACCAAACAACTTTAAATTCCACACACGAGATACAGATTTTTCAGAGATTACTATGTAAACAACAATATGCAGGTAGAACCCAGTCGGAGACATTCTGAAGAGTCACACGTCGATCGGATCCCATAAAAAAGGCAAACGAAAAGTAACAATGCCAAGTCAAACAAGGTAGAATTAAAAGAAAGCCGGACTTCTAGAGGATGGGGATGTTGTTCCAGGTGGTTGATTGACGGATCTCGGCCTCCTCTAGGCTCGCCGGGTCAATATTGACTCTGGTGTCGTGAGCGACGTCGAGGCTTCGCCCACGCCCCCGACCGTGCCGTTGCTACCGCTGCGCGACTGCAGTGGCAGAGCAGATGCAGGCTGGCATACTGTAAGCGATCGGCTACTTCATACAACAAAATATAAACAAAAACAGCCGTGTGATTTGATTTGAATATAAAACTGAAAATCAGACAATCAAGCGAAGCTGTTGGGCAAAGCAAGTTAAAGTAAAATTTACATATTTAATCATAATAAGAACTGATTAGCCTTGGTTTGTTTATTTTTTATTTTATATATATATATATATATATATATAAATATGTATATTTATTTATTAAAATTGAATTTCACAACTTAGGGCTACTTTTATTATCAATATCTATATATATATATATATATATATATATATATATATATATATATATATAAAACAAGGGTACTCAGTTATTATGATAATTGTAAAATTTATATTAGTAGCCCTATTCAGTGAACTTCAAACCAATAACTATTTGTTAATGTTTATGGTGACTAAATGTTGAAGCTGTTGGGCAAAGCAAGTTAAAGTAAAATTTACACATTTATTTGTTAATGTTACAATTATCATAATAAGAACTGAGTAGCCTTGGTTTGTTTATTTTTTATTTTATATATATAAATATGTATATTTATTTATTTATTCAAATTGAATTTCACAACTTAGGGCTACTTTTATTATCAATATATATATATATATATATATATATATATATAAAACAAGGGTACTCAGTTATTATGATAATTGTAAAATTTATATTAGTAGCCCTATTCAGTGAACTTCAAACCAATAACTATTTGTTAATGTTTATGGTGACTAAATGGGTTAAAAATACGGCATGAGGATCCATCACGAACATTTTAAACGCCATATAAAGCCACCATGAAGATATTTCCATGAATATATAGTGTCGTATTATTTGAAAGCTTATCACAGAAATAAGTCAAATATAATACGATATATTTCACCTCAGTATGACAAATAGTGATTGTACGAAAAGTTTCTCTGCTTTGAGCAACTGTACGGAAGGCGAGGTGGGATGCAGCAGGAGGTAAGTGTGAAGAAGTATGGCGGTGGCGGTGGCGGTGGCGGTGGCGGAGCCCGAGGCAGCGATTACCGTGAAGGATGACCAGAGGTGATTGGTGATTAGCAGAAGCTGTCCTCATCCGAGAGCCCATCGCTCACACGAATTACTACTGCCACTACAACCACCGTCCATAAGGGCACCCGATACGAGGAATAATCTCGGAAAATACATGCGATCCTTATTTATGAACATTTACTCCAATTGTTAAGGACAATGTGCAAATTCACCAGTTCAAAATCTTTAGAGAAAATGAAAAATCAACTGAAACGAATTTGTTTTATATTTTCTTTAATTTAAGTATTTTTTGATATGTTAACAATGGAACGGTTGGACGAATCTCCGATACAGGAAAATCTAAGCTTATGAATTATGAATATATTTTGATAAAACTTAAACTTAATGGCTTCTACTGGCTATAATCTCAAAGTTGTTCAAATACAGAACTAGTTCATTAAGAACTAAAAGGTTAACACCGTATTTTATAACGTAACTCGCTTCTGGCTTTACGCAGTGCTCTTGGAATATCTGGGAACATTCGAATTGTGAGTATGATCAAATTCGTTGTGTACGCAGGTTTGCTATGACGAGGATTTTTAACTTAAAGTATTAAAAACGAATTTTATATGTGCGGGTAGAGCACAGGATCACGTAAGACTAACCGAGTGTAATGGTCAGGCCACTGACCGCTGGCCGCCAAACCGCTGCAAGAGCCTTGGTAAAAGACCGCGTTTAGCCGCGTTTACCGGGTTCATAAAAAACGCTTTCCCAATGTGAAGTTCACAAACGGAACCAAAACAGTCGAGTTGCTGCTTTCTCTAGGAAATAGCCGGGAGAGGTCAGACAGAAGGCCTGAACGACCGATGATTGCCAAGTGGACGCGGTGGCAGTAGGTATTGTGTTGTGTGGCGTGTTCTCCTGTGCAGCCTATTCGTGTAGGTATTGTGTTGTGTGGCGTGTTCTCCCGTGCAGCCTATTCGTACGTTCTGCCGCTCGATGCTCGCGCGGTTCCAATTGTAAGCCTTATTCCGTGGTTCTATTTTCAAGGACAGTGTATTACCAACCACTTACTCGCCAAATTGTATTAATGGACTAGCTCTGCATTATCAAAGATTAAGCATTTGCATAAGCCAAGTATATATATATATATCCAAGTCCAAACAAGTCCAAGCATGTAAGTCCAAACAAGGTTTATTTATATCTAATTTTACTTTTACAAATTGTTATTGATAAGCGGAAACATATAATTAAATGATACCTACTCTAAAAATCCAGTACCAACTGCACTATAATATTATGTATATTTACCACCAGCACCACGATCTGTGGGGTCTATCATGTCAAGAGATATGGCCAGTTGTCTACTTAACCCACATTAATCTCGGAATTTCACAAATACCTACGAAGAATTAACGAATCACCGCGGTACAATTACATGGGGATAGACAGTAGCCAGTTGTGTTGTGATGTGCGGCATTGTGACAGGTATCAGAGACAGAGGTGAGAATTTGTCTCTGCCTTCTCGAGTCTTTATTAAAAGATTACCTTCCCTACATATCTTCACAAGTCAACTAAATGTGGAAGGATAGTAGCCACCACCGGCAGTGTGGCAGTAGCAGAGGCAGTCGTGAGAACTCAGTGCCTCTGCCTACTCGAGTATTTATTAGTGAATTTCCTATGGAAAAGTGAACTATTAGCGTGACCCACATGGTGAAACTTAAGCCCGGGACCACCATAGAAGTTCCTAAAGTGACCCCCTGAACAGGTTTTGGGAGGTCGCTAACAACTTTATATATGTATATATGTATATATATATATATATATAATGTGTGTGTGTGTCTGTGTGTGTGGTCGCACTCTAGCAGTCGCAATTTTTGTCCGATTTACTTGAAATTTGGTAGGAACCTTCCCTTCTGTAAACAGTTGGACAAGTTCGTTGGGCAAAACAATAGAACAACTCTAACCCCCTTTTTGGGATTTTAATTTTTAAAATTTTGAGTTTTTGGGCCCAAAAAGGGTCAGAAAAGCCCTGAATGTAAAATTATTGCATATTTAATTATTGTACGTGCAATTCCAAAACAAATCAGCCCTCTCTCATCATTCTAGCACAAGTATTTACCTAGTTATTAAAGAAAATGTTAATTGTCTTAACACAATACGTTGTCTTATGGGGATTTTACATTGGAAAAGGCTGTTTTTCATATCTTGATGTAGTTTGATCACCCCCAATACCCCTGTACCAACTTGTTACCCTGACTATACCTCCTCCTAACCTTATAATAAACAACATTGCCATCATAATAGTAAATTTAAATACAACCAGGAGCATAAAAACAGCAACAAAATATGATTATTCAATTTTCCAAAAAAATGTTACCAGTGTTGTTTTAAACGCTTTATTCGATTTTTTAAAGGTTTTAATGCGGAAATTCACTTCCCTCACGTCAGCGTGCTGCGTGAAAACTCGTTAAACATTTATTTACCCTACATATCTTCACAAGACAACTAGACGTGGAAAGGCAGTAGCTACCACAGTGCTACAGCAGCAGGGGCGGTCGTGAGACTTCAGTGCCTCTGCCTACTCGGGTATTTATTAAACAATTATTTACCATACACATCTTCGCAAGACAACTAGACGTGGAAAGGCAGTAGCCACCGCAGTGCGACAGTAGCAGAGGCGGTCGTGAGACTTCAGTGCCTCCGCCCACACGAGTCTTTATCTCAAAATAATTATGACGGATCTCTGACAAAGGTCTCTCACGCCCACTGAACACTGAACATCATATTCAACCGCTTGCTGAATCTCCCGCCCGTAACATTCATCCTCTCTCTTCCTCATGCCTATTAAATGTGTTACGTTTTTGAAATTCCTGTCGTGTAGTATTCGAGGTTGACGGCATGACTAGAATCTGAACTTGGTGATACAAAAGCGATAATTAAACTTACACAACATAATACTGATAAAACTCTATATCCCTCTTGATTCGTAGGACAAAACAAAAACGACCTCCTGGATTTTTATCAATCTTTTACTGCGTACACTCTACTTAAAACTAAGAACAATAATTATGATCAAGAGTTTAAATACTAAATACGCTGAAAACTAAAATTGGAAAACCTGCAGGTGAAGTGAGAAATAAAATATGTTATCCTCATAACGGCGGCTATTTTAATGATATTACTTAGAAATTAAGACAAATCATGAATTTTGTCGCAACAAATTACAAGACGATATTTGATGTGGAGGTTGCTTTGCAAATTACGAAAACAATGAAAACAGGTCGAATCCGTGGTCAGGCGAAAGTCTGGTCCCTATACTGTCACTTCCCACCATTGCCATCACCACGGGAGCGGAAGGCCGATTCGCCACGATATGGCGTAACTGCGGCAGGCGGGAGTGGCGATTTACGACGGTGCCGTTGTAAATGTAATATTTTAATAGTTAGATGCTAATGTTGGCCATTAAACGGCGTGCCATTGGCGGGTATCCTTATTGCCGCGCCGCCGCATGCCGAAGAGCTGCCGCCCCGACCAGCTACTTCGCACATGTACATCTGTACGTTCTGTCTCGCGGGAGAAGACAATAACGATATCACAGGGCGGTCTGAAAACTTCTTAATTTACTTAAGTCTGTAATTTATATGTTGTCTAACTGCTGGAAGTAGGAGGGGAAAGGCTAAATAGGAATCCCACCAGGTTTGCACTACCGCCCCTCCAACTGTATAACGAACTACTGCTAGCAGAATCCCACCGGATAATGTAATACATTACCATCTCTGCAACACTATAAACGTATAAATGTGTATTCAGTTAAGTAGGTGTCCCAAAAGAGTTGAAGGGACGGTAGTGTAATAAGAAATACCCCCGTCGCAGCAAATCTGCATACTCAGCGAATTTCCAATGGAGATATAAATGTATTATGACTACATAAAGCCACTTACCAAGTTTCATAAAAATATATTGACAAATAAGTGATATATACAATTTTAATTATTCTCCATAAGAATAACATGGGGGCTGAGTACGCAGGTACTCTGCTACGGGAGGCTTTGGCAAAACATTTTTTTAAGCAAATATCAATAGACCACAACGAGATGAAGCTGTATACCAAGTTTCGTCAGTATACGTTCATAAATAAGGGATATATAAACATTTTCAGCGAGGAATGATAAAAATACAAAATTGGGTGTTTTTTTAAGCTGAATCCAATGGTGAAAACTAAAATTTGACTTTTTCAAAAATTATATGTAAAAAAAATCAAAATACCCTCATCGCAGCAAACCTGCATACTCAGCGAATTTCCAATGCATGCATATATTTGTTACTACCACATAAAGCCACTTACCAAGTTTCATAAAAATACGTAAATAAATAAGTGATCTATAGCATTTTATTTATTCTCCATAAGAACAACAGGGCTGAGTACGCAGGTTTGTTGCAACAAGGAACACAAAATATGTGTTTTTATGCAGTTATCAATGTAACTCAACCAGGTGAAGCTACATACTAAGTTTTATTAATTTATGTTCATAATTAAGGGAGATATAAAACTTTACTTATTCTCCATAAGAATAACATTAGGGCTGAGTGTGCAGGTTTGCTGCTCCTAGAATAATCAACAAAAAATCAATTTTTTTGCAAATATCAATATACCAGTATTACGTAAAGCCACATACCAAGTTTCATCAATATACATTCATAAATAAGGGAGATATAAAATCTGATTTATTATCCATAAGAATAACATTGGACAACGTACTGTGTTTAGCACTTTGAATATCTCTGCAACGGTTGGACGTAGAATCACAATTTAAACACCAAAATGATTGTTTTGTAAAGCTGAATCGATTTGTAAAAGAAAATGTGAAGTTTACATTAAAATGAACTGAGGAAAAGCCAAAAACCTTTTTCCCATAAGATTAACATGGGAGATTTTATGAGCAGGTTTTTTGGATTTTCTCCGCAACCACTTAATCTAGGTTAATAATTCAAAATACTATATTGTTTGTTTTTTTAAGCTCTATAAAATGCTCAAAACCAAAATTGAGTGTTTTAAAAATTTTAGGGTGAAAAGTGCAAAAAAACTGATTTTTGGAAAATTTAAATCCCCCCTTTCCATGGTCCGATTTTTCTGGTTTTCGAACTTAGTCATGAATGTCACGTTACACATTTATTTGAACCAAATTTCGTGTTAACGGACACATACATATATATATATATATACCCCCGTCGCAGCAAACCTGCATACTCAGCGAATTTCCAATGCATAATATAGTCTTAGTACCACATAAAGCCGCATACAATTTCTCATAAAAATATATTCACAAATAAGCTACATATACAATTTTAATTATTCTCTATAAGAATAACATTGGGGATGAGAATGTAGGTTTGCTGTAACAAGGAAGACAAAAATGTGTTTTTTTGCAATTATCAATATAACTCAACCAGGTGAAGCTACATACCATTACCAAGTTTTAATAATTTATGTCCATAATTAAAGGAGATATAAAACTTTACGTGTTCTCCATAAGAATAACATTAGGGATGAGTATGCAGGTTTGCTGCTAAGGGGATAATCAACAAAATATCAATTTGTTGTGCAATTATCAATATACCAATTCTAGGTGAAGCCACATACCAAGTTTCATCATTATACGTTCATAAATAATCGAGATATAAAATTTTAAATTTTCTCCATAAGGAGAACATTGGACAACGTACTGCGTTTGGCACTTTGAATATCTCGGCAACGGTTGGACGTAGAATCACAATTTAAACACCAAAATGATTGATTTGTAGAGCTTCAAGAAAATGTGAAGTTTACAGTAAAATTAATTGAGGAAATGCTAAAAACCATTTTGTCATAAGATTAACATGGGAGATTTTATGAACACCTTTCTCCGCAACCATTTAACCTAGCTTAATGATTCAAAATACCATATTATTTGTTTTTAAGCTCTATAAAATGGTCAAAACAAAAATTGTGATTTTTAAAAATTTCAGGGTGAAAAGTTCGAAAAACTGATTTTTGAAACATTTTGAAATCCCATAAACCCCCTTTCCCATGGTCCGATTTTTCTGGTTTTCGAACTAAAGTCGTGAATGTCACTTTACACATTTTAGCCAAATTTCATCGAAATCGGACGTTTTTACTCATGTTATCGCATTCACGGACATACACACACACACACACACACACACACACACACACACACACACACACACACACACACATATATATGTATATATATATATATACAAATTTGAAAGAATAGGTTTTTTTGCATCTGGGGACCTCAAAACAAAAAGTTATCATGGTCTCGGGCTTACGTCTTACCATGAGACCTACGGTAATAACTTCTTCCCTATAGCGAAAATTCGCTAAAAATATATGGTGGGATTCCTATTCAGCTGTGCATGCGGTAGTACTTTATAGTGTCGGAGGGTCGATAGTGTAATACCATAGATTAAGCATACTCCTAAGGAGTATGCTTAATCTATGGTAATACATTAGTTGGTGGGATTCCCATAAAGCTGTGCATGGGTTAGTACTTTATAGTGTTAGAGGGTCGGTAGTGGGATAAGAAAAATCATATGGAGGGATTCATATTTAGCTGTGCATGCGGTAGTACTTTATAGTGTTGGAGGGTCGGTAGTGTAATACATTAGTTGGTGGGGTTCCCATTTAGCTGTGCATAGGGTAGTATTTTATAGTGTTGGAGGGTTGGTAGTGTAATACATTAGTTGGTGGGATTCACATTTAGCTGTGCAGGCGGTAGTACTATATAGTGTTGGAGGGTCGGTAGTGTAATACATTAGTTGGGGGATTCCCATTTACCTGTGCATGGGGTAGTACTTTATAGTGTTAAGAGGGTCGGTAGTGTGATAAGAAAAATCATATGGAGGAATTCATATTTAGCTGTGCATGCGGTAGTACATTATAGTGTTGGAGGGTCGGTAGTGTAATACATTAGTTGGTGGGGTTCCCATTTAGTTTGCATGGAGTAGTATTTTATCGTGTTGGAGGGTTGGTAGTAATACATTAGTTGGTGGGATTCACATTTAGCTGTGCAGCCGGTAGTACTATATAGTGTTGGAGGGTCGGTAGTGTAATACATTAGTTGGGGGATTCCCGTTTAGCTGTGCATGGGGTAGTACTATATAGTGTTGGAGGGTCGGTAGTGTAATACATTAATTGGGGATTCCCGTTTAGCTGTGCATGGGGTAGTACTTTATAGTGTTAGAGGGTCGGTAGTGTAATAAGAATACCCCCGACGCAGCAAACCTGCGTACTCAGCGAATTTCCAATGCATATATATGTGACTCACTACTACATAGAGCTACTTACCAAGTTTCACAAAAATACATCCATAAATAAGTGATATATAGCATTTTATTTATTCTCCATAAGAATAAAATTAGGGTTGAGGACGCAGGTTTGCTGCAACGAGGAAGATAAGTAATGTGTTTTTTTTGCAATTATCAATACAACTGAACCAGGTGAAGCTACATACTCTTAATGTAGGTTCATAATTAAGGGAGATATACAACTGTACTTATTCTCCATATGAATAACATGGGAGCCTATGCAGGTTTGCTGCTACGGGGACTATCAACAAAAAACTTGTTTTTTGTGCTAATATCAATATACCACAACTAGTTTAAGCCACATACCAAGTTTCATCAATATACATTTAAAAATAATCAAGATATAGAATTTTATTTATCCTCCATAAGGATAACATTGGACAACGTACTGTGTTTAGCACTTTTAATAGCTCTGCAACGGTTGGACGTAGAACAACGATTAAAACACCAAAATGTTTGTTTTGTTGAGCTAAACACATTAATAAACAGAAATGTGAAGTTTTTAGTAAAACTATCTGAAAAAATCTAAAAACCTTTTCCCCAAAAGATTAACATGGGCTCTTTTTTTGGATTTTCTCCGCAACCACTTAAGCTAGGTTAATGATTCAAAATACTAAATTATTTGTTTTTTAAGCTCTATAAAATGGCTATAACCAAAATTGAGTGTTTTTAATATTTTGGGGTCAAATTTGCAAAAAAACGATTTTTGGAAAATTGTAAAGCCCCATAAAACCTCCTTCCCATAGTGCGATCGATCTGGTTTTCGAACTTAAAGTAATAAATGCTACTCTCCACATTTGTGCCAAATTTCATCAAAATCGGGCGTTTCTTTCAAAAGTTATCGCGGTAAAACACACACACACACACACACACATATATGTATATATATATATATATATATATATATATATATATATACACACATATATACAAATTTTAACGAATAGTGTTTTTGGCATCTGGGGACCTCAAAACGAAAAGTTATCATGGTCTCGGGCTTAAGTCTTACCATGCCACATACGGTAATAGCTTCTTCCCTATAGGGGAAATTCGCTAAAAATCATATGGAGGGTTTCATATTTAGCTGTGCATGGGGTAGTACTTTATAGTGCTGGAGGGTCGGTAGTGTAATACATTAGTTGGTGGAATTCCCATTTAGCTGTGCATGGGGTAGTACTTTATAGTGTTGGAGGGTCGGTATTGTAATACATAAGTTGCTGGAATTCCCATTTAGCTGTGCAGGCGGTAGTACTATATAGTGTTGGAGGGTCGGTAGTGTAATACATTAGTTGGTGGGATTCCCATTTAGCTGTGCATGGGGTAGTATTTTATAGTGTTGGAGGGTCGGTAGTGTAATACATTAGTTAGTGGAATTCCCATTTAGTGCATGGGGTAGTACTTTATAGTGTTGGAGGGTCGATAGTGTAATACATTAGTTGGTGGGATTCCCATTTAGCTGTGCATGGGGTAGTACTTTATACTGTTGGAGGGGAGGTAGTGTAATACATTAGTTGGTGGGATTCCCATTTAGCTGTGAATGGGGTAGTACTTTATGGTGTTGGAGGGTCGGTAGTGTAATACATCAGTTGGTGGGATTCCCATTTAGCTGTGCATGGTGTAGTACTTTATACTGTTGGAGGGTCGGTAGTGTAATACATTAGTTGGTGGGATTCCCATTTAGCTGTGAATGGGGTAGTACTTTATGTTGTTGAAGGGTCGGTAGTGTAATACATCAGTTGGTGGGATTCCCATTTAGCTGTGCATGGGGTAGTACTTTACGGTGTTGGAGGGTCGGTAGTGTAATACATCAGTTGGTGAGATTCCCATTTAGCTGTGAATGGGGTGGTACTTTATATTGTTGGAGGGTCGGTAGTGTAATACATTAGTTGGTGGGATTCCCATTTAGCTGTGCATGGGGTAGTACTTTATACTGTTGGAGGGGAGGTAGTGTAATACATTAGTTGGTGGGATTCCCATTTAGCTGTGAATGGGGTAGTACTTTATGGTGTTGGAGGGTCGGTAGTGTAATACATCAGTTGGTGGGATTCCCATTTAGCTGTGCATGGGGTAGTACTTTATACTGTTGGAGGGGAGGTAGTGTAATACATTGGTGGGATTCCCATTTAGCTGTGAATTGGGTAGTACTTTATGGTGTTGGAGGGTCGGTAGTGTAATACAGTTGGTGGGATTCCCATTTAGCTGTGCATGGGGTAGTACTTTATAGTGTTGGAGGGTCGGTAGTGTAATACATTAGTTGGTGGGATTCCCATTTAGCTGTGCATGGGGTAGTACTTTATAGTGTTGGAGGGTCGGTAGTGTAATACATTAGTTGGTGGGATTCCCATTTAGCTGTGCATGGGGTAGTACTTTATACTGTTGGAGGGGAGGTAGTGTTATACATTAGTTGGTGGGATTCCCATTTAGCTGTGAATGGGGTAGTACTTTATGGTGTTGGAGGGTCGGTAGTGTAATACATCAGTTGGTGGGATTCCCATTTAGCTGTGCATGGGGTAGTACTTTATAGTGTTGGAGGGTCGGTAGTGTAATACATTAGTTGGTGGGATTCCCATTTAGCTGTGCATGGTGTAGTACTTTATACTGTTGGAGGGTCGGTAGTGTAATACATTAGTTGGTGGGATTCCCATTTAGCTGTGCATGGGGTAGTACTTTATAGTGTTGGAGGGGAGGTAGTGTAATACATTAGTTGGTGGGATTCCCATTTAGCTGTGAATGGGGTAGTACTTTATGGTGTTGGAGGGTCGGTAGTGTAATACATCAGTTGGTGGGATTCCCATTTAGCTGTGTATGGGGTAATACCTTATACTGTTGGAGGGGAGGTTGTACACTACGTTGTAGTGTTGTAGAGGTAGTGGTGTACTACACGTTAGCCGACAGACACCTGTATTTGGCCAGTAGGTCGACCCAGGAATGTGTCAGCGGTGATTGAAGTGACAACTGGTTCTACAAGATTGATCACTTGACTCCAAGGATGTTGTACGGACAATCCATCGCTACTACAACCTACAACGGAGTTCTGTCGGCCTTCAACATGGACGATAAGATTAATTTGGGTTTGCATATACTCATCGTATTTACTACCATACAGTTCAATTTATACCCTTTTATAAAACATACTTCGGTCCGGAGTTTTTATTTGTTCAACGAATATCTACTAATAGGAACTTTCTTAATATGTTAAAACCGTTTAAAATATTGTAGATGGTTAACATGAGATTCTGTTATACCTAAAAGACCATCAAAGGTTTTAATATTTACAATGATTTCTTTACAATGTAATTCGGAACATTACAAAAACTGAGGCAGTTGAAAAGCCGGGCAAGGGGTGGGGGGTGGGAGAGGCTTCTTGAAGTAAAGAGAACTATTATTTTCTAATTTGAAAGAGTAAATGTCCAAAATACAATTCCGAAAAAAATAAAATAGTAATTATAAATTTAAATGCAGCATAACATTTTATTCACTGAGCTAATTTCATTTGATTTATAATTATGAGTTTATTTTTCTAACTTAATGAATCGGAATTCACCCTTTAATTTTAATTGGTGGCGAGGTTAAACTCCAAATTCAGTCGTTCCTGAGGCGGCGGGCCGGTGTGTACTTAGTCAGTAATGCCTCACAATTTGTCATTTGGTTTGAGTAATAGCTCGGCCGCGGCCGGACCGGCGTAATCACAATAATAGCGACCGACTGCCATCTGCTGGCCACAGCGGAGCACTAGACTACTGAGTCCACTGGCACACACCGCATAACGCACAACGCATACCGCTAGCCGATATCATGTCGGACGTCAGGCGGATATACAAGTTAAATATCGTATTCATGTGGACGTTCCGTTGAGAAAGACAGTAAACCACCACATTGCTGAGGTTAGATCAGTCAAGTCGACGTTCCATTGAGAAATACAGTAAACCACCACATTGCTGAGGTTAGATCAGTCATGTAGACGTTCCGTTGAGAAAGACAGTAAACCACCACATTGCTGAGGTTAGATCAGTCATGCTGACGTTCCGTTGAGAAAGACAGTAAACCACCACATTGCTGAGGTTAGATCACTCATGTGGACGTTCCGTTGAGAAAGACAGTAAACCACCACATTGCTGAGGTTAGATCACTCATGTGGACGTTCCGTTGAGAAAGACAGTAAATCACCACATTGCTGAGGTTAGATCAGTCATATCGACGTTCCATTGAGAAAGACAGTAAACCACCACATTGCTGAGGTTAGATCAGTCATGTAGACGTTCCGTCGAGAAAGACAGTAAACCACCACATTGCTGAGGTTAGATCAGTCATGTAGACGTTTCGTTGAGAAAGACAGTAAACCACCACATCGTTGAGGTTAGATCAGTCATGTAGACGTTTCGTTGAGAAAGATAGTAAACCACCACATCGTTGAGGTTAGATCAGTCATGTAGACGTTTCGTTGAGAAAGATAGTAAACCACCACATCGTTGAGGTTAGATCAGTCCTGTAGACGTTCCGTTGAGAAAGATAGTAAACCACCACATTGCTGAGGTTAGATCAGTCATGTAGACGTTCCGTTGAGAAAGATAGTAAACCACCACATCGTTGAGGTTAGATCAGTCATGTAGACGTTCCGTTGAGAAAGATAGTAAACCACCACATCGCTGAGGTTAGATCAGTCATGTAGACATTCCGTTGAGACAGATAGTAAACCACCACATTGCTGAGGTTAGGTCAGTCATGTAGACGTTCCGTTGAGAAAGACAGTAAACCACCACATTGCTGAGGTTAGATCAGTCATGTGCGTTTAAAAACGAGTGTTCACTAAAATTAGCTTTCATCTTGTACGTAAATTAATCCGTACCATTCAGACTACCTACATGATTATTCCTAAAATTATCAATATTTGGTAATGTAAGTTAGAGGTAATGTAAAGCCGATTAGAAATAATCTGTACTGATCGCTCATTAAGAGTCTTGAAATAAAAAAATACATAAAGGAACACAAATTAAAATGAAATTGCATTTTGTTTAAGAAGGGTTGCAGTAAAACAGTAGTTAACACTGAAATGTAATATTATACTGGTGAATTAGTAACAGGATAGATTTTTAAAGTCATAAAATTCAGTCAAATTTAGTATGACTTTAATTTTGCAAGCTCTACATTTCAAGGCATAAAACCGTTGTCACTTCCGAATAAAATGTGTACATTTATTTCAATCGAAATCCATGAAATCGTTTGCCCAGTAAGCTTAATTATTTTGTTTACGTGTTCAGTATCAGAATATGTATTTGAAATATTAGTTTATTATATTCCAAATGTATACCGGTCAACTGTGGATGTATTTGTCTTGGTATAAATATCGAAGGATAAAAATTAAGAAACCAGACTTCTTATACTATTTTCGTATATACTGCCGGAAACATTTACAATCGGTTACAAATATTTCATATATTTTACTTTACATTTTAACACAAAATATTATATTGTGTGTCTTGATAATAAGGTACACACAAATTTGATAGAGAAAACACTTAAATGCCGAATATTGCAATTTTTAACTGATTGAATTACTTTTATAATCATTTATCATACAATATTGTTGTATAAACTAGTTATTTGTCCAACACAATGAACATATTTTTTTAGAACCAAAAGCACTACCGACACCAAGTGAGAGGCAACGAATTTAACGACACCTTTTTAGCGGCGACAAAATAATATCTGCCATTAACAGACACCATAAATACACATTATTAATGGCCCGCCTATTTCCAACAAAAATACATTTAACTTATCTATACTGGTCTTTGTGTCGGATTAGGTGGCCTAATTGATCCAATAAATATGTGATGTGTAAAGATTAATGAGCCCAGCGAGGAAAACAACTTAATACTCTCTCGTTTTACCCTTCTGCTGAGGAATAATGCGCCGATTCTTCGGCTTCCTCGTGTGTAGGCCTAATGTAACGGTAATCACTGGTGAGCTATATGCTGACACCGTATGCATCCACTCTGCTCGGTCCCAGTAACGGAGCTTATTAACACATATTTCAACAATAATTTCGTATAGAAATATGCACAACTGCCACCGGAAAAGTCTACATAACATGAAACATGAGACAGCTCACTAACATGATTTAAGTCTGACAAAACTAACTATAGAAAATAAAGCACGCAATGCACTACTGTATAACAGCTGTCATTGTCACAATAATGATTGTAGAAAAATCTGGAGAGCATTATTAACAGTTTTGAACAAAAAATTGAACTTGCTTTACTTTTTTTGAGGCAGTTAACAAAAATCATTATTTCCCCATATCTAAGATGTATACAAATTCGTACATAGTCCTTTTATAAAAGAGGCCAAAGATTATTGTAAGTGTTATGCACAAATAACATGCATCTTATATGGGGAAATTATGACTTTTTGGAGTTTTGGGCATATAATACATTTTCAAGAAAGGTAGATTTGTATTTTTTAATACTGCAATGTAGCATTATAACAGGGTAACACTAATTTTAATACGAGTAAGAATTTTGAATCAGAACAAAGATATATGTCTTGTGGTTTAGCAGTTACGGAGTATTCCGTAAATGTCAATATTTTTCGAAAATATGACCGCCATTTTTAAACAGATAAGTATAAGTGAGTTCTGTTTTCTTAAAATGGTGTATAACTGAACATATATTTATATTTGAAAATTCCGAGATTCGAACTAGTGGCCCTCGGTTTCTGGACCACCCTGAATTTGTAACAAACTAAAAATATGTTTACGTTATTCCTTGAGGTCAATTAAGTGGGAAACAATTTTATTTCATCTTTCTAGGTCAATTGCCTGGTGTGCATTGAGGCACCTTACGTGAGACACCCTGTACAAGACTTTGTAATTAATCATAAATACTCATTTAAAATACGATTTAAGACGTTTGTGGTCTTTCAATTGTCAAAACTAAGAGCATGCATTAGGAGAGATGGAAGACAGAAGGGTAATATTTGCATTACAGGGTCCTCATTTACTAGTAACCGACTTGGTCTAAACATAGTCTGAAGAATATAGGTCCAGCAACATTAAACTAAGTATAAATATTCTATTTTCGGCATAGTTATACAATTTTGAATTAATCAACAGTATATTATTCGATTGTCTTACAATTATCAAATAAAGAAAATTGGAATTCAAAGAAAACAAATCGATCGTTCAACTTATAATGAGTAATAATATGAGATTGGAATTAACCATGCCAATTCTCCACATACGTCTGAAAAATACTTGGTAAAAATATATTCAACTTTGATTTTAGAAGGACTTAAATGAGGCATGGCTGAGGGTAAAAATATTTTAGCTAATACCGTAAAAGTAGAATCCGTAAAAGTAAACCTAAGTGTTGCATGCCGACTTTCAAAACATCTAAACTCCATTTTGACCGCAAATGTGTAATTTCCCGACATGAATTTCCCTTTGATTAAATATCTACAAGATTATTTATTTTTAAAATTTTGAGCTCTGGAATTCCGTATAAAAAGGTTGCATATTCTGTGCTTCAATTTCCTCTAAATTCTCCTATAAGACTACCTGAGTTAATCTCTGTAATACCTTTTGTAAATAAAGCTATTTAGAAACGTTACCGAAAACACACTGTTTTCATTGACACATGATATGAAACTGTTTACCCCGTAGGTGAACTACAGTATCTACCCGTGGGCCACTTGTCCGCCGCCGCAAGCCCGCTGTCGCGCAGTTGCAGGCCGTCATGCGGCGGCCCGCAAAGCAACGTTGTGCGGTACACGCGGATGTCACCAATTACGAAAGGAAAGCCCGCCGTAGAAACTGTTTAATGAACCACTTTATGGCTCTTCTGGCAAACGAGGAATCCTAGTTTAGTGGTCGTAAACCGCGTGCACTATGAAAGTTAGCATCGGTTTATTGAATTTCACGTGGATCTGACGAGCCCGGCCCGGGGCAACAGCACGCAGCATGCAGCACCTGCAGCGGAGTATGTGACGAGGGAAGAGAGGGCTCCAGTCACGAAACATTTTGCGTTTATACCTGCTCCCCCACAAGGCCAGTATTGACTTTCGCCCGTCCTAAACAGATCCTCGACGGATTATCCGATTTATGTACGTTATTTACGTATTTAGGAGCAAAAGAATACCTAACGATTTCAGTGAGCAAAATGTCGATATCACAAATAAAAATCGTTGACTAAAGTTTAAAAAACTCAACATTTACGATTTTGTATGGGTGAACTATTTGTGATATCGAAATTCTGCTCACTGAATCGCTAGGTATTTAGTTGATCTTTTAAATTAACCATAAATTAACGATTTCGGATAATCCGTGGAGATAGGACGGGATTTGCGATAAGCTAATTTATATGGCGACAGAAAGTGTTACCTAAGCTCTGTTTATTTATTTAAAGTTGATAATAGTTACAGTATTTTTTTAGACATGGAGATTCTATAGCAAGACGCAAAAAACAGTAATTAGAATAATGAATATTGAATACCAAGATAAAGAAGATTGGGGTAAGTGTTATACTGGATTGATACCATTTACTAAGGCCAAACAGTGATAATTTTTATGATAAATCAAGAACCATGTTTCAGCTTGGAAGAACAGCAATTCGAAAATATAAAATGTCGCGAACGAAGCACCTCTTAAATATTTGGCACATCAATTTAATACTACAGTGGCCCGACGCGGCTTCGCTCGCGATCAGAGTACAACGTCATGTTTGAAAAGTTAAAGACACTTGTACACCTGGAGGCTTTTACAAAACGTTAGTAAAAAAAACAGTCAGTTTTTTCAAAATGCCTAGTATTTTTGAACAAACGGAATAGGTACGACCGCTCTCCATGGCATGTATATTTGCTATACTTATTTGCACTTTTATTTCTATTTTGGACATATCCACTTTATACGCACTCACCCGTTACGTCCAGTGGATAAAACAATTCAATGCTCAAAGCGATGTAGAAACAAAACTTATTTTATTTATATAGACAGATTGCTAACTTCTAACATGTCATTGCTAATAACCTGTCCATAATGTATTAACATCTGCAATTCAAATAAAATTATTCCCCATGCTAATCTTATGGGTAAACAATAACTTTGAGGGCGGCCCGTGCTCTTTAGAATGAAAATATCGAAGAATAAAAACCTTAATGCACAATTACGAATCAGGACAATTATTTTGATACCTACCTCATCGGTATCGGTTTATAAATAACGGAGGAGTTCTCTTAACAAAAATCGGTTTAGCGTATTAATATATAAGATATTAAACGCAAGTACTGATACTGAAGGGAACTTTTAAACCGAGGGGGAAGTAATTATCCTACTACTATTAATGTTTACTGAATCCAATATACAACATTAATTAAGTCGTTTATTCAACGTTTACAATTAAATAAAGATTTCAACTTTGACACTTGTGGGACAAATAGGAACTTGTTTCCGGAACTTCCCGCAGTTAATGGCCTATAAGCGGAGTCACCACTTTGATTATGATAATGATCAATGTGACCGTTACCTTGAACCATCTTATATGTATAAAATGGTAATTTACCGTCTTGATTGTGAGTTCAGTGCAACTGTAAACACTTCTGTTAACTATTTTGTACTACTTTTAAAGCTTTTGCTTCTAATCTTAAATCATTTTGAGGTTAGGCCTAAGTACAGTTTAGGCCTTACTCTTTTGTAAGTTTAGAAGTATACACTAAATGTGGCCCCTATATAGTCAACCCCTCTAAGTAAGAAGGCATATTTGTAATTTCAAACTTATTGCATTGCTCAGCCCATGTTTAAAAACCCCATGTAGCATAGTTAAAATAGTTACTGGCATCCTGATTGTCAAATGTCGGTGGTATCCAAATAAATAGGAATTGCCAATCTGTAACTTTTTATTACACCATACACGCAGCGAATATTGTTTCTACGGTAAAGGTAAAGCAAGTCTCATGACTAAAGAACTATGGAGTAAGGCGTCTAGTGAGCGTAGAATGTATGAATGCAACATTTGATACTCCTCTCAAAATTGATTATTTTTTATCGATACATACTATTAAATACCCCCGTCGCAGCAAACCTGCATACTCAGCGAATTTCCAATGAATATATAACATAACACATTAAAACACTTAACAGGATTCATAAGAAATGTATTCACAAACAAGCGATATTTAAAATATTAATTATTCTCCATAAGAATAACATTGGGGATGAGTACGCAGGTTTGCTGCAACAAGGAACACAAAATAATGGGTTTTTATGCAAATATCAATAGAACTCATCTTAGTGAAGTCACATACCAAGTTTCATCCATATACATTCATAAATAAGCGATATATAACATTTTAAGTATTTTCCATAAGAATAAAATGGGGAACAAGTACCTAGGTTTGCTGCTACAGGAACCATAGGCAACAAAATTTTTTTTGTGCAAACAACAATAAACCACAACCAGATCAAGCCATATACCAAATGTCGCCAGTTTATGTTCATAAATAAGCGAGATATACAATTTTTCTTTTTCTCCATAAGAATAACATTAGACAACGTACTGTGTTTAGCACTTTCAATATCTCGGTAACCAATTGACGTAGAGCAATGATCAAAATACCAAATTGTTTGTTTTTTTAAGCTGAATTCAATGGTATAAATTAAAATTTGATTTAAGTTAAAATTACATGTGAAAACTCCAAAAAACACATTTTTGGGGTACAAAACCCCCCAAAAACCCCCCTTCGGATGGTGCGATTCATCTGGTTTTCGAACTCGTTCAAATAAATGGTACTTTACACATTTGTACCAAATTTTATTAAGATCGGACCTTTTTTACGAGAGTTATCGTGCTTACGGACACATATATATATATAAATATATATATATATATATATATATATATATATATAAATATATATATATACGTATATAACAATTTGAACGAATGGTGTTTTTGGCATCTGGGGACCTCAAAATGAAAAGTTATCATGGTCTCGGGCTTAAGTCTTACCATGAGACCTACGGTAATAGCTTGTTCCCTATAGGGGAAATTCGCTAAAAACCGTCATGATCCCGTAAAGAATATTTTTTTTGTGGCGGAAAATCAGGGATATTTCCAGAAAATTGAAAATAAAACTGGAAAAAGGATTTCCCTAAAATGTCATTCTAGGTACTTAAAATGTGCGGAATTCTGCCCTTTACACGAATGTAACGGGATTATTGCGATCAGACAAGTGCTAGAATAACAACCGCGTATAGTTCCAAGAAAAATTACGAAAAAACAGAATAATATCTGCCTAAACTTATGAGGGTAGTTATATCATGCTGAACAAGGATTAAGTACAAGTATTTGTAATCTATAATCAATAATCTGACGAAAAATCATCAGAAAACTTAGATATTTTCAGCTCTTTCGAGGATCTTTGGTCAGTTATTTGATATTGATGGGTCGAATAAAATTATGCGTAACATGAACACCAACATTAGGTAGTATGGAAAACATATTTGTAGGTTTTCCGACACTCTTCCGGTGATTGTAATAATGATATTATATTCGTAATTAATGTGAACATCAACATAATTTGAGTGCTCACAATGCCAATTTTCAAACAAACCAGTTTTCCATTTTTCCACCAAGTTCCTACCTTTCCGGCAAAAGTTATCATTTCCGTAATCAGGACGTGTTATGAACATTTGGATGAAGCAGGATTTAATTTCTAGAGGAGTATTGAATACTCCCGGTTTCCAGTTTTAGATCACATTTGGCAGGATCTGACTAATATCTTATGTTAGACCAGATACTGTGATATGAGTAAATTTCTTAGGTATATTACAATTTGTCAATGGATTTTCAATATTTTCTACATCTATGTTAAGTACCTTACACCTGTGCCCAAACATAATACTGTAACTGTGGATGTATTAGGAGGAACAGCTACAATATCCACAAGTTAAACAACATCCGTTACAGACTCGACAACGATGAAAACACTGTGTAGTGCGGTGTGCAAGCATCGCCGACCGCTAACAGAAAATGCAAATATAATAGCGGCGAATAATGTTTGTGGAGGGCAAGATCAGAGGAACTATCAGCTAGGCGCGGGTCAAGGCTGATGAAGAGAAAAACTGGTGGTCGTCTGAGTATTAGTGTCACCACGGGCCTTACTGCTGGGCTTGTGTGGCTGATCGGTCTACCATCTGATGGGGGCACTACTTACTAGCATCCAACATTGCAACAGGTTACGTGTTGTAAATGTATTCTAACAATCAGTTTTTTTTTCGCTGAATTAGGCGCAGAAAACCTATGCGATTCAGC
This sequence comes from Allygus modestus, assembly GCA_963675035.1. Taxonomy (NCBI): domain Eukaryota; kingdom Metazoa; phylum Arthropoda; class Insecta; order Hemiptera; family Cicadellidae; genus Allygus; species Allygus modestus. Next base: position 275,433,298 of record OY776111.1, on the reverse strand, counting down.
ATCGACCTAAAATGTACAAAGTTTCGAGCTGAGAGAAAATGTATTAATCTGCTCCATTAAATCAAAGGAAGGAAAGTGTCCGCATGAATTTCTTAAATAACATAAACTCACCATGAATTTTAAACAAAGAAATCAAAGGGTTTTGTAATATTAGTCTATGATAATCACTAACATTACAACGTCATGCCAGCATGAACACAAAGAACTCACACTAATTTTGAAAATGTGCTTAGAATTTTGAAAGAATACTACCCCGTTATATACAGTATTAAGCCCCCCCTCCATATTCTTTCCCAAGTTTTTAAACTAACGTCTAAACAACCGCACTACTCCCTTACACTAAAGAGCAGTACTCGTCATGCGCAGATTTACTCAATTATTACCGTTTAGCTCTTTCATGATGCAAAACTGTCTCTCAGGTGATGACGAAGGTCTTTAAACAATGTAAGCTTGTCCGATATAGCTGCACATAAATAACATTTAGTACGAGTTGGGTAGGGAACTGACATAATTTGAGAACAAAGGCATTCGCTTATTAAGACGCGGCTAAACAAGCAGGGGTACTTTGGAAATCCCGGGAAAATGATTTCCATAATAAGGAAAATTTTTACGAAAAATATTCCACGAATTGAGTGGAATCGTCAGGAAAGCTTATCGCATAACGACCGAGTGACATCAGTCGGACTTTTATTAATTACGAACTCTTTGACGTGTTGTGCGCGATGTTCCACAACAATACAGAGATTACAGAATGCCCCTTCCCCTTCCCGGCGCAGCGCGACGCCCTCCGCCCCATGTCCCGGGGAGTATGAAGTATAGTACACACACTATTTTAAGTCGAGCTTCCTACTTAGGCCCCACAGCTGAATATTTTTCTTCTTTCTGCAACGGTATGTGAAAAAATGTTCTACAAACATAAGGCAATGTAAAGGAGTCTTAAATACATCATTAATCTATACAAAGTGAGACTCATCATGTTAAAAAAGTGATGCTTAAAAATAGATCGATAATATAAAATACCCCCGTCACAGCAAACCTGCGTACTCAGCGAATTTCCAAAGCATATATATGGGTATCACTACTACCTTGAGCCACTTACCAAGTTTCACAAAAATACATTCATTAATAAGTTATATATAGCATTTTATTTATTTCCAAAAGAATATCATTATAATTGAGTACGCAGGTTTGCTGCAACAAGGAAGATAATAAATGTGTTTTTTTGCAATTATCAATATAACCCAACCAGGTGAAGCTACATACCAAGTTTTATTAATTTAGGTTCATAAATAAGGGAGATATAAAACTTTACTTATTCTCCATATGAATAACATGAGGCCGAGTATGCAGGTTTGCTGCTACCGGGAAAAATCAACAAAAAACTTTTTTGTGCTAATATCAATATACCACAACTAGTTGAAGCCACACACCAAGTTTCATTAATGTACATACATAAATAATCAAAATATAACATTTTATTTATTCTCCATAAGGATAACATTGGACAACGTACTATGTTTAGCACTTTGAATATCACTGCAACGGTTGGACGTAAAACAACAATTAAAACGCCAAAATGATTGTTTTGTAGAGCTTAACTGATTGATAGTAAAAAATGTGGAGTTTTTAGTGAAATTATCTGAGGAAAATCCAAAAACCGTATTCCCATAAGATTAACATGGGAAATTTTATGGACACATTTTTTTACTATTCTCCATAACCACTAAACCTAGATTAATGATTCAAAATACTAAATTGTTTGGTTTTTAAAGCTCTATAAAATGGCTATAACCAAAATCTAGTGTTTTTAAAATTTTAGGGTAAAAAGCTAAAAAAAAAACTGATTTTTGGAAAATTTTAAACCCCCATAAAACCCCCTTCCCATAGACCGATCGATCTGGTTTTCGAACTTAAAGTCATAAATGTTACTCTCCACATTTGTGCCAAATTTCATAAAAATCGGGCGCTTCTTTCCAAAGTTATCCGGGTAACGGGCACACACACACACACACACACACACACACACACACACACACACACACACACACACACACACACGCGCACACACGCACACGCGCACACGCGCACTCGCGCACACGCGCGCGCACACACACACACACACACACACACACACACACACGCACACACGCACACGCGCACACGCACACACGCACACACGCACACACGCGCACACACACACACACATATATGTATATATAAATATATATAAATTTGAACGAATAGTGTTTTTGGCATCTGGGGACCTCAACACAAAAAGTTATCATGGTCTCGGGCTTAAGTCTTACCATGCCACCTACGGTAATAGCTTCTTGCTTATAGGGCAAATTAGCTAAAATGAATATACCTAAATAATAAATTAATTATTAATCAAATATATTGTTTTAAATTACCTTCTAACAAATAAGTATTTCAATAATTTTATTTTGCAGAAACAGCCCAGTAAACAAAGGTTCGATATAATTTTAGATATTAATAAATTAATATATAATTGTATATATATAAATAAGCTAAATACAACTAGTTAATATTTAATACATAGGACATTTTTAATACGACCATTGCAACTTGAACATTTACTAAAGGTGTTTATAATAAGCGTTCTTTATTACATGCTTACAGAGTAAGTCATCATTACAGTTTTGTTAATGGTCTACGAAACAAACTGAATTTGTTCAAATTAATCTGTTACGAACAAAGTTTAAACCGGTTAAATAAAGGTATCATAATTAATTAAATTAATCTTTGACAAGCGTAATTAACTAAATTTGTTTTAATTGCAACAATAATGATAATATATCGTCTTACAGCGAAGTAAAACCGATAGTATTGTAGCGGTATTTATCAAAGATTTTATATTACGACTGTACATCAACAGATTAATAACCCGAAACCCAAAATATTTGGGTGTTTTTCAAAACCCCAAAAGGCACATCTAGAGGGTAAGAGCTTTCGATTGATATCAAATATGTATATAAAATAATAGATGTAGGGGTAGAAAATCACCGAACAAAAATCAAGAAATTCTTTTAATAATGTAGATGGTGAGCAGATTGAAACTTTTTAGCTTAATGAGATATTTGTTACTCATTATAGCCTAAGAACTCTAAATGAGTGATCTCAAATCTTTGGGCGCAAGTACTGAGCCCTGGGGATATACAATTACAATTCTGTTAATACCCAACCCGTATTATTGCCTGCGTTCCTCCCCACAGTTAAATTTCGAGGCCTTAAGAGTCTTCATCACCGGAAGTTGCCACACGCCATCTTTGAGTTTTGTTCCATAAGGCCAATGTTAATTTTGTGTTTACATTACTCCTCACCTGATCATCACATACAATTAAATTTGGTGTCAAATTAAAGGTTTAGTCGTCCTCTAAGGAAATACAATGTCGAATTCCTTAATATGGGTATCATAATTTCATAATAAATAGTTTAATTTTGAACTGAAACATTGTGCATGTTCTCATTAATTAGTAAAAAAATCCAAATTCGACTATTGTATTTCCTAGAGGATGACGAAATCTTTAATTTGACACCAAAATTAATTGTTTGTGACGATCAAGTGAGGAGTAACGGAGGCACAAAGTTAACATTGGCCTTACGGAACAAAACACCAAAATAGCGTCCGGCAACTTCCGGTGATGAAGACTCTTAAGAGTCTTCATCACCGGAAGTTGCTCGACGCCGGCTTGGAGTTTTGTTCCATAAGGCCAATGTTAACTTTGTGCCTCCATTACTCCTCACCTGATCGTCACATATAATTCATTTTGGTGTCAAATTAAAGGTTTTGTCGTCCTCTAGGGAAATACAATGTCGAATTCCTTAATTTGTCTATCATAGTTTAATAATAAATAGTTTAATTTTGAACCTATTGAACCTATTTGAACCTAAAAAGATGGCATCCGGCAACTTCCGGTGATGAAGACTCTTAATGCTTACCTAGTGTTAGCCTCGGAGAAGGTTCAATTGTGGGAAACACGGTAAAGACGACATTCTTGGAGTCCTTGTTGTACAAGGACCAGCCACAATTATCGGGAGTGGGTGGCATTTACGGTAGAGGAAAGTCTGACAGTGCGAGGCGAGAGAAGACATTAGGGCGGACACATCAGCGTCAGAGGATGGGACGGGATGGATCTCCCCGCGCCGCGCCACTTTCCTGACCCTGGGGCGACGGTCCGCGTCGTTAGCGCAAGTATACCTCTTTATCTGCAGGAACTCAGGTGCTTACGGTCTATTGTGGCATCGATCTTGGCCGTGAGAATACGCCACCATCTTGAAACCGACCTGCGTTCTCAAGCCAGGCGTTACGAGAGATTTAAACCCTTGGGGCATCAACTACTAGAGGCGCATACGAATAACGCGAATCAAAATTGACACTTACGATGGGTGATTAGTTTTATATTGAGACTTATAGTGCTCCAAGTAGCTTCCTTTGATACTAATCGTTGAAATTACATACAATGTTTCTACTCATTTGCTACCCAAAACTATAAGGGACCATAGCCTACATACATACGACTATGTATCAAAAATCTATACTGCGGAACTAGATGAAGGATCTCGATCTTCTTGGGCTGGTACTACGCGTGCGATACATTATTACAAGGATCTCCTCATCGTAAAAAGACAGATATTTGAAGTATTTGATCCACTCGCTTCTACAATACGGACACTCGGGTGTAGTTACAATGCACCAGGAGTGAGCAAGAAGTATAGTTTTTGTAGGTGCAGGGACCACCTACAACTGCGGAGTGCGGGGTCGTGTAGCGCCAAACGACCGTACAACACGTGGTTGTGGTTTATGGCATACATCTCACCCACGGTCCATCAATCACGCGCACTTTCCACTCAACGTCCTACCACAATACATTGCCGGAGAAAGCCCATCCACTCAATACATTTGTGATTGCCGCCTCAGTCATTTACTCACTCCTTTCACACTCGGTTGCTCTCGACAGGAGTAAATTGTTTTCGACAAACTGCGACTATGTAGTCCAAGATGTTTAGCGAAAAGTATTTACCTATGTGAAGTGTAATGCAGCTTACGCGTTAGTAAATTGGCCTAAACAACGTGTTTACACGTAACAAAATTGTATCACTGTTGATATAGTTTCAACGAATTTCCTCGTGCGGGATATGTTTACTCCTTTTTAAGTTAAAAAACGCGATTGCAAATACAGTAAATTACTAGTGGTAAACGCAGTAAGAAATGCAAAGCTATTACCGCGGACAGAATCTCTTATATTATTGTAAATATAATGTTACATTTTCATATATTATTTAACTGTCCCCCAGCCATAAATCTGCATAGAAACACTAATTTAGTAAAAAAATTCAACTTCAGTAAACCGTATTTTTATTGTTTTAGGAAAATTCAATTGAAAATCAATTTAGTACGCCAGGTACTCTGTGTCGGGCTTATTTTTTGGCAGTTACGAAATCTTCCACGAATTACAATCCATTTCCAATTACAGGGGGCGACTCCATATTAAATTAACAACTTTACAGCGATTACTTAATACACACCCATTAAGAAACTTTAATAAACTACGAAATTAAATACAATGTCGAATTCCTTAATACTATGACATAGTTTCATTAGCTTATAACATTGTGGCCTTACTGATTTATCAGCTTCTGACGGCTTCTAAGCGGGATCAGAAGAGTTCGAATTACCCTTTTGGAGATACTGCAGTTATGCTCGCGAGCTTAACAAGACCGCGCGGCATTCCCGTCAGTCATTAATAACACGTCCGTCAGTCGCATCCACAATGCGTTCATTACCATCGCGGTCTAATCGGAAATATACGGCTAATTAGGGAATAACTAGCAAGCATTGTGGCTGGGGCGCAGACTCCGACCCAACTATTAAACCACCATCACGAGATCGGGCGCAGAACAAACCTGCGGCTGCACTGTAGAGCTAGTGAACATTGTGGCCTGGCACAGACTGTTAAACCACCATCACGAGATCGAAACAGAAAATACCCCCGTTGCAGCAAACCTGCATACGCAGCGAATTTCAAATGGTACTTCACTAAGTCATGAAGCCAATTACCAACTTTAATCAAAGCATATTAATAATTAAGCGAGATATGACATTTGATTTATTCCCCATAAGAAAAACATTAGGACTGAGTATGCAGGTTTGCTGCATCAAGAGCCACAAAATCTGGTTTTTATGCAAATACCAATGGATCACCTCCAGATGAAGCAACATACCAAGTTTTATCAATTTATGTTAATAAAAAAGCAAGATGTAACATGTTTATTATTCTCCATAAGAATAACATTATTGCTGATGAGTACGCAGATTTGCTGCCATGGGAACCAAGCAAAATTAATTTTGCATGGAAATAGCATTAAAACCCAACCATATCAAGCCACATACCAAGTTTCATTAATCGATGTTCATTAATAAGCGAGATATAGAATTTTACTTATACTCCATTAGATTAACATTATACAACGTACTGTGTTTAGCACTCTAGATATCTCGGTAACCAATAGACGTAGAGCGATGATCAAAATACCCAATTATTTGTTTTTTAGGCTGAATTTAATGGTGTAAACCAAAATTTGGGTTTAAAAAGAATTATATGCAAAAAGTTCAAAAAACCCATTTTTGGGGTACAAACCCCCCCCCCCAAATCCCCCTTAAAGTAGAGCGACCTGTCTGTTTCTCGAACTCATGAAAAAGGATACTGCCTTACAAGCTTATAAAAAATGTCATCAAGATCGGACCATTTTTACGAAAGTTATCGTGCCTACGGACATATATATATATATATATATATATACCTATCTCTCTCTCTCTCTCTCTCTCTCTCTCTCTATATATATATATATATATATATATACTAGTGGACTGAATGGGCCATAGCCCCTAACCTTACTCCAATACTCTGCCTAATCTGATTTGAACACATGTCAGTTCGTAAATAAAATATGTTTTCGTGTAAACAAAGCATACGTTTTTAATTTCCTAAGCTTTTCTTATGGGGGATGTTTTACGTTATTTCTCGTTTGCTAGTAACATTATGGAGATACTGATATTTTTCCCGAGTCCCTGGGACCGAGACCTTTAATTTGAGCCGTCTCCCATCATTCTGCGTTTTGCCAAACTCCCACAATTTTGACTTAAAATTTTGGTTACAGAATTATGTGAAAAGATATACCATATATATGAATACATAACATGAACGAATGGTGTTTTTGGCATCTGGGGGCCTCAAAACGAAAAGTTATCACAGTCCCGGGCCTAGGTCTTACCATGCCACCTACGGTAATAGCTTCTTCCCTATAGGGGAAATTCACTAAAACCTGAGGCTGCACTATAGAGCTAGTGAAAATTGTGGCCAGGCAGAGACTCCGGCCCGACTGTTAAACCACCATCACGAAATCGAAGCAGAACAATCCAACGACTGCACTTTAGAGCTAGTGAACATTGTGGCCTGGCACAGACTGCGGCCCGAATGTTCACCATTACGAGATCGAAGCAAAAAAAACCTGCGGCTGCACTGCAGAGCTAGTGAACATTTTGGCCTGGCATAGACTCCGACCCGACTGTGTAACCACTATCACGAGATCGAAGCAGAACAAACCTGCGGCTGCACTGCAGAGCTAGTGAACATTGTGGCCTGGCACAGACTCCGCCCCGACTGTTAAACCACCATCACGAGATCGAAGCAAAACAAACCTGCGGCTGCACTGCAGAGCTAGTGAACATTGTGGCCTGGCATAGACTCCGACCCGACTGATAAACCACAGTCAAGAGATCGAAGCAGAACAAACCTGCGGCTGCACTGCAGAGCTAGTGAACATTGTGGCCTGGCATAAACTCCGACCCGACTGTGTAACCACTATCACGAGATCGAAGCAGATCAAACCTGCGGCTGCACTGTAGAGCTAGTGAACATTGTGGCCTGGCACAGACTCCGCCCCGACTGTTAAACCACCATCACGAGATCGAAGCAAAACAAACCTGCGGCTGCACTGCAGAGCTAGTGAACATTGTGGCCTGGCATAGACTCCGACCCGACTGATAAACCACAGTCAAGAGATCGAAGCAGAACAAACCTGCGGCTGCACTGCAGAGCTAGTGAACATTGTGGCCTGGCACAGACTCCGGCTCGACTGTAAAACCACCATCACGAAATCGAAGCAGAACAATCCAACGACTGCACTTTAGAGCTAGTGAACATTGTGGCCTGGCACAGACTCCGGCCCGAATGTTCACCATCACGGGATCGAAGCAGAACAAACCTGCTACTGCACTGTAGAGCTAGTGAACATTGTGGCCTGGCATAGACTCCGACCCGACTGTGTAACCACTATCACGAGATCGAAGCAAAACAAACCTGCGGCTGCACTGCAGAGCTAGTGAACATTGTGGCCTGGCATAGACTCCGACCCGACTGATAAACCACAGTCAAGAGATCGAAGCAGAACAAACCTACGCCTGCATTGTAGAGCTAGTGAACATCGTGGCCTGGCACAGACTCCGGCCCGACTGTAAAACCACCATCACGAGATCGAAGCAGAACAAACCTGCGACTGCACTGTAGAGCTAGTGAACATTGTGGCCTGGCATAGACTCCGGCTCGACTGTAAAACCACCATCACGAGATCGAAGCAGAACAATCCAACGACTGCACTTTAGAGCTAGTGAACATTGTGGCCTGGCACAGACTCCGTCCCGACTGTTTAACTACTATCACGAGATCGAGTGCAGAAAACCCAGCGGATGCACAGTAGACAGGGTTTCCACAGGTTTTACCAAACAAAATTCCAGGACAATTCCAGGACATTTACAGGACAAAATCACGATTTTCCAGGACAATAGCGACGTTCGAAAAACATAATCGAAGGTTTATTAGTTTTTCTTCGAGTTTATTTGTATACATAAATCAGATATATTATAAATGTTTCCCAACCAGGGGAGGCTATGAGATCTACATAATAACCTGGAATAGTTGTATTGTGCTTATGAGTTTATATACAGGGTTGATTGGTATAAGTGTGCCAGCTGTTTATCTTGAAAAGTATAAGAGCTATTACAATAAACGGTATCAGGAAACTGACACATACTTTCTCCCTTTTAGCCCAACTTTAATGAATAAATTACTTTTTATTTACTAAATAAAGAATACAAAGCACGGTATAATGTACAGAAAATCTTGTAAACAAGTTGTTTTCAAAAATATCCACCCAAATCCCTATTTAGGAGGCACTACAGAATCCATCGCTTCACACGTGGTATTAAGTGGGGAAATGCTCCCTATTCCCCATATTAAGGGGCAAAATATTTCGAATTTCCTCTGTTGGTCAATGCTAACTTGACAAGCATATCAAGTTTGAACGAAATTGATCAATAAATTAAAGAAATAGTAATTTTTGTATTTCCCATAAGAATAAAATTGGACAACGTATTGTGTTTACCGCAAAATGAAAATTTAAATTTTCTCCGTAACCAGTAATCGTAGAATAGTAATACAAAATACTAAATTATTAAGTTTTATGAGCTCTTTTTAATGGTGAATAGTAATACTTTGTATGTTTAATTTTTTAAAGAAAAATCCAAAAAACTGAATTTTTGATATTTTAAGTCTTGTAATTTCTGAACCCAAATTTTAACAGAAATGCGGGTGATGTAATTTTGTTGCAAAACTAAAGTTCTACAAACAACTAAAGTTTAATCAAAATCGTTAGAGCCGTTTTTGAGAAATCTTGATTTTTCATGTTTTTTGGCGGTTTTGGGGGGATAATTACCCTTAAAAATAAAAAATTCCGAAAAAACGTCTGGAGATATCGTGGATAAGTACCTACATACCAAATTTTATAAAAATCGGACCATTGGTTAGGGATCTAGTTCTGTACACATCCATACAGACAGGCAGACAGACACACAGACATCACGTAAAATTCACTTTTTTGGGTTCAGGGAGCACCAAAACGAATATTTACATTAAAAACTCAAATTCGAACATTTTGACGAAAACAATACTTTCTCCATATTCTATGTAAAAGGGGGAGAAAGTAAAAAGTTAAAAAGCAACTACCCTGGATTTTTGGTTCTGTATGATTTTGCGATTTTGAAATTTGTATTTTATCCGCCATTTTTCCAATATGGTGGACAACTTTAGATTTTCTTATGAAATGTCCATAGCTATATTGTTTAACCAGGTAGAAAATTTAGTTTCAAATTGTTTTTATTCTTTGTATTTTTTCAACAAACTTAAGTTAACCGTTCACCTTCCAGAGCTAATCAATCAAGTGATTCTTATTGTTTTTAGCAACGAGTAGCTCACCATATGTGTTGCTCTGGAAGCCAAACATTTAAGTTTAGGAAATAAACAACCAGAATAAAAACGTTTAAAAACTAAAAAGATTGAAATCATATATATGTAATGTTAATTTGTTGATGTAATAATATTATTAATACGGGACCAAAAGGTTCTACTGCAGACTCTTTAAGTACAAGGTATACAACTTACAAGGCTATTTTTTAATGGGGCACTTATTAAAGAATTTGCGATGTTTAAGTGGACTACTGTTCCAGCAATAGCTAACTCAAACATTACAAAATCTATACCACCACTACAGAATTATACTAAGATTAGTTACCAAACAAATGTTTGAGACTTTAGCTTCTGATACAAAACAAGAAATGATTTGACAAACAAGCTTTTTTAACTCTTGTCACTCAAAACTCCTCCCTTCATTACACATGAACTGCATTCATTTAATATGTAATCAAGAAAATACTTATTCCTTTGAGAAATAAGTAGAACCAATAAAAAAAAATCAATCTGGAAACATTTCACGGCAAAAAAATTATAAAAAAAACTGACAAAACTGAACAAATAAATGAAAATAGAAAAATTCCAGGACAGATAATAAAATTCAAGGACAGAAAGTAAAATTCCAGGACAGAAAGCAAAATTCAAGGACAATTCCAGGTTTTCCAGGACACTCTTAAAATTTCAGGTTTTCCAGGACGCGTGGGAACCCTGGTAGAGCTAGGCAACATTGTGGCCTGGCACAGACTTCGGTCCGACTGTTAAACCACCATCATGAGATCGAAGCAGAACAAACTTGCGGCTGCACTGTAGAGCTAGTGAAAATTGTGGCCTGGCACAGACTCCGGCCCGACTGTAAAACCACCATCACAGATCGAGCGCAGAACAAACCTGCGGCTGCACAGTAGAGCTAGTGAAAATTGTGGCCTGGCATAGACTCCGGCCCGACTGTTAAACCACCATCACGCCATCGAAGCAGAACAAACCTGCGGCTGCACTGTAAAGCTAGTGAACAATGTGGCCTGGCAGACTCCAGCCCAACTGTTAAACCACTATCACGAGATCGAAGCAAAACAAACCTGCGGCTGCACTGTAGAGCTAGTGAACATTGTGGCCTGGCACAGACACCGGACCAACTGTAAAACCACCATCACAGATTGAGCGCAGAACAAACCTGCGGATGTACTGTAGAGCTAGTGAACATTGTGGCCTGGCATAGACTCCGGCCCGACTGTTAAACCACCATCACGCCATCGAAGCAGAACAAACCTGCGGCTGCACTGTAAAGCTAGTGAACAATGTGGCCTGGCAGACTCCAGCCCAACTGTTAAACCACTATCACGAGATCGAAGCAAAACAAACCTGCGGCTGCACTGTAGAGCTAGTGAACATTGTGGCCTGGCACAGACACCGGACCAACTGTAAAACCACCATCACAGATTGAGCGCAGAACAAACCTGCGGATGTACTGTAGAGCTAGTGAACATTGTGGCCTGGCACAGACTCCGGCCCGACTGTTAAACCACCATCACGAGTACGAAGCAGAACAAACCTGCGGATGCACTGTAGAGTTAATGAACATTGTGGCCTAGCGCAAATTCCGGACCATCTGTTAAACCACCATCACGAGATCGCAAAAGAAACAACCTGCGAACTGTAGGGCTAGTGAACATTGTGGCCTAGCGCAGACCGCGGACCAACTGTTAAACCACCATCACGAGATCGCAGCAGAACAAACTTGCGACTACACCGTAGAGGTGGAGACTAGCGAGCATTGTGGCCTGGCGCTGACCCCGGCTCAACTTTTAAACCATACAATCACGAAATCGAAGCAGATCAAGCCTTCGAATCCACCGTAGAGGTAGCTTCTCTCGAGCATTGAGGCTTGACGCAGGCTCCGGCCCAACTGTTGAAGAACCATCAAGAGATCGAGTACAGAACAAACCTACAGCTGCTCCGAAGAGGTAGCGACTAGCGAGCATTGTGACCTGGCGCAGACTCTGGCCCAACTGTTGAAGAACCATCAAGAGATCGAGTACAGAAATAAACCTACAGCTGCACTGTGGAGGTAGCGACTAGCGAGCATTGTGACCTAGCGCAGACTCCGGCCCAACTGTTGAAGATCGAGTACAGAAATAAACCTACAGCTGCACTGTAGAGGTAGCGACTAGCGAGCATTGTGACCTAGCGCAGACTCCGGCTCAACTGTTGAAGAACCATCAAGAGATCGAGTACAGAACAAACCTACAGCTGCACCGAAGAGGTAGCGACTAGCGAGCATTGTGACCTGGCGCAGACTCCGGCCCAACTGTTGAAGAACCATCAAGAGATCGAGCGCAGAACTAAACCTACAGCTGCACTGTAGAGGTAGCGATTAGCGAGCATTGTGACCTAGCGCAGACTCTGGCCCAACTGTTGAAGAACCATCAAGAGATCGAGCGCAGAACTAAACCTACGGGTGCTCTGTAGAGGTAGCGACTAGCGAGCATTGTGGCCTGGCGCAGACTCTGGCCCAACTGTTGAAGAACCATCAAGAGATCGAGTACGGAAATAAACCTACAGCTGCACTGTGGAGGTAGCGACTAGCGAGCATTGTGGCCTGGCGCAGACTCTGGCCCAACTGTTGAAGAACCATCAAGAGATCGAGCGCAGAACTATACCTACAGCTGCACTGTAGAGGTAGCGACTAGCGAGCATTGTGGCCTGGCGCAAACTCCAGCTCGACTATTAAACCACCATCATGACATCAAAGCGGAACAAACCTGCGGCTTCACCGTAGTGGGATTGGTGATAGGTTATATCGACATTAATGCAATTAACTAAACTAAACTACATTAATGCAATTAACTAAACTAAACTAACTAGTTTTGTTCCAACCTGAAAATATCGAAAGAGTTCAAGGGGGTCGCTAATTTACAGTTATACAAACTAGTACAAAATTTCTTAGTCGGATCCCATTTCGTAATGTTTATTTAATCTGTTAAAACAATATATCAAAAATTCCGAGTTTACTCAAAATTTTAAACGTAACATCAGTATCAATTGGCTAGGCGTCATGTTTAGATAGGAGGGACTGACAACGGCGAGTTATAAAATAATAACTTAATTCGGCGAGCCGGAGATTCCAGTTTTGCGGCGGATAAGAGGTAGCGAATTGGAAAGGAGCGTTCGGCAGGCCCCACCACTCAAGTCTCCGCAGTGGCTGGCCCTTCCCCGCGGCCCCCACCACGCCGGCGTGGAGCGGTGAGCGGTGAAATGAACAGTGATGCCAGTTGTACTGTACGAGAACTATACCGATGTGCGATATTGCATCTTGTGTACGATCATTTTGACAACGATCCGTACGACTTAAGAGACAGCGAGACAAGTTTCTAGAGACTAACATTTCATCTCTAAACAGCCAAGGATTACATATTAGTATTTATAGCTATGTCAAAAACACTTCCACGATTGTTCCGAGACCAGATAACTACTGCCGTTTTCAAAAAGCAATGTACTCGAGTTTTAACCTGCATTTCAAGTTTACTGTTATGCGTATTACCACGATTGTAGTGTACACATGTGGCTCGCCAGATTGGGCGTTATAAAACTTGTTTGGCAAACTATATTATTGTGGTTGTAACCCAAAATAACTTCTTCCGTTTTGGGGAAATTAACTAAAAACATAGTTTATGAAATGTTTGTGATTGAAGCCAAACTTTAAATATAAAAAAAAAATAAAACTAGTATAAATAAAAACTAGTAGTTCGAGTGTTATAAACTTTAACACCGTCATACAATTTTTAATAATATCCCGAGGTTTTATAGATTAATCTTTGCTTGACAAGTAAATCTTATAATTTTGATTAGATTCTGAACTCTAAAAACATGCTGATTGTAACATCTACGTTTGCATTACCCGTTTTCATTAACCACAGACTGCTAACCGATAACCGCGATTTTTGAGTTCTAACCGCAATAAAATATATCAATAGTTTGTCAAAAAGATTGAACTGTATGTTATAATGCACGAGCTACATGCTGATACAACATTCGTGACAATAGCTTTGATCGTAAACTTATTCTAGAGGTTCAATCTCCAGTACAGTACTTCGTTTTTGGAACCAACAGTAAGTTTTATTTAAAATTAAAATTATTTTTTGAAAACACGCATTGGCGGGTTATGCTATAGTCGAGACAATATACTTTACGTATAAAAGACTACAGTCAATGATGCAACTAAAGTTAGTACTTTTTCCTTGTCTGCAAGAAAATCTTTACTAAATCAATATAACAAACCTATACTTTTAAAGTTGTTAAACTAAACATTAAATATGATGTTAAATAATTCATCAATAACGATGTTTTACTGGAAAATTGATTGGCAAAGGATTTTACAAACTAATTAGTATTTGTGGTTCAACATAATTTAACAATTAAACCTCTGTTTGGTGAAAATGAAAAGTTTGTGTAACTTAGTGAAATGTATGCGTGTGTGTTTAACGATGCACACACACTGTTATATTGAATATACAAAAATATGGTTTGACAGAATTACTAGCAAAATTACTGGCATAACTAAAAAATAATCTATACACTAATAGAATGTTTAAAAAACCGCGATATATTTTAATATTACAAGCAATTAAGATTAAAATCACAATACTCACAATTGAAACCACGCGCAGCAGTAGCACTAAACAATAAACCTGCTTATAAAACTGCAAGCATTTACGACCATTTGCCACTTAAGGTAAAGTAACATATTTCGTAATGGTAGGCCTACCTACAGGATTTCTTGGCAGAAGAATAGCTAATAAAAGATCAGCTGTCCCCAACAGTGGGTGATAAAACCAAAACCGAACCACCAGCATCGGTGGTACACAATATATAACTCATAAAACTAAACAATTTCCATATAAAAATGCAAATTTACTACAAATACTGACCGGTATAGCAAAAAAACAAAAACCAACCAAACATGTGCAAACTATCAGCATCCGTGGCTACCACAAATATTATTTTCCGATTAAGTTTGTTGCACCGACATAAATATCAAGGAATGAATTAGTGAGCATCGGGTATAAACTCGATATTAAATTAATACAAAATATCTTAAACAATGGTTATTATGAACTATCCGTGGCCACCACAAATATTATTTTCCGATTAAGTTTGTTGCACCGACATAAATATCAAGGAATGAATTAGTGAGCATCGGGTATAAACTCGATATTAAATTAATACAAAATATCTTAAACAATGGTTATTATGAACTGATCATAAATGACACCGGCAGCAGATTTACTGTTCATCAGTTGGCGGCGGTTTCCGAGAAAAGCACTGCTATTACTGTGATGAATGGCGGGAGAGAGACGTGCCGAACCTGGCATAACTATTGCCGTTAATGTTCGCGATGAGGAAGTTATTGCCGACTTACCCAGAACACTCATTGTGAGCACTAAGTATTTGTTGGCCTACTGCCTACTCACAAACTGTCAGAGAGCTATTGGACTAGATCAGCTGGGACACTGTTATTACGAGTTAAATAATAATACCCCCGTAGAAGCAAACCTGCATACTCAGCGAATTTCCAATGCATATTAATTTATCTTAATACCACATAAAGCCACATACCAAGTTTCATCAATATACATTCATAAATAAACAATTTATTACATTTTAATTATTCTCCATAAGAAGAACATGGGGCTGAGTATGCAGGTTTGCTGCTACGGGAACTATCGGCCAAAAAATGGGTTTTTGTGCAAATATCAATAGACCACAATGAAATGAAGCAATATACCAAGTTTAGTCAGGATAAGTTGATAAATAAGCGAGATATACAATTTTTCTTATCCTCCATAAGAATAACATTGGACAACGTACTGTGTTTAGCACTTTCAATATCTCAGTAACCAAATGACGTAGAACAATGATTAAAACATCAAATTGTGCGTATTTTTAAGCTGATTCCAATGGGAAAAAATAAAATTTTACTTTTTCAAAAATTGTATGTAAAAAACTCAAAAAACCCATTTTGGGGTACAAAACCCCCCCAAAATACCCCTTCGGATAGCTCGATCCGTCTGGTTTTCGAACTTAAAGCTATAAATGCTGGTTTACACGTTTGTACCAAATTTCATCAAAATCGGACCTTTTTTACGAGAGTTATCGCACCCACGGACACACACACACACACACACACACACACACACATATATATATATATATTAAATATATATATATATATATATATATATATATATATATATAAGTCGCAACTGCTACCATACTGACTAACTTCATTGGAGGAAAACAAAAAGGTAATATAATGTATATATATATATACAGTTTCGAACGAATGGTGTTTTTGGGGTCTGGGGACCTCAAAACGAAAAGTTATCATGGTCCCGGGCCTAGGTCTTACCATGCCGACTACGGTAATAGATTCTTCCCTATAGGGGAAATTCGCTAAAACAAACAATATCCTATACTCTAATATGAGTAAGGTTTGCTTGCTTGCTTGCGACACTGATCTCAAAAACGGCTCCAACGATTTCCTTCAAATGTTCGAAATTACTAATGTCTGGGATAAAAATAAATTCTAGCAGGCCTCATCCCCAGAAAAAATCAAATAATGTAAAAAAAAACTAAAATGAAAAGTTAAAAAAATTAACATTGGGCTTATGGAGTTTCAAATTAAAACAAAAGAATTGTAACAGCTGTTCATAATCAATCAGGGAACTGTCAAAGTAATACTCATGTTGTATATGATTATTAACATGTAGTTCCCTGAGAGCAGAGATTAAAAGATTTGAGTGAAGATTACATATATAGAGTAGTAAAATAAATCAAAGGGACACTGAGCTATAAATAACAACTGGAGTGACCTTACAAATTTAGAAAAGAGGCAAATGAGTTATACAAATCAGAATATCAGTAGGGGGGAGGTGGTGAAATTCTACTCCAAGTCATCTAAACAAACTGACTGGCCTTCCCCCGAGCAAAACTCGGCCCCCAGGTACTATACATGCTAAAATAGGCATCATTACATTTCGCTCACATTGTGTTGTCATATAACTAGTCTGCCAGGATTACAATATATCACAGTAACACAAATATTCTATAACACAAATCAAGACCACAGGGACTTTGCAATAGTTATATTACCAATCAGAAACATTTTGTGGACATTATTTCATTAAATTTTTTGATTTTTTAAATATTATGTGCCTTACGGAAAAAACGGTAAACTTTTATTGGACGACTAGTTATAGCTTTCGCGCGGGTATACCCAATCAAAGTAAATCTGACCGCCTGAAAATGATACACAATAACATTACTACACTAGCTGAACAAATACACAAGCATAATGCATAGTGCCAATCAAAACATTAATATGTACAATTCCATCCAATAAACGTCATTCCTATTTATATTTAATGAATGTTTTATTACTGGAGTTTAATATAAAAAAAAACGTAAGCCAACATTTGAAAGATTTTATAATTCGCGGTCGCAACTGCTACCATACTGACTGACTTCCTTGGAGGAAAACAAAAAGGTAATATAATATATATTTTAATAGTTAATAGTATTAGATTTACGCTTAACTTGTTTAAGGAAAAACGTGATTTGAGCTTCCCATAAACGCGGTTATGGCTTCTGCCCGCAAAACGAACTAAAACAATGAACACTTCATCACTTGAAATCAACCAAGACATTTCTAGAAGTAAAATCCTTCGATTATCTCTAGACGAGAACTAAAAAGAGACTTAATGAATTTTTCAAAACAAATGTGTCTTTGTATAACCTGAAAAATTTGAAAACAAATATGTAAACCACTTTATACCAGGCCCAACAAAAACGTCCGGGATTCTTCTCAGTCTCAGTTTTTTCGCATATAAACGAATTCTTACAAATTTTAAAACAATGTAAGCTGTAATGAAAATCCTGTAGACCTTGGAGTTTCCTGAACATTATCCGTACAGGAGGGGTTTGTAAGTAGAAGAGAGATTAGGGCTGACCCGAGGCCGCGTCATTATGCTCACTCGTTTAGCCCATCTCGCATTACGATGCTCCGGCCCGACACCACACCGAACCAACCACACACTGCTCCACAACATCGCGATCCGGGGTGGAAACATTCAATTATTCTGTTAGTACGCGATCTTTTGCTTTTGTTGGGATGTAATTACAATAAAACACTACTACAATTCCCAACAACTTTGCCTGTTCACCTGATTTCAGTTGTATAATAAAATCAAATCACACGGCTGATCAAATTTCAAAATTTAAACATGTATTTTATTTAATTCATACATGGACCTAGAAGGGGTTGCATTAAAATAGTTTCCTCCAATTTTCTAACCGGGACCTTTCTATTGAGTAGACCCTATTTGGTTCATGGGTGTCAGACTTTTGTTTTTTCTTCTTAAGTTCTTGGTAGGGTTACGCTTTACATTGAGTAGATAGATACGAGGATGTTTTAAAATGTTAGAAAAATATCTGAAATATACCAGCATTTTAATATTACTGAAATATGTACAAAGACAATGTCGCCTCATACCACTATTTACAGTTATCCATAATACACAACTTGATAAAATAGAAAAAAATACTATGGAAATCGGTTACAAAATAAAATGTCATCCATTCAACCATCCTATGATACTGTATATATTTTTTAGCAACATTTTTAGCTCCCTGCAGGGACTTACTTAATCCTCGAGAACCATAATTTTTAACAAATATTTAGTTAGAGCAGAAAACCCCTCATACTTTAAATATGTATATTTGGAAAAAATTAAAAATAATTGTATCCTATACTCTTATATGAGCAATGTTTGCTTGATTGATTGGTTGGTTGCACAATTATCTCGAAAACAGCTCCGAGGATTTTCTTCAATTTTGGAAATAACTAAGTTCTGGTATAAAAATATGTTCTAGACAGGTCTCAACCCCAGTAAAAATAAAATTATGTTAAAAAACTAAATTGAAAAGTTAAAAAAATTAACATTGGGCTTATGGAGTTAAAAATCAAAACAAAAGAATTGTATCAGCTCTTCATAATCAATCCGGGAACTGTAAAAGTAATAACTTTTTGTTTATAATTGTTGACGTGTGGTTTCCTAAGAGCAATGACTAAAGCTGTTGAATGAGGATTGCATTTACAGATTGGTCATATCGGAAATAGTTCAAAGGGCATTGAGCTACAAATAACAACTGGAGTGACCTTATACATGCAGAAAAGAGGCAATTGAGCTATACAAATCTAATGATGAGTTAGGGGAAGTGGTGAAATATTACTCAAAGTCA
Organism: Allygus modestus; assembly: GCA_963675035.1. NCBI lineage: Eukaryota > Metazoa > Arthropoda > Insecta > Hemiptera > Cicadellidae > Allygus > Allygus modestus. The sequence goes on along the minus strand of OY776111.1, from coordinate 275,413,676 downwards.
TCTAAACCAACTGACTGGCCTTCCACCGAGCAAAGCTCGGCCCCCAGGTACTCATCACAAACAGTGAAGGAGGAGCGAAAAGTACCTCACAAAATAGTAGCATCTAGCAAATATCGATTACAATAACAAGTGCGGTAGCCAGAGTGCACGAGTACGGTACCGGTAACTCAAAAACGATTGTGCACCAGGACCACAATGTGCGGAGCGGCTCGGCGTGGTACTAGGCCAAATAATGGAGGCAGAGTAATAAACCCGGGTAAGTGCTGCACGGAACTGTGTAGAGAACCACCGGGCCCACTGACACTGACACGAGGAATGCGACACAACACGCTTTCCCTCGGGGAACAGAGTAAATGCAATAAATAATGTCTCGTATGTAATATTGAAATAGTATAGGTAAAAAGTTAAGTGCTCGTGGCATCTTGATAACGGTACGATATGATTCCATAACCAACCTTGCTCTAAACACTAACAAACGATGCGATAGGGGACACTGCAAGGTAGAAATACTACTGTTAAAACATTAGATTAGAAAATAAGGTGGTCTCTCATAGTGGATCCTGGCTGTCCTACAAAGGATCTTTGACATCCACAGCTATCAAACCACGCATACAACGATCTTCTACAACCCACAATTTTTCATCATTTTAGAGTTTTCATATTAATTTAAATTAGCACAATTAGGTACGCCTGATTATAGGAATCGGTTAATCACGTGATGTTTGACGTGGCGATGGTGGAGGAGCTAGCCCGAGTGCTGTACACACAGACACACTACGACCTTGGCGGCGGCGCTGCGCTCGACAAACACTACACCTTGACTTTGGCCATCATCCATCGCCATCGCGCGGTCGCCAAATACACCATTCGCCTAACATCCAGTGTGTACTTATCATGTGCTTTCACGAGAAGCCGAGTGCGAACGCCCGAGTGCTGTGATAACGGCGCATACCCGGATATGAAGCTCGGTCGCGCATTGGCACCTCTTGGCACTAGATTTAGCGACTGTTAGCTATTTCACGATAAATACCCCCGTCGCAGCAAACCTGCATACTCAGCGAATTTCCAATGAATATATAACATAACACATTAACACTTAACAGGATTCTTAAGAAATATATTCACAAACAAGCGATATTAAAAATATTAATTATTCTCCATAAGAATAACATTGAGGATGAGTACGCAGGTTTGCTGCAACAACGAAGACAAAATAATGGGTTTTTATGCAAATATCATTAGAACTCATCTAAGTAAAGTCACATTCCATGTTTCATTGATATATATTTATAAGTAAGCGATATATAACATTTTAATTATTCTCCATAAAAATAACATGGGGACCGATTACCTAGGTTTGCTGCTACGGGAACCATACTTGAAAATTTTGTATTTTGTGCAAACAACGATAAACCCCAACCAGATGAAGCCATATACCAAATTTTGTCAGTTTATATTCATAAATAAGCGAGATATACAATTTTTCTTTTTCTCCATAACAATAACATTAGACAACGTACTGTGTTTAGCACTTTCAATATCTGAGGAACCAATTGACGTAGAGCAATGATAAAAATACCAAATTGTTTGTTTTTTTATGCTGAATTCAATGGTATTAATTAAAATTTGATTTAAATAAAAATTACATGTGGAAACCCCCCAAAACCCCCCTTTGGACAGTGCGATTCGTCTGGTTTTCGAACTCGTTCAAATAAATGGTGCTTTACAGATTTGTACCAAATTTCATTAAGATCGGACCTTTTTTACGAGAGTTATCGTGCTTACGGACACACACACACACACACACACACACATATATATATATATACATATATACAAATTAGAACGAATGATGTTTTTGGCACCTGGGGACCTCAAAATTAAAAGTTATCATGGTTTCGGGCTTAAGTCTTACCATGAGACCTACGGTAATAGCTTCTTCCCTAAAGGGGAAATTCGCTAATAATACCCTACATTATGTAGTGCTCGGCCAGCACGGTGGCAAAGTGCGACTCATTATCACCTACCGATTCAACAGATATATCGACACGCGAGATAAAACACACTCAAGAATGGTGATAGGCTCCAAGTATTCGACACCCGGAATACATTACACTATTACTGAATTATTAAATGCGAACACACTGTTTGACGTCAAATTTACACTTCCTCCCACGATTATTTCCCACAAGGCTATTAGCCAATCAATGGGAAATCCATTTCTAACGGACACCTAGACCGGGAATGGGTGAGTTATTGTATCAAACGACTGGACTAATCGGTTTACGATTGTGCGGCAATTCACAAACATAAACAAAAATGAACAATAGGGGAACTTAGACAAACATGTGGACAAACATACTGATGCACAGACACGCATCTGACATCAACGCGGATGGCAAGTTCACATGAGATGCCACAATAGGCCTAACTATTCACCTGAATCTGTCGTTCAACAATCGATGTATTCATACAAAGCAAATTAGGCAAACGGATTGTTGAACTATTTGGCACTTTAATACTAATAAGCACGCCTTTACATGAAGGCATATAAATGATTGAGACGTAATAGTAACGGTACTCCTATATTTAGTATTTCACTAACGAAACCTGAACAAGTTGTATATACACATAAATTAATTAATTATTAAAACATTGTTTATAAACAATAGACTAACCGATCATGTAAATAGTTTGCTGCTTATAAACTAACTAAGACAACAGCAATGTTGTGTTATTACACCTTACAAATAACAGAACGGAGGTTAGTTATCATTTCGTAGTCCTCGCGGAAGGCAACAATAGTTTGCTTCTTATAAATTAACTAAGACAACAGCAATGTAGTGTTATTACATCTTACAAGTAACAGAAAGGAGGTTAGTTACCATTTCGTAGTCCACTAGCTCGGAGGGCGACAATGGTTTCCTTCATTTCAAAGAAACAACAAACATTTCTGTCACCAACGTAGCTTATAGTATAGAAATATCTTCTGCTTATCGGAAGGCAAAAGATAAGATATGAAGAACTGAATGACTTATCGAATTGTGAAATGTAAGCGGATATAAGCAATCTAAACCAATCACCCGTTGTAAACAATATTGAAACTAGTGGCGAATTTACTTTGTTTAACTTTTGACAAACAAATTATGTGTTCTTAGCTAGATTCATTATTTACATTGAATTTTAAAAAGATAATTTTGGGCAAATAGATCATCAGTAATCCGGCAGATATCAGACCGAGGTAGTGCCGGATTACTGGATGACTGAGAATAAAACCAATGCACAAAATCGGTTTCATTACTAACCTAATATTTTGTAAATAAAATAAACCAAAATTATACTGAAATGTCATCAAGGACATTCACGGCAACGGCGCCCGGCGGCGGCTTTTACAATACGCACGACGCAACTGAGCGATCGGCAGCCCTTTGTTTATAGAAGCTTTGAAAGAGGGTGATCAGATGTAAGTTATCGGAAAGGAGGGATTTTTTTTAAAAAAAAGGTGAACATTTGCCAACACGATCGAATGATGTAACACATGTATAATAGGCATACGCTTGATATTAAACGTAAACGTATCAACAGATTTACCAGTTTGTTTATCAATTTAAAAGTTTGATTTATGCAAATATTAAACATTATTACTGAATATAACTTTTGTTAAAGTATTAATACAAAAACAAACTAACTTAATGTCATGTATTTAAAACAGTTGAGTGGATATATTTTTACGGAGTATGTCGAAGGAATATACTATTTATAACTGTACATATCATTACAAATACGTGACACAAACACAGGCTGTAAATAAGAACCGAATGCTAGTGTAATATAAACAATAAGATATTATTATCTATCCTATACTCTATCTACTCTAATATGAGTAAGGTTTGCTTGCTTGCTTGCGACACTGATCTCAAAAACGGCTCCAACGATTTCCTTCAAATGTTCGAAATAACTAATTTCTGGGATAAAAATAAGTTCTAGACAGGCCTAATCTCCAGGAAAAATCAAATAATGTAAAAAAACTAAAATGAAAAGTTAAAAAAATAACATTGGGCTTATGGAGTTTCAAATCAAAACAAAAGAATTGTAACAGATGTTCATAATCAACCAGGAACTGTCAAAGTTAGACTCATGTTGTTTATGATTATTAACATGTGGTTTCCTAAGAATAAATTGGGTCAACACATGACGAACAACAAACAAAGATTTAATAGTAAACAGTGATATCGGTCCAATTCAAAATTCTCCGTTTTTGTGAAAATATTTTATATATCCTATACTCTAATACAAGGAATGTTCTCTTTTTTTGTTTGCAAAATTTATCTCGAGATCCAGCGGAAGGATTTTGCTGAGGGGCTTTTGGGTCTAAAAAATCTATTGGTGGAAACTACTACCTCAGGAAAATTCGTATTTTTCTAAACAACTCATTTGAAAATTGAAAATTTTAACACTGGGCTTAAGGAGTTTAAAATCATAACACCGGTTACTGAATAACAAAAACAAACCGTTAAATCAGCTTCTATAAATTAAAATATTGTAAACAGCTGTTTATTATTATGGAAATAAAAAACCTACTTGAATGGCAACTCTCATAATGGAAATAAAAAAAACTAATTGAATAGCAACCCTCATAATGGAAATTAAAAAACTACTTGAATGGCAACTCAAACTCTTTTTTCGATAGTCGAGTGAGCGAAGCGAACGAGCTCATATTGAAAATGAACGAGTATTTGAAATAAAACTAATTCAATGCCTCTTCTGCGGAATCAAACACCGAGCAGGGCTTGGTCCCCAAGTACATTTTTTTATATCGTATTAAGAACTTTATTTTAATTTATATTTACTGTACAGTATTTCACTAACTTACCATATGTTCTTCTTTACAGCTGATTTGTTATGTACAAATTAAAAGTTTTGTTTATGTTGTTGATTTGACCTGTTATCAAAAGGCCTAGTCAATTAAAATTTATTATTATTGGAATTTTGATACTTTCATTTCACAGTTTTAAATTAAAATTGATTTCCAATAACTAGCTCCTAGTACATTATGGATGACTTTTTAACTCTCTTCCACCTAAATTTCAACATGAGTGAGTTGTGGGTATAAGTTCAGAAAACAGGTCAGATAATTTATCGCAGCTAAAGAATTCTTAAGTGTCCACGAGTTTTTAAATTAAAAAAAAAGATTAGTTGTTATGACTGATGTAATTTAAGGTTAATTTTTATATTTCATTTTTTGTTTGACACTGACTGTGTTCTCAGAATATATATAGACGATTGTCTATGGAATTATTTCCAAGATGATAATAAAGAATTCATTATTTTTGATTCCTACTGGAGGGCCGGAGTGGAATGCTGGACTACAGAGCACAGGGCCTAGGTCTACGGGTATTGAGTAAAACTGTATCTGCGACGATGAATTTAAATAATATTAAATTCATCGTCGCAGATACACTGTAGTATACACTGTAGTTGAATTTAAGGTCATTTTATTTTTAGAAAACTCTGTCAAGAGGCATATCATTACGCTCGTTATGATTTGTAAAATTCAGACAATTTACTTAGGCTTCGGCCCATTGCTCGTCAATTTCATTGGGAGTTCAAAGAATGTGAAAACTGTACTTAAACAGCTGGTTATCCTATACTCTAATATGAGTAAGGTTTGCTTTTATGCTTGCTTGCGACACTGATCTCAAAAACGGCTCCAACGATTTTCTTCAAATGTTCGAAGTAACTAATTTCTGGGATAAAAATAAGTTCTAGACAGGCCTCATCCCCAGGAAAAATCAAATAATGTAAAAAACTAAGATGAAAAGTTAAACAAATTAACATTGGGCTTATGGAGTATCAAATAGTTTTGATTCAATGATTTTGATGAAAAGAATTGCAACAGCTGTTCATAATCAACCAGGGAACTGTCAAAGTAAAACTCATGTTGTTTATGATTATTAACATGTGGTTTTCTGAGAGCAGAGATTAAAGGATTTGAATGAAGATTACATATATAGAGTAGTAAAATACATCAAAGGGACATTGAACTATAAATAACAAACGGAGTGACCTTAAAAATGTAGAAAAGAGGCAAAAGAGTTACACAAATCTGATTATCAGTAGGGGGAAGTGGTGAGATATTACTCCAAGTCATCTAAACAAACTGACCGGCCTTTGCCCGAGCAAAGCTCGGCGCCCAGGTACTTTTAATATAAATTCAATAACCGACGCTAATCATTAAGCTCATTACATAATAAAGAACAAACAACGGAGCCAAAACGACGGAAGGGAGAATGAGTGAGGCTATACTTATTCGAACCCCACTAATAACTAATAAATTGATAAAAACTAAAATATGAAAAATTCCACACATTTATTACTGAAAAACGCATTTTCAAAAAGGGACTTTAAAATTTAAAAATATTAAAAAGCATCCTCTAATGAGATATCATCCTAGTCATCGACTTTTTATGTTAAAGCACATATATAAAAGTAATACCTTTTGTAAGTTATTCACACAAATATACAAGCACTGCAGTGGCAGTACAGTAGCCCCAGATAGGAGTTATCATCTCTTTTTAGTTTTGGGAGTCAAACTAAATAATTGAAGATAAACAATAACAATTACTCGGATGTTAACTTTTCTATTTATTGTCTATATAGAATTATTGAGAGATCAGGACAGCTAGAATATTTGGCCCTTGCTTTATGCTAAAAAAAAAAAAAAGCTTACAGTATGAAAGGGGTCCCAAATATTTGTATTGTTATTCTTTAATCGTATAATAAAATGAAAACTCGTCGTTTACTCTCTAATACCGGCAGAGAATAACAGTCCGATATTATAAGTCAATCCATAAAATCATTTATTATGTTAAAATATTAAGGTATTCAAAAATAAACCTAAAAGCGAACAAACGACCTAATTAAAAGAACATTATTCATTAAGGTCAGAGTAAGACAGCATGTTTATTGCATACACATTTGGTAGGATAGTTGGCAGGCAATCTTGTATGTAGGCACGCGTACCTTCGCAGGCCTGCTGGAGTGCTGAGTAGGCCTACTAGAGTCCTACTGTGGTCGCGGCTGCAGTGCGTTCACAGCGACAACTACTCGCTTGACGTTTGACAATGAATGATGGGACATTTTAATGTTTCAAATTCGCAACGCACATGTCTTAGCCCTCTCTCAAACTTATAAACAGACATTAAGAGGCACTAAAACCCTTTTATACAGTTGAGCCAAACTACAAACTATTCACGTGACCATGCATTAATGCCGTGATTTAGGACTTCTTTTAATTGGAAATGTATATAGATGCAAATTGCGACACATAAACATCAAGAGAGCCATAAAAAGTCAGCACCGTTAACAAGAAACTGTTTTTGGCAGTTACGATTATTATAAGTCACGTGCCCATAAACGGCTTTGCTCCTGGATTAACTATGTCAGCACCGTATACTTGCTCTGAACTGCTCCGGTCTGATGTAATAGTTACGGGGCAGGGTAGTACTCAATTTTCTTATAGTCTTCTATATTTTAAAAAGCTAATTCTAAAATCCATGCAATCATTTTAAAGGTAAATTTTAAAGACTTTGTAACGGCAAACCTCCATCTATGGATAATGTAGTGACTATTATGGTCGCATAGTAATGTAACTGGTATATATTATTAATAATCCAGAAACTATATCAAACTCCCTACTGAGAGCTTCACTATATTGCCTTCAATAATTGAAATAAATGTAGATCTTATTAAATGTAATTATTTGTGTAAACAGTTAACTTAAATATTTAATTAACTACATCAAAGATATTGGCACGATCTACACATTTTGAAAATTACATAATGACGGACTGATTCAGCCCCGCTATCAAATTTCAGAGGCGAAAATACCCATCAAAAAAGCCCATGCATGTATGTAGAAAATTAGCCCTACATTATAAAATACCAAAAACATATAACGTCACTGTTGTAGTTGATTAGCGAACGGTAACTTTTGCTTGCAAGTCAATCTCACTGCGTAAAAGCGCATTTTTATTTCATAAATTGTGTAAGTAAATAGACTGACACAATTTATCACCAGAACAATAATACAAAGAATAACCTAATTTGTATCTGTCGAGTACTTAAATCAAATCACCAATTCATACGTTGTACAGCTCGGCTAAGATTTCCACGGTTTCAAGTTAAAGGTAAATGTTACAGCATTTGAAATAGCCTGCGGCAAAACAAATCTTGATAACCTTAGATCACTGACATTTCGACTGAGAAATACCAGGTATGAATACGAATTTAACAAAACTCAAAAGTTTATTTATCCATATTATTAAATTTGTTGTTTTTTTGGTGTTAATAAGTTGCGTTAGAAATAAATTAAAAGTGACCATGTAAATTTAAAGTTGGTTGCTTGTATAACGAATTTATAAATTGAAAAAATTAGTTTGCAAATAAAGCACCAGAGAAGTGGTAATGAGTCTCGGAATCTAAACGTATAAGTTCGTTAACCAAAGAAAAACAACACAACAACAATGAGCTTTGGTGAGCACATTATCGCCCACACAGGCGGTCCAAATCGGTTCAAGTCGATATCGAAACATTTTAACCAAATGGCTGCTTGTTCGTTTTATAGAATGAACTTCCGACTACTATAGTTGTTTCGAGGCAAATAAAAGCAACAAATAAAGTGCTCACTCAATTCAAAGTCAATCAGATATATGTTTAAGTAAAAAGTTGTGGATAAAATGTTATATTGGAGTACTACAAATGGATTTATGTGTAAAAAATAACACAAGATTAGGCTGCAGATTAACCTAATCTAACTCCGCAGAGCGCTGGATGGTGGCTGTTCGTTGTGCAACATAGTTATAAATAAATGGATTTGTAAAAACAAAATAAAACAGAAATTTCAGAGCTCAAAATGTAAACATCAAAAGCAGGATTTTAACCCGAGACCGCATGATCGTGAATCTGACACAATATCCACTGGGCTACTGGACAAAATTCATTCGATAGACCAAACAATCGGTTAATAACATTTTCCGATATCGTAACAAACGATATTCGCGATATTGAACCTCCCGTGTAGGCGATAATGTGAACACAGGTTTTGTAACAGCTGATTTATATAAACCTCATGATGAGCAAATTATCGCCTACACGGTAGGTTTGTTTAAATCAGTTGATACAAACATGTGATATTAGCCAAAGTTAGTGTGCTTTCATAAAACAACTTTCCAAAACGTTGTACACATTTAAAAGGCCAACACACTCAAAATTACTCCTTCTCTGATGAATAGCAGGCAAACGGATGATCGCATCTTAAATCTAACAAAAAATTGTTAGTTGGGAATTAAATTTTCTTCAACTTCTGCATTTAACATTTTTTGCCATCTCTTACCGTTTCCGTACAAAACGTGCTCAAAGTGGAAAAATAAAAAAGTAGAATTTCCCCGCCCAAAAAGTGCCTCCAAATCTCAAAAATATTAACTTTAGGCAATTTATCTGAGGGTTTCTCGACAAAAGCTTTAATTCAAGTATGGGTCGAGGGGGTCTGATTACGGAAAGTGCTTGATAATTTATGTCAGTGAATCAGTGAACCCGACTAGCTTTATATAAGTAGATGACATATTCTTAGTGAGCATATTTCCGCCGCTCCTGTTCCCTTATATTATTCAAAGCGAATTCGTTCCCATGCAGAGGAAGGGAAATGGAATTAGCGGACACGACCTCAATTATCAGTAAGCGAACAGTAGTACAGTGAATTCTTATACAACGAAGAGAAAGGCATACGAGCTAAGCAAACCCAACCTCCACGAAGAACAAACGGAAATGAAATAAATGTATACAAAATCTAATTCTAATCTAAGTCCAAAAATGAACTTAAACATTACAGAGTCATGTTACAACGAAAAGACGTGGTAAATCACAGCAATGTTCCGGTTACATCTTTAAAGGTTTATCAGTTATATCAGCTAATTTATAAACAATGATAAACAAATTTCCGAACATTAAATCGGTCACCAATTAAGACGTCGAACCACATAATCGATTTCCATTTGGTGAGACTTCCGGAGTAAACATGCATTAGGTGGGAAGTAGTTAGCAGAGATGCCAAAAGCTATGGCCCGACAACAGGTCTTTAACACGTATTAGGGCTTCATGGCCGCTCTCGTCCTTAATCCAGGTTTACGGAACTATAGGTTTCCAAAACATAGATACCTGCATAATCGATTATGGACGATATGCAGAGCTACTTCAATAGTTAATCGTGTTAGTTATTTTATTGTTTACGAAAATTGATGCACTAAGGCCGCAAATGATATCCAGAAAATAACCCAAACATGTAAGTGGGACAACAAATTAAATATGATTTTAAAATCTAAACGGCCATTTTATTTAAATTGAGCACGTTCAAATTGTAATCAACTGTAAATAATAATAAAAACCGATACAATTACAATTATTATTGCCGCTATGAATTCTCGAGAACTGTATATCAAGCTAAAAACTTCAAAACTAAATTCACAATGAAACACAATACCTGACTGCAACAGAAAAAGCATATAGTGGCTAGAAAAGCAACTGTCAGAATATAATACTGTTTTCCAGGAAATTATTAATTACGTTTGCTTGTAAGGAAGTATATTCTTAAATATATAATATATGTATAGCTTTGTAAGACGCCGACGAAACTATAGGCCGTATTTAAAGGCGAACATGAATTACTTATGAGTGTAGAATGTGTGATATGCCTTGTGAAGCCTTGTTACTGAATAAGACCGACTGATTCTTTAGCCAGGATCATTAATAATAGCCCAATGACCAATGGTATCTGGATCCAGTACCGAACCTTCACAACATTTTCTCAGGATTTTGCTCAGGATTATTTACATGTTTAATTACATATTTACGGCAAACTACATAGTATATGACTCTTCACTCCCAATGGGAGACGGCCCGAAAAGGGAGTCACAATTAAATATTTAGTGTAAGCAGACATTGAATTGTAGGCTATATAAAGTTGAAGGTCTTATCAGTAGAAAACAATGCGACAAATACTATCTCAAACGGATCTCTGATCCAGAAATAGCAGCCGGCAAAATTTTACATTTCAGAGCTACAAATTAAAATGCACTTATTCCTGACATAAAGGTACTGTCGAGGTCCAGAAATCAGCAATGATTAATAAAATTCGTTATTCAATTATGTATATGACCTACACTTAACATAAGACTGTATAAAACACCCCTTAGGGGACGTCCATTAAAAGACGTCTTGCAAACGTTATGGTCATATAAACGCAAAAACTGGTTTAAAAGAACTTTTATATGGGGAATAATGTTTTTGTAGCTTTTCAAATAGCTTTTCAATGTTAAGTTAGTTCGGCTGCCATTTATAAATCAGTGGCCCATTATTTTATGTCGGACGTACGGCTTGTGTTCTTCTAATTAAGGCCTTTTATTTTAAGTTATGCAGGCCGCTCCCCGTCGAGGCAGAGTCACTGAGTGGACCACAAGCACTTTTATTGCTTATGTCCATTAACCATTAACAAGTTAATTGGGAAATATATAAATCGAGTTACATACGTATCTCAAGAGGAATCTAATAATTTCTGACGTGACTTAAAAATAAGTGAAAAAGGGTTAAAGTTTCGTTGCACTTACGTAGTACAGGGTACCATAGCACGAATAGTATATATTCAGATAAGTCTTCTGGATAAAACTAGAAGACCTAAACTTAAATAATATTGCCAATGGTCTGCTTAAAATGGTCAAGTAATACTGAGAGTACTCGTACTGGAAATTCCGATAGTATTTTGTAACAACAAGGTAATTAGTATTATTTGTCGTCCAGAAATTGTGCGATAAATTCGGTAAATGTAATAATTGAACGGCATAAACAAAGACATATTCGAGAGTGACGTGACTAAGAAATATGGGTGATTGACTATGTTATGAATTTTAACTAAAATTACCGAATTTCTCACACAATTTTGGGTTAAAAATAATTCTAATACCCATAGGATTCCTGAATATAACAGAAATTCCCAGTCTATACACACCGATTTACTAGACGATCTTAAGCAGAAGATTGGAACGATTGATTACGTTTATATCTTATAGCTCGGCCCAGAAGACAACTATATATATATATGCTTTGGTAACCTGTCATTATTAACACGGAGAAATCACTGTTAAGAGGGTTCCCTACCCCCGCCGAAATCTGCCCAAAAACCGCTCCGCGCCAAGTCACATAGCACTCCCGGTTCTCAACTTAAAATTATGTTCAATATACCATTTTTAAGGTGAAGAGTTGTATTACTAGGTTTGCTTATCTTTAACTTTCTGTTTACGCAGTCAGACGCTACGTGTTGCCAAAGTTAACCAACTTTGTGGTTAGATCCTAGGAATATTAATGCAAATATCGATTTTTTAAAAAGCAATATTAGTTTGTAGTTTTATCAATAATATCATGTAACTTTTACTTTTGCAAAAGTTACTTCAATTAGACACTAAATGCTGCCGCGTAAAACATTGCACGGCGGAAAGTACTGTGATTTTGACGAACCTAGCGGGCTTTACAGAAACTACAGCCTTGCGGAGGGATACTAATTTTACACAATCTTCATTCATAAATTTTCAAAAGATTTAGAAACTACAGCCTTGCGGAGGGATACTAATTTTACACAATCTTCATTCATAAATTTTCAAAAGATTTGTCATTTCTAAGCATTTTAATCCATGTTAGTTTGTTAGATCATCAGTTATTATATGTACACTGAACTTGTTCTATATCAAAATCCTATCTTTCCCTTTTAGCTTACATATAAAATAAGATTACGCAAAACTAAAATTGCTGGTTAACTTGAATATAAATAAATAGGCTACATCTGCATATATCGTGTTAAAGAACAATGGTTTAAGTAGTAGTGTTCCGTCAACTTTGCTAACCGTGAAGACAGCCCTGGCGCACGGCCGGCGGGGCGCAGCGCGGCATGTCAAAGTGATTTCCCCGACAAAGCGCGAGTGAAGAGTTGTAAAACTTTGGTTGTGGGAAGGTCGCATCATATTCGATATATACGTTTCCCTCACCCAGAGTAATATTTTAGTATCATTTGTTTGGACGGGGGCTATGAGAGTGCAACAAACATACTCTATGTATAACACTACCAAAATCTACAAACTTCAATTACCCTTATTCTGGGTATTTATTGTACGCTTGCGTCTTCAAGTCAATCACCTTCTTCGTACTGTACATGTGACACTCTTGGGAATATTAATCATTGTAACATTATGACCTCTTTACATACTTATTGCGATTAAATAAAAATGATGATGGAATCAATGAAGTGAAGTGTCCGTCAGCAGCTGGAAGTCTATAAGTCTGAAGAAGCCACAGGCCAAAGAGAGGCGTGTTTGGCATTTTTTGAAAAATAAACAATAAAACCAACAAACATGAATCTAACAAAAATCACACCAACTTCTTTCAGATTCAAGGCCAGCTCCACAAAACCGGTAAAAAACATAGCTTAGTTGTTGTATGGACACTGGGCACTTAAAGGTAAGAAAATTGAAACAATTGACAAGGATAATAGTTTTTGGACAGAGAAAATGGAACCAAAACTGACAAGATTTTACAAAGATCGTTTGTTGCCTAAAATTGTAGACCCTCGAAAAACCCAAAACATGCTAATCAGAAATCCTGACCAAAAGATCCTGATCGCTCTAAAGAAGCGGAAAAATAGGATGTCATTTACAAGTTTAATTTATACCGTACTAGTTCTGTGACATTCTTATTGATCTGTAAAGTAACACCTTCTTGTTTTTGTTTATTTTCCTCACTAGGTGATAATCCTTATATATAATACGTGAAGCAGTTTTTTGTCAACGCAACTCGTCCCTTATTTCTTGACCAATTTTAATGTTTCAAGTGTCAACAAATTCGTCTCAGTTCGTAGTTTTGCAATAAGGTTTTTAACTTCCCATATTTTAAATCTGAAGGGCACGGGCCGTCTTCAAAGTTTGTTTTTTGCCCGTTAGATTAACACGGGGAATAATTTTATTTGAATTGCAACTGTTAATACATTACGGATAGGTTATTAGCAATACAAGATGTTACAAGTATGGAATGTATTTATCAATATAGATATAAATAAATATTTTTCTACATCGCTTTGAGCAGTGAAATGTTGTATGCAACGGAGATATTTAAATGTTGTTTATCTGTCTGTTTATTTTTTATGAACCAGGTTTGTTCCGCGTTTCACAAAAAAAGACTGAACCAAAAGAAATAAAAAATATTGCCGATTTTCGTGTGGGGCAGGAAACTTTTAAGCTTCTGCGAATCATTACGTCCGTCATTAGAGTTATGCCCTTTGGAGTCACTGCTCCAAAGATATATTACGGTATATCAAATCTTATGGTACAGGTTACTCAACCTTTCACTGTACCATGCACCATAATTTGTTCTAATGAGCATTTAATCAGGTCATTTATCTTTTACCACAGAATGGAGGAAACACGTGTTTTACTAACTACTCCACAACGGTATACTAAACAATAAAAAATAACGGCAAGGCAGCGAACCATTGGGTAAGGAACACATAAACCCTTGCAAAATGGGGTTTAAACCTCAGTTTGTCTAGGTAGTCATTGGTATTGTAATACTGAATTTGTTAAGTGTTTTTCCCCCATTATGCACAAACGATGTTCGAAAAAACAACATTGGGGTAAGGGTTAAGATTTGTAAATAAAAACAAAATAATTTTAATAGCCGTTCATCGGAAATCCACTGGCCAATTTTAAAAATAGCACTCTCTTGGTAAAGTATAACCATATTATTTCAGGTGAGAGAAGTGACTAGAACGAATTTATACACAAATTTAATACATAGATGATTAGATTGAAGGTGAATATGCATTTCTACAACCATTAATAATCAAGATAGAATAATTTAATATAAAGCGGACATGTCCAAAAACTAAGACGAGCAAATAAGCAAAGTAAATATGCTCGCCTTCGATAAGAATCGTTAAGATAGGAATTTTGAACAAACTGACTGACTTTTCAAGCAAAGCTCGGTCCCCCAGGTGCTTTAACAAATTTACCTAACTTTTCAAGCATAATATTGCACTATGATCGCGAGCGAAGCCACGACGGGCTACTAGTAATTTAAAATGTCTGAACTGTAAATATGTTAAGTTTATATTTTAGTTTTACGTGTTAGTTTTCTTATTTGTATAATATTACTGTAAACATTACGCCAACAAATGCATTAAGTGCGTACAAATCCATTTAGTGATCTGAGTTTTCTTTATGTTCACTGTTAATCTTTTACATTTTGTTATCCAATTATATGCCAGAGTTCTACATTTAACTTTAAATATGACTGTTTACTATCTGTATTTGTTGATGTGATTATTGTTCCACATTGCGTTCCATTATATTTGTTTAAATATGTTTAGTTTATATTTGAGTTTTACGTGTTACCTATTTTATTTGTATGAATTATTACTGTAATACATAAGACCAAAAAAAGAAGCAAGTCCATACAAATACATAAAGTGATCATGATTTTGTCTGTACGTTTTTATATTTTTAAAACATTTATAATGTCTCTTTAATACTGTATTTTCAAAAAAGTAATATTATCAAGGATTGCATTACTTACAACTTGACTCCTGCAAACCTTTTTAATGATAAAACAATACATATATTGGTCAATGATTATAATAATTATTTGTGTCACTGAACTGGATTCAGATGAGCAAATAGTAGTTTTTCTTTTACATGTTTTACTTTCCTAATGTGACCGTTTTTAGAAACTATGAAAATTACATTAACAAGGTTTTTTGAGCTACTTTAATTTGACTTTAATCGGTTATTCAAACTAAATACATAGGAGTTAAAAATGTTTAATTAATTTTGAATATCATAAAAATATTTTTAACATAATTGTGTATATGGATTTAATCCACAAAAAGAGAAATAAAATCTAACTCTCGTTTCTTGGCTCCGAATAAGTTGTAGTGGTACTGGTCTTGGCTACTTGGGCTACGGACCATAGGCCCCGATTCGGGGCTGGCTCCAAGGGTGCGAGTTGTATAAAACGTGGCACACTAGGGGTTATAAAAGAGAGAGAGGGTGCGGGATGGTACGAGTGAGACACGAGTCGGCCGTTTATCAATGGGCCTACTTTCTGCGGAGGCGGTAACACGTCTAGCGATTTTGTCGTCGTAGTTCCATCTGAGCTCACTAGTCTCGCAGGAAAACGATAACAGCCAGAGGTAGGGAACCCTCTTAAATCTTCGACGTCTGTTACTTCACTTGTTTTTAACTCTGAAGCACGTTAAATTATTATTTGATCCCCGGCCTTTGAAATTTTTACGCAAAACGAATTAACTTGTGAATTGTATAGATAATGTGCTTTTCAAGTTTCGGCTGCTCCTGACGCATTACCGAGGGAAGGTGTAAGGTCTGCGGCGCGTGCGTGATTGATTGATGGCGGCGGGGTGGCCTTGAGTCGCCGAGACTTCCGCGCTCTGCCGAATGTGCATGGTTATGAATATGTTCTATACAATATACAGTACCTCAATCCTTACACTCAAATATTGAGTTCATTGAACAGCTTCCTTACAGTGCGCTATCCATGTGGGTTGTACACATAATTTCGTCAGTTGTAAAATGATTTCAACTACCTTTTTCCACCAACTAACTTATCCAAGAATATTTTTTTAAGAAATGGCATATTCAATTTTACTCCGACTTTCAACATGAGGCACTAAATAACTCTCATAATAAGACTGAATTTCCTACTGAACAACGATCCCCTTGCCTCCCCACAACTTATGCAAAGTGGTTAATAAATACCCCCGTCGCAGCAAACCTGCCTACTCAGCGAATTTTCAATGAATATGTATGTCTTAATAACACATTAAGCCACTAACTAACCAGGATTCATAAGAAATAAATTCACAAATGAGCAATGTATAAAATATTAATTTTTGTTTATAAGAATAACACTGGGGATGAGTACGCAGATTTGCTGCAACAAGGAACACAGTGTTTATGCAAATATCAATCGAACTCATCTAGGTGAAGTCACATACCAAGTTTCATCCATGTGCAGTCATAAATAAGCGACATATACAATTTTAATTAATCTCCATAAGAATAACATGGGGACCGATTACCCAGGTTTGGTGGTACGGGAAGCATCAGCAAATAAACGGTATCAGGAAACTGACACATACTTTCTCCCTTTTAGCCAAACTTTAATGACAAAAATATTTGTTATTTACTAAATATAGAATATGAAGTATAGATAAATGTACAGAAAATTGTCTAAAATAGTTGTTTTCAGAAATATCCACCCAAATCCCTTTTTGGGAGGCACTATAGAGTCCGTTGCTACACACAGTGGTTTTGAGAGGGGAAATGCCCCCTTGCCCCCCCATGGTTAAATAGCAACACATTTTGAACATCATCTGTTGGTCAATGCTAACTTGACCTGCATATCAAATTTTAATGAAATTGATCAGTAAATAAGAGAGAAATAGTTATTTTTGTATTCCCCATAAGAATAACATTGGACAACGTACTGTGTTTACCGCTAAATGAAAATTTCAATTTTCTCCGCAACTAGCAATCGTAGAATAGTAATTTAAAATACTAATTTATTTAGTTTTTTGAGCTCTTTTTAATGGTGAATAGTAATATTTTTTAACATTTATGATTTTTTATGAAAAATCCAAAATACTGAATTTTTGATTTTTTAAGTCCTGTAATTTCTGAACCCGCATTTTTGCAAAAATGCGGGTAGTGTCATTTTGTTGGAAACCTAAAGTTCTACAAACCACGAAAGTTTAATCAAAATCGTTAGAGCCGTTTTTGAGAAATTTGGATTTTTCATGTTTTTTGGCGGTTTTTGGGGGATAATTACCCTTAAAAATCAAAAATTCAAAAAAATGAAAAAAACGCCTGGAGATATCGTGGATTAGTACCTACATACCAAATTTCATAAAAATCGGCCCATAGGTTAGGGCTCTAGCTCTGTACACATCCACACAGACACACACACACAAACACACACACACACACACGGACACACACACACACACACAGACAGACATCACGTAAAAACCACTTTTTTGGGTTCAGGGAGCACCAAAACGAATATTTCCACTAACAACTCAAATTCGAAAATTTTTACAAAAACAATACTTTCTCCATATACTATGTATAGGGGGAGAAAGTAAAAATTGGTTGTTTGTGCAAAAAAAAAATAAAACACAACCAGATGAAGCCACATTCAAAGTTTCGTCAGTTTATGTTCATAAATAAGCGAGATATAAAATATTTATTGTTCTCCATAAGAATAAAATTAGACAATGTACTGTGTTTAGCACTCTCGATATCTCAGTAACCAATTGACGTAGAGCAATGATCAAAACACCAAATTATTTTTGTTATTTATTTAAGCTGAGTCTAATGGTGAAAACTAAAATTTGATTTAAATCAAAATTGCATTTTGTGAAAACCCCAGAAAACCAATTGTTGGGGTACAAAACCCCTCAAAAACCCCCCTTCGGAAGGTGCGATTCGTCTGGTTTTCGAACTCAGGACGGATATATAAATTTAAACGAATGGTGTTGTTGGCATCTGGGGACCTCAAAACAAAAAGTTATTATGGTCTCGGGCTTAAGTCTTACCATGAGACCTACGGTAATAGCTTCTTCCCTAGAGGGAAATTTCTCTAAAACAGCCACTTATAAAAAAATAATGCGATGGTTACTTAATCATCAAACACAAATAAAATTTTAACTTGCATAATGGTATTTTATAGGGAGTAGTGTTCACGTTATTTGCATGGTTCGCCCGCGGTTTATACCATACCAACCCAAAAGAGGGTTGTTCATACCACTGTAATTTAGAGGGAAACTTCTGCTTTTCTCCTTTAAACCATATTATATTTGTTTACGTTATTGTAATAATTATTAATTCATAAATATATGTATTAATCAGTAAATAGTGTGTTATTTTGAGGTTTTACTGACACATGGTAAATGTAAAACGCCTGTCATTAAAAAATGCATTAAATTTGTTTGTATTTAAATGCAAATATTAACGAAACACCTCAATTTTAGTTAGTCATCACATTTAAAATAACCCACTAATTTCAAAGGATTTGATCAATTAACTTCAAGCTCATAACATTATTATACTTCCTATGGGAAATGAAAAGGTCCAAGTCGGTTTTGTACCAATTCCGAACATAAATACATAAAACAAAGCTCGCTAGGGCATTGATATTGACAAACTAATAGGCCCTATCACTGCTTGGAGCCTACTCCTCAACGGATTATTCTAAATTGTTGGCTTATAGCTTATTTTAAGGAGCACAGACTGCCTAGCGATTTCAGAGAACAGAATTTTGAATCACAAATACTGGTAACAATCATTCTATAAAGTTCCAAAATATTCAATATTTGCGATGTTTTGTGGGTTAACTATTACTGTGTTATTATTTTGTGGTACCAAAATTCTGCTCGTTGAAATCGCTAGGTATAAGATGTTGCCGTATAAAATGAGCCGTAGATAAACGATTTCAGATTATCCGTTGGGGAGGGAAGGATTTGAAAGTTGGCTTTGGTTTAATGGGAGAATCAGGTAGAAGCCCGTGACTGGAGTTCCTTCAGCAACGCTATGCAAAGCTGTCTACTAAAGTTTGAAGATCAGAAATCATTTGTTGAAAGGTCAAAACCGCCGAGCATTTGTTTTAACTGTAGATGCACCATCAACCACAAGACAAGTTTACAACAAGTTGGCCTACGTAACAAAAACCTTGCACTGTTGATGAATCAGCTACTTGTTATATACCCGTATAAATTAGTATTATTTTTATTATATAGCCCCTACAGTACATCATTCATCCGGGAACTAAGTGCTTGAAATCGTCTAGGTAATATCGTTTTATAACCAATCTGCTTCACGTTAAAATGATATATTAGATATTATCAATGCTTCGCTATCCTGCCATTCACATAATTAAATTTGACTAATACATTTTTCAACAAAGCCTTGAACAAACTAACTAAAACTAAAAATCCTTGCGTCTCAACAAGAGGTTTGTTGAATAATTTGATGCAATTTGAATTTAAGTAGTTGGAAACTTTTCGGCCAGAGTCAATTTAAGTAAAGAATAACCCGGCCCCATTTACCCTTTATACGGTAAAACTTTACTTTTGAATGTGGAACATGAATGAAAATTTACATTAACTAAAAATTAAAAGTAAACAATGTAAATTGCTAGTTTTACGAAACGTCCATAATCACTCAACTTTATTAATTACTAGCTGTTATCAGCCCGTCAAAAATTACGGGCTTAAAACACGAATCAAATAGTTTTCATTAGTAATCAAATAAATGTAGTGGCTTCAAAATTGTTCTTTACAAATCTATACCTAAATATCTGTTAGTTATTTAAAACGCTGATTTTGAAATGTATGTAATCAAATGGGAAATCACCGTTCGAAATTGTAAGATGTTATTGTAAAAAAGCATAGTATATATTAAAGTATTCAATAGAATGTGTCCAATTTCTTTTTACGAAAGACTTATTACGCCTGCACAAAAAGTAGCCCAAAAGAAGAATTCGATGGTTTAGTTTAAACTCTGTTGTTATTTTACTTTTGGGTATTGAATCAGATAAAGATTGTGTAACCAAGCCAAATTCTATTTCTTAAAAACTAGAGTAAAATTGTATTTAAATGTTTCAATGTTTTTTCTTTGGGCTCAAAAATGCAATACAAATTCCTAACTGCTTTCCTTGTTTTTATAAACAAAAGATAAACACAGTCTACATATTTACCAAAACTTAATTTTATTTCGTCTGCTGACATACAAACTCTAAAGACAGACCAACGAAAACAAATAGTTAAATAAACTGAATAAAAATGTATGTATTCAGTGCTAATAGTGGTATAGCTCCACAGTTCTAGTTTTCTTGTCCCTTTTATCACAATTTCTTACCAGAGTTTCATCTACCTTCACCCAATTTCATCCAAAATAGCAAATAAGGTAATTATATAGCAGAGAACGTTTCTGTGAAATCAAACTGAATTTTGGACTTAAAAATTGTTTATTGAACTATACAAATTGCCTTAACTTTTGCCTTCGCATTTTAACATCAGCATAACAAATAACCCCCCCCCTCCTATTTAAGTTTTGTTGAATCGTGTATTTGTTGTCTTTAATCATGGTTTTCTTAAACTCATATTCAAATCGCACTTTAGAAAGAATAATGGCTATCATCATCTTTGATTGTTCATATTTACACAAAACAATGGAAACTGCCTAAACTGCAACAAAAACAAAGACTACAATTCCAGATGTGAACTGCTATAATGCCGCTTTGTCGTAATAATTTCCGTGACCCATGATTAAACAAAGGAAAATACTTTTTTTGTGTATTTTTTATCTTATCTTTTATATTATCAGTAATAAATCACAATTACTACTGCAACATTAAAGGAAACGAATTAGAAGTTTAAACAGAGATTATAGAATACTTAAATCTGAATTTTAATTACAATGAATTTTTCTGCCACTTTCATACAGTATTATAAACTCTATATTTCTACTCAGCATATAATTTGTGTTGCTTATTGCCTGCCAATTTCAATCCAAAAACCTAAATTTAATTCAGAATAGTTGTCTGCTTTTTTACAAACACAACTTGCTAACTTTACTCAGCTGTCGTACTGAATTTGGATGCAAAGAAGGGAAAGTGAACACATGGCACGGTAAACGAAATGAGATGAAATTTGCCAAAATAAAAATTGTGTTTTTTGTCAATTGCAAACTTATAACTGAGTAAATTTAGGATATTGTATTTTTTTATCATCCTTGGCCTAAGGGAAATCTATTGACACCAACCTGGCCTCTCTACGTGGGGATGGCGAAAAAAGGCCAAAACAACAGTTTATTTTGCCGATTGCAAACGTATAACTGAGTAAATTTAGTGACGTGCATTTATAATTATCATCATTATTGTTGTGGTCCCTAACTGTAAATACATCTGTGTAACAAATTAAAATCTACATAAAAATAACAAATTGTTTATTTAACTAGAAATGTAAGCATTATTCACATAGGTTAGGAAGCATAAGTATTATCTACAAAATCGCAAGTTTTCTTTTTAATAACAACATACTTCTTCAGTCGTATTAAGAAAGTATTTTATCTGAAAATACCATCAACATAGATTTACACGTAAATAACTGTATTGTGATTTTGTAAAGTTTCAGAAAGTTATATTACAGTGCATGTTAATTGGAAAATACTAAATCTTGTTTCATCTTAGATTAACTGATTGAGGTTTTTTCAATTTAACTTCAGAAAATAAATCAACTTTGTTTTAATTTAGTTTATGATATATGAAACTAGCCTGCAGTACTCCCCAGACGAGTCCCGTTTTCTAAGTTCTCTATACACATCCGTGTTATAGAAAAACCATCAACTATGTCAAATTGACAAGTCGGAATGAGCCCAATGGTCTCTAAAAAAATGATTGAGAACGATACCACAGAAACGTGTCAGTTATACAGTTTCCTTATTAGTGTACTGTCCTGTACTGTATATTTATGTGTTTATTTCATACACGGTATTTTAAACTGAGAATTGCCAACTTAATTGTGTTTAACTAACGATACGATGTTCAAGGTGAAAACCTAAAAGTTCTATACGACTCTACAACACAGTTGTTATACAAATTTAAATGGTTTGTTTGCGAAATTTTCCATCGGCGGATCTATGGTCATATATAATCATTTTGTAATTAAATCAATGATTTTAAAATTAAAAAGCAAACTGAAAACTGTTTTGAATTTGACACTATATACGATTTCAATTGAGCATGAACATAATAATTGTGATAAAAAATGGACATTCAAAATGCCTTATCCATAAAGAATTTAAAGCTTTAACGTATAATTTCAACAAAATTTTACACAAATATTTACCATAAATATGACACTACAAGGAGGTTCTTTAAGTAAATGATACAATGAAATTACACTATAATTTAGCACAGCTGCTGAACAAAATCCTCTAATTGAAAATTACCAAAGGATTAAATTAAAAATATACCGTAATTTTTACTTTTTCCTAGCTTTATTACAAAAATAAAACAACGGAAAAATCACATTTTTAAATTGGAATCACGAGAAAATAACGTTGATTTCAGATCATATTAAATCAAATCTACTAGCTTTCATAGTGAAAAATATGCGATTTATGACGTACATACGTATCGGTGTTACGTTTTAAAGACAGGCTACAATGATGCAACTGACGGATAATCCTGTACATTTTTTTATTCCGTGGTATTAAAACGAATTTATAAACATATGACAATGTTTCCCGTTTATAGAATATTTTTCTTGTGAAGACAGTATATGTATTTTCTGGGTTAAAATATGCTGTAGTAACTTAGACATACATCAAAATGAACTGTAGTAACTAACATAGACCACCACATAGTAATACCATCTATAGACGACGGTAATACGTACTAAAAAATTGTGTCCGGTATTGTAGAGCATTATTTAAAAGACGCAAACACTAATTTTAAATATAACTTAATTCAGTGCTTAAGAACACTGAACACTGAATTATAAACTTGATTCAAGAGTTGGACAGTAGGCAGTGGGAATTTCGATAGGAAAGAAAACTTGTCAGTTGTAAAGTTTCCTTATTAGTAAATACTGTACTGTAAAAGTTTTTGACTTATTGTTTAACACACAAAATAAACTACACTAAGGCACGTAAAAATAAAATAGGAAGTATGACAATTATAAAGTAATCAATTTAAAGA
Source organism: Allygus modestus (assembly GCA_963675035.1). Taxonomy (NCBI): domain Eukaryota; kingdom Metazoa; phylum Arthropoda; class Insecta; order Hemiptera; family Cicadellidae; genus Allygus; species Allygus modestus. The sequence goes on along the minus strand of OY776111.1, from coordinate 275,389,805 downwards.
CTTAAAACACACAACAAATGTTGCTAGTTTTGCAGCTTCACTACCACTATCTGTGCCCAACAGCCGACACCTTCGCTTGTTCACCTGATTTCAGTTGTATCAAATCAAATTACACAGCTGATCAGGTTGCAATATTTATTAAACTATGTTTCTAACTGACACTTGTATTTAATATATGGCCTTAAGAGAGTTTTTTTTTGGGAAAAATTGTTTCCTCAGATTTTATCACCGAGTACTTCGAGTACGTAATTGATGAATGTCAGACTTAAAGGTTTCTCAAAAGTCCTTGGTACTGTTTAACGTTACTATAAATACATTTTTCCCCAGAAGAATAGAATTATAAATAGTCGGTACATGGAAGAAAACTATATTAATCGAATATTTATGCTAAAGTTAAAATAAACAAAACGGAACTGGAATTAACACTTACCAGCTGACCGTAAAAAACACATATGACAAATCTATAATCGTTTATAATAATTTAGGCTTTGCGAATCCGTGCAGTAAGCCATTAATGAGCTATTTATTAGCGGAACGTTCGTTTTAATAGGCGATTTAGTGTGACTTATGGTATTGGCTCAAATCAAAATATGGAACCAAATCAACATAAAAGAAGGAAGTCTTTGGAATGCATTACAAAATTTAATATATTTCATTAGGAAAACTAATATGAGAGAAATAAATACTGTGCATAACAATTCACTTATTAGACGATTGTTACTTTTAATTGTAAACAAAGCGGTGAATTAGACCATTCTCACTATTCATTAGATTTAAGTCAAACTATTTAAATGTGATTGTCAAAAATACCAACAGTACTCTTCAACCCCAATAACATGTCAGTAAATTAAGTTACATGAATTACATAAATATGCTACATATTAAAAATGTAATATTAAAGTTTATCTGAAATGTAACCCTTTGATTGCCAGTCTGATGAAAGTTACAAAATGAATTACGGACAAGCAAATGCAACCAACTCACGCACAAAGCGCACTTTCCGGGAACATGATGCCTTCGATTTGTTAAACTAACATAGTTGTTCGTCGGTGGGTGTCAGTCCCTGGTGATTTACCTGGGCATCTTTGTCCCGGAGCCGCCAGCATGAGGGGTGCGCGTGGTCCTGGGGCCCAGGGTACGCGGGAAGGCTGGTGGCGGCGATCATAAGAGCCACTCGCACATAGTCCGCACACAGACGCACACTGACTCCGCCGCTGGTCCGGCCTACTCGTCGCCGTCTCCTGCGCTGCCTCCACCACTACTCCAGCTGACGCGAGCCTCTGATAACGATCTCCACACTGATAACCGTGCTTAAATGACCCTGCTCGATTTCCAAGTAGATTTTACAAATACTCAAGTTAGTTGTTAACTATTACATTTTATAACGTAAGAGTAAACGAGACATCATTTACGGAAGGGTGTAAAATATGGAGACGTTCGCTGCTTTTTATAAGACGCGAATATACATAGCTCACTATAGTCTTTGCTATTTTTCACACAATTTAATCTCGGTATTGCTCGGATTCGAAACTTCTCTGTTACCGTTCGTTAAAGTCTTGATGAAAGTGAGACAAATGTAATACGCCAAGCAAAGCATAATGCACTACGCTCATAGAATTTTTACGCAAAAACGTTCTGTATTCGTTATCGTCCATGTGGATTATCCAAAAATTTAAAAGTTACAAATATAACAAACCGGTGAAAATGTTATGGTCTAAATGTAATAAGGAATGGCCTACTTTAAGGACTAGTTCACACGAGATTTCTTCAAGCACCTTTGAACAAACATCACACACGACCAAAATATTCGTAAAACTGAAACCGAAAATGGAAAAGAGAGCAGCTGCAGGTAGACTGCCTTCCACCATTTTACCCCCGCCCCCGCCCCGCCACGGTCGGTGGTAACAGCCCTAATATGATGTAAACATACGTCGCAGGCGATGCGACCAATGCGGGCGCGGCGCGGCGCAGGTAGACTTTCTGACTTGTCCGCACCTCACAAATCACCCCCTTTGTTGTCCTGACAGCTGCCCTCGCCCTCAGATAACAACCCCTAATTGCGGTCACCGCCGCCTATCTGATCTCGCTGGCGAAATCGCACGCTGTTTTAGTCGGTATAGGCCCTTCAGCGGGCAAATGGTTTCCGTCATTAGTATAAGTAGGAGCGCCACAACAAAGAACAGCCGAAGTCAAAATGGAGATTGGTCTCATCAATTAACCTGCTCTTAAAAGTTGTTTAGTTTTTTGTATGAGTAAAAGCTCTAAAGAATAAATTAAACAATGCGGGTAGAGAAACCATAGTTACTCAATCTTGTACAATCTTTGGAAATTTGCAATAGTCGTTCCTTGCGGGAGTTAAGGAAATATTAAAATGCTAGTATTGTATTGCGAAATATTATTCAGTGTTTCTTAATACAACAATAAGCACTGATAGTGACTGAACAAAATTATGTGTAAAGTGTATAGGAAGATAAAATGGCACTGACAAGCAATCTGAGGGTCCAGAAGTCAAACTTGTCCAAAGGGAGTTTACAAGGTAACTTTTTCACAATTCAAATTATTAATAAAGCAGTAGTTATTAACAACTTTTTAATCGACCTCGACCGAAAAAAAACGATTGCCATAAAGACATCTGAAAAAAAAAACAGCCCAAGGTAGCCGATCGCACACATTTGACATGACGCCCATGCCAACTAATCGACCTGAGAACAATTAATGGGAGTTGCGGCATCGGCGAGTGTCAGGTATCACGTGTCAGAAGGGGAAAGCTGAGGCGAAACCCAAGAATCAGTTCAATGATAACCTTATCACTTCCTCATATTTAATTAATTCGTCAGCTGTTTTACAACTCCAATCCATCTCCGGCGTCCGATTGGTCGGCCCGGGACCGGCCTTGCGGGAAATAGTTCAAGCTCACCATCAATCAATTCAAGTTCACTCCTGAACTCCGGGAGACAATGAGGTTCGGCTTGTTACTCTGACAGATACAAATACGCGATTAGCGTTAGCGGGAAACGTCATCATTCCCGGGTAAAGCTCGCCGCTCTTCTCTCCACCAATCAGAAGGTGACTCGTCGAATCGCAGCCCTCGCCTACTGACCTACTCGGATACGTGTAGGTACTTCACAGCCCAAATTACTCCGACACTACCTTCCGACTATCTATTTTATTGCGCCTATTTACTCCCTGTTTTCGTCGAATCTCACATTTGTCAAGTGAATGGCCACGCGTTAGGACGACATGGGAAATGATAATGGAAGTCCTGAAATATTCATGTCCCGACAGATTTACAAATATCTGTGACTCGGAGGGAAGGGTTGTCAAAATGTTATGTTACTGCTGACGTGTGCCTGGAGCATTTATTATAAATTCGGGGAATTTTCATTATGATGTTGATAGAAAATGGAAATTATTCAAAAAGAATATATAAATGAATGAATAAACTACGGTAATTTCCACAATGTTTTACTACATACTAATTTCATATACAAACTCGGAAACTGGCTGATCACAATTAATAACAAGTTGTGTGATCAGTTTAAACGTTTAAACTGACCAGTCTTTGGACACCGCTGGTTTCTCGAAACGTCCAGCAAGTTTAAGATTTCAGGCCAGATAAAGATTGTTTACTTCATTATGCAGCTTTGTCTTAAGGAAATCCCACTGAAAATAAATTGATTGCGCTTTAATCACTTCTTTTTCTGAAATTTAAAAGAGGGGTTCAGTGGCGCTGATCAAGCCGATCGATAAGGAAAAGCGGCGGTAATTGGAAACGTATTTGGAATCTCTGAAAATAGAAACAAATCTGTAAGACATCTCATTAGGGCTTTCTATTGGTTCATTTGAGAAGAAAAACCCCAAGCGCGTACAATACGTGTTTAGATATTAAATTCCGCTGCAAAGATTCTAATATCCCTGCAAAACACTTGTGTACAACTGTTGAATACTGAGTGAATGGACGTTAGTATGTTTTATGTAAATGTTCGTAACGATTATTATCTCAAGATTCCAACGTAGGAGGTAGAATGAAAGAGATGACACGGTATGGCACCACAAGGGAAGGGGTGGGTGGGGGGGCAGGTCTTGTAATTGTGTAACGTCAGTCGCCGTGATTAGCAAGGAAGGGGCGGCGCTGCAATCAAGGCTCGCTAATTAATCATAACTCCAGTAAACACCCGAATACAACGACATTAGCCGGAGATAACAACAGCAGTAACGTCGCTCATCAACGTCCGCGTAGCACCGGCCATCAGGGCCGCGAGGCTGCAGGTCTACGAGTCCACGTGCGGCACCATGGCACCGTGGCACTGACTACGCTCGCCTACTACACACCACGCTGTCGTTGTGGCAACAGCAGGGGCGAATCCAGAGGTCATGTTAGGGGGGGGGGGGGCGGTCACCGAAAGTTACCCCTGCCCTTCCCTGGGGATGGCCTCTGGCACCCCCATCATTTTTTTTAACGATATGAAATTATACAACGAATGAAAGTAAGTTAACATAATATATCAATAACCTTGCACTCAAGAAAAAAACAATCTAACTTTATAAACAAGCTAAACAAAAATTAACTTTAGTTCTACTACGCCCGACCGTAGATAAAAATAAAATATTTAGGCATTACATTTTTGTCTAACATTATGTAGGCGTCTAAGAACAAGTAAGATGCCTAAATAAACAATTTATTTTAGTATTTACCCACGCGAAAAACTATTTGCAAAATGTATTTGAAATCTGCAATCTAATATATATACTTCCGCATGTGTAACTCACTCACTCACTGAGGTATACGAATTATAGACCACCTCTAGATGAGCTAGAAACCTGAAATTTTGCATGCAGGTAGCTTGTAGGTTGTAACCCCCAGAAAAATCGTAAAAACTGACAATTTTTTATTAAAATGATTTAAAACCCCCCAAAATACCCCCGTCGCAGCAAACCTGCATACTCAGCGAATTTCCAATGGACATATAAATGCCTTAATACTATATAAAACCACTTACTAAGTTTCATAAAAATATATTCACAAATAAGCAATATATACAATTATAATTATTCTCCATAAGAATAACATTGGGGGTAAGTACGCAGGTTTGCTGCAACAAGGAACACAAAAATGGGTTTTTATCAATTACTATTATCAATATAACTCAACTAGGAGAAGTCGTATACCAGTTTTTATTAATTTATGTTCATAATTAAGGGAGACCTAGCACTTAATTATTCTCCATAAGAATAACATGGGGGCTGAGTACGCAGGTTTGCTGCTACGGGAGCCTTTGGCAAAAAATTGTTTTTATGAGCAAATAACAATAAAACATAACCAGATGAAGCCCCGAATATCAAGTTTCGTCAGTATACGTTCATAAATAAGCGAGATATAAAATGTTTATTTTCCTCCATAAGAATAACATTAGACAACGTACTGTGTATAGCACTTTCAATATCTCGGTAACGAATTAACGAATTGACGTAGAGCAATGATCAAAATACCAAATTATGTGTTTTTTTAAGCTGAATCCAATGGTAAAAACTAATATTTGATTTTTTCCAAAATTATATATACAAAATTCAAACGAGTTCGCACGCAGCACGCTGACGTGAGAGAAGTGAATTTCCACATAAAAAACTATAAAAATTCAAAATCAGTTAAAAACATACAATTATTCCAATTTTTATTCAGATCTGAAAATATTGATTTTTTGGCTGTTATGATACTCCTGGTTCTATTTACCTGCAATGCTGGGAATACAATTTTGCGCATTATAAGGTTAGGAGAAGGTCCAGTCAGGCTTTAAAGTAGGCGTGAGGTTTTTGGGGATGATAAAAGTACACCAGGGGGTACGACTGGGGGTACGTGTTCAGGGGGTCAAGTTAGGAACTTCTGTGGTGGTCCTGGGCTTAAGTTTCACCGTGGGGGTCATGCTAATACTCACTTCCACAAAAAATTTTTGTTCACTTTCCATAGGAAATTCACAAAAAAACTATTTTTGGAGTACAAATCCCCTCCAAAATACCCCTTCGGATAGAGCGATCTGGCTGGTTTTCGAACTTAAAGTCATAAATGTTGCTTTACACGTTTTATCAAAATCGGATCATTTTTACGAGAGTTATCGTGCTCACGGACACATATCTATCTATATATCTATATCTATATATATACAGTTTTGAACGAATGGTGTTTTTGGGGTCTGGGACCTCAAAGTTATCATGGTCCCGGGCCTAGGTCTTACCATGCCGACTGCGGTAATAGCTTCTTTCCTATAGGGGAAATTCGCTAAAAGGTTTATTTTAAAATTACAGTTTTTGAGCTCTATTTTAAAATTACAGTTTTTGAGCTCTAACAGCCGAACGGATGATCCTATAAAAAAAACGGAAACCGCCACGACCAACGGATTTTGCAAGATCTACAACTTTGTTCCTATGACTTTTTGTCATATCTCGCTCCCTTCACCCTTAAATAGCGCTAGATTTTTCAAATTTCAGGCAATTTCGACGGTTATTTTCGTGGTTTTTAATTTCCTGTCACTTTAATTTAGTATTTAAAGGCTTGATATTTGGCACTCAATATGCTACACATTACTCTTCACGAAACAGTCGATATAAACTAACATGTCTTAATAATTAAACACCCAACAAAATTAAAAACCATAATTGTTTCATACATGACAAACTACATTATCGACTTACTCAGGTAATTCTAGATAAGCTAGAAACGTGGACTTAGGCCTACATGTAGCTTGTCCATTGAAACCCCCAGGAAAATTTCTAAAAGGTATAATTTTTAATCAGAACCACATAAAAAAATCAAAAATGGAGGAAATTTTGAAAATGTCCAAAATAGTGCCTTTTTATTTTAGCTCTAGCGGACGAACGTATGGTCCTATCGATAAACGGAATTCCTCCACTTGCCAAGGATTTTAGACGATCTAAAACTTTGACTCTATGACTTTTTGTCGTATCTCGTCTCCTTCACCCTTAGATAGCGCTAGATTTTTCAAATTTCAATATTTTTCGAGGTTTTGTGGTGGTTTTGCATTTTTAATCACGTGAACAGATTTGATGATTTAAACCCATCGTCCTAGGGGCGATGCCTCCCACAGGGGTCTAGGGATCTAAGGGTTGGGGAAGTGGAGTGGTAAGAGAGGTCTAGGAGGGGAGATGGTTGCAGATTATTTGTTTGGGTATATGAGATGAAGAATGCCTTGAACACTCAAATCTCCTTAAACATTCCCAAACTCTACTATTTCAATTGTTAACCCCCTCATATTTAAATAACTGCTGATTTGTCTAATTTTTTTATAAGTAGTAGTATAATGTCGGTTTTGGGCCCCTTAATATGACACCACTTTCACCTGAGCTAGGTACCCGGGTCCTACCCACCCGACAGCGACCTGGGGGCGAAGCCCCCCACAGGGGTCTGGGGGTGGAACCCCCAGCGAGCGAAGCGAGTCTAATATTTTTATTTTAATCCCCCAAAAAATTTTCAAAACCCCCCAACAAAGTTTTTTTTTTAATTCCAGTTTTTGAGCTCTAGCAGCCGAACGGATTGACCTATTGAAAAACGGACACCATCACGACCTACGAATTTTGCAAGATGTACAACTTTGTTCCTATGACTTTTTGTCGTATCTCGCTCCCTTCACCCTTAGGTAGCGCTAGATTTTTCAAATTTCAGGCAATTTCGACGGTTATTTGCGTGGTTTTTAATTTCCTAAAACTTTGATTTAGTATTTAAAGGCTTAATATTTGGAACTCAATATGTTTACACATTACCCTTCACGAATTAGTCGATAAACTAACCTGTTTTAATAATTAAACACCTCAAAAAAATTAAAAACCCTAATAGTTCCATAAATGACAAACTGCATTATCGACTTACTCAGGTAATTCTAGGTAATCTATAAACGTGGAATTAGGCCTACATGTAGCTTGTCCATTGAAACCACCAGGAAAATTGCAAAAAAGGTATAAGTTGAAGTCAGAACAACTGGAAATTTTTGAAAATGTCCAAAATAGTGCCTTTTTATTTTAGCTCTAGCGGATGAACGGATGGTCCTATCGATAAACGGAATACCTCCACATGCCAAGGATTTTAGACGATCTAAAACTTTGACCCAATGATTCTTTGTCGTATCTCGTCTCCTTCACCCTTAGATAGCGCTAGATTTTTCAAATTTCAACATTTTTTCGAGGTTTTGCATGTTTTACGTGAACAGAATTGATGATTTAAATCCATCGATCTAGGGGGCGAAGCCTCCCACAATGGTCTAGGGATCTAGGGGGTTGGGGAAGTGGGGCGGTAGGGGAGGACTAGGAGGGGAGAGGGTTGCATATTATTTGTTTGGGTATATGAGATATAGCATGCATGTGCCTTAAACCCTCAAATCTCCTTAATCATTCCGAAACCCTACTATTTCAATTGTTAACCCCCTCATATTTAAATAACTGCTGTTTTGTAAATTGTTTGTATAAGTAGTAGTATAAAGTCGGTTCTGGGCTACTTAATATGACACCACTTTCACTTGAGGTACCTGGTTCACCCATGGGTACTACCCACCCGATAGCGACCTGGGGGCGAAGCCCCCCACAGGGGTGTGGGGGCAGAGCCCCCAGCGAGCGAAGCGAGTACTGAACTATACTACGCGAAGATACAATCAGGAATGAGACTGACAGCCAAGGTCAACCACTCGAAAAATTAAAATGTCGTATCACATTTTTTTTAAATAAAATATTTGGCGTATGAGATTTTGTTTGCACACAATTTAATATTTTTTCCTCTTATTTCATTGCATATAATTCGAGGCACTTTTTGCTTCTAGCCTAGCTACTGGATATTTATTGCCTAGCAACGGATTACATGGTTTTAAACAAAAATCAAACCTAACCTGTAAACAGAACATCGCTGATAGCAAACGACGGTAGGCGGGCGAAATCCAGTAAAAAGTAATCACCGAATACAATTGTACCAACCTTTGCTGCTAAAATTTACCTCCAAGATCATGTTGAAAACACTACATTTTTGGTCTGTCAACTGGCAAAATTGCAACAACTTCGCTATACTCGGGAATAACCATTTTTTTTGTAAGACGCTTTTAGGTTAAATACATGGATAATGTGTAATGTGATGGGGTGTATTGAAATGTAATGTGTTATATACTAAATGGAAGTTTAAAATTTCACCTGTCTAACGGTTTGTATTTTATTTTATTTCAAGAAACGTTTAGGTTTGTTACTTTGAATTTTAATGTAACCTTGTAGAAGGGAGCGGCAACATTTGACTCTCAGAACTGAAAAACGGGGTTTCGGGAGGATTTGATGCTTACATTTTCATTCGGATTTATTCAAACTTTCATCGTATGCCTGAATAATAAAGTAAAACACAAAAATTCTTAGGTTTGGGGGGGCGACCGCCCTACCAACCCCCCCCCCCTTGGATCCGCCGCCCCTGGGCAACAGTCGTTCAATCTTATCTATGTAGTTTCATTAAATTTACATTAAACTGAATTATTCATATCTACGTTACATTATTTACAAAAAGCGGTTGTAACCTACTAATAACGAGCCCCTTTCCGCGTAAAAATAATATGAAAAAAGAAATGTGTTATAAGAATATGTTTATCCCCACAAATAAAATAAAAACGTATGAGATACAAAATAAAGATGATTTCTCTAAAGGTATAATCGGTATTATTATTTATAAGTAAACCATTGATTGTATACAGGCAAGTGAACAATGCAAACTCGTCCTCCTTATACACAACGCGACGGAACAAAATACAAAGGAGTAAAGCTGCACTGGGAATGGATCTATTTGTTCACTGATAGAAGGGGAATAAATGGGGAAAATGTGTCTGTTTTGTAATTAAATATAGAAAGTTCAATAATTCAATGTCATTAGAGTGAATATCATAATTTCCATTCATGTTGTACATAATTTAAAATTTCTGTGACAGAAAACGTTTTAAAAGAAACACAACTCAGTTGCCATCTTATTTTTCAAAGTGACAACCATTTTATGAAAAACATTATCAAAGAATATCTGTTTTTTGTTTTTTGTTTACCAAGACGTGCCAAAACACATTTATTTTTAGACTCTAATTTATTAACTAACTGTAAAACGATGAGTTTTACTGTGATATACCTCAATAAACTAAACCAAAGTTTTTCTTTAAGAATGTTTATAAGCTCAAAATAAATAAATTAATAATACTAACATAATATGACAATAGAATTTGAAGTATTTATTACTGCATCTCTTTCAGATTTTGGTCTTCAACAAAAGATATAATTGCATAGAATGCATGACATCTATAGATACATAAAAAAATAATAAAAAAGGTCTCAAATATTGAGCATGGTCATTTTCGCCTTGGTCAAATATTGATAAATTATATTTTTGCAAACTGAAGATTTTCTCTGGTGTATAAATACAATGCAAATAGCAAAAGAGAACAGGGATAGCAATATTAAACAAATCCTATTTGATTTATATCAATTTACACCACATTTTGCCATCAAAGGCTAAAATGCATAAAATACTGTTACTTTTTACAATATATGCTTAGGAAATATAATTTTAAAGTTTTCAAACAATTATATACAGAAATCACAGTTGGCAATTCCTGCAGAAGAGAATGTTTAAAAATATGACCCTAGTGGTCTCTCAAAGCAATATCTGAAGAGGACCAATTCACACAGAAGAGATAAATTTTGGAGCAATAGTTGTAATTGATAAATAAAAAGAATTAAATACCTGAATAAATGCAACTCATACATTCTTCAATACCTTTAATAAAATAAAAATGCAGATAGAGGAAATATTATTAATAAATTATAATTCGCTCCTATGTATTCTTTGATCTTTGTGAATTTTTATATAATGACAATTTTCAACTAGTGTGTCTTGTCTTAATTTACTTTCAGTATTTCCACCACAATTTCTTCTTGAAATGTACTATATTGTCTTCATAGTTAATTTGTGAATGGTACAAATAACAAGGCTCTATAGAGAGGAATTCATACCCCCCACTCCATCGTAACCGAACGTTCAAGAGTTTTGATGATGACACCCTAACGAAGAACTCTCAACATTTAAATGTTTTGACGAGATTTTTTAAGTTTTAAAAAGTAGTCTACCAACACAGTTTGTCACGCTACACGCTCTTTTTAAAATGGAAACTACAGCTAGGCTATCATTCCGGTCCGAATTTGGGGCCTTTTATGTCGCTTACAAGAGGAAACCCCTGTTAATTGATGTTATTAAAATCAACTATACGTATATTTAAATGAATAAAAATACCCCCACAGCAGCAAACCTGCATACTCAGCGAATTTCCGATGCATATATATGTTTCTCACTACTACATAAAGCCACTCACCAAGTATCATAAAAATACACAAATAAATAAGTGATATATAGCATTTTAGCGAATTTCCCCTATAGGGAAGAAGCTATTACCGTAGGTCTCATGGTAAGACTTAAGCCCGAGACCATGATAACTTTTTGTTTTGAGGTCCCCAGATGCCAAAAACACTATTCGTTCAAATTTATATATATATATATATATATATATATATATACACGGCTATGCCCGGAGAGCCAGTCACTGAAATTATACTCGGGGAATGCAGTCAGTAACACCCCCACATATACTTGGAAAATATGCGATATATATATTTTTGTATTTGCTCAAATATTGTCGTTGGCCATTTCCGATTATATATATGTCGTATATATTACAAAAATAAAAATTTTATATACGTAAAACTTCCTATGCTAAGCCAGTCACCGGCGTTTTTGCCGGGAAGGCCAGTCACGTAAAGTTTGTACTGCTAAGCCAGTCACAATATATTGAACGTAAGTGCCCGGGATGGCAGTCACTGAAAATCTGCACTGGGAAGCCAGTCAGTTACACCCTCAAATATATCTTTGCTTATCTGTTGTTTAGTTAAAGCGATAAAGCATATTTCACTGATAATATGTGTGGCATTATATCAAGCGAGTCTTTGAAGCTCCCACGTGTTCCATCAAATTTATTTATAAGTTATAAGTCTTATAAATCTTGAAAGGTCACTCTGTAATTTTACAGAACTCCAAAATGAAATTTTATTCATACAAAAATAATAACAGAAATAGTAACAATTAATAATGGCTGAGCACTATATGTTTTTTTGAAATAGGTCATTAAAAGAGAACTTATAATAAAACAATTAACATTTTATATTCTAATTCTACTAGCTGCTATCCTACCCGGTTTCACCCAGGATTACAACAGTTGTGTGTGCTGCATTCTGTGGTTAGCCCGTGGAACTACTAAGAAACATGATCAGCTGTTTTAATTCTCAAGAGATCAAACTAAAGTGGATGTCTAGAAAAATAACACAGGATGTAATAGAGTATTATATAATGTAGCAGCTTGGAGACACGATGTGTATAATTTGTCATGATAAGGTATCACTACCGCTACACAATACTTATCGTCAACATGGATTCACTTAAGGATAATCCAGATTTTATCACCAAATATGCCAAAAAAACCTGATATAAATACATTATTAAATATATGATATTTGTCAAAGTATTTGTAACTATCACAAAACCATAAAAAATATCACTATTTATGAAAGTTAAAGGTAAGTGGATATGATATACATTTCCCCAGAGAATGTGTGATGTTTTTGTAACTTTATATAACAATAGGATACGGTGTAGTGAACGAAATATGCATGTAAATGATCTGTTTAATGGATATGCAAAAAATAAGCAAATAGATAAGTCCTTTGTGTTTTAAAAGATAACTTTACAAGTTAACAAGAAAATTTATTACTATGAAAAACAGGCATCAATTATTGTAATACAAAAAAATCACTAATGTTCAAATATATTATATAAATATGTTAGTAGGAATTTAAATTGCAATTAAAGTATTTAAAACTAAAGAAATATTTATATTTGTTAGTAAAAATAAAGTTTGAACTTAATGTCAGTACATGGGAAAACTATTTTTTTTTTTCAATGAAAAGCAGCGAATTTTGCTGAAGTTACCGGTACAAGAAAAACTAAACTATTATGCAATAGTTATATGAAACAAATAAGTATTGTTTCTTATTTACTCGTTTCTTCTTATTTTTGACATGTCCGCTTTATATTCAACCTTTATTTTTATTAGTTATAGTTACACATAACCTAATCCATGTACATATTTAAGCCCTGTACATTGGTTCTAATCACTAATCTCACAAAAAATCTAACAATTATAATTTACCAAGTGAGTGTTACCTTAGGAAATGGTTGTTTTTGAACAGCTGTAGTTTAGTTGTTTCGTAAGCTCGTGATGAGGGATGAACATTTCCAAAAATATCGGGAAATGTCCTGCAAAAAATAATTCCGTTTTTCGGGCGGGATTTATTTGACCTCGAGATTATTTCGGGGCGGGATTATGTAATCAAATTGGTAATCTGTGGTGCGATCGTCTTTTACGAACATGATTACGCGGTACGATCGTCATTTACGGCCGTGATTATGGTCGCCGTTTATGGCCAATATTACGTGGTCCAATCGTCTGTTTCGGCGAATAGCGGTGCGATCGCCATTATTTTTTTATAAAGTGCGGTGCGATCGTCATTTATGACCGATTGCACCTGTTGCGATCATAAATTACGGCAACTATAACGCGGTTCGGTCATCTATTACTATAAGCGTAATTTCTGTATTTGTATTGGAGGGCAAACATGGTCGAGATTATGATTATTGGGGCTTTTCATATATTGCAATAATATTTTCGCCAAATTATTGGGGGTCAACAAACAACCTCCTTGCCACCCCCGAACTACGCTGATATCTATTATGTTGATGGTGCATGGTCCTCTTTTACTGCCTATATTATGTTTTTCGATCGTCAATTATGGCCGATGTTATACGGTGCGATCGTCATTCACGGCCGATGTTACACGATGCGGACGTTATTTAACCGAGAGATAAGTCAACCTAGGACCCTTTAGATCAGACAATTTGCTTTAAGGGGATTCCAGAGGTATCCCTGAGTTTAGGCAACCACTCATTGGTTAGAAAGAGATGGAACTCTACATTGATAAGAGACAAAGCTACCTGACGCTGGTATGCCCTTAACGCTTAACACATCCACAAAATGAAGCTACATTGGGCCGCGTTCAGGGTTCAGACATTCGTTCATGGAGTTATTTCGACAACCCCCCTCCCCACCCCTAAGAGTTGAGGGGGCTGCCAAATCAACTCAAGCCTATGGTGCCACACATCTTAATCAGGCCCTGACCGTGTTTAATTGTGTTCAGTTTCATAATAAGATTAAAGTAATTTCAAAGTTAGTGACAGCTATTGAATCCTCTTTCGTATACCATTTTGTATGGTACTTTAATTTATTAATTAAGTTTTGCTTACCACAGTTAAAACAATAGTTGTACAATTTTGAAAAACCTATTGTTTACGACACTGAGTAATATTTGGACCAAAACTCACAATTTGGTATCTAATTTTCTGAAATCTTCTAGGAGGGCCCCCGGACCAAATTTTGTTTGTGTAGGTCCCATCCACGGCACTGTTTATCCGGTATTATAATTGATAACCCAATTTAGGCTTCAACGGATCTTGTCACCTTAATCCATGTTGCATCTTCTATGGGCTATGTGTTCCGTACCGTCATATATGTTATTGCGTGCCGTTATATGGTTTAGTATACCGTTGTAGAATAGTGAAGCAGACGTGTTTCCTCCGTTATGTGGTTAAATATAATTAGCTCATTAGAACAAATTTGTGCATTCTATAATTAAAGGTTAAGTAACCTGTACCCATAAGATCTAGTTTTGAGCACTGACAGACCAAGGGGCGGCGGCATAACCCTAATGACGTACGATGATTTAAAACAGCCTAAACGACGATAGGTAAAATGTTTGATTTAATTCAGTACAGTAATTTTTGTGAAATTCAGTTAAAAATGGCTGTTAACAAGACAGAAAGATAAACAAATATCAACAGAAATTAAATTTAAATATCTCCACTGCATACAACATTTCACTGCTCAAAGCGATGTAGAAACAAAACTTATTTGACTTCTATCGATAAATTCCTTACTTCTAACATCTGGTATTACTAATAATCTGTCCATAACGTATTAACGGCTGCAATTCAAATACATTATTCCTTATTTTTATCTTAAGGGCGAAAAACGAACTTTGAAACCGGCCCGTGCCCTTCAGATTGAAAATATCGAAAAATAAAAACCTTTTTGCACAACTAGTCAAATAGGCTATGTTGAAACCTCAATCGTCAAAATAGGCTCAGAAATAACAGAGGAGTACTCTTAACAAGAATCGGCTCAGCTTAATAGTATATAAGATATAGAGTGATAGTAGGCTTAGTTTAATAAAAATTTCTTTCCTATTACTGAAATGTCATCAATACTAAAAATGTTAGATTTTCCTCACATAGTTCCTAAATTGAAGCAGCACTAGATTGCCCGAAGATGTAACTGTGTTGATGGAACGCATTCAGTTTAGGAACTGTCGTAAAGTTAATCTTAAATTTATAACATAGTTTGATATTTGTCATCAGTACTATAAATTGAACGGAACTGGTTTTATAAAAAAAGAAGGATAAACTAACCACTATGCTCCAGTCTACTAGATTGACTAATAATAATTTTAAATATGTGACGAACTTTCAACTACAGAGTTCTGTTAGGCCTTGCCATCCGTGGTATACTTTCCTCATATGTTTTATAGTATCGAAGAGTTTATTATCATTGAATTGTATGCCATTAACAATTTCAGCGGTCTTATAGAGTGTGTTTTATGTTTTATTGCGCAAAGGGTGTCTACAGAAAGGGAAGTCCCAACATACCTACACTTCTGTCCCTTAAATTAAACTTAAATTGGAAAATGTGTAATACAAATGATAGCGATTTTAAGAACAAATGGAGGGGAAAATAAATACGCAAAGTGAAATCTGCACTCTTCATTTGTGTCGGTTTTGAGGTTTTCTGTTCTTTTGTGAGGAAGAATAAATATAAATAATACAAAAATACAAAATAAGTTTTAATAGATATAAAGAGTCAAAACTTAAACTTAATATAAGTCCCTAATTTGTACTGACCTCTTTTCGTTGTTCATTATTAGGTAATTTTAGTTAAAGAGTACTGTAAAATTATAAAACCTTTTATTATAAGGATAAGCAAATTCATACATTTGTATCTTGCTTCGTACAAAAATTATAAAAAAAACGGCGGAGATAACTTGCTTTTAGATATAAGTAAGTTGCAATTATAAAGCTATACTACAAAACCACTCCTAGCTAATTAAAGTTATGATTTTAGTATTTTATAGTTTTTTTTTTAATTATTAACAAAATAATTGAATGCGTGTTTGACGGGATTAAAATCCAAGTACTGTATTTTGTATTTGACATTCATACGTCAGTTAAAACTAGTTTCCACTACTCGACTGAGCGCGAATGTGACAAGTAGTTCCACATTCCGGCACACTATAGCAGCACCAGTAAGCCGTCTCGGTAGGTAAAGGATGCACGGCTAGCCGTACCTGACTGCCTTTCGGGAGGGCTGACTGGCTTTCGGGCAGATGACTGCCACACCGTGTAAAATACCAGCGCGGTGACTGACTTACCGGGTGCAGATGAATGTATATATCTATATATATATATCTATCTATATATGTGTCCGTTAACACGATAACTTGAGTAAAAAAGGTCCGATTTTGATTAAATTTGGCTCAAATGTGTAAAATGACATTCATGACTTTAAGTTCGAAATCCAGAAAAATCGGATCATGGGAAGGGGGGTTTATGGGGGTTTTAAATTTTCCAAAAATCAGTTTTTTGCATTTTTCACCCAACAATTTTTAAATAACTTAATTTTGGTTTTCACCATGTTATAGAGCTTAAAAAAACAAATAATATAGTTTTTTGAATTATTAACCTAGGTTGAGCGGTTGCGGAGAAAATCCAAAAAACCTACTCATAAAATCTCCCATGTTAATCTTATGGGAAAACGGTTTTTTGTTTTTCCTCAGTTCATTTTAATGTAAACTTCACATTTGCTTTTACCAATCTGTTCAGCTCCACAAAACAATCATTTTGATGTTTAAATTGTGATTCTACGCCCAACCGTTGCAGAGATATTCAAAGTACTAAACACAGTACGTTGTGCAATGTTATCCTTATGGAGAATAAATAATATTTGATATCTCGATTATTTATGGATGTATGTTGATGAAACTTGGTATGTGGCTTCATGTAGTATTGGTATATTGATATTTGCATAAAAAATTGATTTTTTGTTGATTATTCCCGTAGCAGCAAACCTGCGTACTCAGCCCCCATGTTATTCTTTTGGAGAATAACTAGAATGTTATATAGCGCTTATTTATGATTGAATATTGATGAAACTTGGTATGTGGCTTCGCCTGGTTAAATTCTATTTATATTTGCATAAAAAACAATTGTTTGCGTTCCTTGTTTCAGCAAACCTACGTACTCATTACCAATGTTATTCTAATGGAGAATAATTAAAATCGCTTATATGTGAATATATTTTTATGAAACTTGGTATGCGGCTTTATGTGGTATTAAGACATATATTATGCATTGGAAATTCGCTGAGTACGCAGGTTTGCTGCGACGGGGGTATTTCTTTTATTTATTCTCTATAAGAATAACATTGAAAGCTGAGTACGCAGGTTTGCTGCAACAAGGAACACAAAATATGTGTTTTTATGCAATTATAAATATAATTTACCAGTCGAAGCTGCATACTAAGTTTTATTTCATTTATATTCGTTTTCATTTATATAGTTATATACATAACTATGGGAGATATTACATTTTACTTATTCTCCATAAGAATATCATAGAGGCTGAGTATGCAGGTTTGCTGCTGCGGGGAAAATCAGCAAAAAATAATTTTGTTGTAAAAATATAAATATGCGAGTATTAGGTGAAGCCACATGCCAAGTTTCATCTACATTCATTTACAAATAATCGAGATATCAAATTTTAATTATTCTCCATAAGGATAAGATTGGACAACGTAGTGTGTTTTGAATATCTGTTTAACGGTTGGATGTAGAATCACAATTTAAACACAAAAATGATTATTTTGTAAAGCTGAACTGATTGGTAAAAGTAAATTTTGAGGTTTACATAAAAATGAACTGAGGAAAATTAACATTTTTGCCATAGGATTAACATGGGAGATTTTATGAACACTTTTTTAGATTTTCTCCGCAACCACTTAACCTAGGTTAATGATTCAAAGTAGCATATTATTTGTTTTTTAAGCTCTACAAAATGTTCAAACCAAAAACAAGTGTTTTACCAAATTTAGGGTGAAAAATGCAAAAAACTGATTTTTGGAAAAATGTAAACCCCCATAAAACCCCCTTCCCATGGTCCGATTTTTCTTATTTTCAAACTTAAAGTCATGAATGTCACTTTACACATTTGAGCCAAATTTCATCAAAAAAAGATTATCTCTTACTCAAGTTATCGTTATACATACACATATGTATATATACATATATACACGCACGCACGCACACACGCACACACACACATATATAAATTTGAACGAATAGTGTTTTTAGCATCTGGGGACCTCAAAACAAAAATCTGTCATGGTCTCGGGCTTAACTCTTACCATGCCACCGATGGTAATAGCTTCTTCCCTAAAGGGGAAATTCGCTAAAAACGGATAAGTAATAAATCAATAAATAAAATTGTAATTTTGTTAAAACAAACGAAAAATTATGACTCATTAACAATTTTTCATCTTAAAAAATACAACCATGTGCAGTCTCGAACAGGGAACCTCCATCATATCAAACTATATAACATCATAACCGCTGGGCCATTACGCCATGGCTGCTGGTGTTAATTTTAGTATAAATGAAGCGATAGCACTAACACTAACAACAATTCTAACCAACAGCTGTTTTATGTCGTCACTAGACGAGAGTGGGGGGGTTGCAATTTCCTGCCTGTAGTCTTTTGTAAAAATAAAAATACAACTATTTCAAAGTTGTTGCTAGGTAATATTTAGGATTTATGAAATACAATTTTTAGCTTGATGTACAAGAAAGCTATTAACATAATTAAATTGTGTTAATAGTTTTCATGTACATAACATGTTTTAAAGGGCTAACTAAAGTTCAGTTCACACCCAAAGTTACAGTATTTTTCCTGCCCTGATATATACGAAGTTAAGAAGTGAAATGGTAACAGATCTACGATATTTCTTTGTTACAAGTCAGTATAGCCATTAAGTTCTAGACTAACTACTAATTTAAAAAATATATAGCTTTGAGATGTACATTGTTTTATGTTATTGCTTTTGGTTTCATATTTCCTTTAATTTATTTTTAATATGCTTTATTTCTAAGCATATTCACAATTTGTTTAATATAAGTGGGCTTGTATTTGAATCAGACTACACACTACAATTTACTTCCATTCTAACAATCAAATTGCTAATTTTCCGTAAATATTTTAACCCTAACAAAAAGTAAATTATTCATGTATAAAATGCAGTTTCACACTGAACAGGCAATTTTCCTCATTTAAGCAAAGAAAATAAGTAAATGTTCGACAAACTTTCCTGAACATACTACCACTTAATGGACACTTTTTTATTTTGGTGGTTATAATCCTCGTTTAAATATGAAAAAATATCTGTTCACGGAAGGTGAAACATTCTTTAATAGGATTTGCATATAGAAACAACTTGACCGAGCTTTAAAATAGGTCACAGTTGTTATGATTTCAATGTTTTTCTGTGTTACAGTTTCCAGTAAAATAACAAAAACAAGGAAAATCTAACATGTTTCCTTAGTCTGTTTGTTTTCAACAAGTTAACTAGAACCAGTCTGTTTGTTTTCAACAAGTTAACTAGAACCAAGTTTCAAAATATATAACCTCAAGGGATGCCCATTTGTCCCGTTTTTGCTTTATCTGTACCTGATTTGCTCTTTCATGAATAGTTTTTCATCAAAATAATTTTCAATTATCTAAAACCTTTCTACTTGGATTCTGCCATTCTGTCGCCTTTTTAGCGAATTTCCCCTATAGGAAAGAAGCTATTACCGTAGGTCTCATGGTAAGACTTAAGCCCGAGACCATGGTAACTTTTCATTTTGAGGTCCCCAGATACCAAAAACACCATTCGTTCAAATTTTTATATATGTATATATATATATATATATATATATTTATATTTATATATATATATATATGTGTCCGTAAGCACGATAACTCTCGTAAAAAAGGTCCGAAGCACGATAACTCTCGTAAAAAAGGTCCGATCTTAATGAAATTTGGTACAAACGTGTAAAGTACCATTTATTTGAACGAGTTCGAAAACCAGACGAATCGCACCTTCCGAAGGGGGGTTTTGGGGGGGTTTTGTACCCCAAAAATGGGGTTTTTGGGGTTTCCACATGTAATTTTTATTAAAATCAAATTTTAATTTTCACCATTAAATTCAGCATAAAAAAACAAACAATTTGGTATCTTGATCATTGCTCTACGTCAATTGGTGACTGAGATATTGAAAGTGCTAAACACAGTACGTTGTCTAATGTTATTCTTATGGAGAAAAAGAAAAATTGTATATCTCGCTTATTTATAAACATAAACTGACGAAATTTGGAATATAGCTTCATCTGGTTGTGGTTTATTGTTGTTTGCACAAAAAAACAATTTTTCACCTATGGTTCCCGTAGCAGCAAACCTAGGTACTCGGTCCCCATGTTACCCTTATGGAAAATAATTAAATTGTTATATATCGCTTATTTATGAATGTATATGGATGAAACTTGGTATGTGACTTCACTTAGCTGAGTTCCTTTGATATTTTGCATAAAACCCCATTATTTTGTGTTCCTTGTTGCAGCAAACCTGTGTACTCATCCCCAATGTTATTCTTATGGAGAATAATTAATATTTTAAATATCGCTTGTTTGTGAATATATTTCTTATGAATCATGTTAAGTAGCTTAATGTGTTATGTTTTAATTCATTGGAAATTCGCTGAGTATGCAGGTTTGCTGCGACGGGGGTATTTTAAATAGAAAAGATCGTGCTAAATTAAATTATAACAAATAATTTATAGCATAGAGTTCTTCCTACATACCATGTTCCAAAGCAAGCATGCTTGGCCGTTTCCGACGTTACTTGTACACAATCGGACAACTCCGGCATCCAATTCAATGTGCCAAGATGACGGCTGTCACTTACTAAATAAAATACTACTACATTAGAATAAGTTAGGCCATGATTTATTTGTTTACTCCCTTTGTTTTCTGAAGCTTCCAAACCTCCCAAAAATTACTGTATCCAAGTACAAATTAAAACTAACAGATTTAACAGCGAGTTTTAATAGCGACAGAGCTTAAAAAATACTCCCGAACTCACGAATCCCCGAACTCCACACCCCCCGATTTCATGCGTCCATTTCTGTAGTCTCCAAATTTGGCTACCACAGTCATATGATTATTTCTGCTGTCATCGGTACTAAACAATTTTATATCTTATTTATGGAGATTGTTAAATCTGTGAAATACGTTAATGTGTAGGCTGTGCAAAATAATGTTCTATAACAAACAAAGTTTAATTTAAATCTACGACATATATATTACTTACATATTAAACATGTCCTTTTACAATTTATAAAATCAATACAAACCATTAACACATGATATAACCTTTGCATTCAATTAAAGTGTAATTATTTTTATTTGAAATAAAAATTTCCGTGAGACACTAATGGGCTCTATAACCTAATGATAATCTTAATACATAAAATCCATCTAACACTGACTGACTGACTTATCACAAAATCTCCATAACTATAAGGCCTACAGAGTTGAAATTTGACATAAAGGTTCCTCTTTGGCCCTAGGTGCTTGCTACGAAACAGTATTACAAAATTCCCCCCTGTGATCCGCCCCGCTGGGTCCCAAAGTTCCTATGTAATCCTTATGGACATTCACTTTGGTTTGAGCTGATGAAAATTCAAACAGCTGATCTTGATTTCTATTAGTTCCACAGGCTAACCACAGATTGAAGCACACACAACTATCATAGTTTACGCGGGCGAAGCTGCAATGGGGTGGCTAGTATTATTATATTTGTTAGTTCTATCAAGTGTGATTTTATTACGTCTGATATCAAAAAGACTCGAAAGTTATAATAATGAAATAAATTCAACTTTACTTCTAGTTATTTTTTTAAGTAAAGATTAATATAATTTTAATTACTTGCAGTTCTGTCAAACCAGAGTGTTTCTGAGTTATTTTGGTTACATTGTTTTATTCATTAATTATATTGTGATTTTCCAGTTAAAGTATAACTAGAAAAAAACTAACTTTTAAATAGTTGTAAGCTATACTAATTTTCAAGCAAGTATAGAATTTGTTGGTTAAAAAATTCCAGACAATTAATAAATTTATCATGAAATTTGCATAAATAGTAGCAAAATGCCTCATAAAAACAGGTTTTTAAAAAATATTTAGGCTGTCATCATAAAAGCTGTGTTAAGTAACACAAGAGCAAGCATGGCTGACACAAAATAAATTGGGGCAGGGGGCAAACACTCTGTGGGGCCCCCAGAGACTCCTATTATAATATCTTGGAATAATTTTTCTTTTGGCCAGGGGTCCCTGGGGCCCCTTGATTTTGGGGGCTTAGGGAAATGTGCCTCATTAGCCCCCCCTTGTGGCGGCCCTGAGAGCAAGTGAGGTGTGGTAATATGCAATTATGCAATTCAGCTTTCAAGCCACTTGAGGAAGGGAGTTTGTTGAAATTGCAGAAAAAATTATATAACATGTCTGATTATTAAAAAAATAGTAAACAAATATATTGGCAGACAATTTAAAGTGCACGGATATATAATATATATCAACATGAATTTGGTTTGAATCCTAATTTTGAAACGGGTGTAATAATCTTTATAATTAAAGAGTTGTGTTAAATAACTAGATAGAGATCACGCTTAAAAATAATGTTATAATGTTTTAATTAAAGTTATAAGTTGGGATAAAACTACCGAGAGTTGGTAAACTGGCTCAAGCTCTCTGTATCAGTCGAATACACAATGACTAAGTAACATAAAGAATTTCTTTTCCACTGATTCTCCTCGCTTTACAACCGCAAGTTCTGAGAAGACCGACAGTAAGGCACAGCGAGAAAAGCGTCGGTACCGGTACCAAATCTTTATCCATTATTTCACATAATAAACAGTGTAGAGTCAAGTTGAAGGCAGCCCAGGTTGAAGTGAGAGGCAAGGGGACCTGCTGTACAATAGGCAGTAAATTGCTACTCTGTGTTTTACGATCGGGTCTAACGGGTCCCTATCCCATCCTCTCCCATGAGGTTCCGGGTCATAAGCATAAATACACTTCCAACATTTAATGCATATTTACTGGCAAAATACATTATACAGCTGTCGCCCATATGTTGCTGGCAGTTTCAGCCGAGATGTCGTAAACCTGCCAGCCGGCCATCGGTCTACGTCATTTCAGTGCTACTAAAATAATCGTGATTTAACTACGTCAATCACACAGTGTCTTGTACGGTTACTCCGGTGCAGTTAACAGCAATTAAGGGTCATGACGGTAATGAACGCAAGATTTAAACGTAAGTTGTACGCAAATTAACTACATGTTTGAGAGGGAGTGTCAAAACTGTTACTGGTATATAAGGAGTTCAAAGATTAAGCTAAATATTTTTGGAAAAACAGGTAGTGA